>OW028750.1:7422500-8622500 GCA_932294355.1 Aporophyla lueneburgensis
ACAACTACACGTGATAATCATGGTCGTTTCTCTGTGCGTATTCCACTACGCGAATCAGCTGATCAACTAGGCGATTCGTACTTACAAGCCGAGAGTCGGTTCCTCGCGCTCGAACGCAAGTTAGGTCGTTGCACACCGAGTTACAGAAAATTATATTTAGATTTTATGCGTGAATATTTAGAACTCGGTCATATGACAAAAATTGATACTTATACATCTCCACATTATTTCTTACCGCATCACGGTGTGTTTAGAGAAAATAGTACAACTACGAAATTACGAGTTGTATTTGATGCTAGCGCTAAAACTACTTCCGGTCAATCGCTAAATGACATCCAACTGATTGGCCCGTCCTTACAAAATGATATTGTTGCCATTCTGTTAAGATTTCGTCAGCACACATATATTGCCTGTGCAGATGTCGAAAAAATGTACAGACAAATATTAATTCAACCCGATCAACAACATTTACAACTAATTTTATGGAGAGAAAACCCGTTAGATGCGCTCGGTGTGTACCGGCTTAACACAGTTACCTACGGCACGGCGTCCGCGCCATACCTAAGTATGCGATGTTTACAACAGCTGGCGTCGGAATGCACTGATAATGACATCGCTAATATCATTTCCAAAGATTTTTACGTAGATGATTTGATAACGGGTTGTGATGATGAAAAGGAATTATTAGACATTTGTAATAAAGTTTCTACTGTATTACAATCGGGTTGTTTTTGTTTACGAAAATGGTTGTTCAACTTCGATTTGTCAACTTTGAATGCGTCAAAGAATTTATCTCTAGGCGAATCCTGTCAAAGTAAAACTTTAGGTTTAGGTTGGTTCGCAAATACAGATGAGTTACATTATACGACTAAACTTAAATTAACCGGGAGTCACGTGACTAAGCGCATTATGTTATCGGCAATCTCACAAGTTTACGATCCGTTAGGTTTATTAGCGCCTAGTGTAATACTTGCAAAAATATTATTACAGAAATTATGGACATATAAAATCGGATGGGACGATCCGGTGCCTCATGATATTTTAATTAATTGGCAAAAATTCGTTGACACTCTCGACTATTTGTGTAAATTACGTATACCACGTCAGGTTATAAATAGCAAAATGCAATATATAGAATTGCACGTATTTACTGATGCCTCTCAAAATGCTTACGGCGCTTGTGCTTATGTGCGTATGTACTCGGATAACAATACCAATGTATCCGTAGCCCTGTTATGCGCTAAGTCGAAGGTCGCGCCTGTCAAACCGATAACTATACCGCGTTTAGAATTATGTGGGGCATTATTAGGTGCAAAGTTGTACACAAAAATTATAAATTCGCTTCGTTCTAATTTCACTAATGTTTATTTCTGGTCTGATTCCACAATTGTGCTGGGATGGCTACGAATGTCACCCAACACTCTTAAAACATTTGTACAAAACAGGGTAGCTCAAATAAATGAACTCACTGGTAGTTTACCATGGTTACATGTAGGAAGTAAATTTAACCCAGCTGACTTAGTGTCACGCGGGGTCACGCTAGACGCGCTGCGTACAGCCGATATTTGGTGGCACGGCCCGGCATTTTTGCACGAACGGCTGTGTGATTTTACTTATGACCATAGTTGTCATAATGTAAATTTTAACGAGTTACCAGAAATTAAATTGACTACAACACTTTTACTACAACAAAATAATAACAAACCATTTCCATTCGAGAGATTCTCGTCGTTTACTCGCATGAAGCGTGTATTTGCTTACATGTTACGTTTCATTGAAAACGCACGCAATAAAATAAAGATTAATCGTTTAAACGGCCCGCTTAAGGTAGATGAGTTAAATAAATCGATTATTAAGTTGACTCAAATGTCACAAAACCAATCGTTTCCTAATATTGATATTTCATCAAAGGGGAATGTAACCTCGAAACCTACCCGCAATATTTCTGGTCTTAACATATTTATTGATAATAATAACATTATTAGAGTTGGGGGTAGGTTAGATAATTCTTCAAGTTTCTCATATAATAAAAAACACCCCATCCTGTTGTGTAGTAAGCATACCTTTACACGTTTGTTATTTCAATATGAGCATAAGCGCCAGCTTCATGCAGGTCCCCAATCACTGTTAGCTAGTATACGAGAAAATTGGTGGCCACTCAGAGGCCGCAATCTGGCTAGAAATATTGTACATACATGTGTGACATGTACACGGATTAAAGGTAAAACTGTTTCAGTTCAAATGGGTAACTTACCTGTAGAAAGGTTAGAACCAGGTTATCCGTTTATGAGGTGCGGGGTAGACTATGCAGGACCCATGTTTATTTTGAACCGTAAAGGGAGGGGCGCTAAACTGGAGAAATGCTATATTTGTTTATTCGTCTGTTTCTCAACGCGTGCAGTTCACTTGGAATTAGTTACTGATTTAACAACAAATGCTTACATATTAGCTCTAAAACGGTTTGTGTCTCGACGGGGTAAACCTGCTGAAATATTTTCAGACAATGGTAAAAATTTTGTTGGGGCAATGAAAGAACTTACACAATTTTTAAAGAACAATAGTGATAATATTATGGAGATTTTAGCTAATGATAATATAAAATTTAATTTCATACCACCATACACACCGCATTTTGGGGGATTGTGGGAGGCAGGAGTAAAGTCTTGCAAATATCACATCCGTCGTGTTATTGGCAACGCGAACTTAACATACGAAGAGTTTAGCACGATACTAATTCAAATCGAGGCCGTCCTTAACTCTCGACCCATGTACCCACTGTCCACAGACCCAACTGACCTTCTTCCCCTCAGCCCTTCTCTGTTTCTGATTGGCCGACCGCTCACCGCACACGCCAACCCGGACCTGACGACTACAGCTTCACATCGCCTGTCCCGTTATGACCGCGTGGAACAGATGCGACAGCAGTTCTGGCAGAGATGGTCGAAGGAGTACATAGCGGAGCTTCAAACCAGAACAAAGTGGAAGACAAGTAAGGAAGAATTGGTACCTAATACTCTTGTACTCATCAAGGAGGATAATCTTCCGCCTCTCAAGTGGCGCTTGGGAAGAATCCTTCATACTTTCCCTGGGAAAAATGGCCTGTCACGAGTCGCTGACATCAAAACGGCGACCGGGACGGTGCGTAGGGCATTCTCAAAAATATGTCCTTTGCTACCACAAGAAGAGAACGAGAAGACGGATTCACAATAATCATCCGTTTTCCATTGAAAAATGCCAACGCCATCGGGACTTCGTTGGAAGCAGGAACTTCCAAGGCCGGGGGCATATGTTAACGCCACCTGTTATCAAAAACGCAACAACACCTGGCGCCATCTATTATAAAAAACTCGACAACATTTCACACTAGCATCGAGTAGACCGAAGGCTCGGCGGAACGAGTGAGGGAGCGGGAGCGGCGCATGGAGAGCGCTGATTGGTCGTCGCTGAAGAACTGCTCAAGAACGTTTCCTTCATTCGTCAGTTAAGAACAGAAGAAAAAGTATGGTAGTCGGTTCACCAGCAGATATTTTACTCATAACGTAATCCATGTAAATCTTTATAATAAACGCATTAAAACCTCAACAAATATAAAAACGTTCATTGAAGAAGCCTGACCCTAACATCTCACAACACCGGGCTATCCACGGAAGCTGCCATCGTTGGTCTCAAACATACTGTCCAATACTATATGGACCGCAGGACACCGGTGTATGCGTGTTTCCTTGACCTCTCCAAAGCTTTCGATCTTGTCCCATATGACGTGCTCTGGAGAAAGTTGTGGAACGCGGGTGTACCGGTGGAGGTGCTCTGCATGTTAAAATATTGGTATTCTAACCAAAAAAATTTTGTGAGGTGGAATAATACACTCTCTGAGGCATATTCGTTGGAGAGCGGGGTGAGACAGGGAGGTTTGACCTCGCCCAAGCTTTTCAACTTATACAACATAAATAACCTCATCGTCGAGCTCAGTAGCAAGCGTGTCGGTTGCTCTATAGATGGCGTCTGTGTCAACAACGTCAGCTACGCGGACGACATGGTGCTGCTGAGCCCGACGGTGAGGGGTCTCGGAGAGTTGTTAAGAGTGTGTGAGGCCTATGCTGCTACACATGGCCTTGTATACAATGTTAAAAAGACCGAGTATATGGTTTTAGGGCCGCTGGTGGATGCCCCAGGTACCCACATAATAATACCCTAAATGGCTTGTGCATAAATCGTGTTACGAAATTTAAATACCTGGGGCTTTAATTACCGAAGATCTTGAAGACGATCTGGACATTGAGAGGGAGCGCAGGGCCCTAGCGGTCGGGGGTAACATTTTCAGCCCACAGATTTTCTCGCTGCTCTCCATTAGTTAAAATAACGCTATTCAAGGCATATTGTCAAAGTTTTTATACGGGAAATCTGTGGGTCAGTCACACCAAAATATCGCTGGATGTCCTGCGCATCCAGTATAACAACATCTTCCGGATGATGTTGGGGCTGCTTCGCTTCTGTAGTGCATCAGGGATGTTTGCGCTGTACCGCACTGATGGCTTTCATGCCATCATCCGTAAGAAAACTGCATCCCTGATCTACAGAATGCGTGGCAGCTGCAACGGAATTCTAAAGACTATCGCAGATAGGATCTCTTCCCCGCTATGGAGATCCCTTATTAGGCGGGTAATTTGAATAGTTTATTTATTTTTATTACTTTTTTGGCCTTTTTATTTATATTTATATATTAAATCGAATTATATGCATGAAGTCATCGGAAATGAATGGATTTTAATTTAATTTTAATTTTAATTAATGGATCTTCTAGATTATGAATTTTTAATTTAATGTATTTAATTTGTGTGTTGTATAATATTGATATTTTTATATTTTGTATTAATTTAGAATAATTTATAATTTATGTATGACATTGTATTTATAATTTGATCATTTTAATGGTGTTGCCTAATGTGGGTTTTGTTACCTGAAATAAACGAATTTTAATTTTAATTTAATTTTTGAAGAAGGAACTCATGTTTGAGTGAAAGTGCATTTCATGTAGTTACATAGATACTAACGTAGCCAGCGCTTGAGGAAAATCGCCTTGAATAAAGATTTTCTGTGCAAGGTTTTTTCAGCATCATAATAAAATTTTGCGTTACCGAATACCGAAGATTCTAGTGGGAAAAACGATAAAAGCTACTTTATTGTAAAAGTGTGTATGGGTACTACTACGTACTTAATACATTGACAGGTAATTTTGATAGGGATTAAATATAATGACCACCATAAAATGCTTTGATACCTTTAGTTCTTTTACCAAAAATATATACTTGACACCAGAAAAATAAAGGTGCCGCAGCAGCGGGCCGCGAGTGCTAGAAACAACTAGATTCAGTGTGTCGCACGAGCGTGCATTCGAACTATGGTGAGTCGCAGTACAGTTTTGTCGCACAAGTGTTATTCGCACATCCATTTGTCGAGCTCTCGAAGTACACTCTTTATTTGGTGTTCATTAACTATTTTTGGGTTAACAGTGATTTTTTTGGAGTCAGTTTGCTTAAATAGGATAGCAAGATATAAAAACTTTGGTTATAAATTTACATTGAAATGCTGGTTTAATTTTTGATGATCATTTACTATTTTTGCCTGTTATGTTACTATATCTGGTGGTAAGTTAATAAGCCATTTTGATAAACTGTTGGTTCCTACGACTTTTGTAAGAGCAACAGATTACAAACGTTATGTTATGTTAGGTTTCTCAAGAAAAAGTCATTCGCTGAAAATGTGATACCTGAGTGTCACTGTAACTCACAAACCACATAATATTACACCGTGTGACTCGAAAGGGTTGAGCAGAAGTGTATACAGAAATACACACTCTTACGTTTTAAACTAAAAATGAAAGCTTTACACTAAACCAGCCAAACTAAAAGTAAACAAACAAACCTAATAAACGTCTGCTTAGACGTGAAGAAGGTGAAAAAACCCCTTTATCGACCTTCAGTTTACCTACGTCGTCGCGGCGCCAGCAAAGACAATATTTGCATACTATTTCCAACCCTACGCAACTACAAATAAGATAAGCGCTGGTGGCCCAGTAAGAAACTTAAGTGTCGTAAGTCGTGGCTTCGAACCCAGGCAGGCACTTTTGTAGCATGCCACTACTGGGAGTGGCCTCTTCTCGGTGAGAAGGAGAGGGCCATTATCCATCAGACGCGTTCGGTGCGGGTTGGACATGCCGGTTTTCACACGACGTTTTCCTTCACCATTTTTGAGAGCAGTATTGATGAAATACCTGCATTAAACAAAGTAACGTGAAGGAACCATGGTTATAGATTATACACTGGTTAAAATGTTATCCCGTAAAAATGAAAGATGCCGCTAGTCAGTGGTAACAAAATCACTTTATGTAAGCTCACCTCATATTTTATTAAAACTCAGTACGCAGTTAAGCCAGCGAGGTAAAAGTGTCATCTCAATGTATCGTACATACCGTGCCACCCGTTACTACCAGGCATTGTTGTTTGAGCGGTCCTGCTTAGCAAGTCCTGATCTATATTATATCAGATCAGAGTATATCTTTTGCTCGAGCAGAGTACTACTGGCTGGTTCCTCAAATGGAAACCCTAATTACAAGCGTTCGTTAAAGTAAAGTTATGATTAACTTCTTTTTAACCATTTTTTTTTAATGTACAACTTTTTCAAGAAAGTACCGGGTAAAGATCAATAATACACAAAATGTTAGTTATTTAACCAAATTTATTTTATCACCTTCAAACTATGCTGCTTCAGAAACGATACACTTACGCCTACGAATAATTCTATCATTAAAACATTTTTAAACGCTTTTCCAAAATCGAGTTCAATTCTCGCCGGGAATTCTCCTTTGTGTCTTCTACCGAATGAAAACGGGAGCCACAAAGTGGTAATTTGAGTTTAGGAAAAAGGAAGAAGTCGGCTACATCCATATCTGGTAAATAAGGTGATTGCTCGAAGTCATTTCTTGAGTTCTTGAATTCTTGTTCAAAAATTCGTTCACAATGATAGCCTTGTGCGGAGGCGCATTATTGTGGTGCAAAATCCAAGAATTTTCCTTTGCACAAATCTGGCCTTTTTCGTCTAATTTGCTCTCTTAAACGCCGCATAACGCTCAAATATTAGCTGATCTTTATTTACCGTTTGACCTTCCCGCAAGAATTCCGAGCGCAGAAAATTGTGTTAGTCGGTTTCGGTTCAATTGAAAGGCCGCACTCCGCAGCTTGTTGACTAGTTTGCTTATCAAACTCGTAAACTCACGCCTCATCACCAGTAACAATGCGTTTCATGAATGTTAGGTCAGAATTGACTCGTTCTAGCATGTCCTCAGTGACTCTTATGCGATCGAGTTTTTGGAGGAAATATTGGTCTTTTGGGACTAGCCGATCGGCAACATGTTTCATACCCAAGTTGTTCGACGCCAGGCCAAGGCCCTGGTCATAGGATTTTATTAGCGCAGTGGAAGCATGATGGTGGGCCTTGGCTACAAGAGTGGAGCGAACTGTCCGCCGTGCATGGAGCTGATTAATACAAATATTCAAAAGACTCACCTGGTTGAGGAAAACTGGTTCTGGAGCCTACCTGGATTTATGTATGTAAATGAGTGTATATTATACTGTGTAGTGGAGCTGTAAGTATTCCAGGACTCCAGGCTGCTTCAATACGCTCGAGTTTTCTCAGCATGCGGTTCACAATGAATCACTAAAACCTCAAACTATTTCAATCAAATTCCAAAATAAACCCGTTCTATTTCGTCAAAAGGGGTTGGTTACACACAAAACAATTGGATCACGACAAATTGTCCACAAAACGATCGATTCAAGAAGATTAATTTCAACAAGAGTCGCAAGGCAAATTACATCGACCGTCCATCTTTTTAAGACCAAAACCAAGTGTCAAAATCAAAACTGACAAGTGACAGTTGTCACTCCGTTACACGCCATGATGCGTAGGCGCACAGAGTAAACAAGGTCGGTCCGTCTGTTGTCACGGGACGAAACACAAGTGATTATTTAAAATGGTATAAACCGACTGGTGAGATACAAAAAGTTCAGCGACTATCTCTCTCGAACTTGAATGAGGATTTTCAGTCACTATTTCCTACAATTTTGCAGACGTTGATGGCCCACCAGAGCGAAGCAAATCTGCCATCACATCTCGACCGCTTTTGAACGCTTTGCACCATAATTATACTCATAAGCACATGTTTTTTATAAAGTCGATTCACCGTAAGCCTTCTATAAAATTTTCAGTGACTCCGAACACGAAATTCCATTGGTGATGCAAAATTTAAGAGAAATTCTTTGTTCGATGTTTTTGTCCATTATGAAAATTGCAATACGGACTAGATATGATATAACTAAAAACAGCTCTATATTCAATCAAAATAACAGATGTAACTCAAACTCCGTGCTCAAAATGGAAAACAGTTGTACCAATTGAACAGCAACAAAAACCAAAAAAAAAGAGGTTGGAACCATAAACAAATCATACATTCCCGAAACTTTTTGACTGAATGAAACGTTTCTTAATTTTAAGCATCATTTGCCTAGCCTTTTGCTAGCTATGTTGAGGTCAGCTTTCAGTCTAACCGAAAGCAGCCAAATACCAGTATTTTACGTGGAGTAACTACGTATCTGACCTCCAGAACCCATGGTAAATACGATACCACTGACTGGTTGTCAGACTTTCAGGCTTCTCACGACCTGTAACGACTGGGAAAGATCACAAATGATAGCAAGGACCAACGGTTTAACGTGCTTTCCAACGCACGGAAAGGTTTTTGGTACGTAAAAATGGTCCACCACGGTAAACTTTACTTAACCTGCACTCTAATTGCGAAACGCACTATCTATTAGAATCTGAATTGGATTGAAGTATAATTCTAAACCATTGCGTCATTTGTTCGAATAAATTGTCGGCTCAGCAACGTAAATAACGCAATGAATGTTGTTTAACTATCAATATGAAACCAATTCCTACTGCTACCAACTTACGCAATTACCCCTCTGATCGACCGACCCATGCAGCTATTATTAGTGAGCCTTAATTTTAAGCAACGTTTGTAAAAATAAACCCTTTTTGCAAACTGGTATGACACCGAACGGTAGATACTTTTACTTTCTCGGGTTCCTTTATAACGGTCAGTTACAAACTTTTCCAGTTTTGTATTTCGAAATCAAAAACTTCAATATTTTGTTCTGTTCAATAAAGGCCACGCAATTTCACCCACAACCATTCCGTAGGTGTGTACAAAGCATCGGGACGAAACTCAACGTACTAAAAAGGAAAATGGGCATTATTATCATTCTGTGGGTAGAGTAACATAACCTCGAACAGTTATGGTAATGACATTTGGAGTCTTTGACAGGACATGCCTACGTCCTTGACATTTGTTTAAACAGAAACAAATAACCTAACTTAAAATAAAATCATCCAAATATCAAATTACGCACTGTTACATAAGCTGCACTAAAAGTATCGGGAATGGAATATTTCCACTGTTCCTGTCATATTAAACTCTTTTTAATTAAAAACTCCTTGGTTTTAAAAATCGAATACCATTTATTTATTTAAAAAAAGATTCTCGGTCTTGTCACAAGGTTTTGTCAAACTTGTTTAGTCGTTGAGAAAATGGAATTGACTCGAGAAAATTAAAGAGCGATGATTTATTATGACTTTCGAAGTGGTTTAACACAAAAACAGTGTGTTGACCGGATGATTTCTGCATTTGGTGATGAAGCCCCATCCAAAACCACAATTTATCGCTAGTTTGCTGAATTTCAACGTGGACGTGTCAAGCTCAGTGATGATCCCCGTCAAGGTCGTCCAAAAACATCGATATATAATGTACTACGCACTAGATTTCGCGATCCTAGCACTCGCTCTGTTCGAATGAACTGTACTGCAATCCGTACACCTTACTTTAGTGCGACTTTGACATTCATGGAGCGTGGGCGTGTACGGAGCAGCGCTCATAATAGATTAAAGTACAATAATTCGAATTAAAGTGGGAACCTGGACGTAAATAACTATTGAGAAAGCAAGTAAGTAAAATAATTTGTTGTTCAAGTGAATAAATACCACAAGATAAAAGATAAATCTACTATATAAAAATAAGTCGGGTTTTCCTTCCTGACGCTATAACTCCAGAACGCACGAACCGATTTCCACGGTTTTGCATTCGTTGGAAAGGTCTCGGGCTCTGTGAGGTTTATAGCAGAAAAAAAAGGAAAATTGAGGAAAAATTTCAAAAGAAAAGTGGGAAAATCTTTTTTCATATACAGCGCCATCTCTGATACATAGCATGTACTACAAACCAATATTTTAAGTAGATGGCGCCGGTGCGTGATACATTGTTTGACAGCTACTCATTGTTCTCTGCTCAGTTAATTTCATGTGACAAACCGGTATTGTGTTCACTGTGAAATTGTGAAAAAAAAAATAAAAAAAATAAGTTATTCGTTTCCTAACATTTCAATTGGAAACCATTAAATCAATCACGTGAATTGTGCAAATTTTTATTCAATTTCAACAGCAGGCATTTGTCTTTAAGGTGGTAAGTTGAACTGTGTAAATTATGTGGATCGTGCATTTGAGGTTAAATTCACCACTCTGTCCATAGTCCAAAATGCCTAGAGGACGACGTGCGAACATCGGCCGCCGCACAAGACATGCAAGCCAGCAACAAGTGTATTCACAGAACTTAAGCGAAGACAGATAAAATCTAATAAGAGAAAATGCCCGATTGAGACAACGCGTGATACGGTGGAGGTGTGCCCAGCCTGGGCGGGGCACCGCCGTGTCCTCGTGGAGGCGATCGGCGGCGGCGACCTCTCGCGTCCGGCCCTGGTGCGAGCCATGGTACGGAGCGAGAGGGAATGGGAAGCCGTCACCTCCTTCTGCGAAGCAGTAATGCTCGCGAAGGAGGAGGCGGGGCGCGTGAGGGAGTGGCAGTCTCTGCGCCCTCACGTCCCTAGCCGCCGCAGGAGGAGACGCCCCGGGCGTCGGGAGTCGATTGCGGACTCCCGGCCACCGTAGGCGCGAGCTTGCGGGTGGCGAGCAATGGGTAGCTCGCCGCCCGGTAAGGACCAAGCTCGGGTCGACGGCGCGCAGTGTTCCACGCGCGCCTCAAAGAGATGTCAGCAGCAGTGTAGGGGTCTACTAGGACCGATGCCTGCCAGGGTCGCGTGATTGTTCGAAAGAGATACCGTGACCCTGGCACATGGGCAACTGATGGAACACGGGTGGGTTTTAGTCAGTAAAAGTCTGACACGCCCTCCCGCTCCGCCCAGAGCGGGAAAAGTCATTTGATGATTTCCCATCCTGAAAAAAAAAAAAAAAAAAAAAAAAAAAAAAGACAACGCGTGAGCACACGAAGATCATTGGTATCATACAATCGCTTGGCATTCCAATATGATCCCACTGCGAACTACAGTGATGATGAAAATTTAGATATTGGACCAATGACGACTATATGCCGATATTGCAATGCGTTAAAGTTCAAAAGAGAAACGGCTGGATTGTGCTGCGCAAGTGGAAAAGTCAAACTGGATCCATTATTTACACCACCACAGCCACTGAAACCATTGTTCGATGGAAGTGATACCGATTCCAGCCATTTTCTTCAACACATCTTTGAATACAATAACTGCTTTCGCATGACTTCCTTTGGAGCTAATATCATTCGAGAAGGCGGCTTCATGCCGACTTGCAAGGTAGAAGATACAACACACAACCAATCACTCACACCAACACAATGAATTGCAACACATAACAACTACATATACACCACACACTACACCATCACACGATCAGAAGTTACACCGTATTCTTCAACAAATGATTGTTTGCAATTACAGATACAAGGACAAATATATCATTTGCATGGTTCAATGGTGCCAACACCAGATGAACCGCATCAATTTCTGCAAATATATTTCATTTCGTCGATGGTGGATCAGCTGAATGTGCGGTGCAATATACAGGGAACACAACAGTTAAAGAGACGAATTATTGAACAGTTGCAAGCATTGTTTCACGCTAATAATGCTGTGGTTAATATGTTCAAAACAGCATTGGAACGAATGCCATTGGATACGCACAAATTTGTCATAAGAGCGGATTGTACCCCAACAGGTGAACATGTGCGAAGATTCAATGCACCCACCGTTAATGATGTTGCTGCAATTATTGTTGGCGATCCAACTAAATCGCGAGACATTGTCGTTCAGCGAAGAAGTAATATCATGCATCGTGTAAACGAGACACATCGTTTATACGATGCGTTACAATATCCAATCGTTTATTGGCAAGGGCAAGACGGATACGACATCACGTTGAAGATGGTCGATCCAATTACAGGTACAATATTCACACACTAATTATTGCTATTATTGCTATTATTGGTTTCTATTAACAATTCATTTAATTTTGCATTTTCAGGCGTATCAACGAATAAAAATCTAAGCGCAATGAATTACTATGCGTATCGTATGATGATTCGTACACATGAGGAGAATGTCATTCTGAAGTGCCGTCGGCTATTCCAGCAATTCGCTGTCGACATGTATGTCAAAGTCGAGACCGAACGTTTAGCGTTCATCCGATTCAGTCAGGCAAAGCTACGATCTGAGGACTATACATATACACTTGCGTGATGCTATTCATTCAGATGGTGATGTTCAGAATATTGGACGTCTGACGATTCTCCCATTTCCAGTTCGTCTTGCGTTCGCAATGACAATTAACAAGTCGCAAGGCCAATCGCTTAGTGTTTGCGGGATAAATTTAGAAAATCATTGTTTTTCACATGGGCAGTTACACGTTGCGTGTTCAGGAGTTGGGAAACCATCCGCTTTGTTTGTGTTAACGTCAGACCAAAAAACAAAAATGTGGTTTACCAAAGAGCACTTCAATGAAACGGATAATTTGCGGACACGTATAACGCTTCGATTCAGTATTTACTTCAGGATTCACTTTCATTTACTTAGAGAAGTTCAACTAAATAACACTTCATTTTTGTAATCGAAATGAATTCATTACTGTTGTGAAATGAAATAAAAATTTTCCTTTTCAAATATAAAACAAAAAAAAAAAATCTTCTTCTTTTAATCACCAAACGAAATGTTACATAAAAAGAAGCCATCTGGTGGCGAAACAGAGTTCGCCGGGTTTGCTAGTCTTCATATAAATGCAACGCCATATATAATCATAGACTAAAACATGCAGATGTCCCATTACAAAACCAGTTGTAGGTAAAATTATACGTCTGAACCTAGACTTCACGTGGTGTTTTTAAAAAGTGTTTTAATTGTTTTATAACCAGTTTGATATTTTTTAATAATTATTTTACTTTCTTTCTTTTTAGTATAATTATAATATCAACGAATGTTTGACAAATTTCAGAAAATATGACGACGTGCGTATTTCGATACTGCAAAAATACATCAAGAAATGTCAGCGAATCATCAGGTGTCAGTTTTCATCGGTAATTTTATCGTTTTATTTACAATGTTTAAAAAGACAGAAACTGACAAAACTTAACCTATTTGAAGGAAACTGAGATATTAATTAATTACTACCTTTTTTTCAACTGCAAAGTTTGTCATTTAAGTATGGAAGCCTCACTGAGGTCCGAGTTTAATTTATTTTATTTTAGACTTTTGTAGACGTAATTGAATATAAATAAACGTTTATCGAATCATTGTCTTTTAGTTTTGTACTTTACTATTTTTATTTATTTAACAGTTATAAATTTTGAAATAGAGTGTGAATTTACTCTAATGAAGTTTTGTAGGTACAAAAGCGGTATCGTAGCTGTATCTCTTCTGCGGTGCATAATCTATAGAGGCATCATGTTGTCATACTACGTTGGACAAAACGCGTAAGCGCCATGAAATACTCGGCGCTTACGACGTTTTGGTCGCGAGAAAATTGTACTAGCATTTGTTTGCCACAGGTCGTTTCTGAACTCCGTAAAGAGAACCGCAACCGCCGCATCATCCTCCATCACGACAATGCGAGTTCTCACACCGCGCACAGAACAAAAGAGTTTTTAGAGCAAGAAAACATAGAATTATTCACGGAGCAGAGGAGATGTTGTAATTAGATTTTCCTAAGAAACAACGCGTGACATTTTGCGGGGTGCGGGGTGTTAGATCTCACCCACTTCTTTATTTTCCATCTACCGGTTAATAGCAAAACTAGGTGCTCGTACCGTCAATTTTGCTTTTGTAGTTATTTATCTATCTCATACTAGATGTCATTACGTGCAGGAGGCAACAGGGTCGTACTCAGAATTTGCGTACCAGGGAGTACTTTGTTTTTTACTCATCTTAATACGTATTTTTTTTACGAAAAACAATAATTTTAGAATAAAAATATTTTTGATGCATGACGAAAGAAGATAATCAGTGTGTCTCTTATTTTTAAATGACAAGCATTAAACATAAACATTTATTTTTCAAAACATCTATATTTCACAAACAAATAAAAAAAACACATTTTATATACAACTAATTGACATCAACAATAAAACAAAGAAAGCAAAAAGAACACACGAAATGTAGCGGTTAAAAACATTAGACCGGGAAGCACTGTCCGCTGCTCACAGTGCAATATGTAAACATATCCAGTGGCAAAGCAGTGGAGAGACCCACCTATTCGAGAACACGCTTATTATAATATTGCTACTGGACCTAACACGACCGTATCATCGCATACTGCCAAAGTCTTAAAATTTCAACCAGACGCAAAATGTTCACTTCTCAGAATGTCAACTTCTTAGAATATCCAATCCGCATAATGTCAATTTCTCAAAATGTCGATTTCTCACAATGACAAACTCGTATGAAATAAAAATCACTTTTCACTTTCCATTTATGAGACAGTCGCGGCACATTTGGTAAAATAATTAGAATCCGATTACGACCCTGTTTTTTTATATTTATGTTTGTTGTTCATGGTTGACGATAGATGGCGGCCTGTTGACATATTGATATAAAAACCACGATAAAAACTACAAAAACAATATTTAGGCGATTGAAAGGTTTTTGGGAATTAATTTTGAATAAATTTCAGTACATACAATTATTGAAATATATTAATACTGAGCTTTACGTGCCTAAATAATTTTAGTACCCATGTCACAAAGTGTCGCCATCTAATGTCGGGTAGAATTATATTTGGAAACACCGAAGTTATGACATTTTTCTAGAATAATTTTTATAAATTACGTTTAAAATTACTTACAAATGAAATGTGTTACCATTCATAGCATCAGAACGTCTATCCGAATAGTTTTTATAAGATAGAACACAACAATTCATTCTTATTTTTGTCTAGCGCGAATATATTGAACTTTTACTTAGTTGTGCACAGGACGAACGCTAACAATACACTGACTAAGGCCACGCCTACTTGATGACGTCAGGACCAAGTTGAAAATCACAGTGCACAGTTGTTTAGGCCGACTCCTCTTTGTATTTGCTCCGTGGAATTATTAGACCATCCTCCGTACAGCCCAGACCTAACCCCTAATGATTTCTATACTTTCCCTAAAATAAAGAATAAATTGCGTGGTCAGAGATTTTCATCACCTGAAGAAGCTGTGGACGCCTACAAAACGGCCATTTTGGAGACCCGAACTTCCGAATGGAATGGTTGCTTCAATGATTGGTTACGTCGTATGGAAAAATGTGTCAAATTTCGCGGAGAATACTTGGAAAAGCAATGAATACATTTTTAAATAGCAATGTTGTGTCACTTCCTTGATTCCCGAAATTTTCAGTGCCACCCTCGTATCTTTTTCAAAACTTACATATTAATTTCATGTTGTTGCTCATTTTATGACAAAGTTTAAAAAGAAATCGCATTTTAAATCCCATAATTATTATTTATTATCTATGCTCATTTGAAAAGCCAGATACTGTCCCACTGCAGCGAAGGCCTGTTCACATAATGATATATAGGATAAGTTTTTAACCAATGCGAAAATTTTAACAAATTAAACTTAAACGAGTTATAATAACATGCAAATTTTTATTTTGATATTTCTTAGTACAAAAAATTTAGTTATCGTTAACGAAAGATGTTTATTTTGAAACTGGTTTTTATGGTAACTTGCGCGCGGCGCCAGTGCGGCGGCGAAGCTGAACGACCGAGCGCAGCTACTAGTACCTACGCCTATTTATAGACCGATATCATATTAGGAAATATGTAGGGTGTCCACAGTTTACTGATTTAAGGTCGGATAAAATAAAAAAAAAGGATTAAGATAATTGAAATGTGTTCTACTACTGATACTGAACCACCAAAAAAAATTGCACACTGGTTAAAAAAAAAATCCTGTATGTAGTACGAATGAGCTTGATTATCGTTAACTAATTTATACAATACAAATATCTTTTTATGATGTTTTTTTTTTTACTAAATACACATTGGAAGTTAGTATGTACAGTACCTACTTCTAACAAGAAACATTTTTTTCAAATTTTGTCAGGTCTAGGTTTATTTGCCAACAATATAGGTACAGGTATAAGATGTACATCATTTACTCGATGGTTGTCTGTCTGTCCTAGTAACAGCCTGAAGTTTGGAAGTTGGTGATGTGATACCCCCGTGCCCCGGAGAACCGGAGCCGTGCCACAGGACCAACTGTGCCTGATCTCTCTCCGGTCGTGTCGGATTGTCATGCCATCGGACTATGAGAGTGAGGCAAGAGTGAATGCTCCTGTGTCTGCGCTCACACTTGTTCACTATAATAACACTGAAATCCGAAAGCTCCGAGAGATTAGTCGCCATGTCCGAAATGCGGTCTGGTGGGCTATATCTGTATCCTGTTTATTCCGGTTAATTTCCGAAACGGGTGGACCGATTTTGACGAGACTTTTATTGGAAAATGATGATATATGGAGTAACATAAGTTTTTTGTGTTCTACTTTTCTGCCGATAGCACGTTTCTGAGGGATCATTTCCGTCATCCAAGCGGGCATAGCCACACCAAGTATGGTTCGCAAAAGCTAGGACAAAGAAAACAGTAGAAATTGTGTTTCCAAAACCACAGAGAACTCTCTTTATAACATTTTCTCGTTTATTCCCTGAATTAAAACTCCACTGCTAGAACGCAACGCAACGCTGAATAGTGTTTTGAAAACATTTAATGATGTCTCTTAAAACTTTTTATTTAACATTGTGTTTTTCTTCCTATTGTATCACTTTCATCTATTATCTTTCGTATATTTATTTATCAAAACTACTCGCATACAAAAAAGGTACCTAGAAAGGCGGACTGAATGTAGGTATGTTTTTTACTAGCTTCTACCCGCGACTTCGTCTGCGTTAAATTTCTTGCTTCACCGCCCCACCCCGACGCAACGAATCGCCTGCCCGACCCTTCTTTTTTTCTTACTCGGCTCCTTAGGGTCCTAGCGTGATGTTATATAATATATAGCCTACCTCAATAAATGCGCTATCCAACACGAAACGTAGTTCCTGAGATTATTACGTTCAACCAAACAAACTCTTGAGCTTTATAATATTAAGATTTAATTACAATTAAAAACGTTATTGTGAGCCAACCTTAAAAGTTAGACATATTATGCTAGCGTCGACATTTTTTAAGAACTTTTTAAGAGAAACGATTCCGTCATACATGATTATTCCGTTACTTTAACCGTCAGCGTACACAACGGAACCTCTCAAGAGAAATAAATTTTCCCCGTTTTCGGAATATTTTTAATGGCTGCTCCACTTCTATATGGTCATAGCATCATGTGATAGAGCTTGTGGCCTTTCTCAATAAATTGGCTATCCAACACTTGAAGACTTTTTTTAAATTCGAATCGGTAGTTCTTGAGATTAGCGCGTTCAACCAAACAAACTCTTCAGCTTTATAATATTAGTATAACGTATATTTATTTTTTCATCCTAACTTCAGGCACATTCTACAAATATTATAATCCTGCTATCATAATATTATTATAGAAATGTAAAAGTTTGTACTTATGGATGTTTGTTACTCAAGCACGCGAAACCGTCCGCACAGATTTGGATGAAATATAGCAAACAGATAGATATAATTTTTTTTAGATGTTATATAGCCTTCCTCAATAAATAGGCTATCCAACACAAAAATAATTTTTCAATTTGGACCAGTCGTTCCTGAGATTAGCGCATTTTATCATAATTTCAGTCCCCTTTTCACCTCTTCCAAATTACAACTACACAGAAATACGTTGCGTAAATTTTCAATCATTAATAATATACAACTCCAACCCTTATTCGGCCTCTTAGGGCTGGAATTTCCAAATATATTTCCTTAGTGGATGCCTAAACTCTAAGATATCAATGTCAGAAATTTCGGGTCTCTGGGTCTAAACTGACCTCGGTTTGAACTGTGCGTATCGAGATATATGAAGGCCCAGTCAGTTTACCATCTTATATAAACAGATAATCATTGTCACCACATGTTACTGTCATGCATTTGTCAGACGTCATTTATGCTGTGCACAGAGCTTAAACTAACATAAAGGAAGGATTAAAGGATAAACAATGGAACGGAATAAAGATTGGTCCTTGGCAGCTCTGGACAGAGAGACGTGGAAAGAGAGTGGCCTCCCCACTCTCTTACCATGTCTCTCTGCCCAGCAGTGGGACATCAACGGCTAAAAAAATGACAATACAACGCAATGTTTTATTTACCTTTTTCTTTAAGAAACATCCTTTGTGTTAGAAAGAGTAAAAGAGAACGTTGTTGTGCTTATACACGGTGTCCGGTAATAAATGGATAACCTTGTAATGGGTCATAATAGACCTAAAAAAAAAATAACGAGTAGTACGAAAGATATGTTTTATTTCATAATAACCGATGTTTTTTGTTGTCTGTAACCGGCTCCTTTGGACTTGATTTTAACCCACTTCAAACGGTCAGATTTCATTTGACCTTTGTAGACTTATTGAAAACCGATGGCAATACAATAATTTCATAAATTTTTCTTGCCAGGTTTATCAGGATAGCAAAAAAAACCGTCATGTTTATTTACACTTTCACGAAAACTATGCTGACATACGTCACAAAATTCGAAACACACCCAAAAACAGAAAATAAATAATATTAAAAAAAAAATTAAAATACACGCTTTCATGGAAAACTAATGTGATGGTAAAGGTGTGGAAGTACTTTTTGAGGTATTTTAATTGGTATCAAGCAACTCACGCCTTTTTTTTTTAAATTATTTTCTACTTTTAGTTTGTTTTCCTATCTAAGCGTGTTTTTTTTAACATTTATTTATTATAAAGATAAAGCACCCGTGGCATTACAAACATATCGTAACCAATAATTTAAAAATAAAATGTGCTTTAATTCGATTTCAAAATGGTATAGAAAAATACGGAATACATGCATAGAGCAAAACTATATAACATAAAAGGACATGCGCCATAAACGTCACCCTTCTTTTCGGTAAGGGATTTCTATTTTATTTATAACTCTGTAGAGCCAGGTGTGATTGAGTCGTGAATTTTTGTTGAGATTTCTTGTGATTTGTTACAAAATTATCATTGACTGTGTTTCTGTTTTTTTTTATTTTGCTTATGTAAGTGACTTCGCCTTTCTTGGCCCATGGATCTTTGCATTACAATTTACCTGGGCTACAATAATAATACATCTGTATAGAAATTTCCCTTAAACCTTCTTAAAATGGCCTACTTGGGAAATTTTAGAAGGTAGTAAGTACTAAACGGATTTAAAGATTAGCAGCCTTATTCATAAAAAACTCGCTAATCACTGATTAGCCACCTTTTAGTTAAGCCAATGGTTAGCTCTTAAGTAATGATTAACTTTTCTTTATTCATAAGCGCTAGTTAGCAGATGATTAGTTACGACACGAAATAGAGGGGAAATTATGCGTGCACCACAGATTATAATCAATATAGTTGACTAAAAAACCGAATTAAAAGTATAAAATTGTCATAACCACGATATTTGTATCTGTGGTGCCTTTGACAGACCAAAGTCAACAATGTCATCGGATATTTCATTTGATTAAAATAATTTAATACGTTTTTATCATCATTATTTCCAATTATTTCATTGTTTTCCAATGGTACATTACAATATAATTAGCTCTAAAGGCTGGAGGATCTGTCAGGGTCTCGAGATTGTTCGAAAGAGACACCGTGACCCTGGCACATGGGCAACTGAAGGAACACGGGTGGGTTTTAGTCAGTAAAAGTCTGACACGCACTCCGCCCCTAAGACGACCCACTGACCCGCCCTCCCGCTCCACCCAAGAGCGGGAGACGTCATTTGATGATTTCCCATCCAAAAAAAAGGCTGGAGAATACAGGTATTTATTTCTGATATTATATCCGCTAACCTTAAACTGACCAAATTAATATTAAAAAGCCGTAGCCGATAATAGCTATGTGTTTGCAAGTCCCATAAGCTTGTTTACATGAATATACTCTTTCAAAAACATAAAGGTACTTGTCTCTATTCTATATTACTTCCTTTTGCTTGATCACTGGGGTTTCAGTTTATTTTAATAAAATTAAATAATCTTGTTTACAGTTGAAAGTTTGACGAAGCACCAATACTATATAACCTCGGAAAGACGGCGAGGGCGCAGACCATGCTACGTGAATAAGATGAGGAATGAGAGTGGCAAGAGAAAAGAATAGCACCCATACATATGTTACGGAGGAAGAAAAATTGGAAATCAAAAATACGAATTTATAACAAAAATGTAGCTTTATTAAAATAAATGTAATTGTTGCTTGGCTAACTAACATGGCTACTCGCATTTCATTTCATAGGCGATCAAGTACAGTGTCATCCAACATATGATTACGCTGGATGACCCGCACCTGATCTGATAGTCATTGGGTTGAAACATTGACAGTTGGCTCAAGCGCCTGAAAAAGAGAGAGCAATGGAACACGGTACACGGTCAGACTGTTTCCCCTCTCTGTAGCCCCATAGTATGAGTGCATGACATTCTCATTGATGGATCTTGTCCATCTCATACGCTGGCCAACACTAGCAAAAGACGGAAATGTGTGGAAAAGGGAGAGGGAGGCCTTTGCCCTGCAGTGGGACAATATAGGCTAGTTATATTAGATAGATAGAATTGTTGCTTATGAAATGTTTCTTGTTATTTGAGCAAGACTGCCACAACATGGCTTTTCTTCAGTTCTGTGCCTTGGACCTAGCGTTAAAGAATGTGAGGGGCCTAAAACCTACTGAGCCTCCTCCTGTTTGAGCTTTCCCTAAAATTCCTTTATCAAGTTTACTTCGCATGAAGAATATGTACCTAATACGGAATTATTCTCATCGCAGATGTAAACAAGCCTTGTAGGTCTTCCTCCATCTATTTCCCGCCCGCGTCGGCGCGTAGCGTTTCAAAATTATTTAATTCCTCCTGTACTATTCCAAAATCCCGTAAATATTGTTGAAATCAATATTTACTAAGGCACAATTAGTTATTAGGGACAAAATAACCTTGAAGCACACAAAAATCCTATTGAACCGATCAGCTGATTCAAATAAAATCCGCCATCTTGCCTCTTAGCCAAGCTACCGGTGGTGTTTAATTTTGCCAGCTTTTAATCAAATGGTTAGCGACTACTTAGCGCTAAACAGCGTTTATGAATAAGAATTTCACTAATCAGTTGCTTAGCAATTGATTAAAATTTAAGAGTCGTTTATGAATAAGACTGAAAGTTAAATGCATCAATATTTCAGAAAAAATGAGGTCAATTCGCAATACGTCCTGCTATTAAGGGCCAATTGGCTTATTAACTGGATTGGACTGCACTTAGTGCCATCCCGAGGACTAATTAATTGAGAGCAACTCTCAGTGTCGGTAATTTGTACCTCTATTTAGCCATTTAAAATTTGGTTTAGTGATTTAAATCATTTTAAAAGAAGGTCCGTTTGGTAGATCAAATTAAAAATCACACTTAGAGGAGCTTCAGTTGGCTTTTCAAATAAAACTGTCATATGTAAAAGGATATCACCCATTCTGTTTTTTGGTGGCTATCAGTAATTATGACATATTTTAAAAGTACATATAAAAGGCATTATTGTGCAGTAATGCATCAAAGTCGAGAACAATTATGGTTCGAAGATATATAATGACAACGTCGCGGTCGGCAGCATGAAACAATTATTATAACTTTGGCGGTGCAAACACGCGCTGCACTTTCACCTGTCCTACACTCCACGAGAGTACTTGGACAGGATTTTTATAAAACAGAGCACGTGGGAAGGGGCACGAAAAACTGCTCCGGTGCCTTTTTCCATGTGCTCTGTTTTGATAACTTTATTTTATTTTATTATAATCCTTACTACACCGATTACAGAAGGGCTAGTTAATGATAGTGTCTGGTGGTATCACCTAGCTAAAAATAACGGAATGTGTATGATTTTATATATATATTTATATATTAGAGGATCTTACAAAAAATGGCAAAAATATATTATTTATTTAATTTAAAGATCGGTGTATATCTTTGTTCGCAAAATTACAGCATTGTCGCAATAGAATAACATATACTACTCCTACTTCCATTCAAATAAAATGCAATTAATTTCGGGCCACAAATTTTGCATTTTTATCTCAAATCGCCGAAAAAAAATGGGTGATGTCCTTTCACGGAGAAAAAATATGTGACATTGGAAAAATCAGCCCGCGGCGTGGTATATTTTTAAAACCAAGGATTGCAAGTATAAACTGGGTTGGAGGAGTATCTAAGTATTAGGAATATTCTGGGCCCAGAATTTGCAACCGCTCAAATGAACGTTACACTGCTGCACTGGTGTCAGTTGGCGCAGTGGCTGCCAATTATCTTTTGCTTGACGGCTCGTAAGTCAGTTTCGCATGCATTAGAGATGTGTGTCTGTGCATCGTTGATGCAGAGAGGTTCCTTATAAGGTACATTCCGTACAAAAACATAAAAGTACCTTAGATATATCCCGGAATCAATCTTGAACCATAAAGTTTTATAAAATGTATATCTTCCGATCTGTGTAGTATAACCCTGTAAGTTTATATAACCCTGGATATGTATATATAATATATTTATTTAGGTACATAAAAGTTTTGTAGTACATAAGGGACTTAAAAAGTAAGCATTATTAGTAAGGTACATGGTACAACGAATTCTTGGGTGAATCGCTACTCTCCTAGCTAGATCACTGAGTAATCTGTATTTAGGAGAGACAGTTTCCACTCCCAGTTTGGGTATCACAAATGATCATGTTAGTAAGCTTTGGAGCTTATAATGTAGAACAGAACACAAAAGGAAAAATCTTAAAATTAAAATTACTAAACATCAAAACTAAAATTATATAAAACAATTAGAATGAAAAGTATTTATTGACACAAGGAGTGTTGGTGTGGTCAGTCGAGTGAATGTGTGTATGTGTTATTGTAGGGGTGGGTGAATAAGTGTGTAAGGGTGAATGTATGTGTGTGTAGATGAAAAATAGGAAATAGGGTAACTTTCATGTAACTGTCAATAAATACTTTTCAGTCTCGTCGTACGTTTTTTTCAGGAGGAATGCACGTAAGGTGACTTTGCATTTGCTGTGTGGTAAATTATAGATATATAAGGACGCGTTAATTTTATTGTACAAGCAGGGGCCAAGATAGTAGAAAAATCTCTTAGTGAATTTAAACTTAGTTTGTGGAACAGTACAAATAATATCTTTCCTTCGTTTGGTAATAGTAGTTAGAGGAGTTTTTTGGTGTTGGAGAAGAACGGTTTGCAGAATGAAATGTTGCCTTAGGGTGCTTACATAAAGGAACAGGTTTCCGGTACAGACAAATCTGTACGGGTCGGTACCGATCGGTACAGTGTTAACTCGCATAAAGAAACAGGTGAATCTGTCCTTAGTGACAATCATGGCCTCTAGTTCGTCGGACGAAGATTTTTTACTTTTAGAAAGTACTTACGTCAAATATAGAAAGAGAAGAACAGTTAGTGTATCTGATATTAACAGAAAAAAAAGTAAATATGGAACATATTATCATTTATTCTTAAAAGATATAAAGGACGATGAAAAGGAATTTTATGATTATACAAGGATGACTCAAGAAACATTTTACTACATATTAAATAAAATCGAACATAGCTTAGTTAAAAAATGGTGTAACTGGCATGTTCAACCAATTTCACCTGAAGAAAGACTCGTTATCACTATTAGGTAAGTAATGAATAATATTTATTAATATAAAAATATGCGTAATATACTGAGTGGTATAATTTCAAAATGAAACGTCTTCTATACCACTTATAATCGGGGTGTCTACAGCTAATGTTCAAAAAAATCCCTGACCTTTATTCATTCAGTAGGCTAGTAGTATGATTTATAATATTTATAAGTAGTTTTAAGCACAATGAAAAATATCTGAAATACAATTTCAATGTGAATGTTATTTATTAGCCAAAATCAGCGAATTTAATCAGCAAAATTAGCCAAAATTATTTATTAGGCAAAACAAACAATACGTTACACATCAACTTAAAATTAAATTAATTATAATTAAAGTATTACTCCAAATGGGTAATTTAAAGCAAACTTATTAAAAATGCTGTGTTTAAGTTATAGCTATAACCTTGGTTTTTGGCACCCCATGGGCCAAAATCAAACTGGAGATTTCACAATTGGTATCTGCTATAAAATTCGGCAAGAGATTGGTAATTCTGAATAGATTCATTATTTTCTTCTGTAGATACTCGGTGGCTATTAGATTGATTGCATTCGTCTGCATCTAGTCGGTTGCAGGTGGATTCTTCATATTCTACTGTGGCTAATCGGTTGCTTATAACAGCAATATTGTCACTCGAAGTTTGTGCAAGAGTTATTTGGTTGCAGGTCTCTGGAGTACTATTACGGGAAACATTACTTAAATGAGAGTAGTTTGACATCGAACTAGATGGGTTACCATATTGCAAAGATTGGTACGCGAACTCGTCGACGACGCTTTGAATACGGTTTCTAAAAGAAAGTAGCATGTGCTGTGGAATTTTTTCAATGTGTGGTATGAGGCTTTTAAAAATTAAAAGATGTTCGCTGTCTGCATCTGTTGTTCTATTCTGTCGGGATTTTTCCTTATCTTGTAAAAATTTTAGTTTTTCATGCTCAATGTCCAATAATTTGTCGTTGATTGTTCTCCTTTTCAAAGCGGTTTTAGAAACAGGCATCGCAGGAGACACTGTTGGTTGGTCACTCGCATCATTATCTTCCATATTGCTTGGTACAGGTGAAAGAGAACAATCATTGTCATTTGTACTTTGGGTGTATTCTGTTTCACTATCAAGGCTCACAGCACTATTTGAATGAGATCTTTGTCGCGTCAAACTTCCAGTGGTTAACCGTTATCACCATAGGTTTGAGAAAAAGTAAGGATTTAAAATATGGCCATTTGGGATATACTGTAGTTGCCTCATCTCCAGAGCGAGAAGGTGGAATCTTTTCTAACTCTACCGCAAATTGATCCCTTAGATATCTCCATCTTTTACTTATTTTATTTTCTGAAACAAAAAAGTATTGATTTGTAAAAACTTTTTCCTACAGAGGTCAAATACAATTTTATTGTTGTAAATATCAAGGTAAATTAATTTAAAAATACTTATTTCTTTCCAGTTCAATCAATTAAAATATAATTATTTATTTAAATCCCAATTATCAGGTTGGGTCTTATATGTATAGAACCCTGGCAAGAAATAAGTATTTTTAAATTAATTTAACCTGATGTTTACAACAGCAAAATTGTATTTGACCTCTGTCTGTCTCATAAAATAATGAGCAGAATCATCCCTCCCAAGATTTAGCGTTAATTTTTTATTTTTTTTACATCCTGTATACCAGGGTGTAATAGATAAATGTGTTTTTTTTTTTCAGATATCTTGCAACTGGAGAATCATTCAAATCGCTTTCAAAAAAATTTCGAATGGGAGTAACAACATTAACAAAAATTATAGAAGAGACGGTTCTTGCAATATGGGAGGAACTGTATACCATACATATGCCTACACCCACCAGAGAAAATTTTTATTCAATATCTAATGATTACAATAATATTTGGAATTTCCCTCACGTCATAGGTTGTATAGACGGTAAACATGTGCGCGTTATGTGCCCAAAAAAATCTGGATCTATGTTTTACAACTATAACAAATATTTTTCTGTGGTACTGCAAGCAGTAGCCGATGCCAATTATAAATTTGTAATGGTAGAAGTCGGGGGCTATGGTAAACAGAGTGATGGTGGTACCTTTAGAGCATCAGCAGTGCTATTCTGTAACCATCTCACCGGGTGAAGTGAGCGTGGAGTGAGCTATCAATGTCATTCCACCTGATGCTAGGGATGACCAACTATCATATTTACAATCATAATCGAGATTTAGATACCTAATATTCTTATGCTAATTCTATAGATTATTTATATAAGGATTTCAAGCTAGCATAGTGTCTGAACAATACTACTCTTTCGGGAAGTTTTTCAAATGAAATAGCAAAACCGAAAATCAGACATTGTTGTTTTTTTTCTATTTTTTCCTCGACTAGCCCTTTATGCTTGACGCACAAGTGCAACACGCACGAACAATTAATGAATATAGTAAGACATATGTACATGTATAGGTAAGACAGCTACAACAGAAAATGCGAATCGACATTGTCAGTTATTATAAACCCACTATAAACTGATTAAAATTAAATACGTAAATGCAATGACATGAACTAATCACGATGTGTCTTGGAGAAGCGATTGTAGATCGACTCGAGTAAAGATTGTGCAACGTTCTTCAGAAAATCTATTAAAAAAAGATGAAAGAACCTGGCCGTGCCTGACTGACGGAGCATAGAATTCAATCTCACACATACTATGTGGGAACCCACATCTAGGCGCTGTCATATACACAATTACATTTGTTTACTAGGTAGGTATTTATTTTATTGTAGATAAAAATATACCTACTTACTTACTCACTTATGACGTTATTATCAATAAAAAGAATATTCATCAAATGGTCACCATCTTGAAAATATTATGTTGAAAGTCAACAGTTAAAAAAGAAAACGGTCACCCGCGTGCTCGCGAAGTGAAGTGATGTTACCATGACAACGGCATTACGAAGATCGCGTGATCAAGCCGCGCATGCGTGCTAGACGCTGTCATCAATAGGTATCAACTTTTTTTTTGTTCGCCTTGTGCAGACGCCATTTCGTATTCGGTTTCAAGAATAATTAGTACGCAGGGATTTATTTCAATTCTTGTAGATATGTACCTATCTAAATACAACAGTTTTCATACAAGTACAATGTCAGTTTAGTTCTACACTTTGGTGTCGACAATTAATCCGCTTTTTTTTAACCTATGTACCTACTTACTGCTCATTTAACCTTTATCGCGTGGTGACACCTGCACGCTAAGAATATGCAATAATAAGAAGTACCGTACAGCGACCTACTACACAGAATCTTCTCGTAGTCTGAGCATTGATTGGTAAGGTAACGATGATGATTGATGAGAGATAAAATATGATGTGCATGTGTACTTAAACACTCATCATCATCAGCCATCATTCTCATCAAACTCATTGTCTATAATAAAAGAATATTCATCAAATCATCATCTTGATACCTACTAGGTATATCAAAATTCAACGCTTCAAATGACTATCGCGTAGCGCGTCTCTGCGCGTGTTCACTTCACCGAGAATACATGCGATGATGCGACGAGAATCGCGTGGAGTGCTCACGCCGCGCAAGCGCACTAGGCCACTAGTTCATCAGTCATACATTTTTTTTTTCTTTTATTTTTGTTTTGATGACCATGTGCCTGAACATATTTAGAGTTCAGACAAAATGATTAGATACTCATTTATTTCAATGTTTGAAGGTAACCTATTTGGTTGCAAACAATAAAAAAGAATATTAATCGAATCGTCATCATCTTGATAATAATGTCAAAATTCAATAGTTCAAAACGGTCACACGCGTGCTCGTGAGGTGATGTTACCATGACAACGAAATTGCGAGCATCGCGTGATCAAGCCGCGCATGCGCGCTAGACGCTGTCATCGATAAGTATCAACTTTTTTTTATCACCTTGTGCAGAAGCCATTTCGTAATCGGATTGAGAATAATTAGTGCGCAAGTATTCGAAACATTCATATAAATGCATGTATACCTACTTAATAATCGTATTATTAATAAAAGAATATTCATCAAATCATGATCATCTTGATACCTACCTACCTACTAGGTATGTCAAAAATCAACATTTCAAATGAAACTCGCGTAGCGCGCCCGCGTGAGTTCACTCCACCTTGACTAAATGTGACGAGAATTGCGTGAAGTGTTCACGTCAAGCAAGCAGTACTCATATGGTGTGGTTGCTATGGCAACAACACCGTGTGAGTAACGGTTTCGGGTGAAGTGAGGTGACCGACGCTGTCATTGTCAAGACATTTTTTTTTTAATTTCAGCCTTTCAAGTCATTGCTAAAGGCAATGATGTATTCGCAGTTAGCCAATGAAGTATATTTTTACTTAATGTCAATTCCAACCATTGTTGAACATTTCAAAATTATAAATTATGTTTTCAACAAAATATGAATATTAGGTACCTACTTACTTGAGAGGTGTGAGATCGAGCATTCGCTGAATCGAGAGAGGCTTATAGCTAAATAAAAACAGCCGCACAGTCCGATCGATCCCGTAGGCCTCGGTCGGTCCGTCTATGGGGACCATCTTTACATACCAAGATCACGAAGGTCGAAAATCTGACAACCAGTCTTACCAAGGGGGGTAACATATTACCAAATAACTGGGTTGTCGGAGTCGGATTGGCAGTCATTGCATGTGAAAAACCCGTGCATTCAGCTGCAACCGGTTTAGACTGGAAGCCGACCCCAACACAGTTGGACAAAGGCAGGCAGATGAGATGAGATCGAGCAACTTCATTAAATTGTGCAAAGCAAGTATTCAGTGACTGGTGATGTGTTCGTTAACATTATTTACATAATATATGTAAATAGCATAAGTACCTGAAGGTTTTTTTAAACAGCTATCATCTAGATTCTGGATAAACAATAGTTCATGATACAAACCCTATAACAACAATACACAAAATATTTAGGAACATCAATAATCTAGTTATGGGTGCTGTTGAGACACAAATTGCTCATCTCCCTTGCTAACAAGATTTCAACATTATTCATGTATTGATTTTCGTTTATTTTTGTACTATAAGGTACACCTCTGCCCAACCCTTCGAGGAAACAAGGCGTGATGATATGTTTGTTTTTTTATTTTATTTCATAAATGTGTAAATAAACATTGTATGTAAATACAATTATTATTTTAAGCCGATAGAACTATGTATGTTTTGGTTGCTATAGCCTAATTAAATCTGTTTAATGTATAGCGTTTTACACAAATCGTCTATGTTTCTCATCCCAATTGCAGATGTGCTGCAAGAAATTTCTTATGTTTTAAGCAGATCCTTTGTGCTTTCCTATCTTTGTATATTTTATTTTATTAAGTGTTAAGTTTGTTCATAAATAAATAAGATTTGTAACACATCAAACAAATTTGCTAATACATTTTTTCTACTGAGCTTGCTGTTTCCCGAGCTTCAACTTCTTGATGCTACGAACGGAGGGTCGTTGGATGTGTGTGGACTGCACGCCGCCATCGTGACTAGCTAAAAATAATGGTAAGCGTTTATTACTAAGCATTTGTTTTAACTCATTCCTAAACTCATCCATATTTTTTTTGTCTATTTCATTTACATTTTATATGGTTCAGTGTCATGAACATGTAATTGAAATTATCATCAGAATCCTGCAGCCAATTTAATACTTTCAAAACTGTAGCAGTATGACTTATTTATAATACATTTAACAATTAGTGTCTAATTCCAGTCCAAATAAATCAAATCGGTAAACATTATTCCTACATTTTGAGTACAATGAGATGCAACATTTCTTAACTCCATGGTTATCCTTGTCCCAATTTTTTGGCTCTATTATGTTTATCAAAAATAGTCTGAAATTATGAACACTAACCTCAGACTGCCAAGATCAACATACAGCTAGGAATGATGTAATCAAGTAGATGCGGTGTTCTTTTACTGTCTTCAGTTCCTTTATCCTCAGCAACTGCATGGTCCAATAGGCTCATCTACCGAGATGTAAAGTATTCAGATTTTTTATAATTAATATGCATTTTTTTATCCATGCATTCTCCCACAGCTGGGCAAAGGTCTCCTCCATACTACCATACTTTTCAAAAGTATTTTTTGACTAAAGCATACGGTCAAAAGTACTTTTGACTGATTTTGCTAGTCAATAATACTTTTGACTGGTTAAGAGTTTTGACTGCAACATTATTTCTGTGTATAAGTACCGTATCAGCCTGTAATGCTCATAAACCGATCGACCTCAATTATATAGCGAAAACAATGCCTCCTAAGATACAGGATCTTCCTAGTTTAGGAGACAGGGCTCAATTTTTTGTATTTAACAAATATGTATATGCAAACTTGTGTCAAATATTCTTTGCTAATAAATATTATACTTTTCCAGTTTTTCTTATGTTATGCCATCTTTGGACAGTATGTATGACCTTGATGTTACTATAGCTTCTTGCTAAAACCGTCGTTATGGTGAACCTAATCTTCAGAGGGTAGTAACAATAGTTAAAAAAATATAGTATTTTTCTCCAGAGTAGGCCAACTTCATTCCCACCATTAGGTATGTTGAGCTGGAACAAATGACAGTTGAATTACACTTGCTATAAAAAGGTAAGATAATTGAAAAACAAATGAGTCTAAGTTGGAATTTCAGAAAATATATCAGAATTATTGAAATCACGATGAAGATATTAGTTAATATAAGGTTTCCTTAAATAAATAAAAGCAAATATTGCTAGATTTATTATAATTATTATGACAGTTTAATGCTAGTAAATGACAACATTGTCATTTATATTTTATGTGAACAGTAAATTGCAGACATAATAATAAACATATTACTAATATCACAAATATTTAAATAATACAAGCTGATGTCTGCAACTTCACATCAAAGCGTATATTTTGCATGTGGATCACAAAAAACTTATAAATTTTATTTTATTTTATTAGTTTAGTTTGAATTTAGTTCGCTTTGTTAGTAAAAATTTTACACATGTTAATGTATTTCAAATCATCATTAAAAACTTACTAAACTCTTGATCATCTATTTTGGAAATCGATGTCTATGGCATATTCCTCAACAAAAAAAAAATGTGTTATCTTGGAGTTAGATATTATTGAGTTTGATCAAACAATATTCGTCAGTCTGTATTTAATGTCCTTTTAGTAAAACTTAAAAAAAAAAATATGTACGCTACGTTGTCTGGAAATAGTATCACAAAAAATTAAACCCTGTGGTCTCTCTGTTTAGTGAAACCATAGATAATTTAGAATGTTACTGTCAAGTGTCAAATTTTGGCGGTATTTTACTTGTCTTTCATAGATAGTCTTTCCCAAAGAGTAAAATAATAAACAGGGGTTTTTCCATAATCTAGTTTTGTTTAGTAGTTTCGAGTTTGTTTGCTCATGCTGACCTAATAAAGTTCTCGGTGTATTTATAGTGTATTCATTTACATCGGTAGTGCAATATATACAACAAGATCAACAAGGGTAGCACAAACTATGTGTGTGGCAGAAACACTTTGTAAAAGATATATCAATGATTAGCATTGGCTCAAAGTGATCTTACCCCTCGTGGTTTTAGGCCGACGAAGTTACCACAGGAATAATCACGAAAAGTTTACGAAGGTTTGTACGTTATCATTAACGAATGGTGTGAAACTAGTAAATTTCAATACAAGACACTCAAGTTTTCCTTGCCAACTTTGTGTTTACCTGAGCAGGCCGACCAACTTCGCTATTTATTTATACAAGCCTGTCAATAAAGTTTAAATAGTAGGTACTAATGTACCTATACATTGTTTTTTTCAGATGACTCTCAGAAAGGTGATCGTATTGATGGAAAATGAAACAAAAACCATACTTATATGCCTGCCTGCCTGGTATGACTGATATTTCAATTAACTATCTTGAAGCTTAAAATATTAATGTGAATATTAAAATACAAACTTGTGTTTTAGATACCTGAATGCCGTGCCTTTGAATTAGAAAATTGGGCCTGAGTTGACAGAAAAAAGAAATAGGTTGCGGCCACTTTTGATTTACATATTCAGATATGTAAGTTTTTGTGATCCACATGCAAAATATACGCTTTGATGTGAAGTTTCAGCCTGTATTACCTAAGTATTTGTGATATTAGTAATATGTTTATTTATTATGTCTGCAATTTACTGTTCACATAAAATATACATGATAATATGTTGTCATTTACTAGCATTAAACTGTCATAATAATTAGAAAAAATCCAGCAATATTTGATTTTATTTAGGTACTTATTGAAACCTGTAATTAATGTCATCATCATGATTTCAATAATTCTGATATATTTTCTGAAATTCCAACTTAGACTCATTTGTTTTTCAATTATCTTACCTGTTTATAGCAAGTTTAATTCAACTGTCATTTGTTCCAGCTCAACATACTGGTGGGAATGAAGTTGGCCTACTCTGGACAAAAATACTATATTTTTTTAACTATTGGTACTACCCTCTGAACATCAGGTTCACCATAACAACGGTTTTAGCAAGAAGCTATAGTAACATCAAGATCATACATACTGTCCAAAGATGGCATAACATAAGAAAAACTGGAAAAGTATCGGGGAGACCTTTGCCCAGCTGTGGGAGAAGATATGGATAAAAAAAATGCAATTATAAAAATCTGAATACTTTACATCTCGGTAGATGAGCCTATTCGACCATGCAGTTGCTGAGGATAAAGGAACTGAAGACAGTAAAAGAACACCGCATCTACTTGATTACATCAGTCCTAGCTGTATGTTGATCTTGGCAGTCTGAGGTTAGTGTTCATAATTTCAGACCATATTTGATAAACATAATAGAGCCAAAAAATTGGGACAAGGATACATGGAGTTAAGAAATGTTGCAACTCATTGTACTCAAAATGTAGGAATAATATTGACCGCTTTGATTTATTTGGGCTGGAATTGGACACTGATTGTTAAATGTATTATAAATAAGTCATACTGCTACAGTTTTTGAAAGTATTAAATTGGCTGCAGGATTCTGTTGATAATTTCAATTACATGCTCGTGACATTGAACCACATAAAATGTAATTGAAATACACAAAAAAAAAAAAGATTTGTATGTGTAGGAATGAGTTTAAAAAATGCTTAGTAATAAACGCTTACCATTATTTTCAGCTAGTCGCGATGGCGACGTGCAGTCCTCACACATCCAACGACCCTCCGTTCGTAGCATCAAGAAGTTAAAGCTCGGGAAACAGCAAGCTCAGTAGAAAAATGTATTAGCAAATTTGTTTGATGTGTTACAAATCTTATTTATTTAAGAACACACACAATAAAATGAAACACACAAAGATAGGAAAGCACAAAGGATCTGCTTGAAACATAAGAAATTTCTTGCAGCACATCTGCAATTTGAATGAGAAACTTAGACGCATTGTGTAAAACGGTATACATTATACAGATTTAATTAGGCTATAGCAACCAAACCATACATAGTTCTATCGGCTTAAAATAATAATTGTACTTACATACAATGTTTATTTACACATATTATGAAAAAAAAAACCATAACATTACGCCTTGTTTCCTCGAAGGGTTGGTCAGAGGTGTACCTTATAGTACAAAAATAAACGAAAATCAATACATGAATAATGTTGAAATCTTGTTAGCAAGGGAGATAAGCAATTTGTGTCTCAACAGCACCCATAACTAGATTATTGATGTTCCTAAATATTTTGTGTATTGTTGTTATAAGGTTTGTATCTTGAACTATTGTTTATCCAGAATCTAGATGATAGCTGTTTAAAAAAAAACCTTTAGGTATGCTATTTACATATATTATGTAAATAATGTTAACGAACACATCACCAGTCACTGAATACTTGCTTTGCACAATTTAATGAAGTTGCTCGATCTCACCTCATCATCTGCCTGCCCTTGTCCAACTGTGTTGGGGTCGGCTTCCAGTCTTAACCGGTTGCAGCTGAATGCACGGGTATTTCACATGCAATGACTGCCAATCCGACTCCGACAACCCAGTTATTTGGTAATATGTTACCCCCTCGGTAAGACTGGTTGTCAGAGTTTCGACCTTCGTGATCTTGGTATGTAAAGATGGTCCCCATAGACGGACCGACCGAGGCAAGCGTAGCTTAGCCGGATCGGTCGGACTGTGCGGCTGTTTTTATTAAGCTACAAGCTGCTCGATCTCACACCTCTAACATAATTTATAATTTTGAAATGTTCAACAATGGTTGGAATTGACATTAACATATACTTCATTGGCTAACTGCGAATACGTCATTGCCTTTAGCAATGACTTGAAAGGCTGAAATTTAAAAAAAAACTGTCTTGGGTCACCTCACTTCACCCGAAACCGTTACTCACACGGTGTTGTTGCCATAGCAACCACACCGAATGCTTCCTCGACGTGAACACTTCACGCGATTCTCGTCACGTTTTGTCAAGGTGGAGTGAACTCACGCGGCAGCGCTACGCGAGTTTCATTTGGAATGTTGATTTTTGACATACCTAGTAGGTAGGTATCAAGATGATGATGATTTGATGAATATTCTTTTATCTATACTTATAATATTATAAAGCTGAAGAATTTGTTTGATTGAACGCGCTAATCTCAGGAACATCTGGTCCGAATTGATAAATTATTTTTGTGTTGGGTAGCCTATTTATCGAGGGAGGCTATAGGTTATATAACATCACGCTACAATTAAAAGGAGCGGAGCAGTAATTAAAAATGTTGCAAAAACGGGGAAAATTTATTCGTTTTGAGAGTTTCCATTGCGTACGCTGCGTAAACGGTTAAATTAACGCAAAAATCATATGCGACGGAATTGTTCCTTTTTAAAAGTTCTAAAAAAAAGTCCGCGAGGGCATATGTCTATCTTTTAAGGTTGACTCACTATAACTCAAAAGAAGCGAGCAGCAACGAAAAATGAACGAAAACTAGCAGGCAAATTGATGCGACGGGAAGGGTCAGGGGAGCAAAAATTTGACGCGGGCAGAAGCTAGTTAATAATACGATTATAAAGTAGGTGTACATGCATTTATATGAATGTTTCGAATACTTGCGCACTAATTATTCTCAATTCGATTACGTAATGGCTTCTGCACAAGGTGATAAAAAAAAGTTGATACCTATTGATGACAGCGTCTAGCGCGCATGCGCGGCTTGATCACGCGATGCTCGCAATTCCGTTGTCATGGTAACATACTTCACCTCACGAGCACGCGGGTGACCGTTTTGAACTACTTATTGAATTTTGACATTATTATCAAGATGATGACGATTCGATTAATATTCTTTTTTATTGTTTGCAACCAAATAGGTTAGCTTCAAACATTGAAATAAATGAGTAGGTATCTAATCATTTTGTCTGAACTCTAAATATGTTCAGGCACATGGTCATCAAAAAAAAATAAAAGAAAAAAATATGTATGACATTGATGAACTAGTGGCATAGTGCGCTTGCGCGACGTGAGCACTCCACGCGATTCTCGTCGCATCATCGCATGTATTCTCGGTGAAGTGAACACGCGCAGAGACGCGCTACGCGATAGTCATTTGAAGCGTTGAATTTTGATATACCTAGTAGGTATCAAGATGACGATTTGATGAATATTCTATTATTATAGACAATGAGTTTGATGAGAATGATGGCTGATGATGATGAGTGTTTAAGTGCACATGCACATCATATTTTATCTCTCATCATCGTTACCTTACCAATCAATGCTCAGACTACGAGAAGATTCTTTGTAGTAGGTAGCTGTAGGTACGGTACGTCATGGTATTGCATATTCTTAGCGTGCTGGTGTCACCACGCGATAAAGGTTAAATGAGCAGTAAGTAGGTACATAGTTTAAAAAAAGCGGATTAATTGTTGACATCAAAGTGTAGGTACTAAACTGACATTATGCTTGTATGAAAACTGTTGTATTTAGGTAGGTACATATCTACAAGCACTGAAATAAATCCCTGCGTACCTACTAATTATTCTCTAAACCGAATACGAAATGGTGTCTGCACAAGGCGAACAAAAAAAAAAGTTGATTCCTATTGATGACAGCGTCTAGCGCGCATGCGCGGCGTGATCACGCGATCCTCGCAATGCCGTTGTCATGGTAACATCACTTCACCTCGCGAGCACGCGGGTGACCGTTTTGAACTGTTGAATTTTAACATAATATTTTCAAGATTGTGACCATTTGATGAATATTCTTTTTATTGATAATAACGACATAAGTAAGTAAGTAGGTATATTTTTATCTACAATAAAATGTTACTCGGCACATTTTTGGACGCTGGTTTTGCATTTTCCTAATGTTCTTAGTGCGCTTATGTGACACGTTATAAGTTAAATAAATACCTACCTAGTAAGCAAATGTCAATGTGAATATGAGAGCGCCTAGATGTGGGTTCCCACATAGTATGTGTGAGATTGAATTCTGTGCTCCGTCAGTCAGGCACGGCCAGGTTCTTTCATCTTTTTTTAATAGATTTGGGTTAGTAAGAACGTTGCACAATCTTTACTCGAGTCGATCTACAATCGCTTCTCCAAGACACATCGTGATTAGGCCATGTGATTGCATTTACGTATTTAATTTTAATCAGTTTACAGTGGGTTCATAATAACTGACAATGTCGATTCGCATTTTCTGTTGTAGCTATCATACCCTATACCATATGTACATATGTCTTACTATATTCATTAATTGTTCGTGCGTGTCGCACTTGTGCGTCAGGCATAAAGGGCTAGTCGAGGAAAAAATAGAAAAAAACAACAATGTCTGAATTTCGGTTTTGCTATTTCATTTGAAAAACTTCCCGAAACAGTAGTAATGTCAAGATAGTTTACTAGCTTTGAAATACGCATAAAATGATCATTAGAATAAGCATAAAAAATATTATCAAAATCTCGATTATGATTGTAAATGTTATGTTTGGTCAATCCCTAGCAGCACTGGGATGACACTGACAGCTCACTCCACGCACCTTTTCACGGTGAGATTTTTACAGAATCGACATGCAGATTTGTATCAGTTTCTAAATGAAAGGGAATTAGATATTCCATTGCCCGCTTATTTGCCTAATACCCAAGTTTCTGTTCCTTACGTATTTTTAGCCGATGAAGCGTATCCTTTAAAAACATATTTAATGAAACCCTTTGGGGGACGTGATTTAACAGTGAACCAACAAAATTTTAATAGTCGCTTGTCGCGAGCGAGAAAAACAGTGGAATATGCATTTGGTAGATTATACTCAAAGTGGCGTTTGTTATCTAAAAGCATCGAAACGGATATTCAACTAGCTGATAAGATCGTGAAAATATGTGTTTGTTGCACAATACAATTATTGATAAAGAGGGTTTTGAGCGAAACTTGACTTCGGTAAATATTGTTAGACGAAGATGGCACAATCAAAGACTGAGTCCGCCTAGTAATGTTGCTACAAACGTCAGAAATAATTTTGTTCAATATTTCAAACATAATCACTTAATATATCATTAAATTAGGTAATACTTTATTATTAATATTTTATAACTACAAAATTAAAATAAATCGAACTGATTATTGAAAGTACTCACCATCTTGTTTCATTTCCAAACTGATCTCTTTCCAACACTTATCTGTAACATTTTTGTTGCTGTGGAACTTATGAGTTTTGTCCCATAAACATTGTTTATCAAACACCAAGGCTATCAAAACTTCGTTATCCAAATCCATTTTCAATATTATTAAACACTCACCCTTCACCAGTAAATGTTTAAACCCGTATGGCTCGGTCCAGGTAGTCGGCACCGACAAGTTACAACCTGTTTCTTTATAAGTGAGTAAATAGCACCTATATTATACCTGCGCCGGTCGGTACCGAACCGTACAGATTTGTCTGTACTGGAAACCTGTTTCTTTATGTAAGCACCCTTACGTTGAGGACACTACAATTTTTGTAAAGTTCTGTGGTTGGAAACAGAATAGGTCTAAATGTTGCAATTTTTAGTATAGCTCTGTGGGACACTTCCAAAGGTTTAAGGGCAGTTTTTTGGGGCCCCACCCCAGCAGCTAATACAATAAGAAATAATGGATTGGCATTTTGATATTCGAACATATAGTCACTTAAGATTTTTCAGGATTATAAGAACGTAGAACATTGTATTGATGATTTAAATAATTATATTTCTGTTTAAATCATCAATTCAACGTTCCAAAATATACTTAAATCTGTTGATGATAATTCTGTAAATACAGACTTGTTACGGTCATCAATCATATTTTGTTCAACGAACAACCTGATACTGACCCGCATATTGCAAAAAACCTAAGAAAATTGATTTCGTGGTCCTGGCGGTTACCCCTTTTATTTTATTTTTTGTGGGTGGCAAATCGTCATATGACGTCTCCCGCTCTGGGTGGAGTGGGAAGCATGTCAGACTTTTACTGACTAAAACCCACCCGTGTTTCTTCAGTTACCTATATGCCCATGCCACGGTAAATCTTTCGAACAAATTTCGCGACCCTGACAGTAACCTTTAGAGGAATGCGCTTAGTTAGCCCGCTAATTCAAATTTTCTTTCGTTTTATGAAATTTTGAGCTCAGTATCAGGTTTTATGATAAAATAAAAATGCTCATGCACCTCTCTAACCTAGAGTCGTATAGATCATAAAATGATTACACTTCGGTAAATAAATATTTTATACGGGGGCGTATAATTTTTTATTACCATACAAGGTGATACTGAGCTGCAATTCGCAAAAAAGAAAAACAAAAATTCCGTGGTACTTTGACCTTAACTATAAACCACAATAAAGTAGGTGCAATCCCGCACTAACACCCTAATATACACGTGACTAATTTGTAAAGGATATGTGTCAGTACATAAACCTCTCGTCTCATTCCGATTGAGAAAGGCCTCAGTTTATGGGCTATAAAGCGCATGAGCTCATGCCAATAAGTGATCACTCCTACGTCTTACAACGTCTAATGCTGTGTAAACTGTGTTTAGGATTCGGTCTCAGTGAAATGAAACGCCAAAATCATACTTTGAAAAGGTATTAGTCATAGTCATAGTCATTATTTATTGCATTCATGTAGTTTACAAGTTGTTACAAATTATATAGGTTTCATACACGAACCCTGCTAGGGCACAGCAATATACATAGTTTAAAGTGCTACATTGTCACAAAAAAATAAACAAACAACTGAACAAAAATACTAATTTAGACATGTCCAATAGGTGTCCAACATTTGTAATTTAAATAATATAGTAAATAATCAAAATAGGTTATGTACAATTTAGTAGTCATCATTTACATTCACAAATAAAATTTAAAATAAAAAATTCAAAACAAAGCAAGCAGCGATAATCATAATCATAAAAATAATAATAATAGGTAGATCAAAATTGTAGGTGTTGTGAGTATCGTGTACAGGTATGAATGTCAAAGTTTACTTATCGTCAAAGAATTCCTTTAAAGTGTAATACGATTTTAATATAAGGTATTTTTGGAGACTGTTTTTAAATTTATTTTCGTATTCTATGTCCTTAATTGAATTTGGAAGCTTATTATAAATTTTCACGCACATGGCTAAAGGTCCTGAATGGAACATTTAATTTTGAGCTTGTTAAGGCTAATTCATGGTTGTTTTGGCGTCTAACACTGCGATGTTGTGGACGAAGGTCCTTAGTGAGTGGGAATAGTGAATAGTGTTTTCTTACGAATTTGCTTACTTCTAAAATGTAGATACCAGTTAGTGTAAGGACTTTGTATCTTACAAATAATGGCTTGCAGCTTTCTGTGTTATCTATATTGGCAAGGATTCTCATTTCTTTTGTAGAATAAAAATTCTATCTTTGTCTACACCATTTTCCCACACCACGATTCCGTAACTTAGCCACGAGTATGCGTAGGCATAGTATGCTATTAGAGCAGTTTTAAAATCGGTAGCTCTTTTAAGCTCCCCCAAGGCATATGTAAAGCTGGCTAGTTTGTTTGCCAAAGTATCTATATGGGCTTTCCAGTTTATATTGGTATCTATCGTCAAACCTAACAGTTTAAACTCGTTTATGCATTGCAGCTTTATGTTGTTGTATGAGTAGTTTATATCCAATTTACGTTTCTGGTATGATCTATATTGCATTAGCTTTGTTTTGTCAAAATTTAATTCTAAGTTATGATCTTTTAACCACGCTATTATTTTGGAGAGCTTGTCGTCTAGACTTATGTTTAGGTTTTCTTTATTGGTGTAAGGGAAAATTATAGAAATATCGTCAGCAAATAAAATACTTTGAGCGTCAATTTCTTTAGGGAGGTCATTAATATAAACTAGAAATAATAAGCATGCAACACTGCCTTGTGGTATAGACATAGTTATTTTCGCTTTATTAGATCTTACCCGTGCTATTTGGCCAGTGTGTGGGTCGCTATGCTCTACCTCTACGAACTGTTCCCTATTTTCTAGATACGAGCAGAACCACTTGTGTGCTGTACCTCTAACACCTATTGCATATAGTTTGTTAAGCAATATTTCGTATGAATATGAATATTATTGATTTAATCAAAGTATTATCTTACACCAATGAAAACAAATATAATTTATTTTTTATTAAACCAAGTATGTACACACAAAATTAACAGTCAAGGAGAAAACAACAGAAAAATTTGCACAAAGGTGATGCTTACCCATTTTTAAAAGAAATCTCTTTCTATCTGCTAAGGGGGAAAAATATATAAAGAGATGTCGACAACGTGTGTAAGACTTAGCGGAAAACAAAATACATAAAATATTTTATTATTTTTGTATTATTAATAATATGTAAGTAAAGACATCACTTCACAACAACACATCGTAACATCTGGCGAAAAATAACCAGGGAACTGACCCTAAATAAAATGGGATAAGGCTAGGCAAAGAGAGAGAGAGAGAATAATACATATGTTAGTAAAGCAACGAAAACTCTATACATCATTCTTCCCTATAGAACTTTTATTCATAAACGCTTTCGCCATCTACTTGCATTTGTTTTTAAAGTGCACGAGTGTCAACATAATATTTCAGTCATCATTTTTAACTACTTACGTCAACAATCCTGCGTCCCTCTATACAGAAGACAAATATTTTTCCTAGAACATTGCTCTGACTACGAACATTGGCATCTAAAACAATGAAGGTGAATCCATTGTGGATCCGTCTTACAACAGCTGTCATGGAGTCTCAATGCCAAGGTTTATATGAGTTTATTTCTCCAAGATTTGTATTTTGATAAACACTTTTACATGTCAATCATATCTTCAAAACAAGATGAGGTCGGCGTTTCCCATCTGATTACTCTATGAAGAAAGGCCGAAACAAACTCAGAGGTCACAGTCTCTTTTAAAGTACAGACATAATATTGGTCAGATCATGTGAAGACCGTATAGATTGGTGTCTTAAATGGTCCTTTGAGAAGAGTACCACACAGATGTAGTGGACCTGTCCAGTCAGTACATTTGTTAGTGACACATGTTCATGCAGCTCAACTCAGAACTTTAGGAGTTTAACAATTCGACGAAAAATACCAAGAAAAATACGCGAAAGATTTGAGTATGCCGCATAAATTACTATAACTGACGACCATGATAAATATTAAATGAGAAAGAAAACCAACACAGTTTTCACATTCACAATAGTTGAAACAATACAATACTTTAAACAGTAAATATTGATGCCATTGTATGCATAAAATTCATCATTGTCAATGTCATTACAAAAATCTGGAAATAATCTTGGTCAGATCAAATGAGAACCGTACAGATTGGTGTCTTAATTGGTCTTTTGAGGACACAATTTTGTTTGAGTAGACCTGTCCAGTCAGTGCACGCATTTGTCAAATTTCATGCAGCTCAACTCAGAACTTAAGGAGCTCAACGATTAGACGAACAGTACCAAAGAAAGAATATTCGGCGAGGCCACATTAAGGAAACTAATTAATTAAAAAAAAACAAACGTAGTCCTCACATCACACACATATTCATATTTCACGTATTTACATACTTTTTACGTATTTTTCTGTAATTTTCTTCTATCTATTATGTGTGCCGTAATCGTTTAATAAATAAATATTCATATAATTGTTACAGAAAAAAAGTATTATGTTATGATGGACATGAAACCTAACAGTTAGCGCAACCAATGTAGGTACACTAACCAGAAAAGTATTGTGTATGTAGAAAATATCCTAGTAGGTAGCTACTTCAGTTAATTAAATGTCGATAATGAGGGTTGAATTTTGTAGAGCAATTCGGGTCCACCGTAACCCGCCGATAAACCATATTGAAAACTGCTGGGACCCTGTCATATTTGATATTGACTACAAAGCCGTCAAATTAATTGTTTTATTGGAGTAATTGGTTCAGGCCTTTTCAATCCGACCTGTCTACTGCCAAAACCTATTTCCTTTTTCAAGGCATTTTAGGGAAATACTCATTTAAACCATAAGTTTATTAAAATGGCGAAAGGTAGTGGACAAACTTACACAAATACCTTTTTCATAACCATTCAGGAAGAAAACAGTCTAAAAATAATATTTTGTCCGCCATCTTTGCCAATTTTAACCCTTCAACAAATTACTGACATCAATCTAGAGACAGATGCAACAGCAAAATGTATTTAAAAATTTATTTTGTCCTAATCATTACAAATTACTGTTATTTTTCAGCTGTAAGTGCGGGTTGAATGGGCAGCTAATGAAACCCTATTATTTCGATTCCCGAAACATTACGATTTATAGGAGGCCCAAGAGAGAGGTTTACGAATCTTAATCAATCTAAATAACAGAAATCAAATGCTTCGGTTGCTCTTGTAGTTAAGAAAAGTAGTCGTATGAATCGGTGTTTTAATGTTAGGAATTAACTGTCCCAGTACTGGGAAAAAAGTATTTGTGTAAGAGAAAGGCATTGAGGAAACTGGCATTTGATACACATCAAATCTAATGAATCATCATCTGTTAGCCTTTTCACAACGAAGGTGGGTCGGCTTCCAGTCTGTCTGTATGCAACTGAATACCAGTATTTGACCCATGTCAAATACTGGTATGGCACTGGTATGGTACTGGTATGGCTGGTAATACTGGCTGGTGGTGGTGGCTCCATAGCCACCTCCACTACTCAGTTACTGGGTAATACGAATCGTGTTATCTATACAAATACCTAAATAAAATTGGAGTGTCTGTTTGTAATATTAAGATAACCACTATTTACTAAGTGTATATGGATGTATACACGGTACATACACGAAAACATATTTTTTTTAATTTTTGTCTATCTGTCTGTCTGTCTGTTTGTTCCCGCTAATCTCTGAACTGGCTGGACCTATTTTGAAGGGACTTTCACTGGCAGATAGCTGATGTAACAAGGAGTAACTTAGGCTACTTTTATTTTAGATAAAGTCTTTTATATTAGAAAAATACCGACGTTAATTCCCTACATCCACGCGGGCGAAGCCGCGGGCAAAAGCTAGTCCTTAATAAGAATAGATGTCAGACATTCGGGCTTCTGACAACCCGCAACGAATTAAAATAATCCAAGAATGTCAGCCGGGTCAAACATTATGTAAAGATGGACATGCCTGCACGAACCGACCACGGCAAGTGTAGTACCATGCGGCTATCATTACTTAGCCACGACCCCTCAAATTTGATTATTGTTATCAAAATTCATCAACTCAGCCTATCGCAGTCCACTGCTGGACATAGGCCTCTCCCATGTTGCGCCACAATACCCTGTCCTCCGCTTTCCGCATCCAGTCTACCCCAGCCACTTTCCTAAGATCGTCGGTCCATCTAGCTGGGGGGCGTCTTAAACTACGCTTGCCGATACGCGGTCTCCACTCCAGGACTCGTCGGCTCCACCGGCCATCGGTCCTTCGACAGATATGGCCAGCCCACTGCCACTTCAGCTTGCTTACTCTGCGAGCTATAATGTCGGTAACTCCAGTTCTTTTCCGGATAATTTCGTTTCTGATTTTATCTTTCAAAGAGACTCCGAGCATAGCCCGCTCCATAGCGCGCTGAGCGACCTTGAATTTATGGACCGGTCCAACCGTCAGTGTCCACGTTTCGGCACCGTATGTCATTACGGGCAGGACGCACTGGTTGGTTGATATCAAAATTAATACATGTAATTGCTTGGATGACAAGATAGCTACTACCCATATACGTAACTGATAAAGAAAGAATTGGATTGAAGAAGAAAATAATACATCAATATACCCTGCACCATATTATCATCCTTAAGTATCATAAATAGATTCTTCCCATACTTAGAAAAAATGTTTTATATACCACTAGCTTCCCGCGACTTCATCCGCGTCAAATTTTTGCTCCCCTGACCCTTTCCATCGCATCGAATAACCTGCCAGTTTTCGTCCATTTTTCGTTGCTGCTCCGCTCCTTTTAGTTGTAGTTATATAGCTTATAGCCTTCCTCAATAAATATGCTACCCAAAATAAAAGGATTTTGTCATTTCGGACCAGTAGTTCCTGAGAATATCGCGTTCAAACAAACAAACAAACTCTTCAGCTTTATAATATTAGTATAGATAAGTACATATATAGTATAGATAACGGTTTGCAAGATAAATGTCTAACGAATATCATATAGTTAAAAAGATAAAGATCTATTATGATAACTGTCCTAAAAACGTTTCAATGCATTTTCATGTTCCTTTTCAAACATGATTTCAGTTGAGCAATTGAATTAAGATTTGGGAGCTTCCAAACCGTGCATTCTGTCAATCTGTCACTTCGCACATAAAATCGTAGGCAGACGAGGGTTGCATTATGACAGTAACACCGCATTGGAAAAAAGCGATGGAAGTTCAATTTTGAATCAAATAGATTTCACTGTGATATCAATCTATCCATGAGATCCCTTTTTCTTTATTTAAATTAATTTTAATGATAAACTTAAAGGACATGAGCAGTGGGACTATGGGCGCCTGCTTAAGTGTCAGAATCAATGTACAGTGAATATTATTTAACTTTTGCAATTGTTGTATTCAATAGTATATACACAAAAAAGTTTAACAAATCTATAAGGTCAGTAAACTCTGAGAAAAAATCAAAAGTCTTTTATTCAAATTAGGTTAAGAATCAGCACTTTTTGAAGGTCAAATTTACACTAGACAGTACTCCAAAAACGGCCACCCTTCAACACCTCCTAGTTCTTTTGTTTTGAAGAAGAATTGGCGCAACAAACTCCCCAGCCCACACAGCTATCTTGTTCAGTTAGATAAACTTGATTCTGTGCAATAGTAGCAAACTAATTATTTATCATTACGAGACACGGAACATTAAATTAAATCATTTCTCATACGTCAGTTAGCCATACCAATTTACCAACAAATAACATGAAAACTATTCTCAAGCAAAAACAATAATTAATTAAAAATGTAAACAAAACATAATACCAAAATGAAAGCCTCCTGGCACCAAGAGCGTGATAGCTTACATAATACAAAGCTGGATACTGTTCATACACATGGATATTACGACCCGATTGACGAATCAAGGCCGCAAATTATAAACTATAATAGGACCATCGACGAGAAATAAATAAAACAGGTAGGTAACTATTAAAAATTAATAATAATGTCAACATCAAGGTCAGCAAGACAACCAGTCACCAGACATGAATACAATGGAACACTAAAATCAGGAAGTGCATAAATGAGAGAAGCAATAACATACTGTTTTTCTGACATTTGATAACCATGATAAATAAGATCTTAATTTTTTAATTTTAGTATCATAACTGTAATCCTGCACATGTTCCCGAATCAGAAGGCATGAACTAGTCATATCCTTTACGGTTTCCTTAAAATTATTCATACCAGTAGCTTTGTAGTTTCCCGAAACTCCCATAGTATTTAAAAATAACATAACTATAAAGAGAAGAAAATATGCCTTTATGTGATCTTTGATAGCGCTAATTTTTTTTTAAATTGAGATCCATTTTGTCCAAAGAGAAAACTGCCACCATTTTTATTTTTAAGGCAATCCTTTTCAAATTAGTTTTGGCTCAGTTTGACTCAACTTAGTTCGTAACAGCAAGCGGTAACTGAGGATCCTAGTTTCGGTACGTAGTCGTGCGAAGTGAAAACTTTTTAAGCTGCGTTGCAGGATTTTTGATAGAGCCTAAACTTATGGGTGCTTCACCGACATCATAATGTGACGTGTTGTTATTTTTTCTGTAAGATTTTTACAATTGAAGGTATCTGGTAAATTAATTGTCAAAAATTCTAGCCAAATGCACAACACACATAAAAACAAAGAAAAGGTTTAATTTTAATCTTAGATGGTAGAAAAAAGTTGATTTAAAATCGTTTAAACCTTTCTACGCGTTCATATAACCTCACGTTAAAAGAAAACATATCTACTACTGCGGTATGTAACTGTAACTACCTAAGTGAACATTTTAAATTCTGCAACTATCTAAATAGTTGGAAGACTTCCATGTCTCTTGCATTTAAATGCACTTATTAAATTTTATTTTTGTATGTGTTGTTCAACAGAAAAGATTTTGCAAGGAGGATTCAATAATCTACTTTATGTAGGTACACTTAATGCTAAAAACAGCTGCGTAATGTTAAAACTTTAGTTTTCTAACATTTTTATATCAGCTATTCTGGTTGTGGTATAATTGAAGTTAAACTTGAGTCACGAATGACACTGAATACAGTATTCGTTCGGAAACTTCCTATTAAGAACAGCTGGCATGTTTATTACAAAGTATAGGTACTAGTTTCACTATTTCAACCTATGTTAATGTTATCACATTCTCTTGTTTTTATACAAATAATATATATAAAAAATAATATGTAATAATATAATATAATAAATAAAAAACAAACAACACACAATACAATATAACAACGCAACAATCTAGACATCTAGACAAATAAATAAAATTGGAGTGTCTGTTTGTAATATTAAGATAACCACTTTTTACTAAGTGTATATGGATGTATATGTTATGGACCAGGTGATTAATGCGGGCATTATGCATAATGTATGAGCATTATGAATAATGTCTAGCTCTATCGGGCAAAGTGATTAATACTATTTTAACTTCATTATTTATCACATTGCACGGTCATTATTATATTGCTACTTGATAATTGGGCAATTTGATAATAAAGCTAAATATGACGCGGTGTGAGGGCAGGGAGGGAGGCACGCATGGCGTGGCACGCTTTGACCAATCAGAGACCGCCATTATGACTTTCCTTAAGTTTTAAATGCAAAAATTAGTGAATTCTTGATGTAGAAGTTCTTGATAATTAATCCAAATAATAAGTCTAATTATTTAAATGGTTTAATATTTAGTTTATTTTAAGTTAAATGACAATAACAATAAAAAAATAGTAATTAAATATGGGAATTAATTTTTACAACTGTTTAATTTTTACAAGTATTGTCTTATAAATTCAATATGTTGTGCTGCATTTAGTGGCAGAAACGAATCGCTGCAAACCGACTGCACGTAGTCTTGTCTGCCCTACCCCTAGAGTGTAATTTAAAACCGCGTAGGCGCGGAGGGGCGAGGCGGCCCGCGAGCTGAGGAGCAGGTGGTTTTGACGCTCGCCACCGCGGCTGAGGCTGGGCGGCGAAGCCGGCCAGCGAGCCGAAGCTGCGGTGGTGAGCGTAAAACACATCTGCGACGATAAGCTCGCGTGGGACCGTCGGAGCCCCGTAGCGCCGGAGCCTTGACAGAAATCATGCCTGCTGCATATTGCATGCTTGCTTGCATGCCTCATCATTTATAGAACTACTTAAAATAAAATTTATTACTAACCAATTACGATTTGTTAACTATACGCGCCTAACCGCCCAGTTCAACTATTCCACGGCTCAGTATTTATTGAACTGCCCGTTTAAATTATTTTAGGACTCATTTTTATTTAGTTTACTGCTCAGTTTTTACTGCTAAACTAGTTTGCAAACATGAGTCTTTATTTTTTTTACCTACCATAACTCAAATATTGAACTGCCGCTTTAATTCTATGCCATTAAATATATTTGTATTACTCTGCCCAAAAGGTGATGGACAATATGTATAATGCCCGGTCAATTTGATTATTTGAATAATTATTATCAAATTGCATTCTCATATTGGGCATTTTTCATAATGACCGGGCATTATGTATAATGCTCAATTTCTCACTTGGTCCATAACATATACACGGTACATATACCAAAAAAACATTATTTACCATTTTTGTCTGTCTGTCTGTTTTTTCCGGCTAATCTCTGAAATGGCTGGACCGATTTTGACGCGACTTTCACTGGCAGATAGCTGACGTTACAAGGAGTAACTTAGGGTACTTTTATTTTAAAAAAAAAAATAGGATCTCACGAAAAAAAAATAAAACTAATGAAAAACTTTTTTGTTAAATACCACGCGGACGAAGTCGCGGGTAACAGCTATTTCCTATATAACCTGGATTAATGCATTCTTAATACATTAACCGCGGTAGTACGTCCTCTTGCTATAATTTCCGACATCCACGCGGGCGAAGTCGCGAGCAAAAGTTAGTAAAATACAATATAACATACATTAATTTTTAGTCTATACTGTTGGATAAAGGCCTCCCTAAAATCATTCCAGGAACTCTTTTCCCTCGCCACCTCGAATCAGGCATCAAGGTGTTCTCGCCATCTCTTTCTGGGCCGGCTCAAGCGGCGTCGGCTCTTCAGACTTTGTGGAGACTTTTGCCCAGCAGTCATCATGCCTGCGGCGATATGACCCGCCTAATCCCATTTGATCCTGGCTGCCTTCTTTTTCTTTCATACTGTATGGTCATGTAGAGCGTAGTGTTCTGAATTCTGTTAACTTATCATTTTTGTTTGAACTGTCATTATCGAATTAATATGAATAAACTAGTAACAAATAATATTATTCCTAGTATAAAAAGAGGAAAATAAATAGATTTTAATATCATAGTTGCGCCGTTTATAAGGAATCTCTAGAGTTCTTAAAAGTAAAGATCAGTGCACATGCGTTTTAAATTAAGTGAGTAATTGTAACAACGAGAAAATCATCATCATCAGCAGCAGCAGCCTATAATATTCCCACTGCTGGGACACAGGCCTTCTCTCGGTGAAGGAGTGGGAGTGGGCCATAATCCACCACGTGGGCCCAGTGCGAGTTGGTAAATGTCACATGTCTTCAAATTTTTGGTTCTAAGACAGTTTCCTCACGATGTTTTCCTTCACCGTTTTGAGAACAGTGGTGATGAAATCATTTACACAAAGTAAAGCGCCTGGTTAGGTTCGAACTCACGACCTTCTACTCGCAAGTCGCGGCCGTTACCACTAGGCCACCACTGCTCAGTAAGAAAACAGCTTACTATAATTATCAGAACTGATAATAATTATTTTTGTATTTGAAAAATATATGTCTGGCTGTTCTTCTTATCATAGTCTTATTTATTAAACAACCCACCAAGACTTATCGCACTGATGAGACTGTCTTTCTTTCAGCCTAAACTCCCTGATAATTTAGTCACCTTTTGTCACGTAATCCACAAAACTCGTGCATTTCGTGACTGCACTTTTTCGTGCCACTGGGTTTTCCAAATTTGTAAATTTGCAGACAGAAAAAGAACACAACCTGACTCTCTTTCTAAGGAGAATAAAAATTCACACGAAAAAAAAATGGTGTGTCCGCCCCCTAACGCAACATAGCAATGTAGTGCCACATATTTAGATAAAAAAAGAACAAAAGAGTCGTCCAAGAACAATAATGTATGAGTAACTTGCTCTTTGACTTTCTGATAACAATATAACGTTTATAAACACAGATACAATGTTGTTTCAATATAATACTCTCCATTTTTTTACAATAAATCAGTCACAACAACGCTACTGTCTCGGACATACGCGGTTCAAGATGTTTAAATATTCCGTTTTCGTTATATTCATTGTTGTAAGTGTTATATTTAATTTAATTTTACGTGGTGGTAGGGACAAACATGCGCAACCTTTCACTGGATGCCACTATGGATTCAGAACATGGCATTTGTATTTGCACGCTCCTCCGTTGAAATTTTTCGTTGATAATTTAAAAAATAGTGCTGTGTTTACATTTTGGTCGCGTAGGTATAGCACTTTTCTATGAAACTGCTGATTTTTTTTTCGATAACATATGAAATATTTCTACACCAGGGTGTTCAAAATTATGTGCTAGTTACAGTTTGTGCGTCGAAATCCTTACCACTCGGTTTTAACTTATAGAAAAAAAGAAACAAAATGAAAACGTCTTAGTATTGTTCAACAGGCAATTTGTATAGATATACGCTTTTTTTGTTTCTTTTTTGCCAGACTTTATGCAAGTGCATCCACCTACTTCAATTGTATACAGATTTTCTACCCTGTATAATGTAAGTCGTTCAAAGTTTAATATACTAGTATTGTTGGTAATTTCAGGCATCTCACGCTGATCTCCTGAGTCAAAGAGAAAACAAAGGTGCCACACTGGTAATTAACAAGTTAACTATTTTTTGTTGATTAAAGGCGACGAATTGTTTGATCAAATAAAATAAATGGTTGTTTCTTTTCAGAAACCATTATCTATATGCTGTGATATACCAGAGCTCGGTGATACAAAATATCTGGAGAAATGTTCTAACCCTAAACTGCCGAGCCCGGTGAGTTTTTAAATAAGAATGAGATCATCACCATCATTATTTCAGCTGAAATAATGATGGTGATGATGAGTAAATTCCGTGTATTTTTGAAGACGAATTAAAAAATTCATAAACATAACTATATTCCAGTGCATCGACGTCCAATGCGTGTTTGAAGAGTCTGGTTTCCTGATCGACAAGACCACCCTAAACAAGGAAGCGTATAAAACCCACCTGAGGAAATGGGAGGAGAACAACAAAGGCTGGTCTGTTGCTGTCGACAAAGCTATAAAGGACTGCGTCGATAACGAGCCGAGGCAGCACCTGGACTACCCTTGCAAGGCATATGATGTCTTCACTTGTACTGGCATAGCTATGTTGAAGGTAAAGTTAATTTATGTCGTATATGCTTGTATCTTTTTTCTCGGTTGCTCTTTACTATAAAACTTCTACAGCGCATTGGTGGCCCAGTAGTGTCGGCACTGACTTACGAGTAGGTCATCAGTTTGAATCCAGACAGGGGCTTTATTTTGGGTAAATAATATTATCAGCACGTGACGTTCTCAAAACGGTGAAGGAAAACATCGTGAAGAACCCGGCCATAACAATGTCCTAGAGCCCGAAACAATGGACATAATTCGAAAACATGGGACATCTACTGCCTCGCACTGAACCCGCGTGGTAGATTGTAGCCCACTCCCTCTCGAAAAGAGGAGACCTGTGTCCTAGCAGTAGGACCATTATTGGCTGATTATGCTCTTTACTTTGCCCACCGAGTAAATCTATAATTTTTATTTCAACCAGTATAGGCTTATACTGTCCTAAATCTGAGCAAAGGCCTTCCCTAAATCTTTCCAGGAACTCTTTTCCCGCGTCACCTCGAGCCAGCCCTTGCGTTACGGCGCTGTCTATTTTCAGCATCCCAGTGTGTAGAGACTTTTGCCCCGCGGTCATCCTGCAGGCGCTGATGTGGCTCGCCTAATCCCATTGAAGCCTAGCAGCTTTCTTTCTATATTCAGTATGCCCGTTTTTGAACTCAGTGTGAAATCTGTTCTCTCTTTTTACACCCAGAAAGCCGCGTTCCATCGCACTTTGGCAATCTTGAGCGCGGAACTTTTCGACTAGGTTATAGACTAGGTCGGAGTACCGGAGGTTAAGCCGGCCGGATACACATTTCCATGGGTTTGCACTCGATATCACTTCATTGGCATCTTCAAGGACGGGAATCTTTATAATCTTTCCAGGTGTACCATCATAGTAACCTTATTTTCTAATCTATACTTAAAATATTATAAAGCTGAAGAGTTTGTTTGTTTGATTGAACGCGCTAATCTCAGGAACTTCTTGTCTGAATTGAAAAAATATTCTTGTGTTGAGTGGCCTATTTATCGTGAAAGGCTATAGGCTATATAACATCACGCTACAACTAAGAAGAGCGGAGCAGTAATGAAAAATGTTGCAAAAACGGGGAAAATTTATTCCTTTTGAGAGTTTCCGTTGCGTGCGCTGCGTAAACGGTTAAAGTAACGCAAAAATCTTGTATGACGAAATTGTTCCTTTTAAAAAGTTCATAAAAAAAGTTCGCGAGAGCATATGTCTATCTTTTAAGGTTGACTCACTACAACTGAAAATGAGCGAGCAGCAACGAAAAATGGACGAAAACTAGCAGGCAAATCGATGCGACGGGAAGGGTCAGGGGAGCAAAAATTTGACGCGGATGAAGTCGTGGGCAGAAGCTAGTTTAGACAATATGGGTGGAAGTCAAATCAATGGCCCATGTGACACATCAATAATGGCACTTAGATGTTTTTGTATACCCTGTTGTATGGGCACACGCTTCAGTATTTTCATTAGCAGCCTAATGTTCCCACTGCTGGGACACAGGCCTCCTCTCGGTGAGAGAAGTACAATATCCAGCCATAATCCACCACGCGGACCCAGTGCGGTTTGGTAGATGTCGCATGTCTTCGAATTTTTGGTTCTAAGACATGCCGGTTTCCTCACAATGTTTTCCTTCACTGGTTTGAGAGCAATGAAATTATTTACACAAAGTACAGCGCCTGCTTGAGTTCAAACTCACGACCTATTACTCGTAAGTCGCAGCTGTAGTATTACGAAATTTAGTATTGCGAAACCAGTTATTTTGAGCTGCCCAGCCAAGAATAATTTTCTATATTTTTTTACAGAAATGTCCAGAGACAGCGTGGAAATGTTAACACTGAAGGACGAAACTTAATTGAAATGATGTATTTACTTTTTGATAATTGTGTTAAGGATAAGGATAAACTGTTTTGAACTCGGTATTTGTACTCGTTATTTATATTTCACAAATCTTTACTGTCCCTGCACTCCAAGACTTCTTTTATGAATAATGGTCTGTTAGTATTGGCATGAACCGTACTTATTTACCAGCCGGTGGGTCATCATTTTTAAATTGTGATAGAAATTGAAAATTAAATATTAATTATCAAATAATAATCACCAATTAATAGTTGTTGGAAGTTAGGTTAGCCTTTGGTGTGGGATGAAACACATGTCGACACCCTTGCGCCATCCGGTCCTCCTAGCACATAGCGACTTCGGCTGCTGCAGGTACGGAAAACCTCAAATGGCGCTAATATTCCAATCTTATTGTAACTTATATGTTCAGCAGTTAAAAGTCTAGGGCCAAGACGTCCGAGAACCAAATTAGTTTTTCGAGACATTGGCAAGCGTTGGTCTTTACGTGACCAGAAGGTTTGCCCGTTTTTTGCTCAAAGAATGCAACATTGAAAACAATGCTCATTGCAACAATGCTGCCAGCCTTTTGGGCAGTTTTTTTTTGTGTTGACACACCACGTACCAATTTTTTGATGATTCTTTCATTTTAGGTACCTGTTGTACATATGATTAATGTTTTCGCTTTTAAATAATGTGCTTTTAAATGAAAAAAAGTTTAAGAGCAAAATATTTTTTTCTAAATCGAGACGTGCGAAACAAAATCATCCAAAATAAATAGTATCATTTGGGTTGCAATTTACATTTATTTTATTTACGCATATCACCCGTGTACCTACGTCAAGTAATTACGATTAATTAGTACTTTGACATTAAGATAACCATATTTATTGCAACGTTCTTCTGTTTACATTTAAAATATTTTGTTTATTATTGCAATTAATCAGTGATTACAACGGCAGGTTCTAGGGCACTTCATCTTGAAGTCGTAGAACTCTAAGATGATTCAAACTTTGTTTGTTACGTCTACAATTAACAATCAATTAAAAAAATAACTGTAATCGCTACGCCTGACAGACAGCTATCGCAGTTTGTTGTTATTCATAGATAGAAAGCTGTGCTGACTTCTGTGATGTGATCTACGAATGATGGGATTTGAGGATGATTTTACACACTAGTCCTCCAGACCGAGACGCGGAGACTTGCCATGGACGCAGGAGATATAATAGAACTCAAATTTGTCCTCAGATGCAAGTGCACTCTCTCTTCTGTCACTCTCATAGTCCAACAGTGGCGCAGGTAACTAATAAGCCGATTCCTGTCGGCTTCCCTTACGAAATTATGACAGTCAGTAGGTAGTTCTCAGCAGTGTTTAATAATCACACTGAATGTATTTAATCTTACACCATAAAATTAAAGTATTACAAAACCGCAACCTACATATAAAAATATTTGTCTTTATATTCCAACGAAAACAAAACATTTAAAGTGCGCGCGAATTTCGCGCGGCACCGCGCGTGAACATTTTTCTGCAGTATAACACGCTGACAACGCCGGGTTATGAAGTACATCAATTTCTATATAAAATCATCTAAGAAAGATGGAAAGAAAAAGAAAGAAAATACATTTATTTAGCACAGTTGAAAGGCACATAACAGTTAGTTATACAGCAGGAAAGAATAAAAAATAAAATAAAAAGCGTAAGGTGAGATATCAGAAACTAGCATTATAGTGTGCCTCACGGCTGCGCCAAAAAGGCCCAGTTCAGCAAAAAAGCCAGACAACTAGTGCCTGACACTGGTTTTCGTCATGGCGTCACTTCAGGTCATGTGACACGCATTTTTTAGAGGCCTTGGGAAGCCACTATACGTCGGGTTATTCGAACGAACTGAGTAGCAATATCGTCCTTTCGTAGAATTTCGTAAGTGTTCGGGCTCTTCCCCCGCCCCCTTGAGCCCCCGCTCGACGCAACAGTACTTTTGTCATTTTAAATGTTTGTTTGACCCTTGATGTAAATAGAATTATAACCTTAAAACAAACCTTTTATTTTGTTGATACTTCTGGTTAATTAGCATTTATTTCGTTGTATTCATATAAGTTATTAGTACTACACGAATAATATAAATTATGTGAATTCATACTAGTGTAACAATTAGAATTTGATAATTGTGAGTTTGTTGTGAAATTTTGCGTTCGCAATTAGGAATTTGAGGTAAGTCCTAAGTTTTGAAAATAAGAAACACGTAATTAGGTTAGGTCATAATTCATTATTGTGTGACACTTTTCCACAAATTACAACATTATCTATACTATATATTTATAGTATAGATAATGTTGCAGCTTTATAATATTATAGTATATATCCACACTTCCACACTAATATTATAAATGCAAAAGTAACTCTGTCTGTCTGTCGGTCTGTCTGTCTGTCTGTCTGTCTGTCTCGCTTTCCTGCTAAAACTACTGAACCGATTTAAATGAAATTTGGCACACAGATAGTTTAGAGCCTGAGAAAGGACATAGGATACTTTTTATCCCGGTAGTATGTTCCCGCGGGATAATTTCCGACCTCCACGCGGGCGAAGCCGCTGGCAAAAGCTAGTACTATATAATATTATAAAGCTGAAGACTGTTTGTTTGTTTGATTGATTGAACGCGCTAATCTCAGGCACTACTAGTCCGAATTGAAAAATTATTTTTGTGTTGAGTAGCTTATTTATCGAGAAAGGCTGTAAGCTATATAACACCACGCTGCAACCAAGAGGAGCGGAGCAGTAATGAAAAATGTTGCAAAAACGGGGAAAATCGCATGGGTAGGCGATTCGATGCAACGGGAAGGGTCGGGGGAACAAGAAATTTAACGCGGACGAAGTCGCGGGCAGAAGCTAGTGTAGTATATTTTTGACACTTCCCGTTACAGTTGCATCCGCGGAGAGGTCGTTTTCGGCTTTGAAGCGAATTCATACGTACATGCGTAATTCTCAAAAACAAGAACGATTATCTGATCTAGCCATTTTTTCTATAGAAAAACATTTATTGCTAAAAATTAAGAATCATCTCGGCTTTTATGATAATGTCTTAGCGCACTTTGTACTAAAGAATAGACGAATAGCTTTAGAGTATAAGTAGTATTATAAGTAGAATAAGTCAGTAGTCTTATAGTTAAGTAGTTTTTTCTAGTAGACATCATACGTCAACGTCATCACACTGATCACACCACAGACGGCTTTTTTCAAAGCCACTTTTATTATACTTGCAAGACACTGTTTCAATCACCAGTGCTTACACGTATAGTAAAGGTGAACTGAAGACATCTGCTTATAGAAGACTGAAGCCAGGAAGTCAGTCACAGATTTTAAGTAACTGGACTACGTGCGCCACGTCCGGCCTAGGTAAGCATTTTTTTTGCTCCGGCTTACTTCTCTAATAAAATCACCCTTCGCCACTGTAGTCCAATGCTATGCCAAGCCATTGGGCTTAACGTGCTGTCCGAGTCATGTCTGCATCATACCGCCACCTTCCAAACTCCGGGCTGTTACTGAGAAATTCCTAAAATAAAAACCCAATAACTTTTTGCCCAATTTGGGAACTGAACCCAGGACCTCAATCTCAGCAGCCGCGCCGGCGATGACGACACCGACAGTGAAGTCATTACTTCTTACCATAATAAAACATAGCAACAAAACCTTCCTCATTGCAGGCACTGATGAGCACAGACCAGCACTACCGTTTACATCGAAACTAACTACTTTAAGAACCGTTACGATTATAGGGTTTTTATTTAATTTTGATTAGCCTACACTGTCCCACTGCTGAGCAAATACCTCCCTCAAATCCCTTCAGACTTTCCAGGGCCACCTCAATTCAACCCTTGCAGCTTACTGCAAGACTCGTAAGTCTAGATCGTCTCGTCACATCTTCTTGGGCCGGCCTCATAGAGTTACCTAAACCAAAAAACTACCTACTATATTGCAATTAGCAATCAAGTACTCAAACGCGGTTTGTCGTTTCAATATCTAAATCGTACCGATTGAGTCTGACATTAATTTCAAGTCTTCATGTGTTAGCTTTTTAGAATACGAGTTTGATATTCATCATCATCATTTCAGCCGAAAGACGTCCACTGCTGGACTTAGGCCTCCCCCAATTTGGGGGGCTTTGCCATAATCGCCGCGCTTGGCAGGCGAGTTGGCGATCGCAGTATGGTGGTAAAATGCATAGAGAAAGCTGCTGCCCATTCTCTAGTAAGTCCCTTAGTCGCCTTTTACGACACCCACGGGAAGAAATGGGGTGGTGTTATCCTTTACGTCCGGCACTACACGGTACACGGTACAACTTATGAAATTACTATTTGGATTTAAAAACTCCTTCGAAATCTTATGCTGAAAATACCATGCCATTATTATGATGTGACCATTATTTGATCTTTTCACCTACGTACTGCAAAAAGCAGTGCAAGGATTAATTATTAAAATTAAATTATTAATATTTTGAACAGAAAACAAAATTGGTACATTGATAATTTAGGAAATCGGATTCATTTTAAGTATTCATCACAGAATATAATTGTATTTTTTTTATGTATTTGCCAATAATGCTTAAAATTAATTATACAAGCATTTTTCTAGCCACCAGAATCAAATTTTGCTATATTGGTTGATTTTGGTCGCTAACAAATAATTAATTTAATAAAATAACATCTGCTTTGGACATTTTAGTTTTTGTATTCATAGAGGAATTTACAAATGGGACTATTTCACCAGGATATTTAAAAATATATATATTAACCTTCTTCAACTTTTGACCTCTTCTTTTCTTCTCCTTCACATGGAATTTTTTGAAGGCATCGTTATTTCTAAAACTACTAAAATGTAAAAAAGTAAAGTCATGTAATTGTAAGAACTAAAATACTGTCGTTTTTACACTTACAAGAATTTACTTTTTACGTTTGAATAGTTTTAGAACAAGACAAGAAACGATCATAAGATTACAACAAAAGTTTAACAATAGGTACTGTCAACATCAGTTATTAGGATTCTTCTGGCAAAAACCTTGTGATCGAATCAAAATGTTTTGATCTTCGTGCTACGAAAGAGATATTCTGTGTTTATAAACAGACAGCGTGGATATTCCTAAGAACTAGATATTTTCCATTACAGATAATATTTCTTGATACAGCAAGGAAATGTTACTATAACACATTATTTCCTATGACCATCAAAATAACTACCTATCTACCATAGCATAAAAATCTGTCAAAATACAAACTAGGCTGAGAGTGAGCTCTTTTTGAATATCAAAATAACATAAGATACTCCCCCAAATCGCCCGCCCTTCACCACTTCCTGGTGCTTTAGTTGGGTAGAAGAAGTGGCGCTACAAAACTGTGCCGATTTTTTCGACTTCCTCGTTATTAAATGCCTGAATATTTATTTATTTCTAGTCTACCTGAATGCAACTGATAACAGTAAGTGTCGAAAGTTACTAACATCTCAAATATGCTCTATTTGTTTTAAACTTTCCCACACCAACACGACAAAAGAAATAACATTTTTTAACTCGTTTTCTATACAATAGTAACTATGTTTCATTCAAGCGCCATACAAACTATCAAAACATCAATTAAATCTAACACAATGCAATCATTTATGGACTCAATGCCAATAGTTATCAATTTAATTTGCTCTTCCTTATGGTTCACACAACGAATATAATAAACGATGACACTTTATACAGTAAGACATTACAATAATTAGAACATAACAATATCGTACAGCACAAATGATCTATACTAATATAATAAAAAAGGTAAAATTTGTTTGTAAGTAAGTACTATTAATTGATTAAAAACAAAATTTATTTAATAACCGAATTATTGAAGAAGGTTATAATTATGTCATTTATCATCAGACTATAACCTTAAGTAACCGACAGAAAGAAGAAAACGAAGTAATAATGCAGGCGGGCGATGGAGTGTAACGTGGAGGGTTAGAGGCCAAACACTCACGCGGGCAAAGTACTAGTTATTACATGCACCAGAAATTATGGTTGAACTCGTAGACTCTTCAAATTCATACGGCATAAATTCATTGCCAATGTAAATCTATGCAAGATGCATAGGTCTGATGTAATTACCCCGGGTAATTGTTAATGCAATGCACTGCTGTTACCTATTATAATAACTGATGCACAGTACACCGTCTCATATTCGTTCAGATTAATTAACAACAATACAGGACCAAGAACAGATCCTTGTGGCACTCCGATTGTGTTATCTTTATTGCTTGAACAACAAGTACTATGTGGGTGCATAACCCAGCATTATCCGTTGGTTCATTGTACCTGCGTAATTATACGTCGTCAACAGCATTCAAGGTCTTAAGAGCACTTGACACTGATTCACTCAGCTTGATCGCAGGCCTCCTTGAGGACATCCGACACACTTCCATGGCTATTGTTGTTATTATGTCCGATTTAATGGTAATTAACTGCCGATTTCGTATGAGTAATTGGCTTTCGATTGCCACAATAATGTTTAAGTAGGCTGCGTAAACAATCAACGATTATGAGAATTAGGTAGCAAGTAAAAATCCATAAAAAAAAAACAATTTTAATGGATACTAACTTCAGTTCACTTTAAACAGTACACACAGTATGCTACTATATGTTTTAATTCTATTGTAAATTAAGATCAAGGGAAGTGAGTATCCATTAAAATTGTTTTTTTCAAACAAGGTGATACTTAAGATAGATTAACAAATCATGAACTAATTTGCAGTTATATAGATGCATGCGAGTGATATAATTACTGCTTGCACAATCCAGAGATGTGGCGATTACTGAAAAATACTTCATAGCAACCAACACGTTGTGGTGCTTTTAAATGGTTATTTACAGTTACTTATGTACTCGAGTCCATGACTCAACTGTAATTTATAAATAGAATACAATATTCTAAGTAATCTTTGTTTGCCAAAATATATCAAACGTAAATACATTACAAATCAGGCATCCGCGATGCTGAGTGACACCTGATTAAGGACCTTAACAGTAACTTACTACCCGACGGAATGAAGGAAGATACTTACGCACGGCTTGATTTATTGCAAGGAAATGTGGATCACGTTCAGTCGGGAGTCATTATTGGAGCTAATGAGAATTCTATGGGTGGTGGTTAATGGTTCATTTGCTGCAACTAAGTCGAGTAAAACTAAGGAACTACATTTCACAGTGTAATAAAAACTGCAGTTAGCGGTTTGTTAATTAATACCTACAGGCTTTGACTTGAAACGTTGATGAGACAAAGTAGGATTTTAGATTTTGGTAAATTTAATTATACATCGTTGGTCGCATAAAATTATATATTTTTGTTGTTTTAACACTATACATATATGCGTAGCACTGCTATAATAAAGTGGTATCCTTATAGTAAATACGAACTGAATATAATATTTGGGTGTTGTATTACAGGATGAGTTATTATTATAGAGGCAAATTGATTAACAATGTCCGGAGATGCCATTAATTCATACCCTGGGTGTGCCCATAAATAAAACATTATAATTTGATGATCCTCTTGCACCACTTCAAGTTACACTTATGGGTGGTATTTAATCTCTGTTATTATTATTTTCTGGGTAATAATTATATTTTACTCACCACCGTCATCTGCTTAGCCTTTTCCCTTGGGGTTGGCTTCCAGTCTAAGCAGATGCAGGTGAATACCAGTATTTTATATGAAGGGACTGCCTATCTGACCTTTACAACCCAGTTATTGGGTAATACGATACCCCTTGGTAAGACTGGTTGTCAGATTTTTGGGCTTCTAACTACCAGTAACGATTGTTACTATATTTTAATTTTTTATAAAAAAATAAAAGATGTTTGCACATGAGTTAGCACATCTCTTTTAATAATGATGAATTAATGTCCATATTAACCCACAGGAAATACTACGCACAGTGCAGGCGTTACTTTGATGAGATTTAAAAGTGCATAATCAAAATAAATAATGTAAGTGGTATATAATTTATTTTAATCATGTAGGCCTTCACATATTATTGTTGTGTGACTATCATAGTTACACTTAACATTCGCTTGCAATATTTCTATATGAATTGAAAGATTTTTGAAGTGAAAACTTTTTTAGCGGCGTTGTGCACTTTTTTTGTAATGGGTAAAAAATGTTAAACTCGCGTCAGGACACGTGACCCTGATTGAAAATTCGTAAGACGGACAGAGAGTAGGAGAGGAAGTATCCCCCTCTCTTTCTACGGCGCAGCGAAAATGTATGCCTGCGCCTGCTGTTTCGTTTAGGCGGCGCAGGACGCTTGCGCGAATGTTCGTGTGTGCTTATGTTACAGCGTGCCACGCGCATCCCATGGATGGTGACAGCTGATGGCTCGACCGTCTGTGTAGTTGCCGTCGTCGAAATTATGGATGGAAGTTGATTTTTCTGAGAGATAAACTTTTTAATGTAATATAAATTGTCATGTTTTGTACGATAGCGCAATAAATAAATATTGTATTCTACCACAAAAATGATAGTACTTTTATACTGATAATTAAAGCAATTCGTGCAAAATTAATCCCTAACCATTACAAAATATCAAAAATGTACAACGTTAATATTCAAGTTATCACTTCTGCCGGCACTCCCGGAGTGCAACCCGTCGTTTTTTTTGTGTGTGTAACTTTTTAAAGAATGTTCTAATGCTTACTAAGGTGAAACTAACAATATCAAGACTTCAATTATTTTGCGTCAAATATGTTTTGCTAATTTGAAGTAAAGAGAACTGATTGATTAAACCAGGAGCCTTATCCCAATTTATTAGGACTCGACATAGGTACGTCTCAGTATGGAAGAAAAATACATGTTGCACGACTATTAGTCGGCATCTCACCATTTCTAGCCATAGATATTTTTATGAATGAAATGAAATTTGCTCAGGATGAACCAACATTTTTGCGAAAATTTTTTCAGAAAATAGTTTTACATGATTTTCACTACCCACTGCACATAATTATATTATTATAAATATCGTAGGTAAAATAAGAAATAAAATAACTTTGCACCCATGATGTTGCAATGTTTGTAAGTATAATTATATTAAAAAAAAAAAAACACTTTTCCGTATTAAGACACCAACTTGTTTGGAGACAGATTCACTGCATATAATGTAGAAAAAATCTTTTAAAACTTTCTAAGTAGGAATACCAAACAGTCGCGCCAAACAATATCAACAGTGTCTTGTCTCTACAATTTCCGACATACTCTATGATCAACGCCTTGATGGTTTCCCGTGCTGACAACAATGGTCATGGCCGGTAGTGGCTCAGTATATAACTGCTAGTAACTACGTCATGTCATTACTTCACCCCAAGGCAGCACCATGGCAAGATCCTGTAGCTGTTTAGTGTTAGCTGCTGTGTTTCAGGTAAGAAAATATACAATATTAAAAGGATTTATCACAAAATAAGACATGAACATTTTTGATTCCTTGATCAATAATATCTTTAACTGACTGCTTCGTTGGTTTAGTGGTCGAAAGAGCTACTGCTGAGCATGAGGTTCTGGGTTCGATTCCCAAATCAGGCAAAATGTTTTTGGGTTTTTCTGTCTAGAATTTTTCAGTAGCAGTTCGTAGTTCGGACCTGTGCCCCCGATGGGATTTAAACAAAACAAGGGAAATGTTAGTAAATACTTCGAGGGTACAAGGCGTGATGTCATATTAGGTAATATTATTAAAATTATTTAGTGATTCCGGCCAAATACAAGATAAGTAATGCGTGGTATAATGTTTTATCGAAACAAAATTTCGGCAGTAGATTTATTAAAATCTGTTTATCTGGTTGCCCATTCAGTGGAACATACTTTTTGTTAGCAGATTTATATTAACAAAACTGTTTTTTTTTTCAGGTGATATTGGGCCAGGGCGAAGAGCCCGCTTTAGCCTCGGAACCCTTGCCCCCTCCAAATGATCAACATGGATATATTCCGATTATACCGAACCACTGCCGGTCTCCACCTCCTGGGGTAAATACAATACCTATTTTTGTTCAATATTATCGGTCGGAAGCCGAGCCCAACATAATTGGGAAAGGGCTAGGCAGATGATGATTATCACAGGAAACCGTTCAGAGGATGGTACACGAAGGGAAAGTAGACAGGTTTGTAAAATAGTCTAGTAGGACAGTGATGACCTACCACCTGCCAGGACTGAGGGTAAAAGCGCAAGAAGTTTTATTTTAGATATTCGATCCCACTCTGTCTCCTCGTTGTCCGCAAGAACAAAATGCTTATGAAGGAGTATACAAGTGTACACTGTCTATTATCAACTTGCATTAATTGATAAAATCTATAGTGACATAAATTTATAAAAAACTATTTTGTGAATTCCCTAGCTCCTGCGCTAGTGTACACTATACTACAGGAGTTAGTATCTTCCCCTAATTGTCTCACTACTAACTAAGGTCTCCCTCATAACTCTCCATTGTTTTGTGACTGTTACTCACATTACATAAAGTCATTATTGAGAAATTACTCCATTTTAATTACAGATAGACATTCACAAATGTTGCCCAATACCCAAGCTATTTCCTGATGAAGATATGGATCGTTGTGGAATTGAGAAAGCGTCAGTAAAACGACCCGATGGCCCACCTAAACTCAAAGTAAGTATATGAACATACCAATAGGTTTCTGGAAAGTTTTTTTCTTTTCCCTTTTTCTGTTTGATTAGAGCGGGGGAAGAAAATAAGAAAAAGTGAGATATACATAATTAAGTATATAGTTTCTTTAATCTCATAAAATGTTGTAAATATAATGGATAATACAGATATTTAAGTACACATACAGCTACAATACAATACCATGCAAATTATTTAAAACATACATTTGAACTTATAAATGTCACCTAACTCTTAATTAAAGTTCCCATGAATAACAAAGAAGAAGGTGGTGATGGTCCACAAAGAATGGTGGTGGCCTAGTGGTTATGGCTTTGACTTACGAGCGGGGACCCAAGCGGGCGCTCCACTTTGTGTAAATAAGTTCATCGCCACTGCTTTCAAAACGGTGAAGGAAAAGTTGAGGAAATGGTATGTCTTAGAACCGACAAAATCGAAAGTATGTGACATCTGCCAACCCGCACTGAGCCCGTGTGTTTCCTTCTAGATGAGAAACTCCCGTGTCCCAGCAATAGGAACAGTATACATTATGCTAAACATGAAAACCAATATCGCCTCAAAATATATTATGAACGAAGAATAGTCTAAAAATCAGAGGAAAATAGAGGATCCTCGATACTTCACAAACAAGCTCATTGATTTTTATTAATACTTGTTTCCATTATCAGGTTCCTTGCCAAGAAAGTATATGTCTGATGCAAAACGCTAATATGCTTTTGGAAAATAAAAGCGTTGACTATGAAAAATTGAGGACTTTCGTTGACAACTGGGCAGGTACCGACCCCGACTTTACAGCCCCTATATATAAAGCTAAGAAGATATGCGCAAGGGACGGTGGACCCTCAGACCCACCGGTTTGTGAGCATGATAGAATATTCTACTGTCTCACCTCAAATGTATTATGGGTAAGATTATTTTTTTTTTTCTAATTATTCTGTCGCTTGGTCTTCTTCCTGTTCAGTTCTGTCCGTCTTTGTCTGGGCCTGTCTTTGTCCAATACTGTTACTGTGTGTCAACATACAAACACATGATTTTTTAGTGGCTGTTGTATTAATTTTGGGAAACACAATATTAATTAGGCTTAACGTGATTTCCGAGGCACGGTAGGGTCTTGGTATATAAAAATGGTCACCCATCGACGAACCAACCGCGGCAAGCGAAGCGTAACCGCATCGATAAATCCATGCGGTTTTTATTACTTAGCTACAAGGCCCTCGAAACAATTAACAATACAACCTGTGTATTAGATAAAAATGCGTAGCACTAAAATTAAATAATTTGTTTTTAATTTTACAGAACTGTAATCTTCGAGGTGCAGACGTTCCAGGTGACTGTCAGACTCTAAAGGTACACATGGATCAGTGCAGACCATATTACTGGAAACAATTGGGGCTTGACGTAGGAATCCCGCAAAAATAAAAAATGTAGTCGCATTGTATATTATTTTAATATCATGTAAATAAAGAAAATTTTTTAATAGTAACTATTATATAATTACGTTATGTACTTTAGAAGTTATCATCATTATAATTAATATTAACCATTTCAAGGACACGGCGTCTTATAATAAATTATTTATATGACAACATGTACATTTGTTTTTTATCTTCACTGAGGACAATATTTTCGATATAATGAACTCATTTATAGGGAATTTTTCACAAGTAAAAAAAAAACAACAATTCTTTCCGTTTATTTTTATTGTGATTTAGCTTTGCTGGGATGCCAAGGAATCTGCGATGCCTATGATATTACATACTAGAGTTATATCGGAACTAAATATTTAATACTAAACATTGTCATATTAAACAATACCCATGAAAGATGAGTCTTCTTTAGACAGTCTGAAACCCCTTTGAACTAATAGGTATTTCTAGTACCTACTATAATTATGTATTTCACCTCTTTTACTAAAAGATATTTTTTTCTTATAAACATGGTGTTCATAAAAATATTGACAAGATGGGTACCTTGTCAATATCATGAGCTCATGGTGTTACTATTTTTACACAGTTCTCGTAGAGAATCGCGTCTGCACAGTTTACATTTGGCTCTGATGACTCAGCTACAAAATATAAATAAAGTAGAAAGCAGCAGGATCGGCAGGCTGTGGCTGAGCCGCATGAGGATGAGGCCGTAGCATGTGATGCCGACCAGGATTAGGAGAACTCTCGTACCTTCCTGTCTAGAAGAAGAGAATATTGACAGTAAGGCTCCGTCATGGCCTTGTTGCATCGTCCTGCAGCACATCACGCCTGCATGGAGGGCCACCTTTTTGCCTCCCACCATGCGACAATAATGCCGTCAGAGGTAGCGCTTTACGCTCGGCAGAAGCATTCTGGTCTCCCATTTTGACAGACGGGCAAACATACCGAACATATCCGAAACAAGACACAACTATTCCAGAACATCTGGGGATTAGTAAAAACCTGAGAATTCATGAGTACCTGAGGAACCAAGAGTGGTTGTGCCGTTGTAGGTCTTTGTGAAACCAGCATTTCCTGAGCCACTCAAAGTATCTGAGGGACTGAAGGTATTTGATGTATTAAAAGTGCTTGAGACTCAAAAGTTATCTTCCTATTTGTTCCTAATTTTTATATATTTTCTTTTTGTTTGACATGAATAATCGAGATATGGAATTAGATCAATAACTAGAGTTATCACACTAAAACGTTACAGCCTGTGGTTGTAGGTGATTCATAAAACTAAACTTCCACTCTCTTAAGTCCACTCTGGTCACCCGAAGTTTCCATCTGAGAAATTATAGCCTCAATAAAGATGAGTGTTAATCTCTGCTTGGTCAAGATAATCTTTGAAAGGGACTGAAAAATATGTTATATTCTCTGAAGGTATATCACCAAAAATATTTCAGAGAATACAAAGAGTCTGATGGACCTCATATTAAAGTTCGGCTTTGTTTGACAGATTGAACTTAATTCGTTTAGCCATGACTTAATCATAAATTTATTTTAGGACAACCAACACACCGCTATCTGATCCCAAACTAGGCAGAGCCTGTACTATGGTAACCAGACAACTGATAAATATACTTATATGTTTCTAAATACATACATATTATGGATAAATTACACTCAAACACAGAACAAATGATTATGCTCATCACACAAAGATTTGTCCTGGGTGGGAATCGAACCCACGACCTCAGTCTTAGCAGTCAGGGTCATTAACCACTAGACTAACAAGCCAGTCGACAAGATTAAGTTGTCAAAGTTAAGCAAGTCTTATTAGTGTCAAATAGTCCGATTTAGTCATAAGTAGTAGTTAAGAGAAAGAACAAGGTAGTATCAGTTGTGGTTGATATTTTCAATAAATGGAAAATCGATCATTAATAAACAACAAAAGAGATAAGAACCCAGTATCGACCCTTATGGAACACTCATTATGATATTTTTGTACGGCCATACAAAATGTATTACGGTTTCGGGTATTAGTGCTGTTTAAATATAGGTACTGCCAGCTATAAGTTTTGCACATATTATAAAACAAATAAATAATTACCATACAGGACAGCCTCAGTCTCAAAGTGATTTGGGGTTCCGCATCCGAAGGGTGTCAACGGTGCCCAATTACTAAGCTTACATCAGCTGCCTGGCACAGGGCTGTTATCTTTTAGCCGTAATACAGGTCTAAGCTTTGCTTAGACCTACATATAGGAAATATTGTTAACAAGGCGTATCAACTATACGGATTTGTTATGCGATCCACAGTCGATTTTAAAAAGCCTTCTTCCTATCTCTGCCTGTATAAATCTCTCGTACGCTCGCAACTGGAGTATGCCGTGTCCGTCTGGAGTCCATACTACATAAAGTACATTGAAATGATTGAGTGTGTTCAATACAAATTCTTGCGTACCATGCATTATAGATGCTATGGATATTATTTGCCATACCAAGATCTGCGTGCAAAGTATAAGCTCACAACACTTGAAAATAGACGTAAGTACTTAGAAGCCATGAATTTATACAATATTGTTAGCAATAAATTTGACTGTATTGAATTGTCCAATATATTATGTTATGTGGTTCCTAGGACAGTCCACAAGAGAAAGGTACGAGCTGGTAGATTGTTCTCGGTGGGCACCTGCAAGTCCAACTCTGGCTTGCGTTCGCCTGTTCGTAGAATGGTCGATTCCTACAATAAGACTTTTGAACATATAGATATATTTGCATGTACTCCCTATATATTCAAAAGTCTTATACATAAAGAACTTTTTTAATTATTATATCCTGAAATGATTTCCATATCTTTGAAAATCATTTTACGTGTAGTTAATTTTATAGTTAGTTTATGATTTATGTTATAGTTAGTTAATTATTTACAAAAAAAATATGCTTTTGTTAACCAAGCGATTATTATTTTCACTGTTAAATATTTTAGTTAATCTGTGAACAGCGTTGTGCAATATTGTCTAGTTTTGTGTTTATCTTCTATCTGTATTTTATATTGTAGCTGTTTGTTGTTCCTTTTAAATAAAATAAAAAAAATAAAAATAAAATAATAAAAAAATACATAGGTAACTCGCTGCTTTCCCGTAGAAAACGTATAACTATGGCCTTTATCATAGCAAACATTAAAAATTATGTAAATTAAACCTCCATTTTTTTATCGTGCGGTACCCGTAGTGCGTATTCTGCTTGTTTTTTTTAAATGCAAGGATACAATAGCACACCTACCATTCAGACATAGCTAAGTATTTAAGATCCGCGTATCACCACGATACTGGTGATCGCTGGAGGCGGAAGAGTTGATACAATTGTCTAATTTTCAAACGGACCAATCAGTAAAATTGACTAATCTACGAATATGGCAATTTATATTAACTGAATGGTAAAAGAAACTGACCAGTGACACACAGATTCAACTTCGATTCGTTACCGTTTCAACTATGCTTCAGGTAAATTCTTACTTATTCTGCTGCTTGTATAGTCCATTGAAATGTTACATGGGCTTTGCATTTTTTAGAGGACGCAATTTTATTTTTGGGATATGTGGGGGGGGGGGTCAATAGAAGCTTAACCTCAAGTTTGTGGGGTTCTCGCCCTTGTCCCCCGGCCGCCATCTTGGAAAAAGGGGTGCATACACATGATATCTCGAAAACTACGCGTCTTACAAAAAATTTGTAAAGAACGTAATTTGTAGCAAATTGTTTTGCCTACAAATATGTACATACACCTTTTTGCCTTAAATTTAAAATTAAAGAAGTTATAAGCAAAAAAGTGAGATTTTTTTTAGAAACATTTTCTTTTTTGCTCAATGTTTTTTTAAATACATCTTACAAAAAATACCTCAGACCAATCTTGTAGATGGTCTTTTGAGGAAATTTTTTCACAATAATTTTTTTTTTCAATTTCACTCATTTAAAACGCTGTTACAGCGCTCCAAAGTTGACCGGGTTCGTCAGTGCTCATGAGAATCCGGTCAAAACGAAATGTTTCACTTAGTTTTATGATCTTTTTTTATTGTAAATTCATTCATAATTCTCACTTTTTTGCTTATAACTTCTTTAATTTTAAATTTAGGGGAAAAAGGAGATGAACATATTCGTAGGCAAAATAATTTGCTACTAATTATGTCTTTACAAATTTTTTGGAAGACGCATAGTTTTCGAGATATCGCAAAAAATGTGTATGCATGCACCCCTTTTTCAAGATGGCGGCCGGGGGACAAGAGCGGCAACCCCACAAACTTGAGGTTAAGCTTCTATTGAACCCCCCCCCCCCCCCCCCACATGTTCCAAAAATAATATTGCGTCCTCTAAAAAATGCAATATTCGGCTCTCAAATTGTAACATTTCAATGGACTAATAGTGCAGTACGTAAAGACTAGCACTATACCATTTCTTCCTGTGGATGTCGAAATAGGCGACTAAGGAACTTACTAGAGGTCGGGTAGCTGCATTATCCATGCTTTTTACCACCATACTGCCATCGCTAACCCGGCCAAGCGTGGCGATTATGCACACACTTATGATTACACTCCCTTCTTTGAGGAGGCCTATGTCCAGCAGTGGACGTCTTTCAGCTGAAATTATGACGATGAATCTGATAAATTATTTTCCAAACTTGTATTTGATATCTATACTTTTATAATATTATAAAGCTGAAGAGTTTGTTTGTTTGATTGAACGCGCTAATTCCAGGAACTACCGGTCCGAATTGAAAAATTCTTTTTGTATTTAGTAGCTAATTAATCGAGGAAAGCTATAAGCTATATAACATTACGCTACAATTAAGAGGAGCGGTGCAGTAATGAAAAATATTGCAAAAACGGGAAAAATCACACGCGTAGGCGATTCGACGTGACGGGAAGGGTCGGGGAACACGAAATTAACGCGGACGAAGTCGCGGGCAGAAGCTAGTAATATTATAAGTGCGAAAGTTTGTGAGGATGGATGTGTGTGTATGTGTATGTTTGTTACCCTTTCACGAAATAACTACTGGACGGATTTGAATGAAATTTGGAACACAGTTAGTTTATAACCTGGATTAACACATAGGCTACTTTTTATCCCGGTAGTACGTTCCCGCGGGATATTTTCCGACCTCCACGCGGGCGAAGCCGCTGGCAAAAGCAAGTAATAAATATACCTTAAGGACTTGACAAAGTAGTGTGCTGTATTTACGAGAAATAGATGGCCGCTTTTGTTTACGTGTTACAATACAAAGAACCGAACATAAGAAATGCCAACTCTTGGTCGGATGTGGCCGCATTTTCCAATGAAGAATTTTGTTTAGATCTTTGTTATTGTTGACGGTTGTCACAAGCAGTCATTCGCTATAAAACTGCTAGTGCCTACATCATGTTTTTACTTCACCATAGCAGAGCACGATGGAAAGATCCTGTGGCTTTTTAGTGTTAGCAGCAGTGATGCAGGTAAGAAACAAAAATATATTTTTTGATTTTATCATCAGTGGCTGTCTTGTTCCATCCACTGTTCAGCATAGGTCTTCTCCCTTTTGTGCCAAGCATTCTAGACCACAGACCACTGTGCGAGACTCAAGAAGTAGCCCTCTCAGTTTTACGACAACACATATTGATGCTATTCTACAGTTTTGCAGAGGAGAGTTAGAAAACTCTTTTGAATTGCTACAGACTGGTCCTAAACAGCTTTCGCTTTCGATATCATACTAACCCAACAAACGATTGGAAGCGATCGGCGGCGGCGACCTCTCGCGTCCGGCCCTGGTGCTAGCCATGGTACGGAGCGAGAGGGCATGGGAAGCCGTCACCTCCTTCTGCGAAGCAGTAATGCTCGCGAAGGAGGAGGCGGGGCGCGTGAGGGAGTGGCAGCCTCTGCGCCCTCACGTCCCTAGCCGCCGCAGGAGGAGACGCCCCGGTCGTCGGGAGTCGATTGCGGACTCCCGGCCACCGTAGGCGCGAGCTTGCGGGTGGCTAGCAATGGGTAGCTCGCCGCCCGGTAAGGACCAAGTTCGGGTCGACGGCGCGTACTGTTCCACGCGCGCCTCAAAGAGATGTCAGCAGTGCTGAAGGGGTCTGCTAGGACGGATGCCTGCCGGGGTCGCGTGATTGTTCGAAAGAGATACCGTGACCCTGGCACATGGGCAACTGATGGAACACGGGTGGGTTTTCGTCAGTAAAAGTCTGACACGCCCTCCCGCTCCGCCCAGAGCTGGAGAAGTCATTAGAAGATTTCCCATCCAAAAAAAAAAAACCAACAAACGATCTGTTTGCGGACAAATGAACGAAGATTTTATCGGCATGTCAGAAGTACTGCGAAAGGCATGTATGAAAGTGCTAATAATTTTATCTTTACATTTTTATTATATTTTTAATATTATTTTTTCTTATTTTTTGTGCATGTGTTACCAACAAACTGTGTCTTTAATTTCTGTAAACTGTGTCTTTAAAATCTGTAAACCATTTTAATAAAATGAATAAATCAATTTTTGGCCAGAACATAATCTTGGCAGGGTTGCGGATTTGTTCGAAATAGTTACCACACACAGCACACAGCAACAGAGCACAGGCACCGCGCGGCACAGGTAACTGAAGGAACACGTGTGTGTTTTAGTCAGTAAAAGTCTGATACGCCATCCCAATCCACTCAGAGCGAGAGAAGTCATTTGATGATTTCCCATCCAGAAAAAAGGCCAGAATGTAACCAAATACAAAGAGTACTAGTTCTATGACATTTTGGCTCCTCATTGGTGAATTGAGTTTACAATACGTAATTTTTGAGGAGCATCGTAGACGTGGAGCTTATATCGTATTTTTTTTTATAAACTTTTACTTTCACCATTAAACTTATTGTATAAAGTTTAGGTTTCAAAATCCATTTTAGGCCAGGACATAATCAATTATAAACTTCGGGAAATAGTTCTTGAACATTTTGGGCGATTGTGCACTACAAGGAATTTTACTGTCCGGCAGTCCGATTTTTTACGGTCCGAAGTGGCATGAAAAAAACGGATGATTGGCTTGTGCACTTGTCCGTCTTTACTCGGATGATACGCCTCAGTGTAGGGTAGCTCTTTCTTTGAAACTACACGCCACGCCCGCTCATGAAAACGGACGTAGTGCACAAGCTTAAACACGTTTTTCATTGCTGTCATTTCGGACCGGAAAAACGTTCCGGAATGGGGAAAAGTAAAATGTCGGACGGTAAAATTACGTATAGTGCACAAACTAGTATATACATTATATGGCGTGCCATATCGGACCGTAAAAAATCGGACTGCCGGACAGTAAAATTCCTTGTAGTGCACAATCGCCCTTCGGCTCCACATTAGTGATTAGAGTTTTCAAAATGTCACTTTTCGAGAAGCATCGCGAGCGATGGCTGTATGTCGTCATCTTTTTGCAAACTTTTACTGTTGCCATTAAACTTATTTGTATAGGATTTTCTAAAAGAGTTTCGTTTTCGATATCCATTTTAGGCCAGAACATAACCAATTTTAAACTTGAAGTACTAGTTCTGTGACATTATTTATGGCTCCTCGTTGATCATTTGAGTTCGGGAGAAGGAAAATGGTGATTGGCGGGAAAGATACAAAAAGTTTTCAATAATTTTATATTTATTAATATAATTCAAGATATGGATGAAAAACCAAATAAAGTTGAAGAAATTGATGTTAACAGTTCAGATTTCTACGAAAATGTTAACATTGAAACAGCTGCTTTATTCCACGACGAGATCTTCTATGATTTGCTACTAATTGAGAACGAATCACACGAAAACTTTGAAGATGAAGACTGTGAAGATGAAACGGAAGAGAATACAACAAAAACATAAATACATATTTTAAAGTAATTACTGAAGACATTGAAGCTAAGATTCATCAGTGAAAGCAAATGTACCTATTGTTCTGAAGAAAATGCGGATATAAAACACGTTAGACTGTGAATCGTTCGACATGCAAAGACTGTTACTTGTCAGTGAAATTAGTGATATAGCAGAACAAAACTCTTTTATGTGTTCCCCGCCACGTTCAGGAATTACTTTCCAACACAGTTTATTTCAATTCATTATTTAGATATTTACTGAATACTGTAGAAAAAATTTAATTGTTTCGGGATGTACTTAGCTGAGAATAAGAGTAGTATGTTTAATGATTACGACTGAAGGACATGTATCCATGGTCAGGAATAAATAAAAAAAAAAAAAAAATTAAAAAAAAAAAAAATCATTTGAGTTCGCAATACGTCACTGCACGAAGCATTTATTATCATCTTTTTGCAAACTTCATACAATTGCCATTAAAACCATGTAAGATTTAATAGCAACTGAAAAACAAATACATAGGTACTATATTTATTTTCTTTTACAGGTGATATTTGGCAAAATTCCACAAGAACTGGAACGCCTTGGTATGACTCATCCCTATCAACAGATGATACCACGTCACTGTTGGCACCCACCACCTGATGTAGGTAGTCCGTTTATTTTTCTTTATTCAGAAATGTTTAGTGGACAGTGTAAACAGTGCCAAGTGACAGTTAACATACATCTAGCTCAAAATTACGGGATCTTATAACCGGTTTCTGAAAATTAAAATTTGAAGAAAAACACTCTTCTTTAGCATTACAGTGATTCATTCAATGTAGCCCACGAAATTCAAAATTTCATAAGTAAGGTACCTTTTCAACACGCTTTTTTTAGCTTCATACGTGTGTTAGTATGTGCCTATGTAACGGAAACTTTGAACATGATTTTGACCTCCTTTAAAACGTCGGATTAACTCGAAAGGCATATTTATCAAGGACCGATGGCAATACAATAATTACCTATATAAATGTGTGCCATTATCCTTTCCGGGGTAATTAGGATAGCAAAAAACTCTCTTGGAATACTACGCTGACATACGACACAAAAATAATAATACGAAAACTACGCGTCACAAAATTCGAAACAAGCACCCCACGCATTTTTCCATTATTTTCTACTTTTTAGTTTTTTTTTTTACTTTTATTTGTGAATAAATTTGAATTTCGCGAGTTTTCACATTAAATAATGCTGAAGAAGACTTTTGTCAATCTTTCAACTTGTCAGTTCAGAAACGGTGTCCCGACTTCATATTGTCATAAGTGAATTACGGACGATGACCATAGAGTTATCTAAGATAACTCTATGGTCAGCTGTAGACTAGAATAAGCTGCCACAGGGAGAGCGAACTATGCATGGGAGAACACGATATAGTAGGGTTAATGTACGATTCCTGCAATGAAACTGATTTCAATGTTGTTATGTAAATAAGTAAATCAAGGGCCTATTAACACGTTAACTGCCATGGCTAAAAACAGAAAAAGTAAAAAAAATCCTCAGTGTTATTTCACTTTAAAGATTATTTATTCCATAAGTACATTATTTATTCCAAAAAAATGGCCACCAGGCAGCAACGACATGTTCAGATTTTGTACGTGTTGTCGGTCATATAGACCGACAAGGCCTGTATGGAACAAAAAGTGTCGGACACATTGTCCGACATAGTAGTTGACGTGTTAAACATACTTATAGCTGCAAATACGAAATAAAAATTATCTTACGTGTCTCGCCATTTTCAGGGCTATTTCATGAAAAAATCAATCGTTGAGATTAAATGAACTTGGAAGGTTATATTAATGATTAATTTATTATATTATAATTCTATTATTATAAACGTGTAATGGGCGCGAATAATATTTTAATAGACAAAGAAAATTTGAATATTTCGGCCTAACGTGGTGATTTCCCCCTAAGCTATCATCCCATCCTCGACGCAACTGAAGGATATGGGAACTAGTGGGTCTATCAGGAACACAATAAAATATGAACTTGACTTATAGACGTATATATATTCGGGTACACGCACGCAGCTCGTAACGTACAGACGTCAGCACGTCAAGCTACCCGAAACTGTCAAATTTTCCCAATCAATCTTGAATCAATAAAGTTGAAACCGGTTAGAGAAATTTGGTAGATTGTAGTAGCTTTGTGTGCTGGTTTCAGCACAATCAGATAATTCAAAGTACCCACTCTTAGCAATTTATCACATTATGCACTAAAACGATGAAAATTTAAAAGGAAAATTGTCCAAATGGCCAATGGCTGCCTGTTGGTTTTGTAAAAAAGCTCTGAAATTTCTTTGACAGGAAAATGTTCAAACAATTTTTTTACAGATAGACATACATAAATGTTGCCCAAAACCCAATCTTTATTCCGACGATCTTTTGGACAGTTGTGGTATTGAGAAACCACCTGAAAAAGGCTCGGACGTTCCACCTGGACCCAAAAAAGTGAGTACCTATTGTATCAACAGAGTTTCTTCGTGTTGTCATTATACAAAACTTCTAAAACACCAACATCACATTGCTGCGGTCCATGCATACCTATAAAGAGGGTGAATGGTGAATGCCAATACTAACTTTTTTTTGGATGGGAATTCATCAAATGACTTCTCCCGCTCTGGGCGGAGTGGGAGGGCGTGTCAGATTTACTGACTAAAACCTACCCGTGTTCCTTCAGTTGCCCATATGCCAGGGCCACGGTAACTCTTTCGAACGAATCTCGTGACCATGGCAGGCATCGGTCCTAGCAGACCCCTTCAGTCCTGCTGACATCTCTTTGAGGCGCGCGTAGAACACAACACGCTGTCGACCCATGGGTCGACAGCGTTTTGTGTTCCACGCGCGCTTTACTTCCCACCTTAGGTAGTATTGGCATGCCCATACTACCTAAGGTGGGAAGTAAGCTGCGGAAGAAATGGCACCGACGACAAGTGTTACATCTGCCACTCGAACAAGACTCACAGTGGCCCATATGGAAAGTACTCAATAAATTACGCACTTAAATCACCATCATCATAATTTCAGACATAACACGTCCACTACTGGACATAGGCCTCCGCTAATTTGGAGGGGTTGGCGATCGCAGTATGGTGGTAAAAGGCATAGAGTCGCAAGAAATGGTATGGTACTAGTCTTTATGTCCGGCATTACACGGGACATTACATCTGGCACCATACGGAACGTAACGAAATAAGTCACTGTAAACATAATGTGGCTAATTGGGGGATTATAGGTCCTTCCGACACTCAATGCGAATATGGAGCCTCTGATCAGACGATGGCCCACTGGTTTGAATGTCCGAAGTGCCCCTCCTACAGCACATTTGAGAACGTTCCCGTAGCTCCTATCAACGTGGCCACATACTGAGCCAAAGTAGTCTAGAATGTTCCATTATGGATCCGAAAAGAAGAAGCCCAAATAAGCGATTCACAATTTTTAACCGACTTCAAAAAAAGGAGGAGGTTATCAATTCGACTGTTTTTTTTAAATGTTTGTTACCTCATAACTTTTGACTGGGTGCACCGATTTTGATGTTTTTTTTTTATTTGAAAGCAAGTGCTTCCCGAATGGTCTAATTTTAATTTGGCAAAAAAAATCTTAAAGACAGATCCTAAGACACCGAATTCCGAAATTAAATTAATTTTTGACTTTGTAGTGTTTTTTTTTAAGGAAGTCGGTTGTTTTTTTTTTGTAAATAGTTTTTCGCATACAAATTGACTTTTATCTCCTTTTTTCATAGGTTCCTTGCCAAGACGGTACATGCCTGATGACAAAGGCCAATTTACTACTGGCAAATGGAAGTATTGATTACGAAAGATTGCAAATTTTCATAGACCAATGGGCTGCTGCCAACCCAGACTTTACTGATACTATATTAGCAGCCAAACCACTATGTGCAAAACCAAAAGGAGAGTTATGGAATATAGGCCATCCGCCAAAAATCTGCGACCCAGACAGAGTATTCTTGTGTCTGCAGTCTCAAATGTTTTGGGTAAGATTTCCTAAAGTTTAATAACATATCTATTCCAAATATTATATTTTATTATAGTCACCGAATTATGTACTCGTATCTAAATCCAACATCAGCCTATAATATTTCCACTGCTTGGACACAAACCTCTTTGTAAGTAAGCCATAATGCACCACGAGAGCCCAGTAGGGGGATTTCACATGTCTGAGAGTTTAAGTCCAAGAGCATGTCGGTATTCCTTTTTGTGTCCCTTCACCGATTTACGAGCAGTGTGCTTTGTGTATTTAATTTCAGTATGTTCATTAGGTATATTTAGTTCAGTTTTATTTACATAAAAGACTTGTATCTTTCTTATTGGCTCAGGATAGAGTTGAGTGAAAAAAGGAAAGGGAGGTTTTTGCCCTACAGTGGGACAATACAGGCAAATTATATATCTCGATAAAAACATATTTTATAAGTAGCAATTTGTTTTCAGAATTGCAAACTAAAAGAATTCGAAGAATGCCAGCGTCTAAGAGAACACATGGTTGAGTGTAAACCATATTACATGAAACCTAAGGGTTATGACGAAAAAATAGCCAATAGAAACAGAATCGTTCAAATATAATTATAAACAAATCACATTAGTCGCATTGGGTTACTCATTATGTTTTAAAATGTAAAATATTTAATGCTAAAGCAAAGCATGTAAGGCTCGTCTGAATAAGCACAGGTCCTCAGATTCACCAATTAAAACATTGAAGTAAAAACACAATGCAATAATTATAATATCTATCATCATTTTTAAGCCCAAAGACTGACGAACATAGCGCCCACTGACGGACATAGGCCTCCCCCAATTGGGCGGTTTTCCCATAATCACCACGCTTGGCAGGCGGGTTGGCGATCGCAGTATGGTGGTAAGATGAATAGAGAACACTGCTGCCCATTCTCTAGTAAATCCCCTAGTCGCCTTCTACGACACCCACGGGAAGAATTTGGATGGTACTTTTTGCGTCCGGCACCACACGGAATCCACACCACACCATTTGTAATATCGTCAAACAACTCAACTACATATTTGATTCCATCAAATTTTGTCTTGTTTTATATAATTTAACCTAATTTTATGATTGAATGTGTTATAATTAGTTTTGACCGAAAACCTGTATGTTTGTACCTAATTAAAAGTAAGTTATTAATTAATAAATGAATTAAATCAATTTGGTTTGCTACTCATTATACTAATACATTATCAAACAAAATAAAAGGTTAAGGTGGCAATTGAATTTTGTATTATGGTTTAGCTTTTATTTCCTAGATACTTATTATTAAAATAATTTAAAAGCTATCAATCATAAAATAATAATAGTATATACAAGTCTATAAAAAGGATGAAAATTAATCAAAGGCATCGAAAAATTCGTCTGCATCGCTGTCAACAGGACACTGCCAAAAACTGGCAGCATTGCCACATTATATGGCAATCCTGATTTACTTAGCTTACTTAGTTTTTTTACTAGTGGTCTCATAATGGTCGAAATTCGACGAATGCTTTTTCAAATGAATTTCTAATGCATTATTAATTAAAAATATTGGATATTTGCACTAAATCTCGATATGAAACGTTAACTGTGCTAAAATTCACAGGGTTTCAAAAAGCGTAAAAAGTTGTTGGTTCACATATTAATAAATAAATACGAAGTAAGCTCTCACTGTCACTATATGACGTACAAAAGTGATTCCAATACCCTTTACCGGTACCTAAATTATATATATATATATATATATATTTATATATTTTACTTTATTTCAGATTAAATAATCCATATTTGTGTTAGTAAGTACTTAACAACTATGTTAGTAAAGCGCAAATAAAAAATAAAGAAAAATTCAATCAAATCAATTAGACACGTGGAGTGCAATCCAGTGTCTAATAAAAGGACCGTCTAACCGGTCTGCTATTACTTTTAGAATGCTGTTGGAGCTTGTTCGGATACGGTGCATTATGGAGGCCGCTCGCTTTCTCATGATGGCATGAAAACCATCAGTCCGAGCCTCCATAAACATGCCAGATGCACTACAGCATCTCGGAAGCCCCAACAACATTCTAAAAGCATTGTTGTATTGTACACGAAGGGCACTGAGTGCCCGCTGAGTACAGCTGATCCACAGGTTGCACGAATAAAAGGATTGGCAGTATGCCCTAAACATTGTGCACTTCACCTCATTTGGGCACCGTTTAAACCTGCGAGCCAGCATGTTCCCACGGACAGCCAATGCCCTTCGTTCCCTCTCAACGTCTACGTCATCAGAGAGGTCCTCCGTGACCCAGTGACCCAAGTACTTAAGTCAAGTCTTACACCACACTCCAACCTGTACTCATCGGACACAACGTTCGCCCATCTCACAACATTGACTTGATTGTTATACCAGTAATCAAGAACATTAATGATATCCTCGGGGAGTGAGGTGGATCTCAACTTCTCCCAAAGATGGTCATAGGATACCAAATCGAAAGCCCTTGATAAATCTAGGAAGCATCCATAAATCGGAGTCTTCCTGTCAGTGTAGTACCGGACAGTATGCTTAAGACATAAGATTGCAGTTTCTGTGGACAGTCCCGCTTGAAAGCCGAACTGCGCATCGCTTATATTAAGATGTCTACATAATTGTTGATCCAGCATACTGTCCAGCACTTTAGCTACAGTGGTGGCTAGCGAGATGGGTCTATAGTTGGAGCTATCAGAGGGGTCTCCCGTTTTATTCTTGATTACTGGCACAACAATAGTCTTAGTGCACTCATCAGGTATGTATGAGTGTCTCATACAAAAAGTATAAAACATCGATAACACTCTAGGCAAGTGTACACCCGCATACCTCAGGTGCTCAATGCTAATGCCGTCATGTCCAGGGGACTTACCCCTCTTCATCTTGCTAATAGTAGAAGCTACTTCCTTAGCTGAGAAACTGACTGACGGTAAATTTTTTGACTCACGAGCATCAGCCTTGAGCACCCGCGGCAATGCGGGTGGTCGATCAGGAGGCACCACTTTAAATTTATTAACAAACATATTAGCAATGTCAACTGACTCACCGAATCCGCCGACGCTGAGAGGGGTGTACGGTCGTGGATTCAGCTTGCTAGTCTCCTTCCAAAAGCTTTTAAAGTTTTAATTAGCGTGCTGAGAGGCCAAAACATCCATCTTTACCTGATCCACATTATTCTGACACCATTTCAGTTTATATTTAAAAATACGCCGAGACTCTGACATGTTGTCATACACTGGTCCACTACGCGGACGACCAAGTGACAACCATAACTGAAATTGCATCCGCGCTTCCTTATGTGCTGGGTAAACATGCCTGTTCCAGCCAACAACACACTTTTTACGTGTTTTAAACTTATGATCAAAGCTGTCCACAGCCGCTTTACGTATAACATTAATAATATTACTATACATCTTATCAATCACGGATCTATGTTCTACCTTGTTACACATGCCATCGCAACAGTGGCTTAATTCCACAGGAAAATCTAGGTCTCTAAATTGTTCGTTACATAACATGTGATAATATTCAATTTGTTTAGCATCCCTATTACCCCATACAACTTTATTACAACTTGCTTCTTTAAGAACATAATGAGGCCTCAGTATATTTAAGCAGCAACTTATCTCTAGAGCCAGATGGTCAGACCAAGCTGAATCATAGTGCACCTTCACGTCTATAACCGACTGCCTGGCGGCCTCAGTCACTACGCAGTGATCAAGCCAGCGAGTGGTACCGTGGGCATCACTTATAAAAGTGAAGGCACTACCTAACTTCTCGACGTCTATACATGACCATTGTTGGTCGCAACAGAATCTATCCAGTTCTCTGCCAAACCGCTCGCCTGGATGAGCATTATAGTCACCAAGCAAATTGCCCTTTGTATTTCATTATGTCACGTAGGACACCAATCTATTAAATTGAACATTACTGGCAAGTTTTGGGTGTACTACACACCCCTGCCCAACTCTTCAAAAGACTACAGGCGTAATGTTACGAAGAAATCTTATTCACGACACTTTTTTCGCACAACTGTTCTATCGCGCAAGTGAATTCGCGCAAGTGTCCCTCGCGCAAAAGTCTATTTGCGTAAAACTCGATTCGCGGAAATGTCTTTTACGCAAGTTTCTCAAATCCGACATGCTATAATAAAATTACTCATAAATACCCTTTTAATTCCCCCAGCAACACTCATGATGACACCGGTGTGACATGGCACGTGTGACTTGCTCCTATACTTTGCATTGTTTATTGAATCATACGCTTGACCACTAGACTTTACAATCGGTCGCACGTCGCATCGGATGGTAACACTGACCGTGAGCTAGCCTAACGTAGTTCGAAGTTTCAATAGAATTATTGACCAGCTTATACTGGCTTTGATAGCACTGACCTGCGACCTAAAGTAGGCACATATCTCATATCTAATAAAAGAAATCTTAGAACGTCCAAAATATTATGATTTGTGGTGCAACGCGAAACTGCCTCTTATGCTCATTTCAAAACAGACATCTATATCTTAAACAGTACAAAGACGCAGTTATCATTTGACCTGCGGATCATTCCTTTGATGGCTTCCACTTGGATAGCCCACGGGAAGAAAAAAACAATTTGCAATCATATTTTAAAAGCCTGCAATTTATAAAGAATTGTCTTAAAAGTGTTATTATAGCAGTGAAACAAATGAAATCAGTGGCTTTAATAGCGTTTCTAATCTATGTAAGTATTATTTTCAGGACAATAAACGTATTAGTATTCGAAGTAAGAACATGAAAGCCTGATCGAATACCAGTCTTGATTTTCCTAAAGGCTCGACCTACTCTACTCATATACTCAATAATTAACCAAATCGGACAGATTTATATGTAAAAACTTTCACATTTATAATATTAACTAGTAGGATAGTAAGGTGTGAGGTGTCAGAATCAGGACTATTCGTCTTCATCCACACCATGAGACCTATTGAAAAGTTCCACAACCATTTCCTGACACTTAGGGTTGGAATTCCCATAAAAAGATCCTTAGTGGATGTCTTATGACCATGAAACAGTTAAAACGCTAACGTTAAGTTGCTCTTAGCAAGCTACTTTATATGAAATATTTTTGGTGGCCAACATACTCGTATCAAGCACACTGAACCCTCTCCACGCAAGTTCAACTCGAACTTGTACTATCTATCAAAAATGGCATTGAATTTATACGTCATAGGGCAGGCAACCAGAGCGAGCTGCATGTTTAATATCTAAGTTCCCGGACAGGTAACACTTGATCCAATTTTGTGCTATTCTTACTGACTGCTGCAAAAAATCACATGCTTCTTTCGGGGCTTATGACGCATTTTATCTTTTTGTAATAATATCTTCTGCATGTATCAAACTTTTTCGTCAGATTCATTCATTTTGGCGAACAGAAAACAATTGAAATAAATGAGCTGGAGCGGCCGGCTAAAATAGGAATGATTTTAAGTTCTTAAAAAGGCCCAATCATTAGAATCGTCCAATATTAGAGTACATAAAAGGACCGATTCAATACATGCCTTCTATTAAACTCATTGATGTTACCACATATAGGTTCTGATATTCGGAATGTTTGCCACAACAGTAATCATAAACTACAACTAAATGCATCCCCTTCACATCAGTTTTGATCCTAATTAGATTTTTCCTCCATAAAAGGTGTTACGAGAATGTCAACAAGATCCAATCAATATACATCGGTGCACAGCAAACCCAGACGTCCTGGTAAGTTGGTAAACAGACAAGATTATCACCAAAACTAAAATAATCTGCCTATAACGTTCTCACTGCAGGGGCACAGGCCTTTTTTGGGTGGGATATCATCAAATGACTTTTCCCGCTCTTGGGCGGAGCGGGAGGACGTCAGACTTTTACTGACTAAAACCTACCCGTGTTCCTTCAGTTGCCCATGTGCCATGGCTACGGTATCTCTTTCGAACAAATCTTCCGACCCTGGCAGAGGGACACAGGCCTTAAGTGGGGTAATTATGTAAATCACATACTAAATATATGTCATCATAATCAGCCTATATTGTTCCCACTGCTGGGACACAGGCTTCCTCTCGGTGAGAGAGAGTGGACCGTAATCTACCACGCGGGCCCAGTGCGGCTTGGCCGTCTTCAATTTTTTGATTCTAAGACATGTTGGTTTGTAGGGGTCTACTAGGACCGATGCCTGCCGGGGTCGCGTGATTGTTCGAAAGAGATACCGTGACCCTGGCACATGGGCAACTGATGGAACACGGGTGGGTTTTAGTCAGTAAAAGTTTGACACGCCCTCCCACTCCGCCCAGAGCGGGAGAAGTCATTTGATGATTTCCCATCGTGAAAAAAAAAAAAAAAAAAAAAGACATGTTGGTTTCCTCACGATGTTCTCCTTCGCCGTTTTGAGAGCAGTGGTTATGAAATTATTTACGCAAAGTAAAGCCTGCCTGGGTTTGAACCTTACTATTTGAATCTTACTATATGTGAGTTACACAATTTCTCCACAATTTATCACAATACCTTTTAATTTTGACAGTTCTGCTACGTTCATTGACTTATTTACGTTATTGAGCTGACAATTTTTTCAGTCCAACTATAAAGCAATTAATTAGAAATATCCAACAAAACCCACGGATTTCGATTATAGTATGTTACCAAATTAGGGTGCTGCCTTGCTGTCTCTCAGTGGGCCGTTATCCACCACGGAGCCCCATTCATTTATTTTGTTTAACATCAAAAAGCTATACCTACACGTAAATATGTAACCCGTCTTTCCAAAAATGGAAGCATCAAAACATGCTACATATCTTTGTACTTTTGTAATACTTACAAGGAGACCGCCAAGATTGTCCGCCTTCAATTTCAATGATTTTTATATATATGTTGTTATGTTTGAGTAAGTGAATAATTACCCAAAAGGAATTCACGCAACGTTCTATAATTTCAGAGTTGCTTCTACCGAGTAACTTAAATAAGTTCAGTATACATACGAATTGCATAGCGGTGCGTAGCCTATAGGCAGCGGTGGCTCGCACGCAGACGTCAGGGTTAGGGTTCGATTCCCGCTAACGTATTTATATTTTCTTTTTCATTTTTTTTTTTCTTATAAATTTAAAAAAATATATTCATTAATTTTATAAATTAAGTAATGTTATATTTATTACTGAGTATTCAACGTATACTTTAAATTAATCACTCTTTCCTCTTTACTTTATTAAAATTGAAAATCAGACTGTTTCTTTAATTTAGCGCCATCTAACTTTGATAAACGGAACTTTAACAATGGTTACTGTGACTAGAAAGTGCTCGGCATTTTCCTTAAGCGCCACTGTCCTCAGTGTATTAGTGAATTAAATTAACAATGGTTCGCTTATTTTAGTATTCAAATTACAAGCATTTGTTGAATTATGTACCAATGACAAAAAAACCATGGTCAAAGCGCGTATATACCCTATACTACCAAAGTAGTAGCTTGCGCATGAATATACAATGTACAATACTTTAGAACGAACTCTTATTAAAATTCCATTAAAGTAGGTGAAATTAATTTAAAAAAAAATAGCTTTTAAGGCTTGGGCGGCAATTTATAATTTATTTTTCTTTCAGTATCGAGTTTGCTGTATATTCCCACCCTTTTTCACTCGAGAGGTTTCGAAGCAATGCGGAGGAGCTTTAATTCCAGATTTTTTTTACGAAAAGAATAATGTATCCGGCTTTAAAAGGATTGCTTATGATGTAAGCATATAAAATAGTTATCTGTTTGAAGATTTATTTGACAATCTATATTGTGAATGTACGACGAATTTAGAAACCTTTTGCCCAAGGGTTGCAATGATTCACGGTGCATTTTTAAGCTAAATGAAATGGATTGCATGAATCATGCTGATCCAGGGGGGAGACAGCTGACACGCCCTCCCGCTCCACCCAAGAGCGAGAGACGTCATTTGATGATTTTCCACGCACAAAAAAGGGGGGGGAGACAGCTACTTCTTCCCTGCGTACGCTGATACGTCTGCAATAACAATTTCATCTAAAATGTTACTGGCTTTCGCATTGAAAGCTATGCATGGCAGCAGACATTTATTGGTGTCGTACGACGTACTTACATGAACGAACACTATCAGACCAGAGGTAAACTAAGAATACTATGTTTACGCTTTTGAGGGGTATCGTAGTTACCCTGTAACTGGGTTGTCAGATGGGTGTCAGATAGGCAGTAGGTCCACATAAAATGCTAGTATACTGCTGCATCTGGTTAGACTGAAACCTGCCTTGAAAAATAATTGCGAAAAGGCTAGGCAGAAGATTATATTTGCGATTCCGGCGGTTTCTCCAGTTTTGGAGCCGTAGCGCAAGATGGCGCGCTTCTACCAGTCTGCTCCGATTTACGATATCTCGGCTCAATCATTAGCTTGATGAGAAACATCGAGACTCTTCGCCTTCCCATCATCATTGACATGAGCGTGCATTCTAACGGTTCGCAACTTCGAAAAAACGTGTCAATTTGACAGCTATTTGACATACAATTTTTGATAAATCTGTATTATGGAGTATGGAATAACGGTCTATAGGTCTATATCTTGCGACTTCCACGCGAGCGAAATCGCGGGTAGAAGTTAGTACCTAAGTAATAAAATTAGGTGACGCGTCACGCCGATATTGCTAAGGTGTTCGGTGAAATCACCAAACACTATGCCTCGTCGAAGCAACAAACTCCTAAGTTGTACCAAATTTTGTATTGGTCTTAAATTGGAGAATCGTAATTTGGTCAAAACAACCATTAAAGGAAAAATCATGTATCACCCGTGTTCCTTCAGTTACCCATATGCCAGAGCCATTATAACAATAATTCCATTTAATTCAGACTGCATTAGTTGGTAGGTACTCTAAAGAGAATGTTATTAATGTAACATGTTTTTCAGTGTAGATATTGGCTTTGTGTCCTCGACAAATACACCTTATTGGATCCACCAGAAAACTTTAATATCGACAAATACTATATTCATCTTGATATGTGGGTATCGCTGAACCCAATGTTTGCTGACGTCATGCTCGAAGCTCAAATATTCTGCAAAGAGGAATTTCAACACTCTTTGCCAATGTCTGCTTGCGCATTCTTCACTTTTCAATCATGCATTAGAAATTATATAGAAATGGTAAGTGTTTAACATGATTTATTACTGTCTTCAATGATTTTTTTTTTTTACTGTCTGTATATATGTGTTGCTTTTTCTTGGAGAACCGACTGATACTAAGTCGGTCAGACCTAATGCGAACAATTTCTTCTCTCTTTACAGGATTGCCCAATTTACATAGAAACCAATGAATGCCTAGAGAAGAAGGATTTTTTAAAAGAATGTAAACAGTTTTTTCATAGAAAAAAATAAATCGTAATGAGTTACCTACACAATAAAATATTAGTTCCAACAAAATATATGTTGGAAAATTCTTAAACGATACGTTTGGAATTAGCAAAAAAATGCAAATTAAATTAAGAAATAAAATAATGGACACTTACTCAAAACATCGCATTTTTTATTATTGAAACGAATAAGATTAATAAGACAGTGGAATCTTATACCGCTGTTCACGAAATACTCACACATAAGCATTGCATAAGCATAAGCATTTGCCTAGGTCTGCAGTGGCTCGAAGATTTGATCGTAACCACCTTAGAACTCGCTCCATAGCTGCCATAAGCACGTGCAGTTCCCTGTAAGCGTATGTTTCGCGTTGGCTATCATTAAGTCACAGAAGCAGGTACTGAAGGCTGCGGGTGTCGACCTTAGGACAAGTTGCTTTTCACACGTATTTGGACATAGCTAGCTGGCGCTTCACCCGGCCTGACTCTCTATATATTTTAGCTGCTGAGAACAAGGCTAAGAAACTAGTTTATAGGGATTTTTTATAAAAATGTGGCTATTATAGTAGTATATTCTGGTATCTTACGACTTCCACGCGAATGAAGTCGCGGGTAGAAGCTAGTACTTACGTAAGTAATAAAATTAGGTCACGCGTCACGCCGATATTGCTAACTAAGGTGTTCGGTGAAATCACCAAACACTATGCCTCGTCGAAGCAACAAACTTATAAGTTGGACAAAATTTTGTAGAGCTCTTAAGTTGGAGAATCTTAATTTGGTCAAAACGAACATTAAAGGAAAAATCATGTGTCATCCAGCGTACTCCACCTTGCAGATAAATTCCATGGAAATGTGACAGGTGATCTCACTGTGAACTAATCATGAAACAAATAAATAAAAAATATCGCTTCTTTTTCTTTGGAGAAGTGAGACGTACAAGAACACCAGGAACACTAAACGCGCGTTGACCACTGGGTTGTACAGCCAAACACATGTCGGATGGTAACACCTTCAGCTGGCCTAGCACAATTTATTTATTTAATTCTCAGATCACTTACAATCTCTTTTCACAATAATTACATGCACGTGAACATAAATAGGGACATATACAAATGTGCACTTCCAATTATAGGAGACCACATTCATTCACTTATTATCTAAGAAGGTACCGTAGAACGAAGTTGCAATATAATAACTGACCAGCTCTTACTGGTTTTGCAGTAAAAACATACCTATAGAGGAAATTGTAGAACTTCAAAAACATTATGATTTGTGACGCAACGCGAAACCATGCCTATTGTACTCATTTCAAAACAGCCTTCTTCTATTACTTATACAGTACAAAAACCCAGTTATCATCTGACCTATGAATTATTCGTTTGATTGTTTCCACGACGATAGCCCACGGGAAGGAAAAGTACTATTTGCGATCATATTTTAAAGCCTGCAACTTACAAAGATTGTCTTGACAGTGTTTTAATAATATCAGTGGAACTAATGAAATCAGTGGCTTTAGTGGCGTTTGTCATTTATGTAAGTATTATTTTAAGGGAAATATTTAACAGATTGTAAAAAATATATATACACCGTGACGTTTTAGATGTCTTACAAAGGTTGTCCACTCAATGTATCCGATATAATATACCTCTAGGCGTGATTAAAAATTGTTACCATTAATTAAGACAATAGATATTAAGAAAAATAAATAATAAATTAGAATTATAAAATATCCTGTTAATAATATTTACGTGTCATACGGTAGAGAACATACCTACCAAGTGCTAGATCATTCCATCTCATATTAAATTTTAACCACTTCATGCGTCAACATAGTGAATAATATTTTAATTATTCAAATGTTCATTTTTTTCTTATGGATGTGTAGTAGTCATTGGTTACATGAAGTGGGCTGCCGTTGTAAAGGCTACTACACACAGTGCCGGCGGCAATGCCACCGGGTTTACGCCGAGCGGCTACGCCACCGGCAATACAAGCCGCCCGTGCACCCGGCGGCTTTGAATGCCGCCGGGTGCACGGCGGCTTGGCCGGTGGCTTGGCCGGCGGCTTGGCCGGTGGCTTGCCCGGCGGCCCTGCCGCCGGCACTGTGTAGGAGCCTTAAGACGACTAAAATGTCACGGTGTATATATAATTTACCATTATTTCACTTTTTAAATTTTTAATTTATGATTATCATCTATTATTAGGTATCAGAAGTAGGTTTTATTAAAATAAATGCACAGCACCAATCAACTACATGGATTTATTACTTTTAACAAACAAAACTTATTATAGAACCGAACTGACTGAATAAAATGAGAAATTAATAAGCTAATGACTTGGCACCGAGAAAGCGTTACATTGAGGTGGAGAGAGGTCCGTCGCAGTCGGCTGTCGATCCCAAACAGAGCGAGCACTCCTCACCATCTACTTCGCGGCATCACCGCATACTATCCCCACTCTTGACTTGCGGATGTCTTGACCACGTCCCTCGTTCCCGCCAACTTATTTATTCTTCTAACACTATATATATATAAAAGAAAGTTGTGTTAGTTACACTATTTATAACTCAAGAACGGCTAAACCGATTTGACTGAAAATTGGTGGGGAGGTAGCTTAGAACCAGGAGACGGACATAAAATATTTTTTATCTCGTAAGAAAATAAAGCAGAAGAGTTTGTTTGTTTGTTTGGTTGAACGCGGTAATCTCAGGAACTTCTGGCCGAATTAAAATAATCTTTTTGTGTTGGGTAGTCTATTTATTGAGAAAGGCTATATGGTATATAACATCACGCTTTGATTAAAAGGAGCGGAGCAGCAATAAAAAGTGGATGAAAATTGGCAGGCAATTCGATGCGACGGGAAGGTTCAGGGAAGCAAAACTTTGACGCGGACGAAGTCGCGGGCAGAAGCTAGTTACTTATAATAATGATAGACACATTTTTTAATGATTGACAATCATTTGAACCTTTGATTTGTTCCACATTTGGTAGCTATGACCAGGCTTGTACCAATGGAACCCTGACATCTGGAGCGCGAAAAGCGATCGGCTGAAATATAAATGATTAGAAGTTTACAAAAAAGGGCCCAATCATTATATTAGAGTAAATTATGAAAGGTTCGATTAAATACATACTTTATTTTAAGCTGAAATGATGTTACGATATACATGTACATTCTGAACGTTTACAATAACAGATAGCATAACCATTGAATACGTGGCAAATCTTTTTCAACTAAATGGAATCTTTTCCCATCAGTTCTGCTAATCCTTATCTGATTATTACTCATTTTAAGGTATTACGAGAATGCCAACAAGAACAAATCAATGTACACCCGTGCGCACCAAACGCAGAAATCCTGGTAAGGTGGTAAAATGATATAATTACATCTATACTTATTATTAAAGCTGAAGAGTTTGTTTGCTTGAACGCGGTAATCTCAAGAATTACCGGTCCGAATTGAAAAATTATTTTTGTGCAAATCAATGTACACCCGTGCGCACCAAACGCAGAAATCCTGGTAAGGTGGTAAAATGATATAATTACATCTATACTTATTATTAAAGCTGAAGAGTTTGTTTGCTTGAACGCGGTAATCTCAAGAATTACCGGTCCGAATTGAAAAATTATTTTTGTGTTGGGTAGCCTATATTAGGGAAGGCTAACATAAAATGTTCAGCCTATAACGTTCCTACTACCCCTGTAGTGGCCCTACACATGGCTTCGTGAGGTATATAATGCCTTTTAATGTTGACGATTCAACGACGTTCGTTGCGTTATTTCCGTTGTTGAGCAGACAACTTTTCTAACTTATAGGGCAATGGATTAGGAATATCCTAAAAACCCACGAATTGTGATAACATACTTTCATGTGGTACGCAATTAGAGTGGTGTCTTGTGACCTGTCAGCGAGCCGTAATCCACAGCGGAGCCCCAGAAAGAACATTTATTTTGTTTAACTTTAAAAACCCATACATACTTGTAAAAATATAACCCGAAGTTACAAAATTGGAAGCATCAAGACATGTAGCACATTTTTGATGTCCGTTTCCACCGCGCGGCCAACTCTTAAAATTTGATGAAATTTTGCCAGGAATTAGTTGTAATTTGTTACAATACACTCCTCATTTCCTGAATTTGTTACAAAAAAAACTAAGGCGCTACGACCAAAAACAGTTGGCCGCTAGCACCGCCACTTCCCATAGTGACCGCCCGTGATTACACAGAAACTAAATAATGCAGATAGGCGAATGATACATCAAAAGAAAGGTCTTAATTTGTTGTATTTGTTACTAAAATAAAAATCATCAAAACTTAAATATACAAAAAGTTATGCTATATTTAGTTTTCAGATTAAGGTGTAGGTACGTATCTCACCATAAAATCAAATTAATAGAGGCTAATGTGTATGGGCAATTAGTTGCTAATTTGTTGCAGCAAATAAACAAGAAAAATACTAGAAAATAGGTTCAATATTTTTTTTACAGTCGATTTTAGTTGGCCGCGCAGACGGCAATATGCCTAAAATACAATGGCGTTTATTTCGTTATTAATAGTAGGTTCAAGCTTAGTTTTAGTACTAATCGACAGGTATCGTAGCCTAGTTTGGATAAATGTGGCGAATATAACTACAGGCTTTATATTTTAGGAGATATTCACTAAAATATAGTAGTACTAGCTTTTGCCAGCGGCTTCGCCCGCGTGGAGGTCGGAAATTATCCCGCGGGAACATACTACCGGGATAAAAAGTAGCCTATGTCCTTTCTCAGGCTCTAAACTATCTGTGTACGAAATTTCATTTAAATCGGTTCAGTAGTTTTAGCGGGAAAGCGAGACAGACAGACAGAGTTACTTTTGCATTTATAATATTAGTATGGAAGTATGGAAGTATGGAAGTATGGATATGGAAGTATGGATGAAACTGTGTTAGAGTAGAGTGACCATAAATTTTCATAATAGAGTGAGACTGAATCGCCATTATTGGAATGTTCGGTAGTCTTCTCTTAATTTTTTGGGGTGAAACTCTTTAAGACATCCTATAGCATACTTTATAAAAGTTAAATTCACAAATCGATAAAAATTGCTTTATTCAAAATCAGTATACAGGCAAAAATCAAGTAATATAAGTCGAGAAAATATATATTTTTTTAATAAACTACCATAACATTTATAAATTAACTGAAACTAATGTAAGACACAGAATGTAGACACAATTTCTTACAGGTACTTATTTCAATTTAAGAATAATTTTAAAAATATAGTAATTTTATTCACGCCACATTTATCCAAACAAGGTTACGTTACATGTCGATTAGTATTAGAACTAAGCTTGAACCTACTTTTGATAATGAAATAAACTCCATTGTAATTTAGGCATATTACCGTCCGAGCGGCCAACTAAAATCGACTCTAAAAATATTATTTAACCTATTTTCTAGTATTTTTATTGTTTATTTGCTGAAACAAATTAGCAACTTATTGTCCATACACATTAGCCTTGTTACTCCAAAAAACTTCAAAACATCAAAGTTAATTCAAATCTAAACAACGCCGGACTAGGCCCCTGACTAAAAATATTTATAGAAAAGAAAAAGGTAAATTCTAAACTGTAGAATTGAAATAACTAAAACTTTTTTCTCAAATAAAGACTGCAATTGCAATGTAGCGCACTCAGTTTTACTCACTGAACTACCGATTAGTATTAACATTAAAGATTTTTTTCTTAGTTAGTGCTATACTTTATACCAGGCACAAAAATAGATCACTATGTCATTTTTAAAATAAATTACTATATTTTTAATATTATTCTAAAATTGAAATAAGTACCTGTAAGAAATTGTGTCTACATTCTGTGTCATAAATTAGTTTCAGTTAATTTATAAATGTTATGGTAGTTTATTAAAAAAAAAAATATTTTCGCGACTTATTATATTACTTGATTTTTGCCTGTATACTGATTTTGAATAAAGCAATTTTTATCGATTTGTGAATTTAACTTTTATAAAGTATGCTATAGGATGTCTTAAAGAGTTTCACCCCAAAAAATTAAGAGAAGACTACCGAACATTCCAATAATGGCGATTCAGTCTCACTCTATTATGAAAATTTATGGTCACTCTACTCTAATACAGTTTCATACTACTATATTTTAGTGAATATCTCCTAAAATATAAAGCCTGTAGTTATATTCGCCACATTTATCCAAACTAGGCTACGATACCAGTCGATTAGTACTAAAACTAAGCTTGAACCTACTATTAATAACGAAATAAACGCCATTGTATTTTAGGCATTTTTCCGTCCGCGCGGCCAACTAAAATCGTCTGTAAAAAAAATATTGAACCTATTTTCTAGTATTTTTCTTGTTTATTTGCTGCAACAAATTAGCAACTAATTGTCCATACACATTAGCCTCTATTAATTTGATTTTATGGTGAGATACGTACATACACTTAACCTGAAAACTAAATATAGCATAACTTTTTGTATATTTAAGTTTTGATGATTTTTATTTTTGTAACAAATACAACAAATTAAGACCTTTCTTTTGATGTATCATTCGCCTATCTCCATTATTTAGTTTCTGTGTAATTACGGGCGGTCACTACGGCAAGTGGCGGTGCTAGCGGCCAACTGTTTTTGGTCGTAGCGCCTTAGTTTTTTTTAGGGTTCCGTTGCCAAATGGCAAAAAACGGAACCCTTATAGATTCGTCATGTCTGTCTGTCTGTCTGTCTGTCTGTCTGTCTGTCTGTCCGTCCGTCCGTATGTCACAGCCATTTTATTCCGAAACTATAAGAGACATGCTGTTGAAACTTGGTAAGTAGATGTATTCTGTGAACCGTATTAAGATTTTCACACTAAAGTAGAAAAAAAACAATAAATTTTGGAGTTCCCCATACATAGAACTGAAACTCAAAAATGTTTTTTTTCATCAAACCCATACGTGTGGGGTATCTATTAATAGGTCTTCAAAAATGGTATTGAGGTTTCTAATATCATTTTTTTCTAAACTGAATAGTTTGCGCGAGAGACACTTCCAAAGTGGTAAAATGTGTGTCCCCCCGCCCCCCCCCCCCGTAACTTCTAAAATAAGAGAATGATAAAACTAAAAAAAATATATGATGTACATTACCATGTAAACTACCACCGAAAATTGGTTTGACAGAGATCGAGTGAGTAGTTTTTTTTTAAAACGTCATAAATCGTAAACCGCAATTTACCTTACATTCAATCAACTAAAATATAAAAATAAAAAAAATAAAAAATATTTTTAAACCAAGAATACCTACAGGTTTGTACGGAACCCTCGGTGCGCGAGTCCGACTCGCACTTGGCCGGTTTTTTTTGTAACAAATTCAGGAAAAGAGGTGTGTATTGTAACAAATTACAACTAATTCCTGGCAAAATTTTAAGAGTAGGCCGCGCGGTGGAAACGGACATAATTTTTGTACTTTTGTAGTACTTAGTCTAACAATATCAAACGTTTGCCTTAAAATGCAACACTTTTTCCCGCTTTACTTTACTTCATTGAAATCAAAATTGATAAGCAAACTGTTCTTTTTTAATTTTGCGCCATCTATCGTTATCAAACGGAACTTTCATAACGGTTACTGTTGCTAGAGACTGCTCCGAATTTTTGTTGAGGCTGAATTGAATTTTCGTTGAGGCGCTGTTTTCCACACATTAAATTAATCTACCATTCTCTTATTTTAGTATACCAAAGTAGTACTTTGTAGATATATGTAGAATGCACAAACTTTTTGGCACTAACTCTTATTAAAAAATTCCATAAAATAGGTCTCGTAAGAAAAATGGTGATTAAGACTTGGACTATATACCTACTTGCTTTTTCTTTTAGTATCGAGTTTGCTGTTTGTTCCCTCCGTTCTTCACTCGAGAGATTAATAAACAATGCGGAGGACTTTTACTTCAAGATTTTTATAACGAAAAGCATAATGTATCTGGCTTCAAAAGGATTGCTTTTGATGTAAGCATATATAATAATTATTTATTGAAGATTTACACAACAACAGCTAACAGCTAACGGATCAAAAGATGATGGCCAGTAAAATTCTACATATTTGGATTGAAAAAGCGTTTCCCCAAGTAGGTAGATCAACCCAGTGTCCTTTGACACCGGGTTGATCTATTTCTAGGTCAAGGTCAATCAAAAACCTCCTGTAGTACTTGGACATAAGTTAACCACGTCTACGGTCATCGAACATTTTCCTGGCCATCGTTTTGAACTGAATGCTATGTCTGTCAGCCGACGTTTATTGGTGCCGCATAGGCATATACGCCTATGCGGCACCAATAAACGTCGACAAACATAGAATTGTGTGTGTGAAGATCACTCAACATCGATGGAAAAGGGAGGATTTCAAACTAAATGGGTATCGTGTCTTGTGAGCGACTATCTGACGATAGCTTTTTTTATGAGAACGACATCTCGCGGGAACTTGTCGGCTGCTTAATTGGACTTGCCTGTCGCTACCTTATTAAATTAAGGCATCCAGTCAAGGTTTAAAAACTTAAAACTTAACAACTAACAACTACACGCTGTTCCTATACATATTGTAGACTTTACTACGCGATAAGGGCACCCTCAGTGGAGTACCGAACTTGGCTTGGAAGAGGGTATCAACGAAAGAGCTTGATCGGATTGACCGATGCTAGATGTTGTGACTTTGTACATATGCTAGTTGAGCGATAAACTCTGCTTGCGAGATTCAAAGATTTCTGCGACGTCAGTGTGATGTGTACTTCGCATGCGACAGTGTAGATGCCGCTACAGGATCCCTCCAAATATAAACCAAGGTCCTTTCCAAAGCTTGTTTTACATCTGGATCATAGCCAAACAAAAGTATACTAACATTAGGTTAATTAAGTTTTGGTAGTAACTTAATATTTTATATTGCTAAAAATCTATAAACGATATTTGGGAATTGACGGACACGTTCACTAATACGTATTATTGTATTTCCAATACCTGGTACAGGTAATTAATAATAAAGAAGAAGAAAATATTTGTAATTTGTTGCGGTATAGTGTTACCCAGTACAGTTACTGGGTCTGACCTCCACAACAGTATAGATGTTGAGGTCAGATAAACAATCGCTCGACGTATAATACTGGTATTCTGCTACATTCTGTTAGACTGGGAGCCAACCCCTAAATTGTAGTTGAGAAAAGGCACGTGATCATGTTTCCGATATCGGCGGTCTCTCCTATTCTGGACTCATAACGCTAAATGGTATTTTCTCCGGTCTGCTCCGACTTCCAGTATCTCGGTTCACTTGTGCAAAACTAATCAATTTTTTTGGTGAGAAATTGTCAGTAAAATTCCTTTAGCACTGTTTAGAATCTCAACATCTCAATATGCACGAGCATTCTCAAAGTTTCAGCGTCGCAAACTCTTGTCAAATACTTACCAGTTTTTATAAACTTTTCAATATTACTGCGTGATAAAATGGAATATCGGTCTATAGTCCAATAGAATATCGATTATGGAATATAAACATTATCATCGTAACGTAAACAGTAAAGTATTTTATAGCTATTTTCGGCGTTGCAAACTTTCAGAACACACAGCCTAAAGCTGAAGTACCTAATCATTTTTCTCCTACTCTTATCCCAATTTATTTGGGGTCAGCGCAACGTGTCTTTTCTTCCACACTTCTCGTTTAGTCGTCATCTCAGTAGTCACCCCTTTTCTACCCATATCATAATTCACACATTCCATACATCGTTTCTTTGGTCTCCCTCTAAAGCTTAAATAATAACAACGATAATTTTCCATTTAATTCAAACTACCAGATTAACGCGTGAGTAAGTAATCTACTGCCAGGGTCGCGAGATTTGTTAGAAAGAGATACCGTGGCCCTGGCATACAGGCAACTGAAGAAACACGGGTAGGTTAAATGTCTGACACGACCTCCCGCTCTGCCCAGAGCGGGTGACGTCATTTGATGATTTCCCACCCATAAAATAAAAAACTAAGGAGAGTGTCATTGATGTAATATGTTTTTCAGTGTAGGTATTGGTTTTGTGTCCTCGACAAATACGGCATATTGGAGCCAAACGCCAACTTTAATATGGACAAATACTATGCTCATCTTGATCGGTGGGTATCGCTGAACCCAGTGTTTGCCGACGTCATGCTCGAAGCGAAAGTATTCTGCAAGGACGATAATAAAGCCGCTTTTCCATTGCATACTTGTTCATTCTTCCATTATCAAGCATGCATAAGAAATTATATAGAAATGGTAAGTGCTTTACATGAGTTATTTCTGTCATGAAGCATTTATTTTATGCTGGCAGATTTGTCATCGACCGATATTGACTTAGCCTGACTTAATACGAGCTCTCTTAATTCTTGCGTCTCTTATACTTTAGATGATTTCATTTTTAAAGTGCAGACTGTAATCTTTACTATTTTTTACAGGAATGTCCAATTTACATAGAGACCAGTGAATGTCAAGAGAAGAAGGAATACTTAAAAGAATGTAAACAATATTTCCATAAGAGAAAATAAATTATAGTTAACTATACAATAAAATATTAGTTCTAAATATTTTTATTTTATGAATAAACGCTCAAACACATGGTCTAATATTAAAAGACTAATGGGTAGCCTTAAAGAGCAATAAAATAATGAACACTTACTCAAAACATCGCATTTATTCTAATATTGAAACTAATAAGACAATGAAATGACAATATTCCACGTCAAACATACTTACTTACACTACTTAATCATTAACTATTACAGTACAATTTATGCATACATTCAACAATAATTCATCATTAGCATTCTTTTATACATACATGATATGAGACAGAGTAAAAGTACGTCCAGCCGTACAATTCCTATTGTACTGTTCAACGAGCCTTCTCCGTACTGATACACTTATTAATACTGTCACGTAAATGCTCATAGAACAACTTTCATTATCACACTCACCAGTATTCCCTTATCACTTTCCTTTTAGGAATGTTATTTAAACTAAGCTAACAGTCTTTGTAACGCCTTCAAGGAAGAAGCCGAGGGTTGTACCGCCCGAAGTACAATATCATACCAGATGGGTTGTGCCTCACGAAGTACAGGAAAGGTCGGTCGAACTTTAGTCGCGCCGGCAGCGCACTCCGCGCTGGCAGACGCGCCTGTCGGGGCCGGAGGTGGAGGGGCAGGTGCATCGCATCTCCAACATCATGAGGATCATGGAACGCTCTCTGGTAGTCTCTCGGCTCATCCCAATCGTTTAACCATCTAGTGCGACGTCTTTGTGATACACTCAAAGTCTCAGGATACTCCTCAGAGTGATGCTGTTCTCCAATACCATCTTCACCACAGGTGGCGAATGAGTTCAGCTGAACCATGTCCGATAAGTAAAGATCCTTTGAAGGTCCATTCAAGCCACCAAGATCAGCATGGTCACCATCGAATAGGTCTTTCAACCCCATTTTCTTCAAACTCAATGTGACGTTGAAAGTTGATTTGTGAGCGAACCTTGGGATTTGAAGTTCCAAGCCAGTCCGAGGAAGTAGAGTGCGTAAGACCCGATTCCATGTAGGAGTCGTTGGCAGAGCATCTAGTAGCCTTTCTTCAAGTTTTTCTAAATCATCAGCATGTACAACATTTCCTTGCTGACCAGGCATTAGGAACAGCGTGCTGACTATAGTGTTAGTATTTCCCAAGGCGGCTGCAGTGGCGTCTAGGACTGGATCGTAACCAGCCAAGAACCCACTCTTGTAAACCACGGCTGGCACAGGTACGAGACGGCGCTGACGGACGCTTGGTGACACTACGAAGTACATCTCACCATCTCTGCCTTCTACCGATGTTCCTGAGCAGTCAGTCTGAAAGATTAAAAACACAAATTTAAGCATAGTTGCGGACATGGAATTGAAAGGGGTTGTTCGTTTTTTTTTTTTGTAAATGATTTCTTATAGTTGACCTTGAGAGGTTGTTATTACTTAACCGGGTTTGCCAGCAAATTCCTTAATAAATTAAGGCCTCCAGCCAGTGTTAATAAACTAAAAACTAAAGTGACTACTAAGGACCCCTGTAGGGTGTGGCCTCGGCGTAGTACGTCGCTAGTAGAGGGCAGCAAGGGACGGACTGGATCTGAATGATATGATATGTTATTATTAAGGGGCGAATTTAAAGCTTTAGGTTTTTTTTGGATGGGAATTCATCATATGACTTCTCCCGCTCTGGGCAGACCGGGAGGGCATGGCAGACTTTTACTAACTAAAACCCACCCACGTTCCTTTAGTTGCCCATGTGCCAGGGTCACGGTATCTTTTTCGAACAATCTCGCGACCCTGGCATGCATCGGTCCTAGCAGACCCCTTTGAGGACTGCTGACATCTCTTTGAGGCGCGCGTGGAACACTACGCGCCGTCGACCCGAGCTTGGCCCTTACCGGGTGGCGAGCTACCCATTGCTTACCACCCGAAGCTTCAGGCTCAGCTATGGCGCGGGCTGGCACTTTGTCGAGCAAGGGTCGGAGGCGAAGGTATTTGTTATTATATAACCTATTCCTACCATATCCAAATATTAATCATTAGTTTTATTTGTAATTCTAATCAGCCCCTCAACTAGCAACTATTGATTTCAAGCGACGACCTCGTGAAATGTCCATAGAATACATACGATTCTGTTTAATCAAATAATATTTTCCATAGTTCATGCGTAATCTTTCATGTAAAATAATTGCGATATAATAACAGTTTCACAAGCTGATTATAAATTTGCCGGTTTAGAAAAGAATGCTCAATAATACAGTAAGAACAAAACAACACTCACCTCGAAAATATTTGCCGTAAACGCAGCTAAAGGTGGTTGCATAACAATGTTATTGGTTTTCATGTATTCCGGAATCTTGCCCCAAGTATACCTCTTGACAAGCAAGTTAGTCCTTCTTCTTATTATGTCACTAATTAATTTAAAGTTAATTTCCTCAACATGACCATTGTAAAAGTGCTGAGCCCTTTCCTTGTAGAATGTTAGAATTTTTCCCTTATTTCTATCACTATAAAGTTCTCTAATAAATGCAGAAACTGCTACCCCAGACTCTGGAGTTGTTTCAATTGAGTCAGATATATTTTTCAGTGTAAAGTGGGGATTAAATGTCACCATGTCATCTAATTTCAGAATCTCATTCATTTCTCCCGAGGTAGCCCCTCTGGCTCCCATAAATATCATAGCTAACATCGAAAATATGGAATATGGCGACAAAACAAAACTTCTTTTTTTGTCGATATCGTCAATCATCACGTTCCAGAATCTAAAAGCTAGTTCATTGGAAAGTTCGGAAAAACGCGCAAGATCTTCACCCAAATCCTTTGTCGTAACTTCCAATCCTTGGTTTTCTTTCGAAAATTCTAAAACAATATCTTTATTTTCGTTATCTGGAATATAATGGTTCTCAGATTTCACCTTATCCTTTGGAATTTCATTTGCTTTTGGTGGAGATAGAGTTGGTATTAGCTTCCATGAATTATTTCTTTCGCTAACTAATTCTTCTTCATCGATGTTAACCTTCTGTATTTTTTTCTTGAAGTCGTCAACTTTGGGTAATGGTTCAGGAAGTTTTTCTTTTTTATTGTTTATATTATTTTTTTCAGGCAAATTAATTTTATTGAATTTCGACTGACTAATCTTAAGTGGAACGGTGGTAGTCGATGTAGTATCTAGATTTTGTGCTGTTGTAGTTATTTCTATACTAGAAACATTGTCAGTCTCAGTCTCAGTAGTTTTATTCCCATTTTTTGTCATTTCTTTTTCGGGTTTAGTTTCGACACTCTCTGTTTTTACATCAGTATTTTTTTCAACAGATTTGTCAATACTATTTTGGTTTTCAGTGGATTTATCAATGTTATTCTGATTTTCAGTCGGACCTGGCTCTACTTTACTTTTATTAATACTATTAGTTGAAACTGAGATCTGTACGAAATTCTTATTATTATCTTCAGGTACTTCTTCTTTTTTGTTTTCACCTTTATTAGTTTCAATTGGTTTTGCCAAAGTTTCAATTGGTTTCTTTTCTGCAATTTCAGTTATTTTATTTTTATTGCTTTCGGAGGGCAGTTTAATTTTGCTGCTGATGTCATTGCCTTTCGTTTGAACTATTTCTTTTAGCGAATTTGGTGGTAATTCTGTAGTTGAAGTTGTTTCTTTTTTCACTTTGTTGGATATTTCAGAGGTTGTTTCGGAAGTTTGCACACTTTGTAGCGTTGTAAGCTCTGCATTCTTCTCAGTTGTCGATACTTTTGTCACTTTTTCGGGATTATCTTCTGAATCAACAATAGATTGCGGTGCTTCATTCACTACTTGTGATAGTAAGTCGCCCATAGACTCAGATAAAATTGGGTCAATAGTAGTAGCTTCAGTAGCGGCAGTCGTAGTAAATAACTCTACTTTTTTAATGTTATTTACAATAATATTAGGTTTTTTACTGTCATCAGTTGAAATCTGAGTTAAATCAGTTTCATTTGTACCAGTTTTTGTCACTTCAGTTTCCTCTGTCTCAGGTTTTGGAATAGCGGGTTCTTTTTGTTTTGTCTCAGTTTTATTTGAACCTGTTTCGTTCAATAGAACGTCATTCTCTTTTTCACTATTTTCTTTGATTTGGTTTTGCCCATGGGGATCTATTGTGGATATTTTAACAAAATTATCAGTATTTTTATTTGACGATTCAGGTATTTTAACATCGCTCTCATTTCCACCACCAGATGGTATATCCATATCGAGTACTTCTTTGCTTTCTAAATCCAAACCATTAATTTTTGTTGTATCTAATAAATTGCTAGTTGTTGGAATTGGTTGATAATTTCCACCGAGATCGGAAGCTATTTGACTGATGCTTTGAGCAACATCAAACATAGGAAGTAAAGGTTCGCTATCGTTTTCTTTTTCATCGTTATCACTATCAGCTGGTTTATCTTCCGTTGTACTCAGATTGTCAGCTGACACAATTTCTGTTGATGACATAGTAGTTGATGGAGAAACAGATTGTGTTGTTATACTATAACTTGTTACATTCATTCTTTCGATGTCCTGTTCTTTCAGAGTGCTTGAAACGTAATTAGGTGTACTAATAATTGGTTTACCTGTAGTCGCAAATGTTTGAGTTTTAGTTACTTCAGTAGTTGATGGTGCAAGAGTTGTAGTAGTGACTGACCTTTTTGTTGTGCTTGCATAAATGGTAGGAGAGTTAGAAATTACTATTGGTTTACGCGTTGTACGGTCAGTAATATAGTTAACCGTAGACACTGGAATAAATGTACTTATTTTTTCGAATTCTATTTCGTTTTTCTCAGTAGAAGAAACTGCATTGGCATTAGGTTGAATTTGGACCTTAATATTCTCAGTTTCTTGTTCTGGCAAAATGCTTACGCTTTGCTTTTTAGTTGTGACTTCAGGCTCCGTTGTTACTTTTGCAGTTGTTTTAATCACTGGTCTAGGCGTTGTTGGTTTAACAGTAGTTGAAGTTGGACGTGGGCTAGTAGTGACTTTAGTTGATGGTACACTGGCGGTCGAGCTTAATCTAGTCGGAGAGTTTACAGTCGTCGGTTTTTTAGTTGTAGTTGTTGAAGTCACTGGTCTTTTAGTAGTAGTAGTAGTAGTGGTGGTCGGTGCAACAGTTGTGGTTGTTGTTGGTTTTACAGTAGTGGTTGTTAGTTTTTCAGTTGTGGTTGTTGGTTTTTCAGTTGTGGTTGTTGGTTTTTCAGTTGTGGTTGTTGGTCTTTCAGTTGTAGTTGTAGGCTTGCGGGTTGTAGTTGTAGGCTTGCGAGTAGTAGTTGTAGGTTTTCGCGTTGTAGGTCTGCGAGTCGTTGTCGTTGGTTTACGTGTTGTTGTTGGTCTAGGTGTAGTAGTTGTTGTCGTGGTCGTAGTAGTAGTTGTAGTAGTTGTCGTTGATGGCACTTCTTTAATTTCTACTGTCGTAGGCAATTTCTCCGTAACAACAACTTTGTCTTCTCCTAAGGTTGTAGAACTACTAATAACTTGATTGCTTCCTTCTTTGCTCAAAGAATTGTCTTCATCCTCAACATTTTCGTCTAATGTGTCGGTCTCTGGGGGTGTAACTGAGCCAGATGCTTTGTCAAGGACTATATCAACTCCCGTATTTCCGAAAATTGAGGGCAAGATCAAACTCCAGGAATCGGAAACGTCAGGCGTATCTAATGTAGGCTGAACATGGGGTTTGTTTTTGTGAGCTTCCATTTGTGCTTTGAGAACATTTTGTACATTTGTGACAACACTATGAACTTTTGTATAGGGTGGTTGATTAATGTTGAAAGAAACCGTTGGCTGATTGTCATTTGCGAAAGTTACTAAGCCTTCAGCTTCTTCGCCTGCTGCAACAATTGCTTGGATTTCTTCCAGAGTCATGAGCCTTTTTACGAGTTCTCCTGATTCGTCGAAGGTGTAAAACTCGTATCGGTCTGGTGTGAGAAGATTCACAGGACTGCCTACGGTCGCTGGCACGATGGACGGCGGTGGCAACGAGTTCCCGACGGCATCAGCGACGAATGGTAGTTTATTGCGTCTGAAACAGTTACAAAAAGTTGGTTAATAATTGAGTCAGAAATAGAATTCAAGATGCAAATGATTGATTTTCATTACATTTTATTTCTAATACCCATTGATTTTCATAACATTTTATTTCTAATAAGTACTTAAAGTAAAATCTGTTTATTATTCAATATGTTTACCTGTTATCATTTTTATCAGCCGACGCGCAGCTGACGGCGAGCAGCAGACAAAGTACAGCTCGCATGTTGACCTCCCATACACTCAGGATGCACCTGAAACTGAGAATAAATTATATTATTTACTGACTCAAACATTACTATTACTTTGATGTTTTCTGATGATTGTAATAAAAAAGAACCCTAATCCCTGTCATTTAAAACCACTGTAAAGTCAGTCAATTAAGGGTGAGTTGCAGCAACTAATTTTAACAATAATCAATTTCTCGCCAGCTGTCAAATCTCCGGCTAGGAGCCATCCATAAATTACATCTCACAAATTTCATGTTTTTTGACGCCCCTTCCGTCCTTGTCACAACTGGTCACATCTGTCAGACCCCTCCCCCGCTCCCTAGTGTGACTTCACATATTTTGCAATTTTACATCTAGAAATTGAATTAAAACAGCAGTTATCAAAGGGCTCTAGGCGGTTGGCGCGTGTCACTGTGGAGCGGGTTTAAACTCGCCAACAAAACAATTTGAACTTTATTTTTACAAAATTAAACTTGAAAATATTTTTATTCTTTTCTTTAATATTTCATATTTCGTGTTTTAATATATTCGATTTTGAAATGTGACTTCACAAAATGTAGGGCCCCACCCATCCCCTTGTCACAAATCGTCGACCCTATCCCACCCTTAACGTGTGACGTAATTTATGGATGGCTCCTTATGCGAAATACAGACAAGGAATTGTTAAAATGACGTCACAAATAACGATAACATTGACCACTCGTTTTCGGGCGGTTAAAGTTATGGTTACGGTTAGTGTCGTAATTATTTCGATGAGAGATTTTATGAATTTTATGCTAATATATTTATAATTCGTTTAAATTAGTTTTGTCATTCGATATCATATTCGAATCTGAAAAGATTGAAAGTTTTTACCCACATTTAAAGGCAAGGCAATTTTTTTAAAATAAATTAGTAGGTTTATTCGTATAATTACGTAAATTGACAATGCGATTTTATATTTATTTACATTTTTGGATAATTTTAGTTTTAAAGGGTAGAAATATGTATAAAACGGAGATCCCAGTTCAAATCATGTAAATCGGACCGGTTTGGAAGTTATTAAGGGAATTGGGGAAATCAGACATCTTGTCACTGTCAAAATTGACTTTGACGATAACTTTAACGGAGCACTTGGTGCAACTCACTCTAAGACCCAAAGCATAATTAGGATTGTCCTAATAAAAATGAAGCATCAAAGCGCTATTGCACAAGTGACAGTGACAGTTGTCAAGTAGAGTTATGTGTCAACGTCCCTATATGATTAACGTTTTCGTAAGGTGACCGAACATCTAATACTAACTTAACATAATTATTATAAATTAAAGTCAATTTTCGTGTCTGCCTATGTGACTACGTTGTTTAATACCCGACTGCGGAAGGTACCTAACGTGTTTTTTTTTACACTGGAAGAAATAGGTGCTATTACACGGTGCACACGGTATAATCAATAAGAGAATATATTTCGTTTATGTGAATAATAAACTGCACAACGTGGCAGGATTGTAAACCCCTAGCGTAGACATTTTATTTATTATTAAAAAAAAACTCCTATTTCATAGACCTACTTGGTCAAGATGTACGTAAGCTTTTAACAAACCCAAGGATCGCAATCATGTATTAACACATCTCGCATCGATGTCCCTGTCATCCTATATATATAATACATAAATCTTTATTTATTTATTTATTTAAGGATCGCCAACAAATGTTACATTCAACAATTACACAGATTAGATAACAACAACATAACATACACTAAATGCACATTCAATTATAGGCAACCACAGCTTGCACATTGTAATTAAAAATGAGTAAACATACATCAAGACCGTTAAGATAAAATCAAATAGTAAATAATCGAATAAAAATTAATCAAACATTCATAAAATCAAATAATAATAAAGACAATTACATAATAATAAACTAACATACGAATAAATTCATTAAATAATTTAAACTAAGATTTAATACTAATTTAATTTAAATAAATCACAATAAGATAGGTTAAAATACAATTTGAAACAATTTTCCTAAAAATATCTTAAAAAATCATATAATCATAAAATCATAATGTGGTTAACTAATTAGAACATAGTTAAAACAATCAGATAAGAATAATTAACAACTAAAACTATCGCAATCAAAAACCCTGGGCTGAAAAGTATGAATTTAGTTTCCTTTTAAACATTGTCAGGTTGTCTTAATCATTATTCGAGTCATAAAAATTGTGCTAAGAGAAAGCGAGTCTCTAGTACCAAATATTATTAACGATACATATTGTGAACTTAGATCCCCTGTTTGTGTGTACCATTATCCTAATTCCCATGATTTCTGTTACCATGATATATATCAAATACAAACATAATCGAGTACCGCAAGCAAAATAACAACGGTATAGGTATATTGGATTTCCATTTATGTTTGTTTATGCACGGCCTGTGCCCACTAATCAACTGGAAAATAAAGCTAGAGTACCCAGTCTTGTTGCTAAACACAATAAACCATTTCGTATTGTTTTGGGTCTTTGCCAAAACGACACAGAAAAGTATGACCTACTGTATATTGCTGAAACCGTGTTACAGAATCACAAAAATCTTATTGTGATTTTCTTCTGTAAAGTCATCGTCTCTTGTCAAGGTTAGGTTAGTTACTTGCATATGTTCTAATGAGCACATCAAATAAGGTTCTTTTAGTGGTTTGAACTAGTCTTTTTCTTCAATGAGACACATTGTTACCACCATACTAAGTAATTTAGAAAGCTGCCACGTTTAAATAAAATTAGGTTGCACACATCAGCCGTATGTCAGACGATCAGTGCGCTAAATTTACGACCCAGAAGGTCCTGCTTAATGGTAAAACATATCCCGGCAGGCCCAGACGGAGATGGAAGGATGAGATGAACACTTTTAAAAAGATCTCTTGACAGAGAGACGTGAAATAAGAGTAGGGAATCCTACGCCCAGTAGTGGGACATCAAAGGCTAATATTTTTTTTTTTTAATTTGATGGGCTCTTAGCTAATTAAAAACAGTCGCACGAGTCGATCGAAGGTTAAGAAAGGCTTGCCGAGGTCAGTCAGTGGATGGGTGACCAATCATAACATACCCCTTCATGGGAATCGGAAAGCACGTAAACCGTTGGTCCAGGCTGTTATTTGTGGTTCGTTGAAAGTCGTTATGGATAGACAGAAGCCCAACAACCTGACAAATATTCCAACCTAGGGGTATCGTGTAACCTAGTAACAGGGTTATGGAGTATGAGTTATGGAGTACAGATAGGTAGGCGCTCCATGTAAAATAATGGTATCTAATAATAGCTGCATCCGGTAGACCAAAAACCGATCCCAACATAATTGGAAAAAGGCTGGGCAGAATGATGAAGTAATTTAGCACCTGACTAATAATTCAAATCAGTTGTGCAGATTTTCTAAGAGAAATCTAGTCTAGATTAAAGTATAGTTCAAGCTCAATCGTTTTTGTATTGCGATGTTCTGCTGTAAAAGCTTCAAGGCGTTTTGATAAAACTGAATATGTAGGTAGGTAGTCATATTATGGTTGCTAGTAGGACAATCCTAATGGTGCAACAAACTCTCGTTGGATTCACGCATTGGTACAAACATTGGCAGCAAATATTTGCTTCGAACGGCAGCTGCAGCATATAGACTGTCGCACATGTGGAAACGGTATTTTCAAAGCTTTTATTTTTGTTTATTAATGAAGCAATAGAAGCCAGTATCTAAGGATCCTAGCAGGTGGCGTTCCGCAGTTTCTGCCTACCCCCATGGGAAAAGGCAAGAGTTTATGTATGTATGTAAGTAAAAGAACCCATTGTTTCACTTGGAAAGAAGAATTAGTAAAAAAAAAATACCGATTACATAGTTTACAAGTCTGATTATATAATTAGTCTCAATAATTTCACTTTAGAACTGTATTTCTCAAATTGCAATACTATCTACTTAGCTTACTTAACTGATAAAGATCTTTTCAATCAACATTCCTTGTCCAAATGAACTAATTTGAACATCCCCATAAAATAAGCTTTATCGAAAAACCTCGCAAGATGCTATCATCTAATAATAAAGTATTAAAAAACCAATAAACGAAAACATAAAATTATTTTATAACTCCCATAAACATAAGATGTTAACAAAACGAACTGTAAAATTGTGAATAAACCTGCTAAACAAGTTACGGTCATTGTCACTTCAAGCAGAACTACTAGTTTACTCGAAGACTTATTAATCCCATCTTTTCTATTGCTTGCTTTGTCAAAGATGGTTCTAAACGCTGTCTTTTAAGCCCAGTGATGTATGTTGTCTTAAGTTGAATGTTCGAAATTGGAAACGTCATTTCGTTGACGGTAGTTCCGTTGTATTTTGACAAGTTGTTTGCCGACCATATGTGGGGCACATGCCGCACGAGATGGGAGGTCACTCAACTTTATTGGTGACATATTTGTTATGTAAGGTAATGGAATGGGTTTTTAAATTATCTTAAATGTGGAACCTTGAACTTCAGAATTGGTAGAACGTCGTAACTACTGTTTTATTTATTCTTCTGAGTTGCTGATGAATATTTATTGACTCAATAAAGATATAGTCTGCAAACAAGAATTGTTAACTAGTTTTTCTATAAAAGCTATCATAGAACTAAATATAGATCTAGTTACAGATGTAAAAGGCAAAAAGTAAACAGAAATAAAAGGAATATTAAGCCAACAGAAATTCGCCTAATTTAATCTATGCTCATAATAAAGCTGAAGTTTCTCTGGAACTATTGGCCGGATTTGACAAAATCTTTTTGAATTTGATAACTTAACTCTTGAGAAAGGATATAGGTTTAACATCGCGCTATGATCTAAGCGAGACAAGCAAAAAGAATAATATTAGAAAATGCCAGCAGATGATACGATACGACGGGGAGGGTCGGCGGAACAAGAAATTTCGCGCCGATGAAGTCAAGGGCAGAAAAGGGCAGAAGCTAGTCTTATTATTAACGCTTCAATTAAAAATACTCTGAAATGAGGAAACATTTAACTTCTGTAATAACAATTAAATAGAGAACAACGGTCAAGGTAATTCATTGTTACTTTCAGTTACAACACTGTATTTTCTTAACCACAACAATAACATACGCAAACTGTGAGATGAAATAACTGAATGATGAAATTGTAAGTTCTGACAAAACCAACGCATACGCAAGTAAGCAAGCCTGGTGATCAATGTTTGTGAAGAAGAGGCCTTAACTCTATAGTGCGGCCATAATAGGCTACTATCATTCCATATAATATGCATAAGTGGGTTCTATCTCATAAGGAACTTGGATTTGCGACTTATACATGGTAATAGGGCAAATGTGCAAATGACATTTTTACGTTCCCAAAAATATGAGTGGAGGTATCATCATCATAAGACGTCCACTGCTGAGCATAGGCCTCCCCAAGCACCGCCATTTTGATTCTCGGTTCTGTGCTTTTTTGATGGGTTTGCCATAGTCGTCACGCTTTGCAAGCGCGTTGGCGATCGCAGTATGGTGGCAAAATCCATAGAGAACGCTGCTGCCCAATCTTTAGTAAGTCCTTTAGATGCCTTTTACGACACTCACAGGAAGAAACCGTGTACCGTGTGTACCGTGTGGTGCCGGACATAAAGAATAACACCACCCCATTTCTTCCCGTGGGTGTCGTAACAGGCGACTAAGGGACTTACTAGAGAATGGGCAGCAGCGTTCTCTATGCATTTTACCACCATACTGCGATCGCCAACCCGCCTGCCAAGCGTGGCGATTATGGCAAAGCCCCCCAAATTGGGGGAGGCCTAAGTCCAGCAGTGGACGTCTTACGGCTGAAATGACGACGACAGGAAGAAAAGGGATGGTGCTATTCTTTACGTCCGGCACCACACGGAGAGGTGTTCATCTAAGTAATTGAATTTCGAATTTCGAGAAGTACAGTTGCCGTCGAGTGTGTTATTTCAACAAGTAATGAACAATACAGATTTTTTTTTGTCTTGAATACGAGGCTTTTGGCAAAGTACGTGTGCATTTTTTAAATTATATTTTTCATAATGTGAGTTTTGTTTGTGCAGAATAAACAATTTTTCTTTCTTCTTTCTTTCTGTCTCTGTAAGAATCCAACATCATCATCGGTTACCTCACTTAATTTTGACAAGCAGGTAGATGATGCACCAGACACGATGTTACGGCAATGCTCCACGGTTCGCTGGTCGCCAACAATCGCGACGCGCCGTTACTAGCCGCCGATGCGACTCGTGGGACAGTTATATTTTATATGGATTAAGAGATAGATGACAGCGTATTTGGAGCGTAAACGATTAGGTAATTAAATGTAAATAAAATGCCGTTTTTTGTCGTCGTTGTAGGTAACGGAGCGAAGCGATGTGGTTATTGAAATATTATTACATTTTATCTGGGAGGATTTTAGTCATAAACATAAGAGGTTGAGAGGCTGTTCGTGTCAGATAAAGAAAAAGAAAACTTTTTAATGCGGTAAATATGACACAGAAAAAGAACATTAATATAAAAAAATAACATTTTGGAGGAACATATATGTTAGGTAAAGTAACCGACAATTAAATTTTGTTGACTCATACGATCCTTTACCTTTTTAGTTCTGATTTCCCAAGCTTTTAATAGGTGGATCATTTAATTACATTTTTAGTATATTTCTCCTTTGCGTGTGTTCATCATTATCTTACCATTTTGTCATTGGACTATGTTAACTACATAGCTTTAACCTAACCCTTCCTTTGTGTCTTAAAGAATTTTTCCTACTAGCTCTTGCATGTGGCTTCGCTCTCGGAAAATATTACACAGGAACGCTTTATTTGATCTAAAGAGAATCTTATGATTTAATTCAGGTTATAAACAGTGTTAGCGCCAAATTTCATCCCAATCCAAACGAGCTGTTTTCGCGGGACCATGTAACAAACATCCGAACATGTAGTTTAATCAACCTATAACTTTCCCTCTACTGGGGCACAGACCTCCTCTCGGTGAGAGGGAGTGGTCCATTATCCACCAATACAGTGCGGGTTGGTAGATGTCACATTTATTTGAATTTTTGGTTCTAGTACCTACATATAGATTTCCTCACGATGTTTTGGTTTACCATTTTGTGAGCAGCGGTGATGAAATAATTTCCACAAAGTAATGCGCCTATCTAGGTACAACTCGTAAGTCGCGGCCGCCACTGCTCTCTCAACATCCAAACATACTAACATACATTTTAGTGGGACAGTAGGACTTTCCGACTTTCCCGCTCCGCTTATACCTTGCACCGCTCCACATGAGAACTCAACTGACATTGACACGACATGATGTAACCTGAAGTGGGTTACACTCGTTACAGAACAATGCGCTATTAATTAATAACAGCGGATCAGTTTATCGATCAATTGATACGGTATCATACCCTACGTAATTGTGAGGTAACATTTTGCGGCTAATTACGATGTGCTAGACGTATTGTGTGGTGTTTTTAATAATAAATGCGTTTTTTTTATGATAGTTAGGTTGCTTCGATATAATTTAGAGTGGCAGGGTCTTCGCCGCACAACATATTATTACTATGGATACAGTACATTATTATGAATCTAAGTTGACATTTTTCGTCGGTTTAAAAAAACAATGTTTTGCCATACATTTTAACCATGTAGGTATTGAACTTTTTTATGAAACAGCAGATGGGTTTTTTTGATAATCGACGAAGATTTTCTACTCCTGGGATCTAGAAAAATATGCTAAATTCATGATTTAAGTTTCTGCGTCCATCCTGTTTGTGGTAATCAGTAGGTAAATAACCATTTTCTTTCTGTATCCAGAGGGATTTAAAAAAAAAGTTATTTATTAAAACTAGGCTGACAGTCAGCACTTTTGAACGTCAAAATTATATAAGACAGTCCCCCGAAATGCCAGCCCCTCACCAATTCCTAGTGCTTTAGCGGGGAAGAAGATTTCCATCTTGCTAGACAACGTGCAAATTGATGCAGGTACATCCTGAAAAACCTAGCTACAACTTTTTCAATAAGTCAGAAACCTGGTTGAGCATGTTCATGCACCCAGATTAGTGAAATCTACTCCTCTTCGGCAAACACCATTCTATTTCTTATCGGAAACGAACGAGGTACTATTTTTTTTCCATCTCAGCAATATTTTCATACAGAAAACCTTTCAATTCAACTCCACCCCATTGAACGAAAACCACAAAGATAAAATGGAACGTCATACTCATCATACTCATATCAATCGCAGAAACATATCTGGCACTTAACAGACTGAAGTGGAAACCAGCCGCCATGAATATTTAAGAGGAAAGCTGCTGTAAAATTGATATTTTAACCGCATCTGTAGATCGTATCCGGGCTAAACGGCTGACGGCGTCTATTACGGCCATACTGCTAAAATATGCAGGGGATCAGCCCTACGGTTTTAAGACAGGATGAGATTTGTGACGTTACCTTTTTGGAGTTCAGAGGTCGGGTTTTGTATTTTTGAATTAAGTATGAAGGGAAATTTGGACAAAAGTATTTTTAACGTGGCTTAGTAACAGGAGTTTTGAAAATAAATTTCATTAAAAAATAAAAAACAACCGACTTCCAAAAAAATCGACAAAGATTTTTTTTCTTGTCTGCCTTTCAAATATTCGTATACTTTCACTTTGTAAGTAAATAACAGTGACAGAAAATAATTATAACGTCATTAACAGTAACAAGGTATATTGAAGCTAACTCCAGAAACACTAATCTGAACGTGTACAAATACATAATGTACCTTCCTACAAGATAAGTGGCCCACCCACTTATCTTGTAGGAACGTACGCTTTACGTACGTGTACCCTTTCAAACGAAAGAAGAATTTTTCGAAGTGGTTTATAAATGACGGAGTTCAGAAGTAACAAACATTTTACAAAATGCAACCAAATTGAGAACGTCATCCTTTTGTTACAGTTGGTAAAAAAAATTGCTATGCAGGCTCAATAATGAGCCCCATCTCAACATCTGCTGCAACTTTTGCTTCAACCTTACACAAAATGTAGACGCAATATGAATCTTTAATCACCCCTTCATTAACTAAAAATCATACATGCCCCGTCGTCATTAACTATTTAACTGCTGAGAATGAGGTATTCTCTCTGCGGAAGCACAGTGTTCTGTTTAATCGATTCAAATTGAACGCGAAACCACTGGCACACAGGAAGCCAGCAAATTAAATGTGCAATAAATAAATCAAAACACTGTAGCTATATCAAATTCCGCTGTATAAACCAAATTTTTCAGATTACACATGAACACTACCAAATTTTGCAGAAATATCCATCGGCTAGTTTTTGAGTTCTAAGGTGGCTCCAAAATCCAGACGCGTCTGAATTAAGGAGTCACCTGAACAGTCCTGTAACTTTTTATGGGTTTTACTACAAATCCCAGGATATTTAAATCTTTATCTTTATTTCTCCATAAATTAATTTGGATTGTTTACATAAAAAAAAATTACTCAAACTTAGCGTTCTAGAATAAAAAACCCTGACTTCTAAACTAGGTTTACGTACCTGTATCTTAGAAGCCAGTGTCCCTTCAAAGTGATGAGTATAAAGTAGGACACACATTACCTATGTACATAATCCATTAGGGCTAGTTTAAGAGAAATAAAATAAAATCAAAAATAAAATTTAAATTTAAAAACAGCGAAAAAAAGAGAAAAAACCAATAAAAAATAATGAAAGTGTTGTGTAAGTCTCCAGTGTGTTTGTCGTGGAGTTATGTGTGTGTGCGTGAAATATGAGACATGGCTCCTCAATTCATTCGGACATGCCTTCTTTAATGTAACTAGACATTTAACTTATAACTTTTGAAATGTTACCGTCGTAAGACTCCTCTTATGAGAACCATGGGATATGGGATAGTGCTATTCTTTTCGTCGGGCACCACACGGTACATATAGTTCGAGCATATTCGATGTTAATGTGTGTCCAAAGTAAGTGTGAACGTTGATCATATCATTCCCAAAATTTGAAAGAACACAAAATAACTGTCAACTTCTGTCTAACAGACAGCATGATATACATAAAAGCACTGCAGCATTTGACGTGTTCGAAGTTTGGCGTGCAGACTTGGCAGGCTTCCAAAAAGAGATGAACAAAAAGTTTAGGCTTGTTGGCACACTGTTTTGGACTTAAAATTCGGCATTACAGTACATGAATATTGTTTTACATTTCTGTGAGTTGGATTACATTGAAGTGCTTTTGGGGATAAAAGCAACCGTATTTTCAAACAATTTATTATTTGAGATGAAATGAAAAGTAGTTTTAAAATTAGGTTCAAATGAAATTAGAGTATTGTTTAAGATTACAGGACATATAGTAAATAAAAAATGTGAAAATCCTACTAATATTTTAAATGTGAAAGTTTGTGAAGATAAATGGAAGTATAGTTGTGTATATTTGTTACTCTTTCACGCAAAAACTACTGAACGAATTTTGATGAAATTTGACAAACAGTTTATAGCCTGAATTAATACATAGGGTACTGTTTATGTCGGTAGTTTGTCCCCGTGGGATACTTTCCGAGTTCCACGCGAGTGAAGCCGCTGACAAAAGTTTTTGTTTTAATCATGTAAGTAATGGTTGACTTTTTTTATGAACGCGTAGTTTTTTTCAAACTAAAAGTCATCCGAATTCGGAAGTTCCTTTTATTCGTTAGGTATTATTTGACCTTTCTGTTAAACATAACAGAAAGGTCAAATAATACTTTGTACAAGTATACCTACCTAGAAGGTCGGGCCCTTAGTTTACTGCTTCAATATGAATTAATTTCTCTGAATTACACAGCCTTTAATACTACCGGAATAATGAGCTTACTTAGGCCGGGACTATACGCCTCCGGTTTGGGCCCGGTTTCCGTTCATTTTGAGTCTTCATTCCGTTTCTAAAATGAGGCTTGTCTGGTGATATAAATCTTTGACCTGACAGTTAAAGATCAAAATAGAATAATAGTCATAATGAATGGTTATAAAATGTAGAGACTACAGTACGACAATAGGTTAATGGAAACAATGTCAATACTAATGCGAAACTGGACGATCACGTGGACGTAAAAATATCGCAGTGAGATTTTATCGCGCACTGGATTTTCCACTCTCGGCGTTGAACCGAGCATTGAAAATCCAACAAAGTGCATCTCAGTTGTTGCCAGTCATTACGGGTCGTCAGAAGCCAAAATTCTGTCAATCATCTTTAGAAAGGGTATCGCATTACCAAGTAACTGGATTGTGGAGTTCAGATAGGCAGTCGCTTCATGTGAATACTGGAATTCAGCTGAATCTGGTTAGACTGGAAGCCAATCCCAACTTAGTTGAAATAGGGCAGGCTGATGATGATGTCTTCTGGCCCCTTCTGGGGTTAACATATTGATCGTCTATTGTTTTTAATACATAATATTATATTAAAGAGACTGTGACCTCTGAGTTTGTTCCGGCCTTTCTTCTCAGAGTAGTCAGTTAGGAAACGCCGAACTCATCTAGTTTAAAAAAATATCATTGACATGTAAAAGTGTTCGTACAAACCTACTTACAGAAATAAAATCATTTATCATTTAAATACATAATATTATTATCAGTTGCCCATGCCCAAACCACAAGAAAAAATGGAAATATGGGTACATATTGCTAATTAATAATTCATCAATTTCTGGCTTAAATACGTCACTATCTAAAGGAACAAAAGCGTGGGAATAAACTGATTTCTATTTATTGAATACCAACTTTGATTAAATAATATAATTACGATATTGGAGTATATTGTGTTATTATAATTTACATAACCAAACCATGTTTCCAAGTAAACACGACATTATCTAACTAGTTTATATACGACCAACTTCAGTCATAGGTATCCGAGGTGAGTTTCAGGTCAGTCGTGTTACTAAACTGATTTGCTAGTGATATTGCGGGCTGAAAGCTGAAATAGAAAACATTGATATAGTTCTGTTGGAGTTATATGACAAATGTTTGAGGACCTACATGGTGGTGAACATCGATGGACTACTTGTTACCATGGACATGTACAGACGCCAACACATCAAGCTACTACAATCTGTCAGATTTCTTTGATAGATTTTCGACTTTATTTCTAGAGTATTAGGTTCAAGGTTCATTGGGAAAAATTGACAGTTTCGGGTAGCTTGACCTGGTGGCGTCTGTACCACGTTAATATTTTAAGTCAATTCATTATCATCATCATTTCAGCAGAAAGACTTCCACTTCTGGAAATAAGCCTCCTCCAAAGAGAGTTTGCAAAAATCGCCACGCTTGGCAAGCGGGTTGGCGACCGCAGTATGGTGGTAGGATATATACAAAACGCTGCTGCCCATTCTCTAGTAAGTCCCTTATTTTTTTAAGCTAACTAAATTATTATTAAGAAAATTGTGTTGACTAGCATAACTTTATGCACTTACTTATTTATTTAATTTTCTTTGAGTTAGTCGGCAAAAAGAAATCCTATATTAAAAATGACTGATGTCGATTCATCAGTGAATTATGAACAAACTAAGGACTTGCGTCTATTCTGTTACACCTTCCATATCTTTAAATGACAATGCAACAAGATTTAGGAACGCATAAACCTATGTTTTTGCTAAACGGAGAACGTCCGCTCATAGTTTAGCTGTTACCGCGGGCTATAGCTCGCCCATAGATCTGAACTGCGGAGAGTCGCAGTAACTCTAACTAATAACCATAAACTATGATTTGTTGCTCTTGAACTACTTTACAATATCACTCTTGTTACACCTAATGGGTGGAAAATCGCAGTTATAGACCATGCTAAAGGATAAGGTCAATTGACCGGTTAGAATGTAGCTAGAACTGTGCTGTATCTTTAGAGATAGCTAGGCTATTATTATCTTAGGCAGACAGCCTTTCTATCACCTTTTGTTTTGTGTTTTAAGTTGGACCACTATGTATGTCTGTCTGTGCCACTATAGCTCTTAAACGGATGAACCAATTTGGGTGCGGATTTTTTTATTTGGAAGTACGCTTTCTAGCAATGGTTCATAAATTTGTTTTTTTTTTTCACAATCGGTTCAGCTATTTCGACACGACGATCCTTTGATCAAAATATTACCTATAACTTCTAATTCGTATATCTTTTTTACTTTTTATAGGCGTTGTTTTGGCCGGGGTTTTTTTTAAACTTAACTTTTGTGTGTTAATATTTTAATCGCGATGTGACTTGATGTCAGTCCTTACCAAGATATGAGCTATTCTCAAACCTCTAGATTTGAATTACTAAATAAGTATTAATTAAAATAAGATCATCTTTAATATGACTGGCAAAATGCGAGGCACTTGAAAATACCGCTGCCTTACCCTTCGGGGATCTTACGTTTCGTTACGCAAAGTTGTCACTCTCTGATTGTCTTCAACAAGGAAATTATTATAAGCATTACATTATGAGCCTATAGCACACACATCTTCTCTCTGAGAGGGAGTGGGCCATAATCCACCATGTGCGGGCCCAGTGCGGGTTGGCAGATATCACATCTCTTAGAACTTTCGATTCTAGAATATGGCCGGTTTCCTCACGATGGTTTCCTTCAATGTTTTTTGAGCAGTGGTAATGAAATAATTTTCATAAACTGAAGCCTACAACTCGTAATTCGCGCGATTACCACTGGAAACTGTTATACTATTAATCACTATGCAAGTAAATACCACCATTTAAAGATCACTAAACCACCAAATACACTACAACAAAATCAGTCTATTCATATTTTAAGTTCAATGTTCGCAGACTAATAATTAATAAGCGTAATTAGAATATAAACGTTGTATACATGAGACACGAACTGCTACAAAATGTGTTCCTGCATTCCATACAACATGGCGATTACTGTGATTGCACGAACGATGTAACAGCTGTATTGCGTATACCTACGCAGTGTTCATATTTCCTGTTAAAAAGACACTATATTAAATGTTTTCCAAATACTTCCCGATAACCACTCATCATCAGTATGTACATATTTGAGTGCTGTAAATTTGTTAAAATGTACTCCGAATTATTTCAACGTCTTGGAGACACTGTTACGTTTAACACAAGATATCCTGACAGACTAATTATGCCTCAAATGAAAAGCCACTTATATCACAGAAGTTGTTTTCCAATGGTCATAAGGATATATAATAAATTACCCAAGTTATATAGAGAACTGCCAGTCAATCGCTTTAAAACAGTTTTATTTAAATGGCTTATAGAAAAATCATTCTATTCTGTAAATGAGTACCTAAACTATAAGGATTAACATTGACATTTATTGCTATTATAATTTGACAAATGATTGACTTTATTGTTCTTAATTTAATAACTATGATTTTTGTTCGAATTTAATATCTTCATTTATTCAATTAATATTATCAATTACTTTGCATGCTAGGTTTAGCGAATTGTATTAGATACTGTAAAATAACGCGACCATCTGTAATGTACTACAATTCTTGCAAAAATAAATTTCATTTCATTTCATTTCATCATTTCAGCCAAAAGACGTCCACTGCTGGAAAAAAGCCTCCTCCAAAGAAATGGATTGGTATTATTCTTATCTCCTGGTGTGTTACAGATAACCACTACATGTACTGATTTCGGCGTACCCCAAAAGCCTAACTAATTAATTGTGCAGCAGACATGCTGCTGAAAACAAATCTTCCAACAAAAAATACAACCAAATTGAGAACCGCCACCTTTTTTTGAAGTCTGTTTTAATGGCCTCGTGCCAGGTTATAAACAGCAAAAAAAAAAAACAGCATTCAGAATGAATACTATTAAATAATGACTGTATATAAGATACCGAATCTTCTAAATGTTCCTGAAAACTGAGCAAGTTTTCAAACTCTTAGAAGAAAATTAAATCGATCAACCGCATCAAGTCTTTTTTGCTGGAGAAGCCCTAAAATCTTGATCACCAACAAAAATAAATTAGATCCCCTACTTTACCATAAACTTCGCAATCCAGTAAAGTTGGCAAGATCGCTGAGCAATGAAGTTTAATCTTGCAGAACAAAAGTTATGATATCCTGAAGTTCTCAGTAACTTCGCAAGAACTTCACAAAACGAACATGATTAAGTGTTAGGAGAAGTCTTGAAGTACCAAGTTATGAGTACTTATACTTTGATTGGCTATAAAGCAAGTTATCTTCGTCGAATGATGTAATTATTTCAATTAACTTCATATAATTAAATGATCATATCTGTCGTCTAATGAAATTGTGCATGGTAGATCTTGATGGACTCAGCTCTCAAGACGTTATATTGAAATTACCTTAACAAATGTTGAAGTTAAATAAATTCATACTATACCAATGAGAAATATTGCGATCTGTATTTTAAAGTAAAATATAAAAAAATTTGAAGTTAAAAAACAAGAACAAAGAGACTCGTTCAATTTTAATTGAGAAGTCGGCAGTACCTTTCAAACGAGCTTATCATGTAAACTGTTGTAGAAATAAAAAGACAAAAATGATTAAATTATTTTTTGCTCGGTAAAAAGAATACACGATCATGTAAAATCAACAAACAATAGAAATCTCAACACATCACCAAAACACTCTAAAATGACAAAGTAGATAATATCACCACAAACATGACACTGGGTCACTCAGCAGGTCCTCAACTTTGAACAAGTATAAAGTTCCTCACTGACAGAGACAGAACTGACGCAAGAGCCTCCAACTTCCTCGTGTACCTCACTGAACTCCTAAGTTCCCTTCAAGTTACATCGGTGAGTAATGACACTATTAAACATATAAATGTAGGCTGTATTGTGTCAGATATATTTTTGCGCAGTGTGTGTTTCTTTCTTTTTTGCTCTGGGTTATGGATGGTGCGGGGTTCCGTAATGGGTAGTATTGGTATTCTTTATTTCTTCTGTTTAAGAATAACGGGCGAAATATGGGTGTACTTTACATCTAATTGGTGTGATATTCTGATATAATTATTTATTCCTTTTTAGTTTGCAGCAAGTGGCGGTCTGTAGTTTCTGCCTACCCCCATTGAAACGTGAGATTATGCTTGTAAGTTTTCTAGAAACTTTTTATAATATTTAATTTCTCGAATTCGACGGTTTAAGGAAAAAATAAATAGATTTCAAATTTGTACATGTACGAACTCGGCTAACACTGGCTATCAACAACATTAATTATGAATATAGAATTTGATTAACCTAATCATACCCGCATCATGATAATTTAACTCGATGAAATTAGTTCTGAATTAATGAGGATATTTTCAAACTCAAATATATCAAACATACGAAATATGAGGAACCCAACGTCATTCGACGCCAAAGTTCAGGCAAGTTCAACAATGTAACAGAACTTCCAGACACTGCATGCATTTCACATAAATATCACCTTCCAAATACAGTTATACAAACTGCCATGTTGTCTCAAAACTCACAACTTCCTCATTGTAAATTACATAAACAAATGTCAAACAAATCTAAGTGTTTTACAAACGTTTTAAGAACCGTTACACTACACCGGGACAGAGCCGAGACCTCGTTTGAAAATCATAAAAGCAAAATGTGTGTGAGCAAGCATTTGTCTAGCTAATTCGTACAAAGCATGAATTATTAATAATAACAGTCACATGAATGGTTTGCGAATGTCCCAGAATGCGGCTAAAGACAACGAAAATGGTGACAAAGATTTGGATGATAAAACAGAAGGCGAAATGGTAGGATAATGAGGATATTAAAAATACAAAGACAAGACCTCATTTATTATCTTCTCACATTAACGTGAGTGTGACTTAGCGGTGTGGGTAGCATGAAAGGGCAACTGAAGGATTAATCACAAACATGTGTGTAATAATACACATAGGCATAAAGCAGGACCTACTACTTAATCTTGATTTCATTATTATCCTCACGAAAGTAGAATTTATGAATTAGGAAATGGACCAACACAGAATCTAATCAGAAGCCCAAACAACATAACGAAGAAAGATAACACAACACTGAAGCAATACCTATAAGGAAACATAAAGGAGCAAATGTAAACCAAATACTCCATTACGAACCACAGAACGTAAATTCAGTTCCACAACTAATCAATAAACCTACACTTCAGTGAGTGAAGACAATTCCAATATTATCAAAGTTAATACAGTGAGAAAGTGAGGGATAAGAGGCAGGTATTTTGCAGCATTGCACACGATCTCGTAACATTATGATGTATCACTTGGCAACAGTTGGCGCATTCGTGCATAAACGTGGCGTGCTCGATGCTGATTGAAATTATACTAGCAATCTGCAATACACGTGGGAGCTATGGTAGTGAGAGTTGATTCAAATTCTGTGGCGATGTTATGGATTGGTGGAATTGCAAAGCGTTTACTAAAGATCGAGTTGCTGAAACGTATCAAGTCATGTCGTAAGATGTTTCACAAATGTAGACACAGTTAGGTAGGTATCTAGGTACAGTTTTGTTTAAAATCGGGCGATTCCGAGCGGATAATGTCCGCGACTTCCCGGTTTTCATAGACGGCGTTTTATGATTTTCATTATGAATTCTAGTCGTTCCCGTAAATCTATAGACAACCCTCTCTTTATGCTTACAATATTGCTAAGAACAGTAAAATAGTCTATTAAAATCTCAAAGGTCTTTCGAACCTATTCTTTGAAATTCACCTCCCATTTATTGAAATCTCTACTGAAACTAAAAGTGGTTGCTCAATTGATAAATCAAGATCAATTCGTGGCTCACAAATAATTAATTTCATTTCTTCTACTCCTACCAAAGCAACAATAATCAAGTTCATAGAAATCGAAACTAACAGCAACAACATTTAAAGCATCAACTAATAAGAAAGACTTAACAAAAGATGCTCTTTTAAATAGACCTACATCTAAATCTATTTATCTAATAGAAAGCCTAGTGAACAAGTATAAAATCTTTAACAATGACAGTATTATCCTTATCAGATGAACATTAACTTAGATGACACTCTTAAGGGGGCGAAAGTTGGCTTGAACCTGTTCACTTGAATGAAAATGTATAGAATAGAATGTAATTTATTGTTGCTACATGTTAAAGGACATTATTGCAATTACTCAAGAATAGGCATGGAACTTTAATGCTAAAGATCTCAAAGAAGATATATTATACCGGGTGACTTTTTTTAACGTCTTGAAAAAAAATGGGTGTAATGGGTGAACGGAGTAGAAGCCTTTGGCATAGAAATTTTTATTTTTAAATAACATGTAATGAAATTGATCTAGCAAGCAATACTATACATTTAAAGTAACATTTTCATACTAGAACAACAAAAACAGAATTTTGGAATAAATAAAATAAAAAAATCAATTAAAATCTATCAAAACTCAAATCATACGCACCCTACTCAATGCGCGGCATGTATCAATGATTTTGTAGCGTGGTCCTACCCTTTGAAGCCGGCCGATAGGCGGCCAAATTGATCTTTCGCAGGCGCACAAGCCCCACACGCATCCCCGTCAGCTCGCAAACCGAGCTCCTTTAGTCACCTGCGATGAATCTGAAGGCGTTCCTGCCTTCTATTCTAGTCTATTCTAGTTACACAACACACCGTATGAAGGTGGAGACGGTAAAAAATGTCATCCGGTATATTTAGCAAGCAACCTAGGTGGAGGTAAGGTGGCTCACCAAATTAAAATTTTCTTACATTTATTTGCAATTTGTAGGTCAGTTGTAATTTCGTGATTCGGATAGACTCCTGGAGCTCCCCCCATAAGCATAAAATGTAGACTTATAGAATATGAAACAAGTGTTATCCCAATATGAACACTACTACAAATGATAGATATTACCAAAAACAAAACAAAAATAGTTGATCTAATATAGTACCACCAATAGTAACTCTATAAATCAATCGACCAATTACAATGGAAAGCCTGAGGAACAATTGTAAAATCCTCAACAAAGCCTTATTCTTGCGTTATCAGATGAGCACAGAACAGTTGACACTATTAAAGAGAACTAGGCGAGCAGCCTAGCTGAAAGTAAACTCAGAAATAACGGTAAAATACTCGCCAAGGGTCAATGAACCAGTGCACCCAAGAATCTGGTATTTGTTTGCGGAAAAAACTCATAATTACCGACGAATCGTTCTAAAATTTATAAGCCTCGGCTTGAGCATGACTGTAGTCACGATTGGCGAATTACTCGGCCATTCCGTTACGGAAGATTATAAGATAGCTTTGGTAATTTTGGTCGAAGCGAATTGGGGCATTTAGAAGTTAAGTCATATTTCTTTTTTTGGATATATTGTGAGCTTCTATGTATCGTTATGTTGTTAAAAAGGCTTTAATTCTTAACTTTCAGCTAACATTTTTAATTGACTTAGTTTATGTTTATAGCAGGCTTTGTCGAACTCTCTTTTTGCAAGGCGACTTTGCTTTTTCCATAAGCCTGATGGATTATTTTGGCATAAAAGTGTTGGATGCTCTATTTATTGCCCACAAACATAGTAGAGGAAATTGTGCAGCAAAGAAAAGCCGGATATAATCGGGGATCAATAACGGCAAGGTGAAGAAGACTCGGAAGTTAGGTACGGGAAGTTCATTTCTCAAACAATGTTTTTACTTACTAAGTGTTATCTCCTCATCTTAAATAAGCCATAATTCCCATTATTTCAAGTTAATTCAAAAGCCCATGATCACAAAGCAATATCACAATACGAGCAATTAATTCAGGAGTAGATAATATATCGTACCGTACAAACTTTATTGGGTCGAAGTTTCTCTGACCCAAATAAATAAAATAGTTACTGAAGCTGCAGTAACAATATAAATAATTTATTTTTATGGCCCAGGAACGTCGATAAGTAAATTACATTAGCGCAAACTTTAATTAACTTTGCGTCAGTAAGGGCTCGTTTCCATTGAGAAAGTAAGTAAGCGAGTGAGAGAGTACTGGAGTATAAAATTAATAACAATTCGAAAACCTTGTTTAAATTGGTAGTGTAACTATTTGCTAGCTCCTGCTAACGGCCCGGAGTATTTAAATAAGACTACAAATAGAATTTTCTGTACTTACAACCAGTAATACTTACTACTTACTTTCCCAAATACCACGCACCCTAAAGTTTCGCCTGTGTAAGTAAGCAAGGCAAGCTTATTGTATTATTTAACAGTTCAACCCTAAAATTCAAGGGCCTTCCAACTTACTTTGATAATTATTTAAATTCGCGTCTGCAGTGGCTTCGTAGAAATTATACCCATTTGCATCCTAAACTTGGACAATATTCCGAGCTATGTTGGTTAATACAAGATAATGTTGTTTCCTTAAAAAATATAAACATTGTGGAGAAGGTACTAGTGGTTATGTAATAACCATCGTAAGGGTCGCTTGATCAGGTTATGCTACGCTTGCTGCGGTTGGTTAGTGGATGGGGGACCATCTTTACATATCGAGACCCTTTACTTGTCCCAGAATGTACGTTAAGCCGTCGGTGTCGGCTGTCATTCATATATTTATGACAAACGGTACGTATCGTCAGATGCCCGAAAGTCTGACAACCAGTCTTACCAAACTGGGTAATACAATAACCCTTATTGTTAGATTGTGGAGGTAAGATAGGTGGTCGCGCCAGATAAAATACTGGTATTCATGCTACATCCGGCTAGATTAAAAACGGACCCAACATACTTGGGAAAAGGGTAGGCAAAGGACGAAATATTGTGTATATTTTTCTCAAAGCTATCTTTCCTGTTTTTCTTTTACATATGTAAGTGAACACGTAAATATCAACAGTAATTATAGACTGCTGTATCTTATACGCCGTTAGTTATCAGTAAACTTATTTACAACTGTTGACATTTACGAATACATTGCGTGTAACTATTAATTACTTGTTCGTAATATAACTTAGAAAATAGAAGTCCGCTTTGGACCATTTCTGTTTACAACCGACATAAATATCTAAGTTTATTGTTCGTTACAAATTAGCTGTAGCTTACAATGTGCCTTTCTATTCATTAAAATTATATGAAAGGATTTATGTTCATGAGATTAAGCGACATCATAACTACTTACATTTTAATATATCTGCTGATAACCCAGAGGCACACTAAGCCATCTTCTAGTGGTCAATAGCATCTGATTCCGGTTATAATGTAAGGAGGAGAATGGGTCAGGTGCGTAGTACTCGCAACCGGCGTGTGTGTATGACCAATTGTATGAACCTTAAAGAGGCAAAAGGAGTGTGTAGAGATCGTAGCAGGTGGCGTTCCGTGGTTTCTGCCTACCCCCATGGGAAAAAGGCGTGATTGTATGTATGTATTGTATGTATGAGAATGGGTCGGTGTACCAAGTAACTGACTTACTGTGACATCACAACCATCCAGCCATATACGACCATCTGTTTTGGGCTAGTCTCCACAATACATTGACGATTTCACTGATGACTCATTCGGGCATTTCCAAAGCAAGAAAGTCCGTTTACATTAAAGAACTCGGTGTGACAATGGGTTTATTGACCAGAGGTAAAGTGATAGCCTTTTACTTTTTGAGTTCAATGTCTGGACCTAATCGAATCGAAATGTATCGAACATTTTTATTTGCTACGTGCTCGAAATAATAAGCAGTGGATTCAAGAGTGTCTACGTAAGACTATAATCATTATAAATACAATACCCGTTCTTTTTAATGTCTTTATTGGCATGAAAATGCTTTAAGACTAGGAAAAGCTATCACAACCACAATTTAGTACTTATCTATACTTAAGCTGAAGAGTTTATTTGTTTGTTTTTTTTGAACGCACTAATCTCAGGAACTACTGGTCCGAATTGAAAAAATATTTTTGTGTTGGGTAGCCTATTTATTGAGAAAGGCATTAACATATAACTATAACCTATATAACATCACGTTACGATTAAAATGAGCTGAGCAGCAACGAAATATGTTCGAAAACTGGCAGGCAATTCGATGCGACGGGAAGGGTCAGGGGAACAACCATTCGACGCGGACGAAGTCGCGGGCAGAAGCTAGTTATTAATAAAGCTGAAGAATTCATTTGGACGCGCATTTGGACGCGCCAATCTCTGGAACTAAATGACGGATTCGAAAAAAATTGTATTGGATGGTCCAGTTCTGTAGAAAAGTATTTAACATTACACTGAAACCTTTGAAAGCCGAGCAAAGACCGCTAAATGATAAAGATATACCTAACATGACGGGCAGGCGATACGAAGCAACGGGGTAGGTCGGGAGGATTAAAAACTTCACGCGGACGAAGTCGCGGGCAGAAGCTAATCCAATACAGTTCTGTAGGTATAGATTTCTAACTAAGTTTGAAAGTAATCCACAATTTTGATCTGTTTTCATTCTAATTTCCTTGGACCTTGTGGTCCTCAAAGAATCCAATATAACTTAGTAAGTTACAGGGAAAAGGCGGGCAGAGACAAACTGCTGTATCTCAGAACTAACTCCGTAAGTCGTCGAACATTTCCTTCGGCGTATTTATTTAGAACTAGCTGACCCGACAAACGTTGTCCTGTCTAGATCTCAAGGAAGAAAGGACGTTCAAGTTATTCCAAATTTTCCATTTTTATGAGAAACTTTTCTATTTTATCGTTGGCTTCTCTATTTTCCTCCACTTATCCCTGTCCAGAGCTGGTCTCCACCCACTTTTTAACAGATCACCTAACGACCGTAGTTTTCGTATTTTGATGACACTCAATACTATACACAGACACTGATAACCACAATGGAAACCAATATCTGAAGATAAATCACATAAATATCTGTGCCTATTCCGGAATCGAACACGCAATGCGAAGATTGCGGATACTCTGTCATAACGGCATTTAAACCGTGACACGGGTTTTAATGCTGAGAAAATATTGTTAATTTAATACAATGGCTGTCCTAGGTTATCTATATTCCATTATTCGTGTGTTGCCAGGCGTAAATAATAGCACCATCCCATTTTTTACCGTGGATGTCGTAAAATGCGACTAAGAAACTTACTAGAGAATGGGCACCAGCGTTCTCTATGCATTTTACCACAAACCCGCCTACCAAGCATGGTGATTATCGCACCTCCTCCTCGTCCTGACCTCTTCCCCCCGTCCGCATTTGGAGGAGACCTATCCTAGACCTACTTAGTCCAACAGTGGACTTCTTTCAGCTGAAATGATGTATTTCGCGATACACGTTGTTACCTCTGTATATTCTACTCGACACCTAGAGACAAACCGTGGCGGCAGACATAAAGGCTTTCAGAGCGCCACATTAAAAGCTACTTTGGTGATGCTAGCAACTAAAACATGTTACTAGTATACGAGCCACCATTATGACGTACAATTTTGGCGCGAATCCAACGCGGCAAGGATTGAAATATTAGTGCAAGCAAAGAGGTTTTGTGCTGTCAGTCTAGTTGTGGGATTTGTATAATTAATGCTTGAGGGTTGTGGATGATGGTTCTGTATCCTTTGGCTGGGAGAATTGTTTCATCATTCTAGATAAATAATTGTTTTCTTGTATTTAGTTGGTGTAGGATTGTGATACGCTGGTAAAAGCACTGTTAAGAAAACTAGTCATCTGTCAGCACATTAAAAAAAAGTGTTTTTTTATACATAAGTTTAAGATCAGCCATATTGGGCCAAAATCTAAAGTATAGATTCGGCACAGTATTTAAAAAAATAATAAAGAGGACTTTCCCGACCTTTTTTCTCTTGTCACTTTTGGTTTTTGATCCAACTTTGTAATGAAATGTGTCTGGTCTCCTTTAACATTTTTAAACTTTTATCCTCCAACATTCTTGTATTATTTCTTGAACAATAAACCTAAGATTTCCAAGACCACTTTCAGAGACACTAAATTTAGAATCGAATAATATAAAACACGCGATAAATCCCGACTATCGGCTTACAAGTGGGAATATAATCACTTCTACAACTTTAAAGCCTTTATTTTGCGTCTCAATTTAGTTCGCAGTTGAAGTTTCTGGGTCACGATTGTTATACCTTTCAGGAGCGTTTGTGGTGTGGTTAGAAAAGAAACTTTTGTTCAGTGTTCGACGTTTTTAGGGGGACATGACATGGGCCGTGTTCTGCGGCGGCGGTGTCGAGAAACTTAGATAGTTTGAAGCTAAGTTTGCTGACAAGTATTTATGAAGTAGAGCTGCCAATTAAGGATAGTGTGGCTACTCAATTACAGAATTCACGGCTACAAATCTAAAATTGAGCTACTATTAATTAATTGGTAAACGTCGACGAAATCAAACTGGTTGATAATTTGATTAAACCTCTTGTTTATGATTTTATGAAATTGATTTTAGGTTATGTGATTTCATTTAATTTTATTTGTTAATATGCGAAGGCCATTAAATCTAACATAGTTACCAGTTATTTGCTGTCTGTCCAGTGCTTTTTATATGCCTATATGAAATAAATGATAGACTTCGATATTTCCTTTCCCAACTTAAATTGAACCAAGATATATATTTGAATACTGCGATTACATTTCGTTAAGGTAAGTAAGGAGTTGGAATGAGGGACGTTTCAAGAATTTCTATAAATTACATGCCTGTGTTGAAATATTTCGCCTGTTATAAAAAATAAATTGCTTTTAGTACATTTTATTGCCCGTTTCTATAACATAGCATCTATTTTAATTTACGACGAATAGTTTCTACGGTAGAGGGAACGGTAGTTAATTATTTGTTCTGTATTCATGATTACAGTTTGCGCCCTCCAACACCCTACATAGGTACATACAACTTATTCCAACATTCAAAGCAATATGTTTTCCGATATCGAAAGATTCCATTTTACTTCTGAATTCAATTTTTCCAGGACGATTGATGTTTACAAGCACCGATGCGATGCGACGGTTACATTTTGAATTCTTTCGTACAATTCCGTGGATTTTTTATATATCTTCAAATAAAAGCATTGAGGTGCAGTTATCTGCAGTATTATTGATAGTCAGAAAAAATAATTAGGAAGTAAATTGATACCTTACGAATTTTTTTACCATGATAGAGCCATTTTATAGAACTGTCAAAGAAAAACAGTTGTTATTCGAACATTTGGACAATTTAAGCCGGTCCCGTTTTTTTTTTAAATATTTCTCGCATGTCAGCCAGTAGGGTTGTCGGCTGCTTAACCAGACTTTTGCCTGTTGCTACCTTAATAAATGAAGACCTCCAGCTAGGGTTTAAAAACTTAAAACTAGGGCGACTACTCGCTAAGAGCACCTCAAGTGGGGTACGGACCTCGGCTTAGGACATCGCTGGTAGAGGGCAGCAAGGGACGGGCTGGATTGGAATGTTTTTTTTTTTTTTTTTTCATTTAATATAACTATATCTATCGTCATCGTGTGATGTGTGGTGGCCGGTAATAACTATATTCAATTGAATCAAATGAAATGAGATTTATAAAAAAATTCATTACTTATCAAGAACGGGGTTTCTCCAACTGTAAACTATGGATGAATTATTTTGTGAAATTTGAACTGTCATCCCTCAAACTTAGGAAGATGGTTCGCATCAATTGCACAACGCTCTAAGTTCTAACGGCTTACCTCCGATTTGACTAACACTAGGGGGACTCATAAATTAATACCTAAATAAAATCACAAAGATGAATTTTCACCATAACTGGGAAGGAAAACATCGTGAGGGAATCGGCATGTCCTAGAACCAATAATTCGAAAACATGTGACATCTACCAAACCGCGCGAGGCACACGTGGTATAATCATTTAAAATCCGCCGATTGTGTAAAATTTCTACATTTCTGTGATTTTTATTTTGAACATTATAAAGAGTATTCCATTATCTAACTTTCTTTTTAAAGCATTCATTTAGATATCGCCTAGTTTTAGTGAAAACGGGCAGTGATATATTTATACTCTTTCGGAAGCTACCTTTGCTATATTGCTGTTTATTTATAATATGCAAAATACAATAACAAAAACGTTACAAAGCATCGACGTGGCTGCGAGCAACGTATAAACCCTTCCCCTGGCGTTACTCTTAAAAAGGCACTTTGTATTCAAAAAACTTTGATAGCTTTTAAAACACTATTTGAATACACTTTTGGTACGACAGTTTTAATGCTAGTCCTAGTTTTTCTTTGCAAAACAAAACAGCAAAAATATATTTTAGCCCACTCATACTGGTCTACACAGTACACAGTGAGAGTTCACGCATTCATACTCTCACATTAAGTTAAATTAAATGTCTAAAATAACACTATTGCTTATCATCTTGTCAAAATAAGTGTTAATGGCTGCGATTAATGTAGAATTAGCCGAGGGGATTGGCGCTGATAGGCGAAATACAGGTTTTGTCTAGTTCGGTTACAGATGCTTAACTCATTGTTACTCTAATGTAACGAGCTTATTTTCAATTTGAAAAACATATTAAAATTTTTGAAATAAATAAAATAAAACAGAATCACAGCGTGTCGAAAAGACACATTGTTCGATTTTCAATTCGCGGTGTTGTTTCGGCACTAAGTCGCTCTGGATCAATCAACGCATGAAGATCTAGCGCACGACAAAATCCCGCTAAATTTTTGCGTTCGTGCGCATGTTCACTTATTGTATATATCATCTATATATATAAATTTCAAAGCCCTGAGTGACTGACTGACTGACTGATATATCACCGCACAGTCTTAGCCGCTGGTCCTAGAAACATGAAATTTGGAGGGTGTGTTCTTTGTGAGGAGTAGGTATCCATTTAGAAAGGGTTTTTTGAAATTCCATTCCTAAGAGGGTGAAATGGGGAGTTGAAACGGTAATTTTTCGACATCAACGCAGGCGAAGCCGCGGGCAGGAGCTAGTACATAATATTTTGTTTCCAAGCAATACCACCGCACACATATCAATACAGTTAAGTTTATACGCGTATTAGAGGCTCTCGGCATGTCGATTAGCCCTCAGGGATAACGCGGGCTATAAGATATAATCAGAGTTAATTATACTCAAGGTTCATTGGGTATACGGAACTTGTAGTCAATAGTCTGAAGGAGGTGTTTCGAGTTCTTGTTAATATGGTTTATAGAACTAAGAGGCGGGTTTGTAGTTTCTCTTGTCAGTTTTATGGCGTAAAAGAAAGAAAGTAACATCACCTCTGTACCAATTTTTCTGTTATATTCTTCTTGTCTATTTATATATGTGTACATAAATGGTTAAATAAATAAATAAAGAAAAATTGTTTATTCTGTAAAAACATAACGCACATTACTAGATATTTTTTTTAAGAAACATAAAATGCAAGGTAGCTAAAAGCCCTGTATTTAAGTCAGTATTTGGGTGCTTTATTCATTGATAGTTCCGTGAGTAGCCGGACGTAAAGAATAGCACCCGCAACTTCCTCCCGTGGATGTTGTAAAAGGCAACTAAGGGACTTATTAGAGAATGGGCAGCAGCGTTCTCTATGCATTTTACCACCATATTGCGATCGCCAACCCAGGCGGGTTGGCGATCGCAATATGCAAGCGTGGTGATTATGTCAAATCCCTCACGTTTTGAAGCGGCAAATGTCCAGCAGAGGACGTCTTTCGGCAGAAATGATGATGATGATGATGAGGTTCTGATAGAGGGGCTCGGGGCTAAGTAATGACAGACGCTGAGATAGATCCATTCGTATCGACCCTTTCCGGGGCTACTCCGTGAAAGTGTGACCATTTTTGCATACTGAGACTCCTCTGTATTTCGGAAAATACGTTAAGCCGCTCGTCCCGGCTGTCAATCTAAATTACCTATGTTCCGGATTGACCCAAAAATGGCTGAACGGATTTGGCACATAGACAGTGAGTACTTTTAATCTCGGTAGTACCTACGTTACCGCGGATTTTTTTTCCAACATCAAGGCAAGCGAAGCCGCGGGCAAAACCTAGTGAATCAATAAGAATTTTGTGATTTTTTGCTAAAGGTGGCTTATTTTGTCGTCAATTTGTACACTGCTTTCAGGTTTAATTTATTTATAAGACGTTGTCGAATAGTTTCACTACACTAGACTGTAGTAAATGAAAGACGGGTTGAACAAGTCTGATTTTTTTTAAGTACCCACAACTCAGCGATCATTATAATGGCCATACATTTACCTCTTCATCATCGTTCATCATCGTCTCAGCCGAAAGATGTCCACTACTGGACATAAGCCTCCCCCAATTCAGGGGGCTTTGCCATAATCGCCACGCTTGCCAGGCGGGTTGGCGATCGCAGTATGGTAATAAAATGTATAGAATACACTGTTGCGCATTCTCTAGTAAGTCCCTTAGTCGCGTCTTACAATACCCACCGGCACCATATACACCTCTTAGAACATACATTATATGTCATTGATTACGCTTAATATTCTGAACCCTCAATCAAATCTAACTGATCAGAGATTAAATCAGGCTTTCAGCAATCGGAGATAAAAGTCCCTTACACAAATCCAAGTTTAACGATCGTTTATCAAATTAAACGTTCGTTTATCTATCCCGCATTTTCTAAACCATGTTGGAAACAAGGAAGCGATACATCTCCTTTAAAATCACCTTGCAATCTATATCTAGAATCATAAACGTCGGTCGTGCGTTCGTTCCTCGATCCTGACGGTTACAGATAACTATCTATCATCTCACGTCCAGTTAGAAAACCAGTTGACGTTAGTTAACGTGTAGTTATGCGTTAAACTGAGTTCTAGCCTTCAAGGGTTATTGGCACAGGGAGAGTTTATTTAGATATTAGTCTACTGATTATGAGAGTGACGTCTCAATCAGAGTTATTTAGTATGAATAGGAAAACTTAGTAAGTTGTTTGTCGCAGTCATCATACAAGCCAAAAATATTTAGGTATTGGGGTGTGACTACAGTCGGTTACAACCTAACATTATTCTAAATTCATATGTTTTTAAAAATCAGCCAGTCTGTTGAATAAATTTAGACAAATAGGTTGTAACTGCAGCGTGACTTCTGCGGTTACAACCTATTTTTTTTTTTACAAATAATTAAAAAAAACGAACACTCATGACCAGTTGTTTGAATTTAGAAAAAAATTGATTGTAACTGTAGAGTAGGTACTGCTGCACATAATGTCGGCCAGTAAATTACCAAAATATCCTATTTGACAGCAAATAATATACCTCTGCTTCATCTGTTCCCATGGGCGTCATAAAATACACAAGACTGAGAGATTTTCGGTTCAACACAAAAGAAATGCGAGATTGAGAGACGGAGACATGTGAATCTGACAGTTTCAAACAAAACTATGTACTTACTTGGTGATATTAGAATTTTCTAAAGATTTTTTTTTTTTTGTAGGTCAATGTCTGATTTATATGTTGATTAAAATATGATTCACGACCGAAAATAAGGTCATAAAATATATGGATAAAACAATGTCATTCAAATAAGGTTTTCTAGACTTATAATCATCAGTCGTTAACCCAAAACCTCTTCGTTCATTTAATCTCAAATTTGAATGACGTTTTCATGAAATAGACATTATATTGATGATTTTAATGAATGTGTTATGGTCGTGAACCATATTCTGTTTAATATACAGTCTGAAACTGACTTGCAAATTGCAAACAAATAGGTATATCATTGACTGGCCTGTTAGTCTAGTGGTTAGTGACCCTGACTGCTAAGACTGGAGTCGTGGGTTCAATTCCTACTCAGGACAAATCTTTGTGTGATAAGCACAATCATTTGTTGTGTCTGGGTGTAATTTATCTATAATATGTATGTATTTAGAAATATGTAAGTATATTTATTAGTTGTCTGGTTACCATAGTACAGGCTCTGCCCAGTTTGGGATCAGATAACGGTGTGTTGGTTGTCCCAAGATATTATTATTATTATTAGATTAGATATATAATAAAAAATGGTGCTTCTCCCTTAAAAATATCCAAAACTGATATAAAAGTACAATACAAAGTGAAGATACATAATGTTATGACAGATAACAGATTCATTCAGCGGTGAAATCTCGCTGAACCAATTCCTATTTCCTGCCAATTCCTTTCTTTCATTGATAAAAAAATCAACTCAATCGGGTAGCGGGAAGTAGGTCAGAATCGACTGGATACGTTTTATTATAGACTAGCGACGTGCCCCTGCTTCGCGCAGGAGCAAATAACTCATGTAGGAGCATGTCTCACATACAATCTCATCACGATCAGCCTATAATGTTCCCACTTCTGGGACACAAGCCTATTCTCTGTAAGAGAACGTGGGCTATAATCCACCACGTGGTGTACTATGGCCTAAAGCCAAGCAAGGGCACGGAGCGGGTTGCTGGATGTCACGTATCTTCGAGATTTTGAAACATGTCTAAACTTCGTGATTTTTATGCTATAATTAAGTTGTAGCAATAATATTATTCCTTACATATAAACTTTCCAGAATTATTACTCTAAACTAGCTTTTTCCAGCAGCTTTGCCCGCGTAATATACATATAAACCTACTTCTTGAATCACTCTATCTTTAAAAAATCCGCATCAAAATCGGTTGCGTAGTTTTAAAGATCTAAGCATACACAGGGACAGACAGAGGGAATCGACTTTGTTTTATACTATGTATATGTTGTATAGTGATGATGGCGAAAACCACATCAAAATCCATTGTAAAGTTTAGAAGAACTAGGCATTCACACAAAAAGACACGAAAACCGACTTTATTAATGCTATGTATAGATATTGTTATAGATAGAACAGTGAAGTTAAATCAAGATTCTGTAGCGGCATCTACACCGCCACATGCGAACTACGCGTCATACTGACGTCACGCAAAATTCTACATCGCGCAAGCAGAGTCTACCGCGCAGTTATCACATGTACAACGTCCCAACATCAATACTCGGGCAGTTCTCCACCAGACACACGTTTGGTCGGAGGATGTTATTTTCTACTAGCTTTTGTCCGTGGCTTCGCCCGCGTGGATGTCGGAAATTAACGGAGGTATTTTTTCTAAAATAAAAGAATTCTTCTAAAATAAAAGTAGCCTAAGTTACTCCTTGTTACATCAGCTATCTGCCAGTGAAAGTCCCGTCAAAATCGGTCCAGCCATTTCAGAGATTAGCTGGAACAAACAGACAGACAGACAGACATACCGACAGACAGACAGACAAAAATGGTAAAAAAAATTGTTTTGGTATATGTACCGTGTATACATCCATATACACTTAGTAAAAAGTGGTTATCTTAATATTACAAACAGACACTCCAATTTTATTTATTTGTATAGATGGAAGTTGAGTGACCCACCCTGTTCCTCAAACATATTAGATTGTATAAACTTATGAAGCACTGATAATTTTGTTTGAGATTTTCAGAAAATACCCTTAAACCAGAAACATTTTGCAGTGCAGAGACTGCCAATCTTCATTACTTCGGCTACTGCATTAGAATGTTAAAATATTTAAATTCTGTCGTGGCTATTCTATTGCGGTTAGGATAAAAATAGGATTTGTATGATAAGACCTTTTGCAGCATACTTCCCCGGTACTAGCTGCATAGCATAATAATATGGTAAAGAAGCTATGTAAAAGTATGTATTACTTATACATGCTTTGTAAAGTCACGAACATTATACTGCTGCACAATATATTGCTACGAACAGCTCGGCATAATTATCTGACATTTGTGGAAAGCAGCAAAAATTTGTTACAACAATCGAACATTGAAATTTTCTGACGAGACAAGTGACGCCAAAACAGGATGGTGCATCGTCCTCAAAAAAATGTTTCACCTCTTAGGTAGTGCAAATTTTATCATCGAAACGTTATATGATTAGCAAATCTAAACCGCATTTAAAAGTAAGTTGTCTGTCATTATTATTAACCTAGGTTTATGTGAACCAGTTGCATTAGTGAAATTCGCCCTGAGAATGCTAAAGACTAAGCCGTCGTAGACCATTCTGCCAGTATCAATTTTCCATCAAATGAATATCAATGTCATACTTGATACTGGCAGAATAGACGACATAACCTAGTTCCTATAAATTAAGAGATACCGCACATTGTATCATCCTTGTTATTAGTAATTAAACCTAAGGTAAGTATTGGGCATTAGTTTAAAATTGTGTGCAATTAATGATACTTATTCCATCTATCTATCTAATCAACTACGTACACAAATACATCTAAATCGCTCTGAATTATTTCCTCGATCAATCTACGGATACATGTTGTACATAGTTGTCTTAACTACGTCCGATGCTACTGCGGCAGTTATCGCTAACGAAGGCGCGGCGACGTTGCAATCTCCGGTGCTTACGATTTCAACCTACAGCTAAACTACTATACTGTATTGGTAAAATGTTAGAGCGGGAAAATCCGGGATTTGTTATGGTTACTGTATAAGGATTGGAAGTCAAGAATGTCTGGTTGATGAGTGTTTTGATTGAACATTTTAGAGAGGTTTTTTAAGGAAATGGAAACGACAAATGTAACTAGAAATGGCAATATACTATTTAATTTATTTCGGATTTATTTGTTCATAATTAATGTTTGTTAGCATATAGCATAATCAGCCTATAACATTCTCACTGCTGGGACATTGGCCTCCTCGGAGAGAATGGACGGTAATCTACCACGCAGGGCTAGTGCGGGTTGGCAGATGTCACATGTTTTTGCATTTTTGGTTCTAAGACGATGTCGGTCACAATGTTTAAACTATTTTAGTCAATACTGAAATCTATATATTAATACGTGAAGCGAAAACTTTGGATCCCTTTTTACGAAAATTGGGCGGACGGAGGAGTATGAAATTTCGCACACTTATAGTTTATACAGAGAAGAAGTGACGAATGCTAATATTTTTTTTAAATTATGCGTAAAAATATATTATTTTCATTAAATAACACGTTACACACACTACTATTCATTACCGTGTATTTTATACACACATGCTTAAATACTCTTTTGTTTATGGTCCAATCGAGAATATCTGTCATTATTTTGTGTCTATAGTTAGGGAGCTGGCGAGCATTTCGGTATATGATTTGCACACGTTTCACGTCGAAGTGGATTGCAGCATTACGAATCGATTTGGTCCAATCAATTAATGTCCTATGTCGCTGCGTTTTCGCGTTACAGCGGATTGAAGTTGCTTAAAAAATCCGAGTATTAAATCATTTGCACATGTATGCCTCTAGAGTTCATGGTCACAATCATCTTGGAAACGAAGAAAATCGAAGAGGTAGACATTCAGGACTCTGCATTATCATGGGACGAAGTTGTAAAAATGTTAAAAAAAAAAGCTCTACTAAGTCATTTGCACGCGGTTCTCATTGCGCCCATTCGATTCACTATGACTCTGTGGATTCGAAAAAACATGTGGCAGACTCTTTGCTCACTGATTTTCAGCTGTATAACTTTTTGGAAATTCACGGAATCAAGGGACAGCGGATATTACATGGGATTTTTGTTATTATTTATAGTTTTATTCTTAATAGTTTTATTCTTATAATTTTGTTTAATATTATCCTCTAAACTCACGGTAACGATTAAACTTCTGGAGCTGAAATCTATGCAATCAAATTTTTTCTCAATGCTAACCAGAAACGAAATGCGCTTGGAACGTTAATTAGAAAGTATTTTTTTTAAATGGCATGCTTGATTGTAATCTGAATAGGATTAGGATCTGGATAGGAACAGTCTTTAACTTTTTTTAATCACGTTTTATTTGTGTAAAATACGTAGATTTTGAACCAAGACGTGTGAAAGTGCCTGAGAGCGAGAGAGAGGAAAAGCGTGCAAAATAAAAGGGGAGGCTGTGTATAGATTTACGCTCTATACATTTAGTTTCACAATACGGAAAAGGTCGGAACTGAGTTATACCGTTTTCACTCATATTCCCAAATAAAAGAGAGACACCACGAAAGGAACTATGGGGATATTTTATACCTGCTTGGATTGGCGCGAGCGTCGGGTTGAAAAAAAAATCTAATGGTCTGCCTTTGGAATATCAGAGGCCTGAAGGAATTCAAACATCAGTCCAAGAGGTAGACGTGTGCGCATAATATAGGACACCTTTTTTTACATTTTTGGAGCACTGTCGAAAGACAACGCAGAGGCAACATGTTGGCAAACTATTTTTCCGTGGTTCTTCGCATTGTTTTTAATCGAACAATTCAAATCTGCCAAGTGTTCACTTCATATAGAGTTTTATTAATCATAAAAATACATGTAAAAAATGAATACTACAAAAGTCAGAGCCCTGGATGTCTGCCTTTTCGATTCTTTCTTTTTCCAGGATGACTGTGATCATCAGCCCCAGAGGCAGACGTGTGCGCATAATATAGCACACCTTTTTTTAAACATTGTTGAAACACTGTAAATTTAGAACGCAGCGCCACTATGGTGGCAGTCGACGTCCTTGATGTTTCTAAGGGTATAATTATCACTATTAATAACGTCTGCCTTGTGTGCTGATCATATCGAAATTTTGCTCGCCAGCTCCCTAACTATTACTGAATGTCAAGTATAACCATAGGTAATAAATTAATTTTATTATAACCTTTTTCATTTTTAAAATCTATGATCATATCGAGAATATTTGTTTTTAATATTATTTGTCTAAGTATAGTGTTACTGAATGTCAAATATAACGATTTTTTTATATTTATTATTATATATGTTTTTTTTTTTCATTTAATAATGTATTTCTATTCGAATGAAGTACGGTCGAATTTCGACCAATGGGCGATCACTAGTATAATCAAATAGTCGTTCATAGTAAAAAAAAAGTAAAAAAAGTACTGTCATGCATGTCAACAAAGACCATATCATAAATTAACTCATTTTATTATCTAACGCATAGGTAATTACTTTTCCAAGCTTGGAAAATCATTGTATTCGTTTTGCACCGTTTCATACCAAAATCACAAGTTAAATAAATCTGCCACAGCAGAACAAATTCAGTCGGACAATTTAATTAAAACTCACACATTTCCGCCCCTTACCACTACTATCTTTTACCTAATTCTTACTATGGTTTTCAATCAGAAAACCATTAAACACTTAGGTACTCTACCTGTCCCGTCCTATACTCATATATCATGTCTACGAGCCGCCCCAAGGTAATCTGATTTCGACTAGATTTAACCAAGTCTGGGATATTTGGTAGCGTCCCACGAAATAGGCACTTTAGCTAATAAATAGGGTTAGACTGTGTTATCGTATCTATCTATTTGAAGGTTCGCACTCATTTATCTGAATTAGGACCAGATTTTGGAGTTCAGAATATAGGTACTATTTTCTTATATTTTTTTTTATATTTTTTGTGGGTGGAAAATCATCAAGTGACGTCCCCTGCTCTAGGGTGGAGCGGAAAGGCGTGTCAGATTTCTACTGACTAAAACCCACCCATGTTCCTTCAGTTGCCCATGTGCCACGGCCACGGTATCTCTTTCGAACTAATCTCGCGACCCTGACAAGAATATAGGTACTATAAGGCTGTGTTAGTGCGTTTACTATTGTTTCTTTTCAATAAAAACAACTGGATTTGTTTTCCAGATCGAGCTTTTCCAGATTTTCATCAGGATTTTTTTAGAAGCGGCCCGGTGTCTGGTTTTCTGCCCGGATATTGGCCATAGACTAGCCCCATATTACATTAGAGTTAAGTATAAGTGGCGAAATGTGGGTGTAGGGAAAACAAACGTTAGCTCACCTTAGACTTTTTTTTTTGTATTAAAGTGCCAATAGGTATTTTATTTTGTTTCAAACTCCATTGAGTTTCAAAGGTTAGTCTTAAAGTGTAATGAAATTATATCCGGTAACCGGAAATCTTATCCGTAACAAACAGACAGACATTTGCTTGTTATAAGTGTCGTTTAGACTGTTTTATACATTTAGTAATAGGCTGTTATTTTGACTTCACAAGCAGACAGTACTTGTATAGTTGTATAGATTGTACCTTCATCAATAACTTAAGGTATTGTTGAACTGCCTAGAAACCTTTTAATATCCAAGAGAATTTCTGCCAAAAAAATATTCGAACACATTTCTCCCCGGAGCACCCTTTAAATAATTGATCACGATACGTAAGTACGTGCGTTATATTACGAAATAATATTCCTCGCAAATTATAGTAAATTGTTGTGAGAATTTGTCCGACAACTAATACATTGCCGACACAAAACTGTCGCTCATTAATCATCATAGAACAGAACAGACGATGGATGTAACTATAATGAAATTAGTGGCCATCAAAGAAATTGAGGCCGTCATTTGTTTTATTATTTCTCTATTAGATACATCGTGTTAAAAAAATGTGATAGTGATGGATTTGTGGCCTACATAGTTAAGACAATAGATCGATTAAGGTGATTCCTTTACTGTTCTTGCTTATACATTCGTATTTCTATTCCGAGAAATTTCGATCGACATCTAGACGCTTTTTGTAGACTTACAAAACTTTCTTAATCTTTTGGCGCCATTTACTTCGTTGGTAAGCATCGTCATCTGTAAGACCAAGCTTTTGCATGTCCTCTTGGAAATTTTCATCCAAGTAGTTTTAATATTAATAGTATAACACAACATGGTTACGTGTAGTGAGGACGTAAAGAATTGCAACATCCAATTTCTTCCCGTGGTTGTCGTAGAAGGCGAGTAAGGGACTTACTGACAAATGCTTGCACTGACTGGACAGGTCCACTCAATCTGTGTGGTTCTTTCTTCAAAACACCATTTCAGTCACCAATCTACATGATCTTCACATGATGTGAACAAGATTATGTCTGGACTTTAAAAGAGACTGTGACCTCTGAGTTTGTTTCGGCCTTTCTTCTCAGAGTAGTCAGTTAGGAAACGCCGAACTCATCTAGTTTAAAAAAATATAATTGTCATGTAAAAGTGTTTGTACAAACCTACTTACAGAAATAAAATCATTTATCATTTATTTATCATTTACCATTTTCTATATTGGACATATTTTGGCTGTAGTGTTGATATTAACATAACATCACGCTGGTAACATCGAAGGGTTTGACAGACGTGTAAGTACACTTCTTTTAAACCCTTCGATGTTAATAATACACCAAAATTTCACCAGTTATCTAAAAGTCCCACACAAAAGGGGACAAGCCTCATTGCCATCAACCGGGTACAAATCCAAACTTCGGACTGCTTCTGAGCAATTTCTGATGTAAAAATCCAATAACACTTTGCCCGACGCGGCATTCGAACCTAAGAATTCATGATCAACAGTAGCGCTTGCGACTACTAGACGAACGAGGCAGTTAAATTATGAAATCTTTCTTAATATATAATCATATTAATACGTAAAGCGAAAACTTTGTACCCCTTTCTACGAAAACGAAAATGAAAATGAAATTTGGCACGGTAAAAGTTTATATGGAGAAAGAGTGCCGAAAGCATATGTTTTTATATAATAATGCATTTCTATTTATATTAATTATGGTCGAGTTTGACCAATGGGCGAACCCTAGTATTCATTAAATACGTGATTGACTGACAGACTCACCAGCTCTTTTCAGGAACGCTTGTCAAATAAACTTAATTACTTTTTAAACATGTCAATAAAACATGTTTTCATGCACATTCAGCCCAATAAGTACAGTGACAGCATTACAACCACGCGATGAATACAAAATAAGTGATTGAATTTTCGCTTTAATTAATCGTTTTTCAGTCGGTTAATAAACACTGCAAAATATTTATGCCAATTCAATGGTGCTTGTATTTATTCGGAATACAATTTTAGCCAGTACGCCAACTGCAACCATGAATTAGGCGTATGATTCTAAACCCCGTAATGTAGAAAATTATAATTTGTTACAAAAAAAAAATAATCTGATGATCCATTTACAGGGTCAAATGCTAGAAGCTGGCAATCCTATACCCCTCGTGTACATCAAAACCGATGGAACAAAAAAAACCGGCCAAGTGCGAGTCGGACTCGCGCACCGAAGGTTCCGTACAAACCTGTAGATTTTCACGGTTTATGCATAAGGTTTATATTTATGAAATTAAATGTTCTTTCTTAATTTTTATATTTGAGTTGATTGAATGAAAGGTAAATTGCGGTTTACGATTCATGACGTATTAAAAAAAAACTACTTACTAGATCTCGTTCAAACCAATTTTCGGTAAAAGTTTACATAGTAATGTACATCATATATATTTTTTTATTTTGTCATTCTCTTATTTTAGAAGTTACGGGGGGAGGGGACACATTTTACCGCTTTGGAAGTGTCTCTCGCGCAAACTATTCAGTTTAGAAAAAAATGATATTAGAAATCTCAATACCATTTTTGAAGACCTATCCATAGATACCCCACACGTGTGGGTTTGATGAAAAAAAATATTGAGTTTCAGTTCTAAGTATGGGGAACCCCAAAATGTATTGTATTTTTCTATTTTTGCATGAAAATCTTAATGCGGTTCATATAATACATCTACTTACCAAGTTTCAACAGCCTAGCTTTTATACTTTCGGAAAAAAGTGGCTGTGACATACGGACGGACAGACATGACGAATCTATAAGGGTTCCGTTTTTTGACATTTGGTAACGGAACCCGAATAAGAATAATTTTCTTTTTCATCAGTTGATGAGCGAAGGTCAGTGACCATAATCAGACAGCTGGTCTTGTAATTTTTCGTAGAACTTAGAACTTTTTATGAATTTCCAAAACCATAACCACTTCATAAACTCTGGTTATAATCTTGGCTAAGATGCAATTAATAGTCTGTTGTAATTAACTAAAGACATGGCTGTACGCCAATACACGACTCATAACTTGCCATTTGCAAGCCCATTTTATAACAACTTCAATAGGACATTTAATATAAGGAGTTGTAGTTGTCGCAATAATCGAAAAAATCGTATACCGTCCAGTCCAGAGTGCCTTAAAAAAAACATGGCAAAAAATTTAAATCATTGGCATAAATTTAATATCTTTATAATTCATTGGGTAACCATTTATGAAATTTGTCAGTCAATATCCACGCTGGATTCTTGCTTCGAGACTTCCTATCCTATCTATACCTATAATATAAGTATAATTACGGTACATATGTATGTACCTATGTGTATTATACAGAGAAACCTGGTTAATTGGGATCTCAAGGGACCAAGAATTATGTACCAATTATTGAGGGTTTCCATTAATCCAGTTTTCCAATTAAGCAGGTTTAAAATTATAGTTGTGTCATTTACAGAGGCCCCCGTTTATAGATATCGAAATGTACCCTTATTCCATTTTTCTGAGAGAAGTTGTAATTTTTCAGATGCTGTACTGAACGTTTTATATGTACGTTTGGACATTTTGTACACTTTTATTCCCTTGTTTCAGGTCAAAACCTGAGATAATACTGACAAACAAAGCGTGTGCGAAAGTCATTCAAATGTTTGTAAGCAAACGTTTCAAATCCTGTCCCAATCTGATTAATTTGTCTCACTTATACAGGGTATTGAGCTACAGAGTTCCAAATATAGAGGTAAATATCGAAAATATCATAGAATTCAAATCTCATTTAACCAGGTTCGAAAAGTCCCATTAACAGATTAAATACAATGAAAAAGTACTGGGACCTCATTGCAACTCTCAATAATAGAGGTTTCTCACTTATCCAGGTCCTACTTAACCAAGTTTTAGTTCTTGCGTACTTATTTTATTATAATTCATTACACTATTATTTTTTAAAGTTTTTTTATCATTGTTCCTTTCAACCAAAGCACCTGCCGTCTAATCTTTTCCCCAAATATAAGTCAATAATAAAGGTATTATTGTGTGCAAAAAGTTTAAATTAATTAACCTCCCAAATATAGCTTGTCTGCATACGCTTTTTGAAAAACATCAGAGGCCATTTTCCCGGTCATAGCCCAGTCTACACAAGTGGTTCAGATGAGCAATGCATAATTTCTAAAGCTTTATTCATAACTGTTCGAGAAAATGAGTGACAGGATTTCATGAATAAGAAGGCTAGTGTTACACGGCTTATTGCTCTTTTCACTATATAAGGCTACGTTCACATTTATAGATGTTTTACTTAGCTTGTATAGCTTAGAATTCTCAGGCAAGCACCGCTACATGCCACCTTACTAACGAGGAACCGAGAGCGCAGTGAATTCTAGAATTTTCTTTTTTAATGAATGGCGACACATTTTTCTATAGGGGCCGAGCGGTGATAAAAATTTCTATGGACGCGTATGTAGCCTGAGGTCGAGTAGATATGAGACTGCATACGTATAGGAAACAGGAGACCCACCGCACAAAGAAGACCAATATAAAAGGCTGTAGATTTGTAGGCTATAAAATATATTATGATCTTCATAATTGAACATACCCATACTAGTCAACGTAACGGTCGTCTTAATAAAAAGAAAAATCATACAAACACAGCTGATTATAACATCATAACACTGTAAAAGATCTCTTTAAAGGTCAAAGTGAATTAGTTAGCGAGACTTCGCCGAGTTATGTTTTAGACCCATGTAATAGGGGCAAGAAAATTTGCAAAATTAGAAATGGAAAAGCCAAAAACACTTTGGCCGACGCAGAAACTCGCAACCACAAGACCAGTGAGGTAGTCAAGATTGTTTCGTATGGAGAAGATTGGGCGAGGAGCTCCTCCGATATATTTCGAAACCTAAAAAAAGAACCAAAAAATTTTTTTTTCGATGCCATTAACCGCATGCACCGCGCCGCAGTGTAGTCACTTAAAATATCAGTTTCCAAAGTGTAAACTTCACAGACGTGATGTTTACGTATATGTTATACGTAAACATGATAAAACACAAAAAAAGAACATATTTTCTCAACCCATACTTCAAGTAACTTAACCAAAAAAAATACCTTATTATTTTTATATTTTTGTCGTATTTTCATTGGAGTATCACTAACTTATTTAACTTGACCCTGTAAACACCTATTCTAAATAAACAGAGTAGTTAAAATACCACCACATTTAACACTTCATCGCTCAGTCTATCGACGCTCAAGTCATTATGGCCCAGCGCACGTCCAACCCGATTTCTCCTCCTTTTCATCTAATTCAAAGGGAGCCACTGAGAATCGCCCTAGATTTCATTAATAATGAATACATTATGTATTGTGATAGAACAATATTGTCTCTATGTTAACTCTGTAGGACATAGCGTGTTGCTAGAATGTTTAAGTTATTGTTAATGGATGTATGTGGCTCTCGGGTTTTCTCTTAGGATGTGGAAGTATGGCAGATACTATGTATTTGCGGTATGTACCTATGTGTTTGTAGGACATCGGTAAGGACAAAGCGCGTTCTTCTTCCGTGCATGTCTCTTTGACGAATCGGTAACTTCATTCGACATGTTGCTTTACCTATTGACCTTAAATGACACGATACACTATACATACAGTTTAGTTCACACCACCTAAGTATGACATATGATTTAAACAATACCTTAAAACAAAAAAAAGAAGGAGTCTTATTTTTTTTCTCTTTCTCTCTCTTTCGTTATAATTGTCATCATCTCAGCCAAAAGACGTCCACTGCTGGACATAGGCCTCCCCCAAGCTCTGCCACTTCAACCGGTTTTGTGCTTCCCGCATCCAGCGGATTACTGCGGCCTTCATAAGGTCATCGGTCCACCTTGTTGGAGGCCTTCCAACTCTACGTCTAATACGTCTCTACGTATAATTGTCAACTTAAAACTAAAAAATGGAGGAGCGTTATTGGTTCTCTGTCCCTCTCTTGTCATAATTGTCCCATAAAGCTTAAACATTTGCTAAGTAACGAAATATGTAAGAAAATAACAGAAATCTGTGTCAGTCTTCAGAAAAAGTAATCAAGTCAATAGATGCTACAAAAGGCGATATACACTGGTAATAAATACAAGAAATCAAGGCCAGGCGTAGGCAGTATTTGCTGGCCAAACATAAAGTATTGACAATTCAAATAAAGCGAAAAAGGAATATTAGAGGATGATAAATTCAGATTGAACGTAGGCAGAATATTTCGCTCAGGTCGATCACCTGTGACCTACACAATTTTGAGAGCCGTACTTTATCATTTCGGTATTTTAGGTTTGTGCGATGAAATGGAAAGCGCTCAATGAGTTATCAATAAAATTAGGTGCCTACAAGATTTTTTTTTAAAAATCAATGTAAGTAGGTCGCCCATAAAAGCGTGTCTGATTGTATTTGAAAATGCGTTTTGATTGTTGTTACATTTTTTTTTAAATAGTGCATGCGGTCTATTACCTCAAAATTGATGAAAAAAAGGTAAGCTGTCCCGTAACACATGCAATCCAGAATGGTACAACCAGTGTTTAGAAAAAAAGTGCAGAAATCATCACTCATCAAACCTTTCTAGTTACTTACAGAATCCGTAGAAAACGACTGAACATTTTATAATTCAAAAAGCGACGTAGAAAAGCTACCAAGCCAAAATCACGATTATTCTGCAAAAAAACAATAAAAAATTAACCCCGTCAAACCATTATTCAATACCACCGCAGAGTTTTCATTCATTCACAAACAAATTGCTTTAAAACGGAGGCATTTTATCGCGTCAATATAAAATGCATGTGACATGATACGGGTGTCAACATACGGGGTGATACGTGACGCGGATATGTTTATTATCACTTTATATATATTCCTTTATTTTTGACAGAGAAAGTAAAATATATAAGGCTTGTTTTTAAATGTCAGTATGGTGCTGGACGTAAAGAATAGCACCATCCCATTTCTTCCCGTCCGTCGGTCTGGTAAGTGGCGACTAACAAGAGAATGGGCAGTAGCATTCTCTATGCATTTTACCACCACACTGCGATCGCCAACTCGCTTGCCAAGTGTGTAGCATACTCCCCAAATTGGGCGAGTGGACAACTTTTGGTTAAAATGATGAGTCTTGTTAGGTAATGGATTTTGACGATTTCAAGGACGCAATTGTAAAATGATGTCTAAAAAGTGCAGAAATCATCACTCATCAAACCTTTCTAGTTACTTACAGAATCCGTAGAAAACGACTGAACATTTTATAATTCAAAAAGCGACGTAGAAAAGCTACCAAGCCAAAATCACGATTATTCTGCAAAAAAACAATAAAAAATTAACCCCGTCAAACCATTATTCAATACCACCGCAGAGTTTTCATTCATTCACAAACAAATTGCTTTAAAACGGAGGCATTTTATCGCGTCAATATAAAATGCATGTGACATGATACGGGTGTCAACATACGGGGTGATACGTGACGCGGATATGTTTATTATCACTTTATATATATTCCTTTATTTTTGACAGAGAAAGTAAAATATATAAGGCTTGTTTTTAAATGTCAGTATGGTGCTGGACGTAAAGAATAGCACCATCCCATTTCTTCCCGTCCGTCGGACTGGTAAGTGGCGACTAACAAGAGAATGGGCAGTAGCATTCTCTATGCATTTTATCACCATACTGCGATCGCCAACTCGCTTGCCAAGTGTGTAGCATACTCCCCAAATTGGGCGAGTGGACAACTTTTGGTTAAAATGATGAGTCTTGTTAGGTAATGGATTTTGACGATTTCAAGGACGCAATTGTAAAATGATGTCTCTCATTATAAGTCAACATTGAACCCAAACACGCGCTTTACTTTGTGTTACTTATTTCTTTGCCACTGCTCTCAAAACGGTGGAAAAAAACATTGTGAGGATACCGGCATGTCCTAGAAACAAAAATTTAGATTCTACCAATCCGCACTGACTGAGAATCTGCCTACCAATTTATTTGAAGTTTTAACAGAAATTGTTCTACGAGAGTCGCATCGCGCCTGCTTGTGGGAGCCTTTATTCATTCCCAAAGTTTTACATAAAACTACAAACACGAAATTACACTAAAATAATTAAATTTCCTTCCATTAACATTTCAAGAACCTATCTCAATAAACTCTAGTACTGTTCCATACACATTACACTAAGTTAGTGCCGAATAATTCGATTTAAGTTCCATTTATGTGATTGTACTGTTCTAGCGAAATGTACCGAGAGTAAGTACGTACACTTAAATAATTGCTTCCCAGGACAGATCGTATTTGTACTGCCGTTATTTAGGTTAAGATGCTGAAAACTTCTAGAAATCTGTGCTCTTGTTTGAAAGTAATTGTTTGAGGAAATGAAGGATTTGTATGCACATTTACTTATCCCTTGTGCAAAGTGAACTAGAACATTTTCTGAGTAAATTTGAGTATGTTGTTTTATTATAGTTTCACCGCGAGTGATGTGTTTGTTTGTTTAATTTTATAGCTATATTCAGTAAACATAGGGTTTATAGTCACATGATAGGCACGAACAGAAACAAAAAGCAATACATACTTATAGATTAAATCAAAGTCTAGCTTCATTCATCATTACAGCAAGACGTCTACTGATGAACATAGACCTCCCTAACGGCGGCATTTGCCATAATCGCCACGCTTGGCAGGCGGATTGGCGATTTCAATAAGGTTGCAAAATGCATAGAGAAACGCTTCTGCCAGTCTCTAGTAAGTCACTTAGTCGCCTTCTAAAACACCCACAGGAAAAAATGCGGCGGTGTTATATTTTACATCCGGCACCACACGAATCCTTAGTGAAAGTATAGCTATGCTAAGTCTAATAAACAGTTTTGATACTTGAGACGAGTGTTTGCAGAGACGCTTCGACAAAAAACCACAGACGCTTGCATTCAAGACTCTTGAAAACCAAGCCACGCATCAAAGATTCTCCAACCCAACAAGAGCGTATAAACACAACCAATACCAACATTCATGGCCCCATATTTATTTTAACCCAGTTCCCAGTAAAAGCCACGTTTACCCACATTAGGGCGAGGCAATCTAGCTACTCATAGCTCCCCTCTGATGTCTCATTTCACGCACGGTCACAGTCATAACTTGGCGTAAAGTAACGGAAAATTGCTTCTCAGGCATCTCACACTACGTCGTCGGGTCGTCGACGTGTCGTCGTGTCAAAATGATAAGTGTATGAATATACTTACGACCCACGCTGGATTTTTTGAGTTTTATAACTGTACTTTTTGGGAAAATTTTGTTTTAGGAACGGTAATGGTGAAGGTTAATAGCGTTTTCAATAAGGACCTAAATAATCGTGTTTTTGATAGGCCCCAAAGAGGTTTTTATACTAGCCATCGTAATTAAACTTGTTGAGTACGTAAGACTGTACTGGGAGACATACAGGATGGTAGGGACATGATTCTAAACCCTGGGACAAAATATATGGCAGAGCACTTATCTATGAAACAGCAGATTTTTTTTTTAATAACCTACGAAAAATTTCCACGCTGGAAGTTTCTGACTCATGTACTGAATCCATCATCAATCGCTGTCACTGACACCCAGAATATCTAATACTTATTTTTCGTAGTTTTATTCGCGATTGTTGTTTTGACAGACCTTGCAGAGAAATCTCAAAGATGACACTTAAAAGCCAACATTCACCACAAAAATTCTAAGCCCCCAATTACGGCCACACAAACCACAACATCACCATTCGACTGACCCTCAATCGAGATAGGACTGCCCATCACGACTAATGACGACAATTTGCGGCCGCACATCCGTTGCTACGAGTCGCGAGCGTTCGGCCAGCCTAAAGCGCAGACCACACTGGTAACGAAGCTAAGTTCGTTTAGCTTCACTCATGCAGCTACCGCGTGTTTGCAAACTTCAGTTCACACTACAAACTATGAACTGAAGTATCTGCCAGGGTCGCGAGATTTGTTCGAAAGAGATACCGTGGTCCTGGCACATGGGCAACTGAAGGAACACGGGTGGGTTTTAGTCAGTAAAAGTCTGACACGCCCTTCCGCTCCACCCAGAGCGGGAGACGTCATTTAATGATTACCCACCCACAAAAAAAAAATGAATAGATGCGGTAGAAACATGAGCGGAGCCAAACGAACTTAGGTAGCCCGAAGTATAGACAACCTTCTCAGGTGACTCCACTCTGCGTGGCCAACACGGCCTACTGTTATAGATATGAATCACACATTTTTATCACAGTTTGGGAACAAAAACCGTGATAAAATACGTGACTCAATCTTATCATAGAGGCCATGCTTGCCCCGCTGGAGTGCAAATATGGTGTTGTCCCACAAACAAACAATCATAATCATAATTTCACTCGAAAAGGTGGAAAAAGCCTCCCCGAAAAGGAGGGAAATTCCCATTATCGCCACACTTGACAGGCGGGTTGGCGATAGCGGTCGCAGTGAAAATGCGGAAATTATTATCTTGTCCAGCGTGTCCTGTTCTCTGTACGCTACAGGAGTTCATGGACGCTGCTGAAAGTGCCAAGATCGTAACCAAATTCTAAGCTATATTTAGATTGCTACCGACATGTGAAGAAGATGAACGAACTTAGCTTCGTTCCCACTGTGGCCTGCACTTAATGGGGTAATGGAAACGCTGGAAAATTGCCTCAGGGTGATCTTATCGAAGATATATAGAATTTTTATTGGTCATATCCGTTCGCCCTAGCTAGTTAACTTCGTTTTAGCGCAGATGAACCGGTAATTAAATGGAAGCCAGCTTTATTTATTTTTAGATCGACGTTCTTGCTTGAGTGGATTAAGTATGGATTAAGGGTAGAAGGTTTGTTTATGATTAAGCTGCTCGGAGGAGTAATATTTTATAGCTATTAAAGATTAGTGACTACTACGAGACTTATGAGAGTTTTACGACGGAATTTTGCAATCATAATTATTTTTTGTCTGTTTACATCCTAAAGGTGATATTGCTTTCCTTTTAAGCCAGGAAAGGCCTTCACAATTAGATACTATTTACAGTATACAGTGTAGAATGTAGTATATTTTATTACAGTATTCTCAATGTATTCGCAGGTTGGTGGGATTCCCCGATGCTGCGGAGGTGAATGCGGCTCCACGTTGAATTTTAATTGTATATTTTTATCTGTACTAACACTTGAAGTTAATAATAACTGTTACTAACCCTATGGACTCCGGTCTGAAATAAAAACTTTATATTCTATTTGTTCCAATTAGAAATATTTTAAAAATAGAAAAAAATTAAAATTAAGGGTGTTGCCTGACTGACAGTTTCAAATTGTTCACATAAACGAAGCCGCGGCCTGAGCTAGTTATCTCATAAAATGAAGTAGTGAATGTATTATTCAACACTGTCAACACTGGCTTCCGGGAGACAGTGAAATAGTGCTTTCGCTAGATGCAGTGCCATCCTTAAGATATGATAGGTAGGTCAACGTTCCATCAAGTTTATTAAAACCAAAGAGAATTTTCCGTGAAAAATAATGTCAATGTTTATTTTTGCAATCATTATTTACAAAAGAGCGCATATCTGAACAGTAACCGAACAAAATAAATTGGAACATGTTTAAAATAAGAACAGTTTGTTTTAAATCAAATATTTTCTAAAATTCAACTCCAAAAAGTTTCTAACCATTTACGGAACATTCATTCGCGGCAACAGTATTCGCAAAAGGACACGTTACACGTGCTTCCTAATTAGACCTTTGGGAGTAATTAGAAGTCCGAGGCTGGACCACTTTGCTCAAAAGATAGCTCTAAAAACACCTACGAAACCTTCTACGAGAAAGCACTACGGAGTCATGAGAGTAGGTATAATGGCAGACATAAAAAGAAACACTTTAGCACGTATAAACATAAACATTAACGAAAATGATGCTCTTACGGCGTCTTTAGGGGTTATGCTTTTATGCAATGGTGGAACATAAGACGGCATTAACACGGAAAACATTGAGTTTAAAAGTAACACAAACACAAGAAACACACCAAGGAACACACGAAACGGAAACAAAAGTGGATAGGGAGCAAGCCCATTTCTGCTAGTTACTAAATATCAGATTCTTTAATCATATTTTTTGTAACTCCTATGGATCATCATCATCATTATTTCAGCCGAGTAGCAGTATGGTGGTAAAATGCATAGAGAACGCTGCTATACCATAACCTCGTAAAGCCCAAACTAAGTTTCCCATGATGAGCTAAAACACCCAATGTACAATACAATGAACAATATCATCTAACATGGTTCCTGCCCAAGCACATTCAACAATTTTTTTTTTAGGAACAAATTAACTATCTCAGCACTCTTATTTAGAAAGGAATTTAATACAACTACTTTTAAGTTGATATTACGTTTTTATTTCAAAGCACATTGGGCGTTTAGGAGAAGATTTAGTTTTTAAGTGTGGGTCGGAATGTTGCATGTCACTTTGTTCAATACGTTGTACGTTGGGCCTTACGAGGATAAGATCTACTTACATAAATAAACATTTCATTTCCTTTGATATATTTTTTAAGATTCCCTAGACACTTTTGATATGTGTAATTGGAACTCCCTAACAGTTTTTTTTAATGCCTATACTGTTAAAATCGTAATACTGTGACTACTATCGAGTCAAATTATCAATAATAAGAAAAAGGTATGCATAGATAAACTGACACATCCAAACTAATTACGTAATAAACCAACTTCTCAATTCAATTTCAAACTATTTGATAACTCACGTCATCAATCTCCATTTTAACACAAAACCGTTTTTTTTTTAAGCCGAAAGTGAGTGAATAAAAATTTATAAGTACCTACACAAAAATACTGGAGCTAATATGAAAACAGAATAGTCATCAATGTTAATTTCGACTGAAACTGTTTTCGTGTTACGTCACTCATAACATGAGATGTTTCACCCCGTTCAACAGTGATACTGTTTTAAAAGTACGATATTCCGACGTATATTGTTAAAATGTTTAAATATTGTGAGCAAAGCTTTTTTTATGATAGGCATTCGTATCTGTCTGTGGGATAACGATACTCTTCTATACGCTGCAGCGGATTTCTATATGGTTTTCACCATAATTTAGGGGATTTATACAGAAAGGTATTTGTGTATAATACATTAATATCAAACGTACATAAATAAAAACGCGTTCTGAGTGATGCCGGACGTAAAGAACAACACCCATCCCATTTCTTTCCGAGGATATCGTGAAAGGCGACTAAGGGGCTTACTAGAGAAATGGGCAGCAACGTTCTCTATGCATTTTATCAATATACTGCGATCACCAACCCGCCTACCAAGTGTGGCCATTATGAAAACCCATCCCAAAAAATGTACCGGTCAAACTGGCGGTGCATGCCTATGTCCAGCAGTGGAGGAGGTCTTTCGGCTGAAATGATGTTGATGACGATGAAATAATAAAATACGATGTTTTGTCAAGTCCTGAAAGCCGTGCGGAGCAGAGGCGGGTCTCTAAAGTGTATAAAGAGTAAGTTACAAAATTGTAAAAAAGAAGTATGTCCAGACACCAGCACATCGAGCTACCACAATCTGTCAAATTTCTTTAATAGATTTTCAACTTTATTGCTACAGTAATAGGTTCAAGATTGATTTGGAGAATTTGACAGTTTCGGGTACCTTGATGTGCTGGCGTCGGTATGTAAAGTGTCAATTTTCCCAACGAAATTACTTTAGAAGTACTAAAGAAGTTGTAACACATTGATGGATGGCATTGCAGAACTTTATTTAAACTTTTCCGTGGACTACCCGGTCCTTGGTCACTTTACACAAGTACTAAATAATAACAGTCGTACGGATCGATTGATCAGGATAAACTACTCTTGCCGCGGTTGTTCCGTGGATGGGTAACCATCTTTACATGCCAAAACCCCTCCGCGCCTCGGAAAGCACGTTATGCTGTTGGCTGCAGCTGTCATCCATAGATTTTTGACAGTCATAATGTGTCGTCAGAAGACCGAAAGTCTGACAGCTGGTCTTACTTTACTAAAAGGTGTCGTATTACCTAGGGATGTTAGGGAGCTCCGTAACCGTAACCGAAACTATCGGATATCCGATATAAAAATTTATCCGTATCCGAATCCGAAATAAAAGTTTCGGATAATATCGGATTTGTTATTACATTTTTATTTTAGGTAGATTAGATAACACTCAATATATATTTATAATCATTTTTATTTTAAATAGCTGTAATAATTACTCACACACTGATTGTAATTCCTACCAAATGCTGACATATAAAAAAAAACATTTTATTAGCTATTTGTATTTTACTTTTGAAATTCCTTAAAAGTTTAATATCCGTAACCGAAATTATCCGAAACTAACGGATAATCCGAAATAATTTCATATCCGTATCCGTATCCGGTATAATAATCATTCCTACATCCGTATCCAATCCGTATCCGAAATTTCATATCCATAACATCCCTAGTATTACCCAGTAAAAGGGTGGTGGAGGTCAAATAGGTACTCGATTCATGTTAAATACTGGTATTCAACTTCATCCATAGACTGGAAGCAAACCCCTAAATTTTTGGGAAAAGGCCAAGTAGGTTGATTGTTCTTATTGTTCTCATAAATTGTCAATTTCATCAAAGAACATCAGTTTACAGAAGGAAATTAAAAGGAGTTTTCTAGACAACGCTACGGGAAGGAAAACAGCGATTTTCTCATTTATTTTTCCTTTGTTGACTCTTACTATTTGCTTCCCTTATAAACATCTGGTAACATCCACAGAGTGGTTCAGGTGTATTGTATTTATGTTAGTTTGTCTTCTAAATATGAACGTGTTAAATATAACTAGACATTTTGACGCGATTATTATTTCATGTGAGCATACATTTGGCCTCCATACATTTGGCATATCCCCGTGTCTCGGAAAACACGGTAAGCCGTTGGTCTTGAACCTGATTTCTCTCTGGTTGTGTCGGATGACCGTCCCACCAGACTCAGGGAAGAGTGAGTGCACCTGTATCTGCGCACACACTTGTCCAATATAATATGTCCCGCGCCGATGGCTAGTCTCCGTTGAGATCGGCCGCTGTGGCCGAAATACGGTCTGCATGCGTAGCATGACCACCGTAGAAATGGGTTTTGTCGACGGAAGAATAGACAAAATTACAGATTGTAGAAAGATTAAAGACAGAATTAAAGATTGTAGAAAGATTTGTACCGTTTTATGCTGGCATAGCATGACAATTCTATCTCTATTCTACTAAGAATAGACAAAGTTCTTTCTATGGTATTCATGCTACGCGTGCTGGAGGACTAGATAAGATGATGCATTTGGCAAAAAAAGCCTCATATTTCGTATAGAATGGATGTGTTCCTGGGATGTTGATGGGACTTAAATATTACTGGAGAAATGTGGGTTATATTATATTATATACACCGCGGATATAGGCGTGATCTTATGTGATAATTATTTTACATCGAAGAATGTAGGGATATCGAAGTAAAGTAATATCCGAATAAATGAAGAGGGATAAATTAATACACGATGCAAACAATATTGTGACTACATTAAACAGAAGTAAACAAATAGTTGATACAATGTAGATAATATCGTATGACAATTGTTTATTTGTTGTTTGAATGTTAATGAAACGTTTACACTAGTGGTAGTGAAACTATAAACACAAGAATTTCCATGTTACACCAGTTACAAGTAAATTAACTTGTTTATGTCACCTTATAATTATGAACTTCGTTAGTTAATAATTTATCGTAGTCTAAACATGAATGGAACAAAACAAAAAATTAAAAAATAAAATTCATACGTAATATGATCAGCTGATTTTGTTCATTTTTGTCTCTAGATTTTGCCAATATACAAGTAAAGCTCAGTTAAATGACAAATCCAAAATACTAAAACCTCATTCCCGTGGGATAAAATTTAATGATTATTTATTCGTAAAATTAGCAGCCATACTGCATATTTAATTACAAAATATTCACGAGCGCTCATTTATAAATGACGATTCCCAACAACGTTGTACTTCATATTTATGGAACCTGAACCGCTTCGTTAGTAACTGAAATTAAAATTAATTCATTGATTGCGCTGTTATGCCTGTAGTACGCTTATAAATTTATGTTATGGAACAAATATTTTAATTTTTGTTGTATCTTTTGAATATGTTTTGGTTCCAATAAGGTTTAAAATGTGGCTGAGAATTTGACACACAAACTGGAACCGTGAATACAGCACATAATTCTAGATTCTCAAGGGAATATTGTAGAAATCGGCAATTTAATGGAACAGCAATTATTTTCAGATAGAAAGTAAGAAAATACGTTTATTTGCGGCAAACATGACAGAAATACCAGAAGCATACAAAAATAAAAAATTAGGTGTGGGAAAACATGCGTCACATCCACGCAAAAACGGCCATTACCTACTCAGCATAATGCTGTTACCCTATGCGAGACAGAGCCTCAGCGCTGGTTTTGAAATCTGATCGATCATGATTAAGCCCATGCACCTACGGACATTATAAAGCAGCGAGAGTTTTTCGCGTAGACTGCTTAGCGCAAGTTGAAAATAGAACGCTGTATTTTTGCGAAGCGCTGAGACTCACTCGCGTTGCAGTTTATTGGATTCTTAATTCTCGGTCCAGCACCTTAAGTCTTAAATGAAGTGCGCGATGAAATACCGCTGCGATTTTTTTCCGCGTGGACGTTGACTTATCGGCAATATTATAATAGGTGAATTAGCCAGCTTGAATAATGATGTCGATTTGTCGACCGTATTATGCTGGTGAAAAAGCTATCTTGAATAATGATAAAAAAACGAAGTTTTAAGAACTCGACTTTCAAAGGAAAAAGGAATGTCTACAAGTGAAAAAGTAATGAAACTTTCTTGCTATTCTTTTATTTTTTGTTTCAGATTGTATTTTAATTAACTTTTATCGTCATTTACTTTGTACGAGCATCCAGCAGGTTACTGTTTAAGTTCTAGACAGTTTATTGGAATAACGTTGAGTCTATTAGCCCCAGAATAGTCCGAAGGTATAATATTGACATTTTGTTTGATAAGGACCTTAAATCATTATATATTTAGCTCAAAATCGATTACCGTAGAAAATATTATTATAATACCAATTAATCGATATTATCGTATATTGATTTTTAGGAGTCTGGCTGGTGAGGGAATTCGAAAGAAAGTCATGTAAGACAGTGGCGTTACTAAATCTTAATATTTCACACTAGTTGTGCCCGCGGCTTCGCCCGACCGGATTTCGGAAATTATCCCACGGGAACGGTGAACGACACAAAAAATAGCCTATGTTACTCCTTCTAACATCAGCTATCTGCCAGTGACAGTTAAATCAGTTCAGCCGTTTCGGAAATCAGCCGGAACAAACAAACGAACGAAAAAAAAAACAATTTTGTTTTAATGACTTGATTTTTTGCCCTAACAAACAGAACGTTTTTGTATTTTATTTCTAAACTAGCTTTTGCCCGCGGCTTCGCCCGCGTAGATGTCGGAAATTAACGCAGGTATTTTTCTAAAATAAAAGATTTTTTCTAAAATAAACTAAGTTACTCCTTGTTACATCAGCTATCTGCCAGTGAAAGTCCCGTCAAAATCAGTCCAGCCATTTCAGAGATTAGCCGGAACAAACAGACAGACAGACAGACAAAAATTGTAAAAAAAATGTTTTGGTATATGTACCATGCATACACACTTAGTAAAAAGTGATTATTTTAACATTACAAACAGACACTCAAATTTTATTTATTTGTATAGATGTATAGAAGATTACTTTCCACCTTATCCGACGTTTTTCCTGTATAGCCAACATAAGTTAAACCAACCGTTCTACAGATTCTACCAGAAATCCTCCTAATCCCACGGTTCCCACAGGGGTCGTTAGGGGTAACTAAAGAAATATATCCAACATATTGACAGCTACATTTACCTCACACCTGCGCACTGATTTAGAATACACATATACACTATACTAGGTGCTGCCCGCGACTACGTTCGCGTCAAATTTTCACTCCCCTTCCCGTCGCATCGAATTGCCTGCCAGTTTTCGTCCATTTTTCGTTTGCTGCTCCGCTCCTTTTGACCGTAGCGCAATGTAATATAACCTTCCTCAATAAATGGGCTACCCAACACAAAAATATTTTTTCAATTCCGACAAGTACACACATCAAAAGTGTCTAGGGATCAAGCATTTTATGCGGATTTCTTGAGATTGAGATGTGGCTTTGTAATAAATTTATGATTTTATAAATTTATATGGATCCTTTTTGGTGCATTTCATAATTTGAATCAGGAACTGTGAATCAAATTCGAGTAAAAGATGAAAATCAGCTGTCAATATTTTCCCTATAAAAACATACAACGCATTGAAGACATTATTAGTGCTACTGTTTCCCTACTACTGATTAAAACCAACGTTATTATGGAGCGGCGACGTCATTTAAGCAGGGAAGAAATGCTCAGAGCCGTGGGAATGATAGAAGCTGGTTCCCGGCAACGTACTGTGGCTTTAGCTCTGAATACAAGTCAGAGTGTTATCAGTCGACTTTGGACACATTACCGAAGCACTGGTACCGTGGCTGAGCGCCATGGAGGACGGTATCGCTGCACCACACGGAGACAAGACCGATACATTCAAATCTTAACTCGAAGAGCTCCAACAATAACCGCCATGATGTTAGCCGTGAGGCTTCATCACTCTTCAGGGAACTTAATTAGCGACCAAACAGTCAGAAACCGCTTGCATGAAGTGAACCTTCATTCCCGAAGACCGCTACGGGTACCACCTATAGCAATGCACAATCGTAGGATTCGATATCAATGGGCTCTTGAACACAGAAATTGGGCAGAAGAACAATGGCGTTTCGTGTGCTTTTCTGATGAGTCTCGTTTTGGTATGAGACCGGATACAAGACGTATACGACACTGGAGAACCCCTGGACGCCAACAGCGATTAAAATCCTGCCAGGAAGTCCATCCTTATAGTGGTGGAACCATCATGGTATGGGCGGGTATTTGGATCGGCGGAAGAACTGAGTTGATTTGGATCAGAGGCAACCTCAACGCTCAAATTTATGCTGAGACGATTGTATCAGACGTCATCGTTCCTCTACAAGTGCAAATCGGTCCCCTATTTCAGTTAATGCATGATAATGCACGACCGCACACCGCAAGAGTTGTAAGACAGACTCTCGCCGCAGCTAACATCAATGTCCTGCCCTGGCCTGCTCAGTCGCCAGACTTGAATCCGATTGAGCATGCATGGGATATGCTACAGAGAAGAGTTCTGCCGAATATGGAGGGTATCCAGTCGCAAGAAGACCTTTTTTTGTTGTTGTAACGAACATGGGCGGCCACTCCACAGCGTGATTTGGATGAACTCATTTTGAGTATGCCAAACCGATGTTCTTGTGTTGTTAGTGTTCGCGGTAGAAACACGGATTATTAATTGTTTAAGTTACCCAATAAAATTTTAAAGAAAACTGTTATTTCAGTCTTTTTTTCGAACTTTTGTGTTAGTGGTTCAAATGTCATAAATCCCTTTATTAGGAAAATGGCAAATTTCTTTATTAATGCAAAGGTGACTTGGTTTATCGTTACTGTGACAAACGAAAACACTTTATTTGATGAATCCTTAAAGAAAATTTTAATTAATATCAATCAGGAGAAAAGTTATTGCAAAAATATATGTTGATCCCTAGACACTTTTGATGTGTGTAGTTCCTGAGATTAACGCGTTCAATCAAACAAACAAACTCTTCAGCTTTATAATATTAGTGATAGATATATTAGTGGTAGATACACAATGTATTACATAAGTAGGTCTAGTTGTGTAGCCAACTTCATTCGGCTTCGTCCCTATTTTATTGGTTAAGTATCACTCTATTTGAAAGCGTTTAAATGGACTGACAAAACATTTTGTTTTATTATAACTTGGTTAATGTTTCATGAAACAATCTGAGCCTATGCCCAAGTCCAAATCATCATCAGCCGAGAGACTGCAGTCCACAGCAACACATTGGCCCCCACAAAGCACCGCCATTACTGGTTCTGTGCTCCTCGCATCCAATTGATTCTCGCGGCCTTCAAAAGTGTATCAGTTCACCGCTACGACTTCCAGTATGCGGTTGACACTCCAGAGCCTTGTCTTACTTTGTCCTTCAGCGTAATCGGACGTCTGTTCTGCGAGCAATGTGCCCTGCTCTCTGCCACTTAAGTTCGGCAATTCTTCAGGCTTTGCTGTTACCTTGGTTACCTCGTGAAATAACGACAAATAAAATAGAATTTCAAGTTGAATAACAAGGCTCTTCTGACTGGGTGGAGTTAAAATTCGAATAAACATGGGGCGCTGAAAACTTATTTCATAAAGGTTGATGTTTGTATATCTAAATATAAATAAACTGTAGATATTGCTAAACTCTGTATCGTTACCGCAGCTAGGTAAAAGTTTCTCCTATAATTTCAGACCTTTCAGTTTGGAAGTAATAGGTATATAAAATTCATCAAAATATTATATACAGGGTAAAAATAAATTCTCTGGCAATATTTTACCCACGTGTTGCATGTATCGAAAATTAATGAAATGAAAAAAAAAACTAGAAAAATTACACCATTCGATGGATGATGGTCAACGCCCGTAATCAATCAATCAGCTGTTTTTGTGGAACATACATGTTTTGACCAAATTCCACATAACATTTGTTGTAAGTCGTTTGGTTGCCTTTATGAACATTTCAGTGTCATTTAAAGAATTTGAACAACGTTGGAATGACGAAAACACTGTAAAAAAAATTGGATTCTTCATTTGGTATCGATACCCAGCACATAATGAAGTATTTACCAGTTAATTTAATTTATTTCCCTGTATATTTCATACCAACACATTAATTAAAAGTTTACGACTGATATTTACATATTTTGCCTGTCTTTCTCAATTTTATTTGGAGAAGTACTAGATACTATTTAAATTCAAACAGAGAGCTACTGTAATAAAAGTTGACGCATTGAAATAGGGATATTTACCTACACAATATGATTTTGTGTTTTCAATATACAAAGTATGAATAATATTTAAAAGTTATAGGTACTTTTATCGACTGTCCTCCTATTGAACGTACCTCTCCTATTAGATACCTTTTTTTCAACCGACGAAAAAAAACGGTGGAGGTTCTCAATTCGACGCGTATTTTTTTTTTTTTTTTTATGTATGACCACGCATAACTTTTTACATAGTGGTCCGATCGTGACAATTTTTCTTCTATTGGAGAGGGTATACTCTCAAGGTGGTCCCATATAAATTTGGAAAACTAAATCGCACCCTAAGGGATGGAAAACAGGGGATGATTGATTGTTCACTCACTGATTGTAACGTATAAACACGCATAACTTTGTACAGAGTAGTCCGATTTTGATAATTCTTTTATTGTTGGATAGGGTATACCTTGCCAAGTATTATTAGTACATTAAAGCCACAAAAAATCATAAAATAAAAACATTTTAACAAAAAATTAAACCGCCGAAAAACTGAAAAGCATAAAATAATAAACCTTAAAATTATGAGTCTAATTTTTTGTTAAAAAGTTTTTGGATGGGAAATCATCAAATGTCTTCTCCCGCTCGTCGTGTCAGACTTTTACTGAATAAAACCCACCCATGTTCCTTCAGTTGCCCATGTGCCGGGGCCACGGTATCTCACTTGAACAATCTCGCGACCCCGGCAGCCTATTAGATACCTCGGATTTCTTATCGACACTCACCTCACATTTAAGCATCATATATCCAAAATTTCTGGCAGAATCACACTATGCGTAGGCTACGAGACTGTCTACCGATAAACACACTAAAACAAGTGTACCTGGCGCTTTGTCAATCAATAACACAGTATTGCGTCAGCGTGTGGGGTAGTGCTGGAAAGACCTACTTGATTGAAGCTGAAAGAGCACAGAGAGCGCTTCTTAAAGTAACTTCTAAGAAGCCCTACCGGTTTTCCACCGATTTACTCTATTGCGAAACGGGAGTTCTTAGAGTCCGCCAGCTTTTCATTATTTCTGCCTGCATTAAAACGTAAAAAAATATTAAAAGCCGGCCCGACTACAGATCAATCATACATAAAGGAAATTATAGAATCCCAACACCTGACGTCACCTCATTACTAACTAGACACTCCCCAGCCTACTCTCTCATTAATATGTATGAACATACAATACAGTTTGTAAACTGTGCGATATTAAAAATACTACCGCATTCGAATGTATGAATTTTTTTAAGAAAATGTTGCATATTACTGGTTACGACGACTCGAACAATTAATATAACGACCCCTACCTGACATTGAATCAAAAGTACACACATACACGCCACACATACACACCACACACACGCCACACATATACACCACACACACACCACAAACTTTACACATACACTCATACCATTACTGAAATCACCTCTCTAGTCTCCACTCTGTAATTCGTATCCTGAGCCCCAAGATACAGACTAACTGTCTAGTTTGGGGTTCACTGGCAAATAATATACTGTAATTAGCTGTAGGTAATATTTAAGCTACTCATGTCGTCTAAACTTAATGTTAACCTATGTTTGCTTACTGTATTACCTGAACAATAAAATATTTTCTATTTCTTCTATATGAGTAGTTATAATTGTTACTACTTCTAACATATTCAAGTAGATATTATCTCGGTTTGTTTGGAATCTAGCATAGAGATCCTATTTGGAAACACGTTATCACAGTGACGAAGGGACGTCACTTTGATACATGATTACATGGCTGTAGGTGGGGTACTATGTATAGGAACACTTTTGCTTAACCGTCGCGGGGCGGCAACGAGGCGTGATGCTATGTCGTACTTGAAAACTAATGAAGGGATTTTTGAGCACAATATTTTTTTTTTCATCACTCGCTTTGCTTCTGTTCGCTAGATAAATATGAATAGGATACATACATACATACAATCACGCCTTTTTCCCATGGGGGTAGGCAGAAACCACGGAACGCCATCTGCTATGATCTCTACACACTCCTTTTGCCTCGTTTAGGTTCATACAATTGGTCATACACACACGCCGGTTGCGAGTACTACGTACCTGACCTTTCTGAAGAACATCACCAATAAGGTCACTATATAAGGTGTATCCATTCATACACGAAATATTTTAAGAGGCACACCTGTAGGTGGTAAAGAAGCTTTAGAAGCAAAAAGATTTTTTTTATCTAAGTGTTTTTGAATTTCCGTAATTATTATAATTTTAAAACTGCTCGAGACGTTTTGCATAAAACCGATTCTATGAATGACCCGCCTGACGCTGCGAGGGCGGCGACGGACGGCACGAGCATGGCCGTGGTGTCTCGGGCCGTAAAAAATAAGAAGGTGCCAGTTTCTTATGTGCGTCAAATATTTTATAAATATTAAATTTTGAAAAAAATACATTTATAAAAAAAATTTTTCGTTTCTGTAGCTTCTTTAACCACCTACAGGTGTACTTCTTAAAATATTTCATGTATGAATAGATACACCTTATATGTCCTCCTAGGGCGTCCCCTCCCGATGTTTCCACTAACATCTGCCTTTTAAATACCTTAAATGAATAGAATAATCAACCTAAAATGTCCCCACAGCTAGACCTAGGCTCTGTGAGTAGACAAAAGACCATCACGCGTGCCAGGTTCGCGTTAGTAAATGTCACATAATTTCGATTTTATTACTCCTCTTCTTATGCCTATATACTAAACTGCACTGCTTACTTATTCTTCTTTACCTAAAGCTAAAGCTAGAAATATGAGTTCAGCACACAATTCTAGTCCCCCCTAACGCAGAAAAGAATACTGCTATTTCATAGAAAAGTACAATATTGACGCGGTCAAATTTCCAAAAAATTTCAAGCAACTCCAGAATAATGTACTTACTGAAGCCATAGTAATCGGTTGCCACCTACATACTAGTCAAACTTATGATATACTTCGTTTTTCATCACATTACTCAACATTTTTCAGTATTCCACCCCCGTACCAGTATTTCAGCTGAATCTTTCTTGTTTGTACGTTATGACTAAGTAAGCTGTCGGGGTCGAGTGGCCCACATTCAGCACAAAGGCGGCTCGGATGACGATGACGACCAATTTACCTCTTACGGTTTTCACACAAACACTGTGAGCTGTACCGGTTCGTGTTTTGTCATTTATACCTGTTCTTAGATGAATAACCAGCTGCTTTATGGACTACCGTATGGTGTATCTATCATCTCAATTTCTTCCCGTGGGTGGTAAAAGGTGACTAAGGGGCTTACTGGGGAATGAGCAGCAGCGTTCTCTATAGATTTTGTGAATGGTATAAAATCTATATATTAATACGTGTAGCTAAAAATTTGTACCCCTTTTACGATAATTATACAGACGAAGAAGTCTAAAATTTTACACAGTTAAGTTTATATTGAAATAGAATGCAGAATAATGCATTAGAAATACATTCAATTACTTAAAAAAATGGAGTTTTATGGGGACCAGACCGGGTCGACGGCGCATTGTGTTCCACGCGCGCCTCAAAGCAATGTCAGCACATAATGAAGGGGTTCACTAGGGCCACTGCCTGCCAGGATCGCGAATTTGTTGGAAAGAGTTACTGTGGCCCGGCACAGGCAACTGAAGGAACACCGGTGGGTTTTAATCAGTAAAAGTCTGACACACGTCTCCCGCTCTGGGCGGAGCAGGCACGCCTGCCTGCTCCGCCCAGAGCGGGAGACGTCATATGATGATACCTTGAAAAAAAAGGGGGCCTATGTCCACCATTGGATGTCTTTTGGCTGAAATGATGATGACGATGAATTGAAAAAACATCATCTAATAAAAATCACAATTATCCGCTCTAAAGCATCGTTATCGTAGGTCGTGAATGAAACGTGTTTTAAATTAGCCTTGCCTCCTCCGTCAGTGAAGTTTTTTTTCAATTGGGTTTTAGTTTACTTAGAGAATGAAAGAATAATAGTTCACTATCGGACGGACATTTGTGCTACGGTTCTTCCGAACCCTCAGTTAATTGTTTAAAATCCTGTCTCAAAATTCGAATAACTATACTACTGATAAATGATTTTATTTCTACGAGTAGGTTTGTACAAACATTTTTACACGTCGTTTATACTTTTTTTAAACTAGATGGGATCGGCGTTTCCTATCTGACTGCTCTGAGAAGAAAGGTCGAAACAAATTCAGAAGTCACAGTCTCTTTTAAAGTCCAGGCATAATATTGGTCAGATCATGTGAAGACCATGTGGATTGGTGTCTGAAATGGTTTTTTGAGTAAAGGACCACACAGAGTTTAGTTTCACATTCATCAGTAACCATGGAGCTTAAATCAGCACTTAGTACTGTTTACACTTTTGTCATCTGTTCGAAACACGGATATCGAGGGATATGCCTTGGGGGCGTGGCACGTGCCGCCTCGATATTATAAAATTGGTCTTATGTTCGAGTGCCGGCTGTACGCATCATTCAGTCGCTTTGCGATTGCGTACAGTGCACTATTGGTGCGTAAAAAACCAAAATGCCGAGTTGTGCAGTAATTATTTGTAAAAATAGGTCAAATACTATCAACCTGAAGACAAATGGCGTGTCCTACCACCGGTTAGTAAACAATTAAGTCACTGTTTTATATTTTAAATCAATTTTTAAATGATTTACTAACTTACGTTCGGAGCGACTCGAACTAACCCGAACTAGCCCGAATCTTCCCGAACGAAACGAACGTTTTATATGTAGAGTGGTGCAATCGTTTGCGTGCGGCTGATTTTATCGATATGCGTATTATTGCTGTTGAATATTTTTTTACAGAACTCAATGGATATCCTCGTATTACTTGTATAGTAAAAGAGTTAAATTACTTATTAATTAAATGTTGTTTAAACCAAATTAAGACATTATAATTCCAATATAGTTATTCGTGAAGTGTAAAAACTAAAGTAATATTATACCTAAAGATTTTCACAAATTAACAGTTTTTAAGTACAATATAGTAGTAACATGATAAATAAATATTATATTTCATCGAACTACTTATATTTGGTAAAAAAAATACAATAATTTGTTTTCGATATGCAAAAATATTTTTTTTTTTCATCTGTCTATTTGGCGGTTTCGTAAGGTGGGCCATAGACGATTAATAATATTACGCAATATTATTGAGCGAGTAAGATTAGTATTGAAGATTGCGATGGTTAAATATTGTTGAAAATAAAAATATATTTTGCGTAATATTATTTTATTGATCACTAAATCGCACGCCCATCTTAGTCAATCATAAAGCCGAGCAGCCAAGATTCGAAGTTTAAATTAGAGAATTCGCGGTCCGTCGCTATTTAGTCAAATCTACAAATTCAAATTAATGATTCTCCATATTTACATTTTACTGGACAATAAATACTTTTATTTGATTTTTATTTTGTATTTCCTTATTTTTATTATAACAGTTCCCACTGCTAGGACTCAAGCCTACTCTTTATTATACCCGCTCCACACTCACGAACGACGTAAACAGCGAGTGCGCAAACTGAGAGTGGTTTCGCGGCTTTGCATTTGTATATTGCGCTTTTCTCCGCTGGAAGTGGAAACACCGTGAAGACCACAATCGTCCGAATTCGATCCTGTCAGCATTTAAAATAGTTTGCTAGATGGCGCTATTTTAATTCCATTAGAAATATGTCTTAACGCGATCGAGTTTGAACATGAGTATAACATTAGCCTAACTGAATTAAACCAAACCTGAATGTAGGTAGGCATTTGTGTTTTTTTTAAGGTTAAGTAATATATTATTTATTTTATTTATTTATACAGCATGATAAGTAACAGAGAGCACTCCCTTTTAACCGATAATACATTTTTTTTTTAAATATGCCCATTGTCTTTTAGTAAAGTTAACTATATTTTCGGAAAGGTAAAAAAAATATTTAAAGGAAACTAAACGAAGTTATTATAATACAAGAATGTGCTAAAATTAAATATCGATAAAAATAATCGACCATCGCTTTCGACTCCCTAATTGCAAGCGTGTGCATTGGATGTTCGCAAATAGGAAGTATTTACAAGTGAATGCCCCGCCCATTCTATGTATGTGTGCTATTAGAAATTGATTTAGTGTAGCTGCTTTCTTCTTTGTGTGCGTGTTCAAATTTTAAATGTGTGTCGTCAGTACACTATTTGTTAATGTTGTAATTTTTTGGGTGGGAGATAAGTGGCGACACTAGAACTCCTTACTATTCCGCAATGAAGGCATATCTCTGGATATCTATGGTTCGAAATCTAGTTAGGTACCTACGGGTTTTAATTCGGGGCGTTACTACCAAAAGAAAATTCTCCGCTAATTCCCTTTGTAACCTTACTGTCGAACTGACGAAATAATTTCTTTCACTGTTATTAAAAGTGCTAATTGAATTTCTGCTATCATTGGCAAGGATAAGACTTTAATTCTTTATTACTCACCAGACCTTTCTTCCATATATTTTTCTTGCAATATTTAGGACAAAGAAAAAAAGCCTTTACCTCAGTCAGATTTTGGTAGGAAGTCGTGCCAGTCACCATAAAGGCTTAAAATAAAGTTATAAACTAACTTGACTACTAATATTGAACATTACAACTACCCATAAAACTAAAGGGTAAAGAGTCGTTTACTTGTGGTACAAATTTTTATAAACATATTCCTAGAAATTTACCAAATATTAGAACTAGCAAGTTACAATACAATCTGCGTAATGTTGGCCCATTACAATAAAACGAAAGCATTTACTCTCTAAGGGACGCCTGATTATAATAAAACGAATTGTACAGTCTATGTTGTCATTACAGGAACGCAATCATCCTTTCTATGTACTTTGGTCTGTAACGGTTCAGTTTTCAGGCAAATGAAAGGTTAGAAGAGATCGTTTTTATAATTAAAACTAGAGTTGAAGGACACCATTTTTGCTGGAAGTGCAAAAATAAGGTGGCAAAATAATTAAGAGAATTCTGAAAACGAAATCTATCATTTGAACAGTCGCCACGGGTTATCAAATGCCCGAAAGTCTGACAACCAGTCTTACTAAGGGGTATCGTTTTACACAGTAACTGGGTTGTGGAGATCAGACAGTGAGTCGCTCCATGTGTAATACTGGTACCTACTCAGCTGCATCCTGTTAGAATGGAAGACGACCCCTATATAGTTGGAAAAAGTCTGATGATGTAAAAGACATCATAGTGCAACGAAAATATATTTAAAGAAAAAAAAAATACGGTGTCGACGAAGTAGACTGTAGAGCATTTACTATCGTAGGGCAGTGAATGAGACACAATATAAGCTTTATTGATATTGCGTCTGGGGGCGTGTAGTGTCCCTCAAAGTGTTAAGAATAATAATTAGTACTCACAGGTTGTATTGTTTTCTCGTTCCCAATGAAGATCTGGAAATAAATAAAATAGACTTAGTACTTAGAGTTTTAATTCATTCATGATTTATCCTATAATATGTTACAATATATACATAAACTTAGTACTAAATACTTAGTATTAAGTTTCATATAAGTACAAACTTAAATACACCTTATTGCGTGTCACCTTATTTGAACAATAGTTCAAGGTACGAGTATATTTTAGCAGAACTTACTCGCCAATACATTAACGCTAAAACAAACAATCTAGCTTTTTATATTCCTTCATATATAATAAACAATTTTATAATAAAGAATTATAAACAACTAGCTTTTGCCAGCGGCTTCGCCCGCGTGGAGGTCGGAAATTATCCCGCGGGAACATACTACCGGGATAAAAAGTAGCCTATGTCCTTTCTCAGGCTCTAAACTATCTGTGTACCAAATTTGATGTAAATCGGTTCAGTAGTTTTCGCAGGAAAGCGAGACAGACAGACAGACCGACAGACAGACAGAGTTACTTTTGCATTTATAATATTAGTGTGGAAGTGTGGATAGTGTGGAAGTGTGGATAACATAACCACGAACATCGACAAAACAAAAACTTCTTACATCATGAAAAACTTGCGAACCATTTAATCCGGTGTAGCAAATCGCGATAAAAAACGTAAAACGATCGGATGCATGCTACTAATAAATAACGGTTATTAAATAGCTGTTTCGCACGTCAACTTTCTATGAAATAAACGTAACATTAGGCTTAGTCGACGTACAGACGCCACCAGGTCAAGCTACCCGAAACTGTCAATTTTTCCCAATGAACCTTGAACCTAATGCTCTAGAAATAAAGTCGAAAATCTATCAAAGAAATCTGACAGATTGTAGTAGCTTGATGTGTTGGCGTCTGTACATACGGCTACATATCAAGCTACACAATTCCAGTTTAAACTGACCTCTCATTACACGGAAATCCAATACAATGTGAGATCAGTTTATACTGGAAACGCATAGTTTTTTTTGTGGGTGGGAAATCATCAAATGACGTCTCCCGCTCTGGGTGGAGCGGAGGGCGTGTCAGACTTGTAATGACTAAAACCCACCCGTATTCCTTCAGTTACGAAATGCATAGCTTGATGTGTAGCCGTGCGTACAATGGATGTAACAATATCTCAGCGGGAATTTTGCGCGCATTGGATCTTTAACCCACTGCTTAGCGCCGAAGGTTGAAAATAGAACAATTTTTTTTTCGATGCATTGAAATATACTCTGTTCGATTCTCAATCCTCGGTTAAACACCATTCATCATTCTCCTGCCGTTATCCCAATTTATTTGTGGTCGGCGCAACATGTCTTTTTCTTCCACACTTCTCTATTAGTCGTCATCTCAGTAGTCACCCCCTTTCTACCCATATCATAATTCACACAGTCCATCCATCGTTTCTTTGGTCTCCCAAAGCAAAACCGAGAGTTAAAAATGAAGTGTGCGATAAAATCACGCCGCGATATTTTTAACCGACTTCAAAAAAAGGAGGAGGTTTCGCAATTCGACCGTATATATATATATTTTTTTTATGTGTGTTCTCCGATAACTTCGTCGTTTATGAACCGATTTTGATGATTCTTTTTTTGTTGGAAAGGAGATATCCCAAGGGTGGTCCCATGATAAGGAAACTAGGATCTGATGATGGCATCCCAGAGAAGTCGAAAGGAACCTTCGAAAATCGTAGTGGCGACTAGTGCGTATTTTATTTCTTTCATTTATTATCTTAAAGTACCTACTACTATTTGATGAAGGTCTGAAGTTGCTCTGATGATGAAGCCGAAAGACAGTCGAGGGAACTCTTCAACGACTTACAGCAATTACCCGGTGTTTGGACTTAATTTATCCATTCCATCGAACCATTGACATGCATGTAAAAATAAGTTAATATAATTGATTAATTATTGGCTAAAAAAATACATTCAATTGACATTTCTTATAATAAATATGACATTACTAAATTTTATTATTGACATGCATGTAAAAATAAATTATAAATTATTCTTAAAACATATAGTTAACATTTTTCTACACGAACGTGTTTTTTCTTGTATAAATTCAGCATGATTATTAAGAAAACCTAATATATGTATTTGTACACCAATTTCATTGGTTGGACATAGAGCTCGACATAAAATGTATACCTAAGAACTTTATTGTAATACCTATGTTCACAAATAAAGATTGATTGATTGATTGATTGATTATTTCTATTGATGAGAACTTTGCACCCATATGGGCTATAAGTGCCATTACAGGACTGATGATGGAGACCATAGACAGTTGAGCGAATTCCTCAACGATTTACAGCAGTAGTAAAGTATTAAAATTCACCTGGCGATTAGTGGTATAGGAATTAATGCGGGGTAGATACCATAACTAAAAAGTAAAAAATATAATCTTTTTTACAAAAAAAAAACTGACATCCTCAAAAAAACACTAGAAAGTGAAAAATAACTTTAATTTCGGAAGTCAGTGGCAAAAATCTCAAATACAGATCCTAAGACACCGACTTTCGAAAGTAAAGTTATTTTTGACTTTCTAGTGTTTTTGAGGAAGTCGGTTTTTTTTTTTTTTTTGTAAAAAAGTTTTTTACCTCCGTGTTTACGTTGACTTAACTTTCATAGAATCTTATGGTGGCACTTCACATTGCTATTCGGTATTTGCGTTTTGACTGTTTTCCATCGACTTAAAAAGGAGGAGGTTTTTTTTGTATGTATGTTCCGCAATATCTCGGCAATTGTGGGTAGATTTCGAAAATTCTTTTTTGAGTGGATATGGTATACTACAGGGATGGTCCCATATAAATTGTACTTTGAAACTACCTTAAAACTTCTACTTCGTTAAAGTTTTTTTTTCACTTAGTAGTGAGTTTTTGTGAACTCATTTTTTTTTTTGCAAACTTTTTAATTTATTTGGATATAAAGTTTAGACGTCTTAATAATTAGAAGACACTGTTAACACATCGTCATGAATTAAACCGTCGAATATTCGCAATCCTTTGATGTGACCAAAAACCGACAACCGCAGCAGATACGAGTGTTCGTGTATTTGCATATTCCACTTATACATACAGATATGCAACTATAGGCGAGTAGAGTAACTACACAGTGTCGTTTTTGGGTAAATAAGACGTATACGCGAACACGACTAGTGATGTGAAGTGTGGAACTTCACATCAGATTTTGAAACTGTAAGCTCAATGTCATCTATGACAAAGTTTAAATTCCGTCGTTACAGACGTCATTTAAAAAAATTAACACTTTTATTAACAACGAATAGTAGTTAAGTCTATTATTAGAATGCTATCACCCAAAATGTAACAGACTGAGACCATTTTTATACTTTTTCATACTGGTCAATAATTAAAGTTGTCTAATTACGCGATCTCTAAATACTAAGGTTTACCTAAATTACACAAAAGAAAATATTTGAATTTAAGATTTTCAATTCAAGTATAGTAAATATCTGTTATTATAAAGTTGTTTCGCCCGTCACTTTTGTATGAAATAAAAGTAGCACTATACTTCTTAGTGTGGGCAGTAAAGCTCTGTGGGGGCGTTAGAATTGAGCTGAAGCAAACTGGGATAAACGGAACAGGTCGGTGATTTTGTACTGACTATATCTAGCTTTGGTGACTTAATAACAAAAACTGAAAAGCAAAAAATAATAAACCTTAAAATTTTGAGTCGCCGCTAAAAAATCAATGAACAAAGATCACTCAAAGCGCCGACTCATAATTTTTAAGGTTTATTATTTTTTACTTTTCAGTTTTTTCGGCGGTTTAATTTTTTCTTAAAAAGTTTTTATTTTAAATTTTTTTTTGGCTTTAATGTACTAATAATACTTGGCAGGGTATACCATAGGGCATACCCTGCCAAGTATTATTAGTACAACCAATAAAAAAGAATTATCACAATCGGACACCTATGTAAAAAGTTATGCGTGGTCATACATTACAATCAGTGAGTAAACAATCAATCATCCCCTATTTTCCGACCCTTAGGGTTCGATTTTGTTTTCCAAATTTATATGAGACCACCTTCGGAGTATACCCTTTCCAATAAAAAAAGAATTATTACAATCGGACACCTATGTAAAAAGTTATGCGTGGTCATACATTACAATCAGTGAGTGAACAATCAATCATCCCCTATTTTCCGACCCTTAGGGTTCGATTTTGTTTTCCAAATTTATATGAGACCACCTTCGGAGTATACACCTATGTAAAAAGTTATGCGTGGTCATACATAAAAAAAAAATTACAAAAAATATACGCGTCGAATTGATAACCTCCTCCGTTTTTTTTCGTCGGTTGAAAAACTGCACAGGTCGATCGATCAGTTAAACTACGCATGCCACGGTTGGTCTCTAGATGGTCGTGCCTCGGAAAGTAGGTTAAGCCCTTCTAAAGACAGGTCGTCTTTATTGGATCTTTGACAGTCATAACGGGTTATCAGAAGCCCGAAACTCTGACAAGGGTGTCTTTCCAAATATTACCCTGTTTCTGGGTTGGGGACGTCAGATAGACAGTCGGTCCATCTAAAATACTAGTAGGTACTTGGCTACATCCGGTAAGACTGGAACGACCCTTACATATATTTATTTAATTTATTTTAATTTAAAAAAGACTAGGCATATAACGAAGATGTTGAGGTGTGCTTGCGCGTCTTGTTTTATATTTACAGTTGTGAAGTAAGTTTAATATTTATCTCCTGGATTTAATTAAGCAAAATTTAAAATTAAAACCAGGTGTGCATTTCCTATCGGTGAGTTAATACATGAATGAATTGAAGATTCTCACTATAAAGATTACTACTGAGTGCTGCGCTGCAGTATTAAACCTCAACAAAGCTTTGCCATAAGATATTAATTAATGCAAGCGCTACATCGAAGCAATAATTATTTATAGCGAAACTAATTTGGAAGCGTGTGAACCAAAATATGAGTTAATACTCATTATACTCCCTTTAACCAGTATATTTATCCTGCAATATCTTCTGCTCGCGGTTTCGCCCGCTTTGTATGTCGATAAAAAGTACTCTCATCTCACTTTTCCAATTAAAAAAATATCCGATCAAAATCGGTCCAGCTGTTCCAGAGGTTACCATCATCATTAGCTGCCTAGCCTGTTGAGGTCGGCTTCCAGTCTAACCGAATGCAGCTGAATACAAGTATTTTACATGGAGCGACTGCTTATCTGACCTCCACAATCCAGTTACTGGGTAATACGATTCCCTTTGGTAAGACTACATAATGTAAAAACAGACTTCTTTTCTACAACTCTTTATTCATTCCAGTTGACTTTGGATTCAGAAAAGCGAAATCAAGTTTTCTACCAAATGCTAAAACCTACCTCCTTGTTTCGCCAATAAATCTATAGTTAGTTCTATTTTTACCAACGCCGGCAATATTAAAAAATGCATGCACTTTGAATAATCAATACACTCTTCCCAACGAGGCGCTACTCTTAAATCGATAACCCATCCTGTCCCATCTCTATCTATACTAATTATAACTCCTCTATCGCCGACGCAGACTGGTACCACAGCTAAACATCCATGAACAAGTTGGCACGCCAGGGATTCCGTGTGTGCGATAATGTATCGTAACATCACTAACTGAATAGCATTCAGAACATCCACTTAGAATCATGATAAAATGCCCACGTAATCTTTAAAGTGGCTAGACGTTGGCGATTAACTTGCATTTTTGTTGGCGTTTCAAGAAAATGCGTGTAAAGATTGTTCGATCGGAGTAATAAAATACTATGATTTTCTTCCTAAGGAGTATTATTACACCCACATTGCCTATATTGTTCCCACTGCTGGGATACAGGCCTCCTCTCGGTGAGAGGGATTATCTACCTAAGGAGTATTATTACAACACGCTGCTATAACGACTTTATTCAGGTTTGACCCGCAGTAGCAACAATATCATCAACGGCACACGTAAACTCTGACACCATTTCACCTCATTTTGTCACCAGTGCCTACTTTGGAGCTGATTTGTTCACCAAACATTGTACAAAGTGGATTCTCTGCTCTCAATTTAGTAACACGGCCTGAAATACCTATGCAGTAACGAAGCGTAAGCACGTCGAAGCTCGTTTAATGGCATAGCTACTCTTGTAACCCCTATTGTTCACGTTATGTAATTCAAGATCATTGTGCCGATATTACATGCATGCTGTAATTTTATTAAACCTCCATGTGGTATTTAATGTGATGTAAGCTTTGAGTAAGTTCTAGGATAGTATGTAATTAATTTATGTTGTTACTAGCTTCTGCCCGCGACTTCGTCCGCGTAAAATTTCTTGTTCCCCCGACCCTTCCCGTCGCGTCGAATCGCCTACCCGTGTGATTTTCCCCGTTTTTGCAACATTTTTCATTACTGCTCCGCTCTCCATAGTTGTAGCGTGATTTTATATAGCCTTCCTCAATAAATAGGCTACCCAACACAAAAATATTTTTTTCAATTCGGACCAGTAGTTCCTGAGATTAGCGCGTTAAATCAAACAAACAAACAAACTCTTCAGCTTTATAATATTACTAGCTTCTGCCCGCGACTTCGTCCGCGTTAAATTTCTTGTTTCCCGACCCTTCCCGTCGCGTCGAATCGCCTACCCATGCGATGTTTCCCGTTTTTGCAACATTTTTCATTACTGCTCCGCTCCTTTTAGTTGTAGCGTGATGTTATATAGCCTATAGCCTTCTTCGATAAATAGACTACCCAACACAAAAATATTTTTTCAATTCCGACCAGTAGCTCTTGAGATTAGCGCGTTCAATCAAACAAACATACAAACAAACACTCTTCAGCTTTACAATATAAGTATAGATAATATAATAATATTATATATAATATAGTATAGATTTTTGTGAGAGTTAGCAGCGTTGGTCGAGTAGTATCGGCCTCGTCTTACGAGATCCAGGTCCTAACGACCTTCGAAGCCATACAAGCAATTTAATTTGTGTAGTTATCAATGTTGTCACCACATGTCTCAAAACGGTGAAAGAAAACATCGTGAGGACGCCGACATGTCTTAGAATCAATTTTGTTTTTTCGTATTTTTGACTGTAGGATATGCCGGTTTCCTCTTGATGTTTTCCTTTAGCGCCTTGAGAGCAATGATGAAGAAATAATTTACGCAAAGTACAGTGCGTACTTTGGTTCGAACACAGGCGTTACCTGCGGCCGGCCGTTACGACTAGACTGCCACATATTCGTTTATTATTCAATACTAAAGTAAGTGCTTGCTTCTTTGGTTTAAAAGGTTTAAATAAATATTTTATTAGTTAGAGTTATTTAAAACCTCTTTGCTTAATTTAATTGCAACGTTTTCTAAGAATTCTAGTTAAGAACTACGTTTCATTAGCCACTTACAAACAATTAAAAACTTATATTTTGTAAACAACCCAAGTTTGTTCTCTTTTAACTGAGAGTGTCCAAACTTTGCTTAATTTTATTCATGAGATTTTAAAAGCCTTTAAATACTTATTTTTTCTTTATTGCTATTTTTATAACTTGACAGAGCTGTAATTAAAACAACTTTTAAGCACTCAGATGCCGGCCTTGTTTCAAGTATTGTTTCCAAATAACAAAGCTAACTCAATAATTCGGATACCGAAAATCTCCAACTACCCATCCATATTATTTTTTAAAATATTTTTCCGAACGCCTGGCAAATTAAATTTTCCGTTCTTCCACAGGTTTCACTGTAAAATGGTATTACTTCCATGAATTTAATTTTATAGTAAACAAACTTTTCTCTACAATAAACAGATTACCTAAATTGTAATCTGCTTAATGTTGATGTACAAAATTACCAAATAAAATATCAATGAAGACCAGTCAGCTTAATTGTTTAAAGGCAAGTCATATTTAATGATAGTTCTGTGAAATTTTCATAAATATAAAGAATATTACTCCAAATCCGTATTTTCTGTCATTCTCTTCTCAAAATCATAATATTTTATTTCACATAAACCTATAATGACCACTTATGAAACGTCAGAACTACGTGCATGGTTCCAAATTGGTCGTTTCCTTCGGAGATGAGCCGGCATGAAACTCCACGGTAACTCTTGTAAAAGTTTTGGCTTTTACAATGTTTTTAAACACGGTGTTAATTGAAATACAAATATGATTACTGATAAATGCGTGCACTGATTGGACAGGCCCGTTCAATCTGTATGGTCCTCAAAAGACCATTTCAAACACCAATGCACATGGTCTTCACATGATATGACTAAGATTATGTATAAAAATATGAATAACGTATAAGAGCCATTTTACATTTTTGCGCGAATATCTAAGATTTTAGTCGCCTTATTTACCTCTCATCTCATTATTATAAATACTCTGGCATTGACGAATACATGTAAAAAATAGATCAATCTTTTGTTTTGTCACTTTTAGTAGAACATTTACAAAAACTTATTTGTTTACTTTGTAGTAATTAATCTCCCACAACTAGCTGTCGTAAAAATCAGCGCAGGGTCAATTTCAGACTCCTATTTCTATCATTAATATGTAGAAATTTGAGTAAAAAAAATACACAAAACAACAGACATATAATCTAGTTGTTACATTTAGTACAAGAATATTGATTTTTAATAACATTAATTAGTAAAAAATTAAAGTCTTATGGCAATTTTTACGATTTATTCGCAAGTTTATCGCGTTTTTTTTTTGGTTTGAATAAAGCATAATTACATTTAAAAATTCATGTCAATATAAAGTATGCTCTATAAAAAATCGAATTCTCAAGTTTTATTTAAATCTGTTTATTTAATTAGACATAATATCGTTTTTGAAATCACTCTAAATTAGAATAAATTACGATGCACATGCGGGCAGCGTTTAGTACGGCGCAAGCGCCCAACGGGGAAGGACCTGTGCCAATTTTTCCCGCGTCTCAGTTTACGGGTACTCGTATCGTGAACGCAAAAATATACTACGACTACAACATTTTGCTACTCTTTGCATTTTTTTTTTTTTTGTATAAGAATTTCGTTAGTTATCAAGTAAAGCATTATTTTAATAGATTGTAGAAAAATTTTGACTAAATAATTTATTTTAACTAAATCTGACTATTTTTAATCGCGATTAAAAAGGTGTGGAGTAAAACTAGTGGTCATGAAAAAAATTCACACCAACGGCTACGCCTCGCCTCACGTGCAAAAATAGTACTGTATTTTTTTTTCTTTTGCTTATATCTCGAAAATGGCGTGTCCTATCGCAAAAATAATGAAATTTTCGACCCCCTTTATAAAACGCCACACATATAAATCTCAACACGTGGGTAATATTTTTTTTTATTTTTCAAACAAAAATGAAAAATTCCATTTAAAACACGTCCAGGATGCCCCCTTGCGCGCGCCTTCGTATCTCAGCAAGTTCATTGCGTAGCGCACAAGTACTAAGTTGCGAAGCCAAAAGAAAAAAAAACCGGCCAAGTGCGAGTCGGACTCGCGCACCGAGGTTTCCGTACAAACCTGTATGTATTCTCGGTTTATGCATAAGGTTTATGTTTATGAAATTAAATGTTTTTTTTTAATTTTTATATTTGAGTTGATTGAATGAAAGGTAAATTGCGGTTTTCGATTTATGACGTATTAAAAAAAAACTACTTACTAGATCTCGTTCAAACCAATTTTTGGTGGAAGTTTACATGGTAATGTACATCATATATTTTTTTTAGTTTTATCATTCTCTTATTTTAAAAGTTACGGGGGGGAGGACACACATTTCACCACTTTGGAAGTGTTTCTCGCGCAAACTATTCAGTTTAGAAAAAAAAAATATTAGAAACCTATGGTATTGAGGTTTCTAATATATTTTTTTTCTAAACTGATTTACATTTTACGTATGGGTTTGATGAATTTTTTTTTTTTGAGTTTCAGTTCTAAGTACGGGGAACCCAAAAATTTATTGTTTTTTTTTTCTATTTTAGTGTAAAAATCTTAATGCAGTTCACAGAATACATCTTCTTACCAAGTTTCAACAGCATGCTCTTATAGTTTCGGAGAAAAGTGGCTGTGACATACGGACAGACTGACAGATAGACAGAATCAGAGGTTTGTTTTACCTGTATTTAACAATAACTTCGTCGTTTCCTTCGAAGAAGAGCCGGCAAGAAACTCCACGGTAACTCTTGTAAAAGTTTTGGCTTTTACAATGTTTTTAAACACGGTGTTAATTGAAATACAAATATGATTACTGATAAATGCATGCACTGATTGGACAGGCCCGTTCAATCTGTATGGTCCTCAAAAGACCATTTCAAACACCAATGCACATGGTCTTCACATGATATGACTAAGATTATGTATAAAAATATGAATAACGTATAAGAGCCATTTTACATTTTTGCGCGAATATCTAAGATTTTAGTCGCCTTATTTACCTCTCATCTCATTATTATAAATACTCTGGCATTGACGAATACATGTAAAAAATAGATCAATCTTTTGTTTTGTCACTTTTAGTAGAACATTTACAAAAACTTATTTGTTTACTTTGTAGTAATTAATCTCCCACAACTAGCTGTCGTAAAAATCAGCGCAGGGTCAATTTCAGACTCCTATTTCTATCATTAATATGTAGAAATTTGAGTAAAAAAAATACACAAAACAACAGACATATAATCTAGTTGTTACATTTAGTACAAGAATATTGATTTTTAATAACATTAATTAGTAAAAAATTAAAGTCTTATGGCAATTTTTACGATTTATTCGCAAGTTTATCGCGTTTTTTTTTTGGTTTGAATAAAGCATAATTACATTTAAAAATTCATGTCAATATAAAGTATGCTCTATAAAAAATCGAATTCTCAAGTTTTATTTAAATCTGTTTATTTAATTAGACATAATATCGTTTTTGAAATCACTCTAAATTAGAATAAATTACGATGCACATGCGGGCAGCGTTTAGTACGGCGCAAGCGCCCAACGGGGAAGGACCTGTGCCAATTTTTCCCGCGTCTCAGTTTACGGGTACTCGTATCGTGAACGCAAAAATATACTACGACTACAACATTTTGCTACTCTTTGCATTTTTTTTTTTTTTGTATAAGAGTTTCGTTAGTTATCAAGTAAAGCATTATTTTAATAGATTGTAGAAAAATTTTGACTAAATAATTTATTTTAACTAAATCTGACTATTTTTAATCGCGATTAAAAAGGTGTGGAGTAAAACTAGTGGTCATGAAAAAAATTCACACCAACGGCAACGCCTCGCCTCACGTGCAAAAATAGTACTGTATTTTTTTTTCTTTTGCTTATACCTCGAAAATGGCGTGTCCTATCGCAAAAATAATGAAATTTTCGACCCCCTTTATAAAACGCCACACATATAAATCTCAACACGTGGGTAATATTTTTTTTTATTTTTCAAACAAAAATGAAAAATTCCATTTAAAACACGTCCAGGATGCCCCCTTGCGCGCGCCTTCGTATCTCAGCAAGTTCATTGCGTAGCGCACAAGTACTAAGTTGCGAAGCCAAAAGAAAAAAAAACCGGCCAAGTGCGAGTCGGACTCGCGCACCGAGGTTTCCGTACAAACCTGTATGTATTCTCGGTTTATGCATAAGGTTTATGTTTATGAAATTAAATGTTTTTTTTTAATTTTTATATTTGAGTTGATTGAATGAAAGGTAAATTGCGGTTTTCGATTTATGACGTATTAAAAAAAAACTACTTACTAGATCTCGTTCAAACTAATTTTTGGTGGAAGTTTACATGGTAATGTACATCATATATTTTTTTTAGTTTTATCATTCTCTTATTTTAAAAGTTACGGGGGGGAGGACACACATTTCACCACTTTGGAAGTGTTTCTCGCGCAAACTATTCAGTTTAGAAAAAAAATATATTAGAAACCTATGGTATTGAGGTTTCTAATATATTTTTTTTCTAAACTGATTTACATTTTACGTATGGGTTTGATGAATTTTTTTTTTTTTTGAGTTTCAGTTCTAAGTATGGGGAACCCAAAAATTTATTGTTTTTTTTTTTTTCTATTTTAGTGTAAAAATCTTAATGCAGTTCACAGAATACATCTTCTTACCAAGTTTCAACAGCATGCTCTTATAGTTTCGGAGAAAAGTGGCTGTGACATACGGACAGACTGACAGATAGACAGAATCAGAGGTTTGTCTTACCTGTATTTAACAATAACTTATTGCTAAATACAGGTAAAACAAACCTCTTATTATTTAAGACTACGACTCGTCATAATGACAGCTTAGAAATACAAATAAATGGTGACAGAATTGAATTAGTGGATAAGGTTAAATTTTTAGGGATTAATATAGATTCGCTTTTAAATTGGAAACCGGAGCTTGCCGCTATTGAATCATCCATATCGTCAGCATGTTATGCCCTCAGGAGCCTTCGGGACGATCTGAACATAGATCTGTTAAAGGCTGTATATTACGCACTCGTCGAGTCTAGGATAAGGTATAGCATCGTGCTCTGGGGAAATAGTTACAATTATAATTGGCAGAGAGCGTTCATCTTACAAAAACGAGCCATAAGGACAATAGTCGGAATAGCCCAATGTGTCTCATGCAAAGATTACTTTAAACAATTGGGAATATTAACCGTTCCAAGCTTATATATATTAGTGCTCTTAAGTCATTTTGCGAAATATTTACATGAATTCGAATCACAGATGGAACGCGAGATAAGAGAGAGCACACGAAGAAAAGTTTTTAAGCAACAAATAAAACCAAAATTCAATATAGTGGAGCATTGCTCGAAGTACCAAGCTGTAGAGATTTTTAATAAGTTGCCTTCTGAGCTAAAGATCCTGATCTATAACACCCACTTGTTTAAAACCAAATTAAAGGCCTTTTTATTAGAAAAATGTTTGTATAATAAATCGGAAATGTCACAAAATAATAAATGATCAATATAAATATTTTTTTAAAAATTGCTTTTGACATTTAAATAATTTTAGCATCTTTTGACATTATATTTTGAAATTGCTTGACATTGTATAGAAAACTGGTTGACATTATATTTTAAACCTATTTGACATTAGTTTTGAAAGCAGTTTTGACATTAAAAAAAAATCTATTTGACATTATATTCAAAACTGTTTTAATTAATTGAGTTTTCACTTGGAGGTTAGTCAATAATTCATAGTTCCTTGTATTATTATGTAAATTGTATGTGTATATATTAATATTCAACACAATGTAAATTGTTAAATGAATAAATGAAATTAAATGAAATGACGAATCTATGTTTTGGGTTCCGTTTTTGCCATTTGGCAACGGAACCCTAAAAATACCACGTTGAGTCGCGATTGTCAAATTGATTTTAGTCGTATCAAAATAATTTTTAAAAGAGATTATTTCTTGCAGAATAGCGTAACAATTCTCATAGCTAAAAAAAGTAAGCAATTTTAGAGATAGTTTTGTTAGTTTATTTCGGTGTACAACAGAATCGGCACCAATATGTAATTGTTTTAATTTTTAATTTTTATTGTATACTTTACATAACATATAGTTGTATTTATTTTTTTATTAGTCTAGAAATCTTTATTAGACTGGATAAAAAAATAAGTATTTTCATAAATATCTAAATACCGCATTATAATTCTAACGGATCAAGATTGTTTAGAGCGGCTCGACACTCGCGTTACACTGTTTGTATTGTGCATGTGTGGATAGCTACGCACACATACATAAGATTGCCGTCTTTTACCTAAACTCGAGCGTTCAAATTTTGTGAGAGGGCTCATAAGAGTGTTTTTACAATCCTACTTGCAGAAATAAAATCATTTATCAATAGGTATAGGAGGATAGTTTGCTCCTATCAGCAAGTACCAGGTACTTAACAAAATAGAAAATAGTCAACAAATCACTTCTTTTCTAATACGCACCATATATTTATGTAATAGGGCAACTTAACTTGCAGTCCTGCACTCTCATTAGTTAGCAAATCCCGTTGAAATTTCTCGTCACCACAGAAACTAGATAACGCTGACAATTTTATAGGCTCCGAACAACTCTATCGCTTGCTATGCGGAACGGTTCGTACAGTACTCTGGAGACCAACAAATTGGATCACGGAAACCGCAGACCAATTTTGGTCAGTTCGCTCACGTAATACCCTCATTGATTCATACGATAAACACAGTGCTTTGCGAAGAATTGCGAGGACTCGTAATGGGCTGGTGCCAAGTGTTCGTTATGTATTGTCTCTTAGGATTAATCTTTTTGGATCGGGATTTTGTAGTATCAGCAGTATAAACATCAGGGAGTTGTTCTCAGTGCTCAGAATTTAATTCCGATCCAGCTCGTCCCTTGCTGTGCTCCCCCAGCGACGCCCTAAGCTGAGGTCCCAAGGTGACCCTAAGGTCACCTAAGGTCCTAAGGTAGGTCTATCATCAAATGACTTCTCCCGCTCTGAGCGGAGCGGAAGGGCGTGTCAGATTTTTACTGACTAAAACCCAGCCGTGTTCCTTGAGTTGCCTGTACCAGGGTCTCAGTAACTCTTTCGAACAAATCCATGACCCTGGCAAGACAAGGTGCCCTTAGCGTGAAGTCGCTTAGGGGAGACAGGGGATGGTTAACTAACTTTTGACTTAAGCTCGTATATCTCTGATGTTTAACTTAATGTAACAAAAACAACAATTGATACAGATAGAAGAACTATTCAGGTATCTAAAATACTAATCTATAACCTATATATTTATCATTCCTCAAGGAACACGGCTGGGTTTTACCAGCCGTGTTCCTTGAGTTGCCTGTAGGTCTCAGTAACTCTTTCGAACAAATCCATGACCCTGGCAGGACAAGGTGCCCTTAGCGTGAAGTCGCTTAGGTACTTGTAAGTTTTAAGCCCTTAATTTATTAAGGCATCCACAAGCACGTCCTTTTAAGAGGCCAACACCCCAAAGGGCGACAAGAAGGATGCCATCTTTAAAAAAATGTGTTCAGAATATGTGACATATTTGGGTAGGTTGGAAGCTCAACCTGGATCAACATGCCGGCGACGACGTGAAAAGATGGGCATCTTTTCACGTCGTCGCCGTCGTCGAGGAGGGCTCCTATAGACAAATGTTAGGTCTTTACCTATGAAATTGCCGTTCTGCAGTACTGGCCATTTCAAATCAAAATAATTTTTGTTTGTCTAAGAATTCTAATTTCAAATTAATTTTATTTAAAAAACGTGGAATTTTTTTTCCAAAAGTAGTCATTTGTGTATTGATTAGTGTTAAATTTTCATCGCATTTCAATCTTTTTCGTCATCATGGATAAGTACGTTAAAAATTCGAGTAATTATAGAATATGAGTACCGTCGTGGCAGCAACGCGGCACAAGTGGCACGCAACATCAACGACATTTACGGAGCTAACACTACAAACCAACGCACCACCTGTTATTGGTTTGCTCGCTTCCGTTCTGGAAATTTCGACCTGAAAAATGAACCTCACGGTCGTCCGAAGACTTTGGTCGACAATGACGAATTAAAGGCGATTGTGGAAGCTGATGATACACAATCTACGGCTGAATTAGCAGCAGCTTTCGCCGTTAGCGTCAAAACAATATTGGTCCATTTGCGTCAAATTGGCAAGGTAAAAAAGCTTGACAAATGGGTGCCCCACGAACTCAATGATCGCCAGCGCGAAGTACGCGTCGAGACGTGCCTTGCACTGCTCAACAGACACACAAATGAAGGAATTTTGAACCGCATTGTTACCTGCGATGAAAAATGGATTCTGTTTGATAACCGCAAGCGCTCAGCAAGTTGCCCTAAACGAAAACTTACCCTAGAAAAGTGATGGTCACTGTTTGGTGGTCTAGCGCCGGTGTGATTCATCACAGCTTCTTACCAAACGGGGTGAGCATTACTGCATATGTGTACTGTGAAGAACTGAACTCAATGATGGAGAAGCTGGCACATCTCCAACCAGCATTGGTCAATCGCTCGTCTCCGCTGCTCCTGCACGACAACGCGCGACCTCATACTGCACAGCAGACGGTCTCCAAGTTGCAAGAACTGGGGTTGGAAGCTCTCTGTCATCCGCCCTACTCACCAGACCTTGCGCCTACAGACTACTACTTTTTCCAGAATTTGGATAACTTCTTGGCGGGAAAAAAATTCAATACCCGAGAGGCAGTACAAAATGCCTTTGAAGAATTTGTTGCCTCCCGTCCAGCTGATTTTTTTAAGAAGGGCATCAATAAACTGCCACTGCGTTGGCAAAGATGCATTGATTGCTTGGGTGATTATTTCGATTAATACAAATAAAAAATACATGAAAAAAAAACGTTTAACTTTTTTCATACAAAACGGCATTTTCATAGGTAAAGACCTATTATCACCCTTACCATTAGTCCAATGCTTACTTAAGGCTGCATAGTCGGTAGGCTCGTAATCCTTTCCTATCCTATGGGCACGTCTTCCCTACCATTATAGCGCCCCCCGGTCTACTTCTTGATATGCAATGGCCCATGTAGCACCATGAAATATGAGTCTTCAAAGGCTAGTGCAAATCTCGGGGTTCATTCGATTAATCGACTCTGGTCAAACCACGCTGGGAGCGGTGCAATTCATTTCATTTCATTTAATTTCTGGATATGTGACATATTTGGGTAAAGCTGTGTAAAATTGTACAATTCGTTTTTATTTTTGTCCGACGAAAGTATTCGTTAATAACTAATTAAATACTGGGGTGATATCGATAATATAGTGGCTACTGATTATATTAATCATGATTTAATAGTAATGGTCTTTAAATTTATCATACCTTACGATTTACCATTTTTTTTTTTTGTATTTTGAAAAGTTGTAATTTTTTCTTCCCATACAAAAATAGCATGTCCGAAATACATCTCTTGGTTAATGTTTGTAAAATATTTTGAAAAAAATGTCTTTAAAAAAGTTGCTTTTAATGATTTTATTACTAATTATCCTCTACAGTGCTCGTATTTTGTTAATTTAACTATGTTTCTTTAATATTTTATTATATAAACATGTGTCCCGGAATTTCATGTCCCAAGCGTTACGCTAAGAGAGTTAATAACTACTGGCTCAATATTATTACGTGTATCAACGCTGGAAATGATTTTTTTAGCCCGGCAACACTGATGCTGATTATCTCAAATTGTAAAAAAATATTTTCCTACAATCGTCCACGTTATTCGGCTTTCTTTGTGTGTTAAACGTGTTGTCCACTTTATTTTGCGCCGTTGAAACCCTAATTTCGAGGTTCATACATTCATATATGCTTTATTTTTATCCATCCCGATCATAGCTACATTAATACTCTTTAAAATAAACGTGGGTTCTAGTAATAAACTGCATTTATTTAAAAGATATTAGATTCTAACGTTAGCATCGCATCATTTTTGTGTCCCGAGTGATACCGAACGTTACTAAGAGAGTTACGTAACATTCGGGACATATTTTAGGCAGAGTTTATATTCACGGGAGATTTATTTAGGGTAGGTCGAAGGAAGGAAAAGAAACTGACTGCTTATTTTCATTTTTCTTTCTTTTTGATAGCTTTTTAACGAGCTGTAATGCTATCAACAAAAATTATATATACTACATTACTACTACTACTATACTTTATTATAATTATTTATTACTAGCAGGGAATGGGCACGCTATTAAATTTTTTCATATCGCTTCGTTATCGGCCGCCGAAAAATACAAAAAGATATAGAGACCTTAGCGTTCTTCTTAAAATTAAATTGTTTTTAAATATGTATTTTCTTATTATTAAATAATCATCAAAATTATATTTTACTTTAGTATCTAGTTCAACGTATGTCAAAATATGTGTAAAATAAAGCGAATTCAATAAATAACATAGGTTGATTGCTGAATTAGTTTATCATATTGTACACCTAGCTTTAGATGGGTCGCGAGCGTTACTGCATTACCGTATGTTACGAATTGTTTCATGTATCAAGAGTTACTATGTACAAAATTACACGGCCTTACCCATTTATCAAGGGGACTTGGCTCCTTCATCCTGGATCTAACTCGCTGATTTTATAACGCGTTCTTGACGAAACTAGTTCTTAAAAATGTGTCAGTTGAACATTTTATATTCATTTATGTTCTAGCTAAACTAATTATTCCAATTACGTGATTCCAAATCTTCCATCATCTAAAATTAAACGCAACCTTCGCGGTTTTCAAACAAATTAAATCATTTCAACACAACAATGCTAGCACCATAATTCCTTTATTTTACTCAAATTCTAAACTTCCAAACAAAATGAAGTCAAAACAGAACAATTCATTGTCTTGAACTTTAAAAGAATAAATAAACTTGGGCGAAAATCTGTGAAAGAACTTTGGAAGACTTTGGAGGTTCCAAAGTCTTTCGAAATGTTGTTTTGGAGTTAGTGCAATCTCTGGGGTGTTGTTTGTTCACAGTGGACTGAATAATAAACGATATTGCAGTACTGCGTTTGCATGAACGTTCAGACCGCAGGGATTGTCAGAGTCAGGCTTACATTGCTTCGATGCGGTCGCTCGAAGAAATTGCGACTTTGTATTTGATTGTACGTTTTAGTACGGTTGATTTGAAAATAGAATGGTTAATAGAATAGGAGTTTTTGTTTGTCATATCTTTTTGAATGACAGTTTGTTATTGACTCTGTGCGGTCAATCTTGGAATTGGAATTTACACACCGCTTGTTTCAATTGAAGTCCGTAGATGTGAAAATGGAATCTGATCAGATATATTTTTGGAAACGGACCTACAGCTTAAACAATGGATTAAGTTCTAAATAAAAATCTTTCTTTTTCCAGAACTATGTATGTTGGAATCAAAAATGCAATAGAAAAAACATAAATAATCCCATAGCTACAGGGATCGTTCACTGTAACCACAAAAGCGGATGGTCCTACAATATTACTATCACCACAGTTCATCTATTAATACCGGCAGCGGAAGCACCAGGAATCAATAAGATTCCGATATAACCACAAATTGCAGCCGAGGGAGATTACAGAACACGGGTCTATCCGTATGACGGACATTTACTGATAGGATATCTCTCGTATCACTATTCCAATGTCTCCCTAGAAAACCATTCCCCTTACATTGTTACTAAGTGCGCCACGTCGTGGTGTTTCGATTTTAGAAGCTTCGATAACAACTGTTTTACGACCATTTCCTACGGCGGGAAAATCTCCAGCGATCCGTATTTTACGGGAAAACGTTGGCATTTACTTCACATCTCGATCTAAAGTGCCATACGAGACTGATCTCGAATACCAATAACATAAAGACTGTTATACACGAGACAGATATTATAGTTGCATATTATTACGTAACGATTTCTAGGACACACTCGAGATCGAAATCTGATAAGTAAAGTTCACTAAGTCAATCAGGAGTCACGATGTGGTCGCAATTGTATTTTGATGGCAATGTAACATAAGAAATATGCAATTATATAGGGATATCAAATTATGAAACTTTATAATAGACATCTCTGATTTAGTTCACTTGTGCAATGATGAAGACATTCACACATCGTTGCTTCATGAATAACTATCATTCAGGTCTTAATTATTATCATTGTCTGATACCAGACAATACCGACCTTGTTGTTATGACATCTGACGGTTCATAATAGAATAGTAATTATTAATTTTGCACAATGATTTTGACAGACCGGTATTAAAATTTAATAATCCGAATAATATAATGAAGGATCGTAAGAGAAAGGAAACTTGATTACTACATTCTAAAACATTAAATCAGGTATAGATAATGATATTTTCATGTAATAAATAATTAATTTGTTACCTTTTATCTCGCAAAATTGTTGCAAATAAGTAATTACTTATGGGAACAAAAATTATCTGAACAGTCTGCCAAATGTCCCTTCTCATAAAAATAAAATGTCTTATTCTGTTATATCTCATTATCAACCTCACTTCTGCACACAGAGTGTCAAAGCTCTATATCCACTTCACAAACTCGATGGTGAAAATTCATAGAATAACCGCCATGCAGCTGCCTTTGCATAAACGTACAACATTTGCTAAGTGCCCTGAGCAAACACGTCATACAACCAACACTGTGACCAACATGTTGGCCATATAGGTCGAGTTGGCTATGTTGGCGCCACACACGGAGTGTTTGCCTCGTCACATGCTCGAGCAAACATCGAAACGAGAACCACACTCGAAGCTGCATTAATAAAATAAGGCTATGTTTTAAAAGCTAAATATACAGTTCTGTTTTAATTGAATTTGTATTTAGTGTGCATTGACCTATTAGTTTCGCTGGGAAATTGTAGGAAGCTTTTGAGAAAAACAGGTCGTTAGGAAATGGAATTTTAATAAGTAATGTGTTCTCTAAACTGTACGGTTTATTGCCTGAAAAACTACGTAGTACATTCGTTTTGTGCATCATTAATCAGCACCGTAATTGCGTATCGCACTATCGATTAGAATCTGAATCATTTTGAAGTTTATTGCTAACCCATTGCGTCATTTGTTCCAAAATTTTGTACGCTCAACAACATAAATAACGCAATGGATGTTGTTGAACTATCAAAATGAAAGCTAATGAACTATTATTTTATTAAAATGCAAAAACAAAGCGTGTGGGGATCATAGGCACTATTTGAAACATTAATATCGAATGCAAATTCTATATTTAATATCAATTCCGCCAATACACTGATATCTACAGAACGTGAAAAAAATATTATATACCCAATGCAACATCCAACGCTAATCCGTACTCGACACGTGTTTATTCAATTTTGTTGGCCCAAAACTAGATCACTTCCGCGGTGTTATCGACAGCGCAGATGTCATCTTGGCATCATGTCATCATGTTTTGGATGACAGATAGGGCAGGACAGGAGATGGAGCATAGTTTGTGACACAGCCCCACATCCTCATCATGATGACTGAATAATAAACGATATTGCAGTACTGCGTTTGCATGAACGTTCAGACCGCAGGGATTGTCAGAGTCAGGCTTACATTGCTTCGATGCGGTCGCTCGAAGAAATTGCGACTTTGTATTTGATTGTACGTTTTAGTACGGTTGATTTGAAAATAGAATGGTTAATAGAATAGGAGTTTTTGTTTGTCATATCTTTTTGAATGACAGTTTGTTATTGACTCTGTGCGGTCAATCTTGGAATTGGAATTTACACACCGCTTGTTTCAATTGAAGTCCGTAGATGTGAAAATGGAATCTGATCAGATATATTTTTGGAAACGGACCTACAGCTTAAACAATGGATTAAGTTCTAAATAAAAATCTTTCTTTTTCCAGAACTATGTATGTTGGAATCAAAAATGCAATAGAAAAAACATAAATAATCCCATAGCTACAGGGATCGTTCACTGTAACCACAAAAGCGGATGGTCCTACAATATTACTATCACCACAGTTCATCTATTAATACCGGCAGCGGAAGCACCAGGAATCAATAAGATTCCGATATAACCACAAATTGCAGCCGAGGGAGATTACAGAACACGGGTCTATCCGTATGACGGACATTTACTGATAGGATATCTCTCGTATCACTATTCCAATGTCTCCCTAGAAAACCATTCCCCTTACATTGTTACTAAGTGCGCCACGTCGTGGTGTTTCGATTTTAGAAGCTTCGATAACAACTGTTTTACGACCATTTCCTACGGCGGGAAAATCTCCAGCGATCCGTATTTTACGGGAAAACGTTGGCATTTACTTCACATCTCGATCTAAAGTGCCATACGAGACTGATCTCGAATACCAATAACATAAAGACTGTTATACACGAGACAGATATTATAGTTGCATATTATTACGTAACGATTTCTAGGACACACTCGAGATCGAAATCTGATAAGTAAAGTTCACTAAGTCAATCAGGAGTCACGATGTGGTCGCAATTGTATTTTGATGGCAATGTAACATAAGAAATATGCAATTATATAGGGATATCAAATTATGAAACTTTATAATAGACATCTCTGATTTAGTTCACTTGTGCAATGATGAAGACATTCACACATCGTTGCTTCATGAATAACTATCATTCAGGTCTTAATTATTATCATTGTCTGATACCAGACAATACCGACCTTGTTGTTATGACATCTGACGGTTCATAATAGAATAGTAATTATTAATTTTGCACAATGATTTTGACAGACCGGTATTAAAATTTAATAATCCGAATAATATAATGAAGGATCGTAAGAGAAAGGAAACTTGATTACTACATTCTAAAACATTAAATCAGGTATAGATAATGATATTTTCATGTAATAAATAATTAATTTGTTACCTTTTATCTCGCAAAATTGTTGCAAATAAGTAATTACTTATGGGAACAAAAATTATCTGAACAGTCTGCCAAATGTCCCTTCTCATAAAAATAAAATGTCTTATTCTGTTATATCTCATTATCAACCTCACTTCTGCACACAGAGTGTCAAAGCTCTATATCCACTTCACAAACTCGATGGTGAAAATTCATAGAATAACCGCCATGCAGCTGCCTTTGCATAAACGTACAACATTTGCTAAGTGCCCTGAGCAAACACGTCATACAACCAACACTGTGACCAACATGTTGGCCATATAGGTCGAGTTGGCTATGTTGGCGCCACACACGGAGTGTTTGCCTCGTCACATGCTCGAGCAAACATCGAAACGAGAACCACACTCGAAGCTGCATTAATAAAATAAGGCTATGTTTTAAAAGCTAAATATACAGTTCTGTTTTAATTGAATTTGTATTTAGTGTGCATTGACCTATTAGTTTCGCTGGGAAATTGTAGGAAGCTTTTGAGAAAAACAGGTCGTTAGGAAATGGAATTTTAATAAGTAATGTGTTCTCTAAACTGTACGGTTTATTGCCTGAAAAACTACGTAGTACATTCGTTTTGTGCATCATTAATCAGCACCGTAATTGCGTATCGCACTATCGATTAGAATCTGAATCATTTTGAAGTTTATTGCTAACCCATTGCGTCATTTGTTCCAAAATTTTGTACGCTCAACAACATAAATAACGCAATGGATGTTGTTGAACTATCAAAATGAAAGCTAATGAACTATTATTTTATTAAAATGCAAAAACAAAGCGTGTGGGGATCATAGGCACTATTTGAAACATTAATATCGAATGCAAATTCTATATTTAATATCAATTCCGCCAATACACTGATATCTACAGAACGTGAAAAAAATATTATATACCCAATGCAACATCCAACGCTAATCCGTACTCGACACGTGTTTATTCAATTTTGTTGGCCCAAAACTAGATCACTTCCGCGGTGTTATCGACAGCGCAGATGTCATCTTGGCATCATGTCATCATGTTTTGGATGACAGATAGGGCAGGACAGGAGATGGAGCATAGTTTGTGACACAGCCCCACATCCTCATCATGCTGCCGTTCCGTCGAGGTAGCCCCATTTTACGATTTTCGACTAACACCTTCCCATTTGGATTCGGTTCTACGGGACTTCCGAAAGGACCATAGAAGGTTATTCCCAGCAGAATAATAATATAAAAAATAATAATATTCCACAACTATCACACAACGCCATCTAGTCCCAAGCTAAGCAGAGCTTGTATTATGGGTACTAGACAGCTGATAAACATACTTATATATTTCTAAATACATACATATTATAGATAAATTACACCCAGACACAGAACAAATGATCGTGCTCATCACACAAACATTTGTCCTGGGTGGGAATCGAACCCACGACCTCCGGCATAGCCGTCAGGGTCACTAACCACTAGACCAACAGGCCTGTCAAAAATAGAAAGATGTAACTTCTGATTCCATGACTAACCTTTCAATTCCATTATTCTAACAACTTCAATTATGGAAATGATTCATCACGATATATCATTTATTAACCCTCAATATAATACAAATAACAAAATAACCTACAATATCTAAAAGTACGTTAACAAGTACACAATCTTCTCAGCATCAAACTAGCTTTACCAATAGACGCCTTCCTTAGAAATAATCCAAGGAATAAGCAAAGATTTAACAAGTCGGCTTACGCTGAGAGTCGCTTTGAACTTAATTATAGCTAACAGGTATAATTTGTTCGCCTTTAAAGTCGTTTAATAAGTTTATAAGGCGTTCTGAAGTTGTGTCTTCATTTCCTTGAGGAGATTGAGATCGGAGTGACTTTTTGATTATGGCCGGTTAGGGTTGGCTGGTTGGTTTAATGAATCTGTTCACTTAACATTTAATGAATGCTATTATTTTAGAGTCTGACGTTTATCGGGACTTGCCAGGTGCATATAGACCCACTAAAAAATTTGAATTATGACGTTTCAAAATTTCGTCTTATTTCTACTTCGTGAATATTAAAAAGCCATTGCCAGATAACGTGTAGCTTCGCCCTACGCTGAGCAACATCGTGTGAACACGTTCGTACCCGTTTTGAAGAACCGACTAAATAAAAGGTTCCAATTTAGGTTCCTGTTCTGATTTCGGGTTCTAGTAATGGAACCGCTAAATAGTGGTTATTTAAGGACCGTTTCCAATCCCTGTCTTCAAGCTTTCAAGTGAAGATTGCTTTTTGTTCCAAGAAATAACTAAGTATATAACTTATTTTCTAATTCTTCCTATCAAACAAAGCGTCTTCGCAAGGAGCTTACAACATGTTATACAACAATCAAGATTGGCTCATTGTTACTATTAAGTTATATGTTTGATGATATAATGTATCCTATTATCTTCGTACGATATAGCAACAATAATACAACGATACGTGTTCACCTGTATCATTAAAGTGTGACATAATCTAACAGTTTATGACTACCGCAAGAATTTCATAATAATTTCAGTTACAGATTTGGGCTGCCTCGCTCATGTAAAATACTGGTACTCAGCTGCATCCGGTTAGACTGGAAGCTGACTCCAATATAGTTTAGAAAAGGCGAGACAGATAATGGTGCCGATTCCCTTATTCACAAACTAAACTAAATTTAAGTTCAGTGCATCTTTTTCTTTCTATTTCATTAAGGAAAGGACGGAAGATAAATTTTAGTTGAGTCCTGTCAAATTAATCAGCGCTTGACGTAAGTTGACGTAATTTTAGTAGGCAAGTTTTTAATCACGTCTAAACTTGTATGAAGTAGTGACAGGCGCTGATTAATTTGACAGGACTAAACTAAAATATTTTCTTTTGTCCTCTTCATAATGAAGTACAAAGAAAAAGATGCACTGAACTTAAATTTAGTTTAGTTTGTGAACAAGGGAATCGGTACCAATGTTAATGATTTAGGCTGCCTCGTTAGCTACAACGAACATGAGATCCTGGGTTCGATTCCCAAGTGAAGCGAAATGTCTTCCTGCCAGGGTCGCGAGATTATTCGAAATAGACACTGTGACCCTGGCATACGGGCAACTGAAGGAACACGGGTGGGTTTTAGTCAGTAAAAGTCTGACACGCCCTCCCGCTCCGCCCAAGAGCGGGAGACGTCATTTGATGAATTCCCAACCACAAAAAAAGTGAAATGTCTTAGGGTGTTTCCATCTCTAATTTTTCGGTAGCAGCCCGAGGTCTGGATTTATGCCTGGGAGATGGCAATAGGCTCGCTTCATTTTACATTGGACTTAAACATAACTGGCGAATGTGATGTACCTGTAGGAACACCTCTGCCTAAACCTTTGGGGAATACAGGCGTGAAGTAATTTTTTGGTTACCGTCCCAATAGTTTTTTCCGTATTTCGAACACAATAGCAAGGAAACAGAAGAAAGAATCCCAAAAAATCGAAAATTTCATTCAGGTTATCAATTACCGAGATATTTTTTTGTTATAAAACGTAACTCTGCAATATTTATGAAATTAAATATGAATGTAGCTTTTACGTATTTCAGTTTGGGGAACGAATAATATTGTTTTCAAAAATTATATTTTCTGCTGTTCAGCTTACACTTCACCCATGCTTCAATATTCTCTTTATTTTTATATAATAATAATATCTTAGGACAACCAACACAACGTTGTCTGATCCCAAACTAGGCAGAGCCTATACTATGGCAACCAGACAACTGATAAACAAACTTATATATTTCTAAATACATACATATTATAGATAAATTACACCCAGATACAGAACAAATGATTGTGCTCATCACATAAATATTTGTCCTGGGTGGGAATTGAACCCACGACCTCAGTCTTTGCAGTCAGGGTCACTAACCACTAGACTAACAGGTCAGTCAAAATCTCAAACAACAAACCAAAATTTATGGAAGCTACGTACTTTTGCATGACAGTGAACACTAAACCATTTTCAAACAACAATATAAAAGCAAAACCATGAACGCGGAACACATAAGAGTCAATATTAGTCGATGGCCTTATTCAGTACCAACTAAACAATCGCACGAAAGTGGCCCATCTGTTCTCGACTTTACGCCAACAGTAAAGTGGCTTATGGGCTTACCGCACTTGTAACGGTCTTCGCTCACAATTATCCAAGCATGAACTGTCGCCAATTAAATTCACAGAAGACAAGAAATTAAACAATCTATCGTATATTATTGCCCGTTTACGAGCAATTATAGAGACAGTTCAACCGTATTATATTCCAATACGGGACTTGAAGCTTTACCAAGTAAGGAAATTATGCCTATGGTCACCATTTTAGATAATAATTTCCGCGACAGCAGTGTAGCCGATAAGAATACAATAACTACGTTTATAGGATAGAAAGGTATACTTAGTGAAAAATATTGCGGAAAGATAGAAATTGTGAAACGGTTTAGCGATGGCTCGTAGCTTCATTCGTTCTTCAGCAGAAAGATTACAGACTGAAATTGTTTGATTCGCAGAATACACTAGATTCTGCGAATCAAACAATTTCAGTCTAACGATTAACTCGACTACATCATTAGGTGCCAATCACAAAGCAGTGGTGGCTCAGTGGTAACAGCTTCAATATACGAGTTGTAGGTTGTTCCACCATTGCTGTCAAAACAGTAAAGGAAAGCATCTTGAGGAAACGGGCAACCATAAATTCAAAGACGTGTGACATACAACAATCCTCACAGGACCCGCTTGTTAGATAGCAGCCAACGAGCTTATGGTCGTTTTTACTATCTATAGTAATGTGTATCTGTGTGTCTACCTGTAGTATCTGGAGTAGAAAAGTTATAGCTTATTATGCATTAGGTATCACAAAACGAAAACATAAAGTTATAGCAACAAACGACAACCGAATAATCGCTGATAAGTGTTCCATCTAAACACAGCCTTAGTTGTACACGATGTGGCTTACCGCAGTCATAACGGTGCTTGAAGACAATTAGCTGAGCGTGAACGATACCAATTAAGTTGATAGTATCATCATATAGCGTATCTAGTGTTGTCACAAGATATGTTGGAATAATATCTTGGGAATTATTGGTGATGGTGGAGGAATGAACGATGGAACTGAAAATTAATATCCATCTAGGAATCGTGTGACATCCTTAGAGATACTAATATCTACCCACCTGTCACTACCCACCGTTAGTACCTAAGTACTAACGGTGGGTAGTGACAGGTGTATTTAGTAAATAGGATATATAAAAAACAACTTACTGTAAAGGTAATAAAAACAATAATGGATCATAATTGTGACACGTGCTTTTAAAAAGATAAAGCTTAAAGTGGAAAAAAAGGGAGATATTGCTCAATCAAAAGTACTCGATAGCTACAAGACCCTTTCAAAATCGAGATTCTCAGAACAGAATTTGAACCAGAAATATAATCAAAAATTATTCTGTTAAATTATCTATTTTTGATCCGACTAAAATATGGATTGTTAGGATTTTCCTAGTACTATAAATTATTACGTTTTATATAACTTTCAAAGGAACCTTAGTGCCTCACTTTTTGCTCATCTCTCCTGAGACACTTACTATGCAAATAATATTATAATGAAATTCTTTTAAGGGTGGAAAATGTGATAAAATTCATGACGCTTTAAAATAATGCATGATCGGAAAATATTTTGAATTATCTTACTCATTTACATCAACTGGATGATAAAATCGCATGAGGGTACATTATAAAATAACGCTGTAGGTAGTATTCTCTGTAAAAATCGTTAATATCCTGATACGGCGACCAAAAAAAATCGGATTCGTATTTTTATTTGCTACCATTACCAATCTAGAGCACATCAAGCCCCTACCACTCATTTTTACTTTGTTTAGGAAACCTACCAACCATCACCTGAAAATAGTTTTTTTACCGTCTAAAAACATACTGCAGTAGTTTGAACTCAAATCTCAGAACACAAAGCTTCACGACACTTAAAATCATTTATAATGGAAGATCCTTCCTGCTACATGAAATACTGCGCAAAATCTATGTCACCAGAAAAACCGTCTTCAATTAAATAAGTACCAACAAACTCCACATTTGACATCGAGTACTTCCCTCAGAGTCTCACATGATATTTCATAGAAATAGTGAAACATTTTCATTCATGCCGTTCCTAGGAATGTGTGTCAGCCCTTTAACTGCGGGTCTGTGGCACCACTAATGACTCCTCGAGTTACATTTGAACTTACTGTAACTTACTGGCTTCATAATTGACTTCCTTGCTCGTCTGGGTTCTAAGAGAGTTATAATTTTGTTAGCAATCAGTACAAACTTTAGAAAAAGGTAGGTGTTTTATTTCAAAGTAGGTACTAGATAAAAGTTTATATTTTCATCTAAGTTTACCTTAAGTTTAATCATAACAGCATTAAAAACATTTGATTAGCTCGTTTACATTTACCATCTGCCTAGCCTTTTCCCAACTATATTGTGGTTGGCATCCAATCTAACCAGATGCAGCTGAATAAGGGAACGACTGCCTATCTGACCTCCACAACTCAGTGGTTTACATTGAACCACAATTGGTATGACTGGTTGTGAGACTTTCCGGCTTCTAACGACTGCCAAATGGCAATCGGGACCAACCGCTTAATGTGATTTTCGACGCACGGTGGGGTCTTGGTAAGTAAATTGGTCACCCATTCATGGACCAAGAGCGGTAAACGGAGTTTTATCAGCTCGATTGACACGTACGGCCTTTTTTACTTAGCCACGAGCCCCCTAGCTGACTTAAATGAAATATGACTAGTTTTGTTAGTCTTAACATTTTATACGATACAATTGAACTTCTAAACTATTTTGAGACGGTAAGTACGTTATCTTACTCACAATAATAATTATAAGAAAACTAAAACACTATCGCGATAAACTCAATGAAACTCATATTTCATTGTTTAACATGATCTAGGTTAGGTTACAAAATAATATAGTACTAGCACTAAACACTATCTCATTCCGTTTAGTCACGAAATCCTAATCTCATTTCGAGAACTAAGCTTTCTCTGTTAATCTAAAATAATATCTTTGCAGAGAATTTTACGAAATACCGACAGAATGACGAAACTCAGAGATGGTTTAAAAGTTTTAACTTGGACTTAACGATTTTCCCTTTAGTGTCATTAGCACTACGTTCCCTCTCTTTATTCTCGTATAAAAATGTACCAAACAAGGCGATACCATGAAACTTGAGCTTAATAAATTGGGTTGAATTTCACCAGTGAAACTGAACGCGTTCAGTATTCAGTTCAAAATTGATGTGGAATATTGACACTGATAGCTCTTGAACGCGGTTTGGAAGTGGTGATCGCGTTCAGTTTCCATGGTGAAATCCGCGCTTAGGGCCCTAATGGCCGTTTTCACTAAATATTGGCGACACCTTAAATACATGCTGTGAACATTAAGCAGATACTTAAAATAACATTTTACGAATCACAAAGCCAAGAATAAACTTATGATCCCGATTAGTCGATGCGTTATGTAGAGTTACTCTTACAGGTTGCTTAGCAATACACTTCTAACTTTGACAGGCGCTACATATCCACAGAATATAATAGTATTGTAGATTTAGAAGGCAAACTTGCCTACTTCTTTTATTTTGACAGTTCAACAATATTCACTGCGGTATTTACGTTATCGGGCATACAAATGTTACATACACATGAATCAGTGGATTAGCAATATTATTCAAAATGATTCAGATTCTGATTCGTAGTGTGTTCTCAATTAGAGTGCTGGACTTTATACAAAGGTTATCAAAATATAAGGGGTGTGGTCACTCTTCCGTGAAAACTCCGGCCACTAATGGACACACGGTCGAAAACTTTGCAGCTGAAATGGGATTTAGTGAACTACTGCGGTTAGTCGGTAGGAAACACTAACAGCTAAATTTTACCTAATTTACAAACTTCATAGAAAACTTGTTTAATAACGTCGATTTATACCTTTCGAAGAATCTAAAGCTCTATGATTACGGTAGAATATCTAGCATTTAAACATACAACTCATTTTATTTTTAAAGCGACTCACTTTTACTTATGGCTTCATGGAGGTTTAAATATGACCAGGATAGTAAGTATTCTATGTCCTAATCCTTATAATATAATTTATCAGTTTCTGAAATTATATCGAAATCCATTAAAGCGTGAAAAGGCAATAGATAGACAGACAGACCGACAGAGTTACCTACTTCGTATTCATAGTATCAAATGAATATGTTAAGGTATTGGATACTCTTTATTTACGTTCGGTGCACAGTCAGCTCCACTGCTTACTTGCTGACTGCTAAGTCTACTTACAGAATGGCTCTACTATGACTGGCTTAAGCCATTCTCATAGGTACCAGTACCTAAATAAGTATCTATTACAAGAGAAATTGTTCCTCAAGCAAAACCTTGCACTTATTTAAACATTTCCTCGTCCAACGAAGACATAACTAAACCCTAACAAAACACAATGTCCTTTCAAAACCAACCCTCATTTACGAAGACAATAAATCGGATACTAGCAAGAAAAATCTGAAACGTTCATGTTGTGACGTCGTCACTAAGTCTTTACCCCCGACTGCCGGAAATGAAAGGGTAAAAAGAAAACAGGTGCCAACGTCGGGGACTTGATAACTGAATCAACGGCTGTACAAATGCAACGGACTGGGAAACGGTAATGACGACAAACTAAATTGGATACGGCGGATAGGGATTTTTCTTACTGAGTTTTCTATGTAGTTTTCGATGTAAAAAATTATAACGGTATAGAGCTCAAAGGTTTGTATGAATGGCACCCAAATAGTATAACAAGGTACCTAATCCTATACAAAATCTTGTCATGCGTGTTTTCAAAATGACTGTTGTTAATTTACTACATTCAAAAGCAACACACAATACTTATTACATATTCAAGCACAATCAATAAATACTTCAACGACAAATTAATGATAACTTATTGACATTGGTTTTTTTGTTACAATTTACGTTGACGGCAAGACATGTCGTTTATTTGAATAATATTGATATCTGTACTTTTTGTTTACCTCTGTTCTATAAACAACATTAAATGATTTTTTTTAGCACGTCGACATAATTGAATCGAACGCCACCATCTTATTTTTCGGTACACACCAATAAGTTTTACATTTTTTTAACGACAATAGTCTCCTGTCAATGTCATTTAAGCGCCAAAAAATCTTTGTTCTATCTGTATGTGTTATTGCTTAATTAGATGAACTTAGTTCACTAAGTTCATTTAAAAAACTATACCTACTTTATAAAACAAAACTTTTTCTTAGGAAATCGGAATACTTTTAACCAGTCAATTACCGTAATTACAGACACAATTAAAAAACGATTGTTTACATGTCCAAATGTGGTATCTCAGGGACTTAGGTTAATTAAATAATGTTTATAATCAGAATCAGCCTATATTGTTGCCACTGCTGGGACAAAGGACTCCTCTTGAGAAGAAGTGGGCCATAATCTACCACGCAGGTTGGTAGATGTCACATGTCTTAGACGTTTTGGGTCTAGGACATTTTTTTTTTCACCGATTTCAGAGCAGGAATGATGAAATTAATTTAAAAAAGTGAAGCGTCTGCCTGGGTTCTACTCGTCAGTCAGCGCCGATATCACTGGGCCACGACTGCTATGAAATTTAAATAGTATATGCGTAAATAATATACAGTGAAAAGTCTTATTTCGACCTAACTTCAATAAACTTGAGAATACAAAATAATAATATGAGACTTCGATAAAGACAAAGTTGCTGATGATACTAGGTAATTAGAAGAGAAAATAGGGCAAGTGGCATCTACATCGTGGACTTTTTGCCCAGCTAAGTCACCGACGACCGTCATAGCCGAACGGGCGAAAAAACGAAAATGACAACTCAGAAAATAAAACTACATTCAAAAATATAGATTTTGTGGTTTTTTTTTTCACTTAACCATATTACATAGATTATAGTTGCACTATAAACACTACTAACATGATTTTTTTTATCATTGTATGAAAATGTATGTTTTGAGTACAATAAAGAATCAATTAGTTATTAAGAATCTTTGAATTCAACAATTTTCAATTTTTTTTACTACATGTTAAAATTGTTCTAAATAAAATGTAAATAAACAGTTCGAAACAAATAACTCGATTTATCAACACTTCACTGGTAAAATCCAATGACACGCTTATTTATTTTTTACTTCATATTTCTAAGGATTCCTGATTTATTTTCTGTGTTGTTATTTCTCTAAACTTATATTAATGGTCCGTAGTACCCTAAAAATATTACTTTTATGTGAGAATAAAATCATCTGTCAATAAGGGCTTAAGTTCGTTGGCAAAAAAATCCACGAATAATACAAAACAAATACGAAACCACGCAAAATGTATCTCTAATAACAACATAGAAACCATAATCGTATTCCATGTTCAAAAGAAAAAATAGTAGGCAACTATATCTTGTTATTCTGCACGAACCCTATCAATCTTTTCTCCTATTTTGTTATATTGGCGTCCTATATCTTCGTAACTTGAAAGATATCTTCAATAATGAAAGTGTGGATACAATGACACTCGACACACAAAACTTGATCCCCACTCGAAAACACACGAAAGTCTAACATCGACATCGTAATTGGAAACAAAAATATCGATATGAAAAATCGATTAAAAAATGGAAGCGAATTAACGGTAATGTCGTATTGTTTAATTACGTAATTAGATACTAAATTCTAAGAAAGAACGTAAAGTCTCGTTAGCTATTGAATGTAGATGAGGGTGTGAGTGTGCTGGTTAATTAATAACTAACAGTTATTGTTTCTCAACGGATAACTGTGTGGCGGTAAGGTAATGACCGGGCGGAGTCATTCCCACGCCGACTCCGCAATTTAGATAGCGTGCATCCGAAAATGCTCGATATGCTCCGATGACTACGCACAAATACTTGTTAGGGTTCCGTACATTAAGGGTGCACACGGAACCCTTTTATTGAGTTTCCGCTGTCTGTCCGTCTATATGTCGGCTGTACTTATCTCATGAATTACCATAATATAATATGTAAAAAATTGTTTTTTTTTTACAGAGTGTATTTCTTTTGCGGCTACAACAATAAATAATACAATTAACAAAAAATAAAGGGAGACCCCCTTTATTTTTTTGTTAATTGATACAAGAAACGAGTTTATACGGCGTTTTGGTCTTACGGAATCCTTCATGTACGAGTACGACTCACGCTTGGCCGGATTGTTTATTTTTCTTTACTATACAATGTCTGGGAACGAAATCGAGTGATTTTTGCCGCAGCTGCAAGTGTTTTCAGTGAAGGAGTGAGCTGTTCGTTTGACAAGTGTTGTCAGTTGTCAAACGAACGCTTTGACTGTTCCGAGAAAAGTCGATGGTACTCGTAAAATAGAACGTAAACCTGTTGAACTATTGTGCAGAAAACAAAGAAAAAATAAACTGTGTAGGTAAAGGTTTTATACAAATGCTCTTCTTATTGGAAATAAAGCTAAAGACCTTAATATAACGGTTTATTTAAACTAATACGACATACAAATATCTAACTGATTACCATTTTTTTTTATTCATTAGCGTTGTATTATCCCTAAACTATATACCGTACTTTACAGCAGCCTTTGGTCGGAATTTCTTTGGGGGATACAATCAGAAAAGAGAAAAGAACTGGAATAACCGACATAGCTTGCAGAGTAAGCAAACTGAAGTGGCAGTGATATGGTTATGTTAGTAGAAGGACCGATGGCCGCTGCAGCAGACAAGTCTTAACGTGGAAACCACGTATTGGCAAGCTTAGAGTGCCGGACACCCCAGCTAGATGGACCGATGACCTTAAGAGGTGGCTGGTACAGACTCAATTCTGAAGGCTAATTCTAAGGACAGCATGTTGCGGTGCAGTCTGGGAGATGCCTTTGTCCAGCAGTGGACTGTGATAGGCTGAGTTGATTTTGGCGATCATTATCATGTTTTATAAAATTTTCAGATCATAAAATCTTTTTTATTTTTATTTATCATTTCCACAACAAAAGCACTAGTACATGATCGACAGTCAGTGGTGCCGGGGTAATGAGTTCACACAAACATAAGGATTTTTGAAGAAAGCTTTTAATATTCTTCCTACATACGTCAACGTTTTCTCTTTGTAATCTCTCGCTTAGAAGGAAATGTTCTGCTTCAAAGGATTATTTATTTAAAGCTCTGCTCATATACCTTGGAATATGGAGGAGAATGTTTACACGTCTTGGTTTACGACCGTATGAGCTGAAACATAACCTTCCTTATAATAATATGAAAAAACGTGAAATATTAATAAATTGATAAAAATATTCACGTGGTTGTACAAAACCTTGTTTTTTTTTCTGTACACAGTTCGGCGCTTTTCCCTAGGTACAGATGCCAGTACATTGAGCTTCTACAATCTGTCAAATTTCTTTAATCGATTTTCAACTTTATCGCAAGAACATTAGGTTCAATGTTGATTGGGAGAATTTGACAGTTTCGGGTACCTTGATGTGCTGGCGTCTGTACCTACTGAGTATTCTGTCTTATACTTCGTAAGACGTAATCCTAAAAAAATGATTTTACAGACATACATACATTTTTTTTTTTTTTTTTTTTTATTTTTTATTTTTATTTTTTAATTAAGAAGCTAAATAGGCGCTGTTGTTACCACAAAAAGACGAGTTTACCTATAGTAAGTATTCTTCACCCAAAGTAAGAAACAAACATAATGAGTGACGCGCAGAGTGCTGACGGTCTAAAGCATTAGCGCCTTATTTTCCGTGATTATAAACAACAACAGGGAGAGCAATGGTAGGCCAGTGGTAACGAGACTTACGAGTTGTAGGTGGTAGATCGGAACCTCAACAGGCCCTTTACTATGTGCAAATTATTAATAACCACTGCTTGCAAACCGGTTAAAGAAAACTTCGTGAGGAAACCAGAATGTCCCAGAACCAAACATTCGAAGACATGTGACATCTACCAAACCGCACTGCCGTCTCTCGCTCTCTCATAGAGAAGAGACAGTGGGAACATTATTATGGCTGATTATGCAAATAACAATATCGGCAATGTATTTATTTGTGTACATAATGGAGGTGCTGCCGGGGTTGCGTGGTTGTTCGAAAGAGATACCGTGACCCTGGCACATGGGCAACTGATGGAACACGGGTGGGTTTTAGTCAGTAAAAGTCTGACACGCCCTCCCGCTCCGCCCAGAGCGGGAGAAGTGATTTGATGATTTCCCATCCTGAAAAAAAAAAAAAAAAAAGGTGCTAGCGAATCCATTTGTTCCTTACGTGAGAAATAATTTTAATAAAAGTGAAAATGGAAAACAGGAGCATGAAATAAAAATATTGGAAGTGTGAAATGACACTAGCATCATTTTAAAGAATCCAAAGCGAGGTCTAAAAGTAAAAACAAATATAAATGTAACTAAAGTTCACACATAACATCATATATTTAAATAAATTCCAGAGAAAATTACCTAGGAAACGTTAATTTTTGTTACAAAAGTACATTTACAAAGAGCATAATAAATGCGAGTTCTTAGTTCCCAACTAGAAGTGCCATGATAAAAAAATGTCATCTAGTATTAATGACATCTGCGGCGCTATTGAGAGTTAAGGCTACGACACATTTGCACGACATAATACAACTCTTGCCGTAATTGGTATTCGCAACAATTGAATTGAGCATGAAATCAATTTAGGGTGAATGCTCTGATTTACTGCGAGTTGAGATGTATCATTACGGAACACGGAACACGAAATTTCGCTAATCAATTCCTACCACTCGCCGCTCAGCATTTCCCTTTCGTAAATGGAACGGTTTGAACGGAATTCGAAACTGGAGCGTTTTAGATTGCACGATATATCGTGGGTGTATGTCGGTGCCCTTATAGCGACCGCAAAGCAGTGCCCGAGGGTTCGCGCCATAAACACGCCTCGCCTGGAGTTTTTGCTCACTCCAGAAAGTCATTACCTCCCGGTACGTGTTTTCATTATAACCTCCGATGCGCTATAAGCACTTTGTAACTAATAGTTGCGGTATTGACTGCGAATTGTTCTGAGATAGGTACCGACTGACGCTTTCGCAGACTGTTTTTCTTTGAGCTTATTTATTAGTAAGTTATTGGGGTGATTTAACCGTCCAGAAAAATTAAAGACCCGAAAAGATAAATGACTCAATATTTAGTTCACGCAGCTTTAAGCACTAGGTACTTAAGAAAATATTTTTTTCTACGCCTCAAATAAGCAAGAACTAATTCAGAAACTCACCAACGTAATGTTGCGAACAATTCGAATGAATCACTTTTATAAATAAAATAGAGACACGACAAGCAGAAATGTACAACTGGATTTCTGGATCTGATTAAAGATTCAAATTCCAATGCACGGTATTTTTCTCACTGTCCTCGTTAGGCGGCAGGACTTTTCTAATCAAACCCGTCAGGACACATATTTAATTAACTAGCAATTCTCAAAGAACTATCTGGATCCATTTACATGACACATAAGTGATTAAATCTGTAGGTAACATGAGGGTGAACCTTTATATCCACCTACTCAAAAGACTCCATCCTCTATCTTATTTCTTTGATCATTCAAATGTGGTCGGAATATTTCCAGCTTGTATCCGCAAAACAGTCAAAGAGGAACTCTGCTACAAGTCTTTTTGTTATTTTTCATAACTACAATATTATGAATCTTTTTGTTAGAAATGTTTTTAGACGGCCATATTATGCTGAACATGTCGAATAATGTTCGGGATTGCGCTTCAGGCATTACGCCGGGACAGTAAGTGGATGATAGCATATAAATCACGTAGTTTTATTCCGAGAAAGTGGGACAAATGGTAACATATAACGATAGGAATCGCGACTGTCTTGGGTAATATAACCTTTAGTATCCAAGCTAACATGTTTAGCATTTGCATAACAAAATTCTTTGGTCTTAGAAAAATACATCCCCAAAACAGACTTAATAAACAAAGGTATGCTTAAACCCTATATTGATTTATAAAAATAATGCTGCACTTCATTAGAATTGTCTAAAGGTTCTTTACGCGTTCGGCCTTGCAGCGCGCAAGCTGACTTCGGGGTCCGGACGAGCTGTGCCGCAGCAGTTCTTATTCATTCTCATCAGTCATCAGCTTCCTTTAATTTACCGTCAAGAAACCCTCCTAATCAACCCTATTCTACGCTTGTTCTGCTGCTTCATACTTGGAGCGTCTGAGGCACTTGGGGTAAAAAAGGTTAAGTATTTAATCTCATAAAGAACACAAACTATAACTTATATCGACAAATAACAGTGAGTCGATAATTATATTGAAAACAGAATATTTAAATGTAAGCTTCTAAAGAGTTTTTGAATCGAATCATCTAAAGACGAATTTAACCAATATGCTGATATACTAGTAACAATGTAGGATTACGTCACACAATATTGCAATTCCATATTGGCCCGATCTCGTTATCAGGTATTCCGTCCATAAATTATTGGCATACGTCTTACCGATAACAAATTCGTCTTACATGTCCGCTGGGATACTGCAATATTGATGACACAATATCTAATCACGTATAGTTATGCCCCACTGCCTCTTAGCCACCGCTTTTAGAATTTCCAAGTCGCTGAAGCAATGGATAATATGAATTACAAAATAGCATTTAATGTTTTCGTAGTTAAAACAAAGCTTGGGAGCTTTGTAGTTACTAAGTAGTGTTTAAGTACACGTTTAGCATACTGATAGAACCAGCATTATGTATTTGAGACGTGCGTAATGTTCAGTTTTTTAATCGCTGATAATTCTACCTAGATTTCGACGTGACCGAAATATTTTGACAAAGCAAAAATATACGTTTGCTTTATTTAAGTGAACTGTGTAAAGGTAGCTGTACTTCCGTAGATATTCATGAAAACAGATGAACATCGCATAAAGTTGTGAAACGTTTTAGTAATAACTAAGCTTTCAGGGGTGTAAATTAAAGTATCCGCGTAAATCTGTTCAACGGGCTTCAAAACTGATTCTCAAAGCTCAAACTTTTGTTTCACAAACATCAGAGCCAAACCACCCATGATACAATAAATTACGTGTGCAATGTTCGTGAGAATAACATGACCTGCACCGAAATATAGCACCAACGGGATCGATGATTGACAAAAAGCCTCGTACCTCGACCAAAAGCCAACAATGTCCGCGCAGCAAAATAAAAACATAACTTGTCGGTTATTTAACTTTGGTGTGAAAGAACTCACGACTATTTTTATCTCGTTCCAATGATAAATATAAAACTAAAAAAAGCACATTCGTGATTCGATTACCACGATTATTGAGTCGAGTTTTATGTGCGGCTACTTTTTTTACTCACAAATGCATACTTCGATGTCTATATAATTTTACGTCAGCTAGGGTTAGAAGAAGATTTCATTTTGAATCGATTTAATCAAAACGATTCGTGGTCAAATATTTACTTAGCGTTACAATAAGCCAGACGATTCTTCCTTCCCGTCGGTCTTTACAATTAATACCTATGTGATGTGGTTTAGAAGTGTTTTATTCATATGACTTATCGCCAGCCATAGATATAAGAAATATTTCTATACAGCCAGCCCTAAGCTACATAGCAAAGACAGTACTGTGTATCGGAGTGTGGAGAGACACAAAAAGGATCTATTTTTCTCTTTCTATCGTCAGGAACCAGCCGGGCCACTTTTATAGCTGTTTTACTGTTTGCAATTTAACTTGAAGCGTTAAACTCAACGCGGACGAACAAACAACAATAATAATAATCACATTTTAGCATCAATGTGTGTCACTTCTAGAATGTTATATTTGTTACTACTTTGTTTAGTGCTGGAGGTCACGCGCTAAGCTCAGCAAAGCTTACAATATTTTTTTAGGATTTCCTAATCTGCCTAGTCTTTTCCCAATTGTGTTGGGTTGGCTTCGAGCCCTTGAGCATTCCATGGAACGACAGCCGATCTGAGCTCCCCAAACCAGGTACTAGGTAATACGATATCCCTTGGTATGACTAGTTGTCAAACTTTTGGGTTTCTGGCGAACCGCAATGACTGTCAAAGAACCATGAATAGCAGTCGGGATCATCGGCTAAACGTGCTTTCTGAGGCACTGAGGGGTGCTTACAAGGAGACGGCAAGAGTGTGGGGTTCTTAAATCGAACGGAGGTTCCGGGTGTAGTTAGTACTCAGTGAGTGTATTCATATACTTAAACCCTAGAACGCACTACTTCGTCATTGCGAGGAAAAAAGATCCTGAAATTTGAAGAAAAAAAAAACTTTTTTAAATTAAAATTTAATAACTCGTTATAATATTATTTTTATTATTTATGCTCATTGAATTCCCACGAAAAGCAAGGGAATACATTCTGTCGACACCCTACAGAGCCCCGCATGTAGGGGTAAGGCTGGTTAGTGCCTGGGGACGCCCGATCCCAGACAACAGGCACGCTCGCGACTAGGCTCCCCCCTAGTCATGCAGCTCTCGGCACGGCAACCTTAGCTTGGGTGTGAGGGAACTAATGACATCCTCCAGCAGCTACCTTAGTCGCCTTTTACGACACCCACGGACTGTGATGGGTTGGCCCTATTCTACTACCCGGAGACCAAACGAGGAAACGTCAAAAAAAAACAGCTTAGTAGAGATCGTAGCAGGTGGCGTTCCGTGGTTTCTGCCTACCCCCATGGGAAAAAGGCGTGATTGTATGTATGTATGTATGTAACTCGTTATAAACAATTCCTTTTAATCATTCTTCATTAGCAATACACAAATCTGGATGATATAAGAAAAACACAAATTTTGTCAACATTTTGCACACCAAATAACAAGAAGTTTTTTTTCAAATTTCAGGATCTTTTTTTCTCGTCAATGACGAAGTAGTGCGCTCTAAGGTTTAAGTATATGAATACACTCAGTGAGTACCTACTAACGACACGCGGAACGTCCGTTCGATTTAAGAACCCCACACTCTTGCCGTCTCCTTGTTAGTATTTAAAGATGGTCATCAACAACCAATGCATAACTTTTTTAATCTTGAATACGGGGCTTTTGGCTACTTTTTACGTGTGTATATTTAGTTTTTTATTTTTTGTTACTATTTTATTTTGTGCGTTTTGTTTGTGCAGAATAAACAAACTTTCTTTCTTTTCTTTCTTTCTCTTCTTTCTTTCATCTACCGACCAACCGTGACAAGCATAGCCTAACCTGATCAAACCACCCACTCTTGTTACTTAACCAAAAGCATCCCAGACTTTTTTATTTCAAAATATGAATATAAAAAGCTTGTAAAATAGAAAACGTTCCATTCAGGTAAAACATAACGGGTTAAACACCAAATGAAATGGAATAAGTGGCTTAGAATATTATCTACAGCTAGATTACGTAAGTGCTCGTTTCCAGTCAGCCCTAAATTAGACAGTTATTCTGTATCTTGGGGCACGTATATTTTAATACCGTAAGTATTAAATACCTTAGGTACACGTGTACCTTATGTATATACTTATACCTTAGGTATTTTGACGTTCAAAAAGTGCTGACTCTCAGCCTAGTTTGAATAAATGACTTTTGATTTTGATCACTTGTGAATCTTTGACGATAGCCAACTCTGTCTTACCAAGGGGTATCGCATTACACAGTAACTGGGTTGTGGGGTCAGATAGGCAGTCGCTCTATGTTAAATACTAGTATTCATCTGCACCCGGTAAGACTGGAATCCGACCCTAACACAGTTTGAAAAAGGATAAGCAAATGATACAATATTTTGGCTGCCAAATGCAGAAAGCTATTTTAAGCAGTAAAATAATCAAGCCTAAAAGCAATTAGATTTTTCTCCTGTAGGCTTTCATTACTCCAATAATTGAAAGCCAATACTACAAACCAATTAATGGATAGAATTAGATTAATTCCAAACTATCCCTACCAACATTGTACTATCGAGAAACAACGTGATTAAAGAGAAACTTTAAATTACCAATGACATTGATTGTCGCATTGTTTTGAGAAAGAAAGAAAAAGAAAAATATTTTATTTGGGCAAACACGGGACATAAAAAAAAAGAAAAGATTAGAAGAGAGAGAAATGATTTCGACTTGATTTTAATGTTTTTCCTCTGTGTGTGAAACCTACAGGAATTGGCCTTTAAATCTACGGAACCCGAAGGCTCCAAATGAAAAGTAAACATGCCTATAATAATGTATCTGGAACACAATCATACGACTCGGCAACCTCTCGATAAGAAAATAAAAAAAGCTTAGAAATGAATTGGAAACATAAAAATGATATATAAAACCCATAAAAAATAACGTGAAGGATAAATCGTACGCCCTCAGACGGGAATAAATATATGAGTTAGATCCATGGAGCTTGTGTATTAAGTATATAGCAATTTCTGTCCAACATCCTACAGAAAGAGAAGTTCCTCTTCTATCAGTGCCGACGGTAGTTTTGTTTATTTTATAACCGTCGTGGCTGCAAGCTTGACCGCTGCAAGTAGGATCCTGGGTTCAACTTCTAGGTCGGGTAAAGAGTTATTGGTTTTTTTCCATTAGGAATTTCTTAAAAATGGAGTTTGGAAATTCGCGGTGTGATATGCCTGATCTTTCTCGGTAGTGTAGGATTGCCGTCGAACTATGCGCGTGAGAGGAGAGAGAGTAGACCTATGTCTGCGTACACACTTATTCACTATATTTCATCCCGCGCGCAAGGTTAGCCCTTCGACGTCTTTAAAATGGGCCGCCAAGGCCGTAAAACGGTCTGTAAGACTATATATGTACTTGAACATAATTCGATGCAAGTCGGCACGGGTTATCGTACTCCAAATAAGGTAAAAATTTATTTACGAGTGTTTTAGAGGCAAATGAACAAAAGACAAGGACTAAGACCTATGCGTTGGAAATTTAAAACTTTGAAAAATAAGGGACACCCTAATGTACATATCATAGCCCAGTAGATGTTCACCTGTCCACCTCGTCAAATCCGACGGTAAAATATATGATATTGGAAACCTGTCAAATCTCCGAAAGCCCGCAGGCCGTTAGAGCTGTGACCTAATTTTTCTATAACCTGCAATGCAGCTATAACTTACATCACTATTTTAATAGAAGAAAAACGCAATCTCGAAACGTGAGGGAAAAGTTTACTTTCTTACCTTTGAAATATACTTTTTTTATTTTTCTTTGTAAACTTTATGGAAACGTAGGGATGAAAAGTTCTTGAATTAAAAGTAGTAATATAAAATAAAGAAGAAAAATACTAGTGTATCAAACAAACTACATAAAACGTAAGTTAGGATATGTGCAAATCAAATTTGTCCTAAATACGTATTTTTGATTTTGACACAATAATATTTATTTTTCGTTCAACCAAATAATTACATACACAATAATAATTATAAAGTAAAAATTTATTTGAATAGATTGCAGGTACTTTTACAGGTTTTTTATGTTAATCATCATTTCAGGCGAAAAACGTCCTCTACTGGATATAGGCCCCCCTCGAGGGTGGTTTGCCATAAACGCCACGCTTGGCAGGCGAGTTGGCGATCGCAGTTGCGTTTTAAAAATGTATAGAGAACACTTTTGCCCATTCTGTAGTAACTCCCTTAGTCGCGTTTTACAACACCCACGGGTAGAAAAGGATGAACCTTTTTTCTCAATCCGGCACCACACGAACCATAAGAAGTTATTTACCTAATTAAAACACCATTTAAATATTCGACGTAACATAACCTACCTCAATGCTGCGGTAATTTCAGTGCTAAGGTTATAGTTACGTTGCTTGCATACAAACTTGTTATAAACATGTTCCACCTGGTCGTGACCGTTGATGTCTATTGACCGGACGATGTAGGTAATGTATGCCGGTTATTTTTACGAACTTCAATCGTGGACAGAATAATACTGCCTTTAAAGGTGGTTTGAAAAAGAAAGTTTTGACAATATGTTTTCACTACCTCCTTGTAAGCTATGACTAAATAATCTATCTTAAAAAAAAATAAAAATTATTTATAATTTGAGGGTAGATGTTTCCACGCCAGACATTCCGAATTATTCTAGACACAAAAGAACTTGAAGAGTATTTTACGATTTCAAAATTTCAACCGAAATTAAAAATACACATCGCACCTTTAATAATAAACTGAAATAATTACAAAATTACGATTGTTGGAAAATAGCGTTTAAAGTTTTGCATTAGACACTACTGGTAATACCAAAAAGTTACCATTATTACTGTGTCATTATTACCTTTATTTTAATTTCGCAAAATGTAGACTGCATCGTATTTGCAAAACTTTTGTAATTATTTCAGTTTATTATTAAAGGTGCGACATGGTCGACTCAATGAAACTCCATCCTAATAAAATTAAACATTTCTACACAAACCAACTCACTTGAAAAGCCATTCCTTTCAGCTCACTTTACTGACCCATAAAACGAAGGTATCCTTTCATTTTTGAGCACTTTGCAGTCTGGTGGTAAAAGCATGTGCATCTTTCACTTTCCGCTATCGTAAATGGTACATGTGCAGGTAAAGTACTGGCTTTTACGAGGTAAGTTTATAGCCCGGTCCACATACTATTACATACTATTGTTCGTATAGGAACTGAAGGTTACTCCACACATCAAATCAGGACAATTTGAGCTTTACGCGTGATACAAATATGATTGTAAACCTTTTTATGACACAATTGTTTGATGGACTTGTTGGCACAAAATTGAGTGAGTGGTAACTTATTGGTAGACCTTGTAGATAGATTGAAGAATACAGACAGGCAGACGATAAATACGAAGAATTGGGTTGTAGAGGACAATGGAAACCCATTTGCTCTTGAATCGACGCAAAAGCAAATCAGCAATATAATTAACAATTAAATCATTACAGCAGTGGAATGTATATATTCCAGTTCATGTATATATAGTCAATAACCAATGAGATTCAATAGTTATACAGATCACTAACTTCTGCCCGCGACTTTATCCACGTCAAACCTTGACCCACCCCATCGCATCAGATCGCCTGCCCGTGCGAGTTCTTCGTATTCATGTTTTTTTTTTTCTTTTTTCTCGGCTTCTAAGGGTCCTAGCACGATGTTATATAGATAGATATAGTCTATAGCCTTCCTTTATAAATGAGCTATCCAAAAACTAAAATAATTCTTCAATTCAAACCAGTAGTTCTTGAGATTAGCGCGTTCAACCAAACAAACAAACTCTACAGCTTCATAAAATTATAAGTACAGATAGATGTGACACGCATATAATAGAGCCTCGTAGTTTAATGAAATCGCTTGATATACCAACAAAACATAGATACAAAAACTGCAACCGATATACGTTGAAAACTCAATGGGTTAGATACCCAGTTGTCTTTCACGACAAAGTGCGAAACAAACAAAAGACGTTCAATAAGAACGGTGTTCTTAAACATGAGCTCGAAAAGACACGTTTAAACTGTGAGATTTTGTCGAGTTCCAACCCAGAACAACCTTTTATAGAGGGAGTCTAAAGCTTTGGACTCACCGAGTCTTCGAACGAGTTGTGACATAACATAGAGGTGATTCTAAAATATTTAATGCAGCGCTTGGTCTATTCTGAAATGCAATCTCATGTTCACGAGGTTTTCGCTTAGTTGGTGATCAGATTGTAGTGTGAGATGCATCTATAGCGGTAAAAATGTTATATTGACGTGTTTGGGCTATCACATCGCCTATCTCTCGTAGATTTTCACGTAATTTTATGTCTTTAATCATTTAAGGATCACGCTCCGTCTTGTTATATATTAAAGTTGTCATCTAGTCTAACTAGATCCTGATTAGATAATACATTCGATTGTTTTACTTAACCTATGATAAAATCAATTTCACAACTATGTTGGTGTCGACTTTGGCTCTCTCTCGTTTGGCTTCGACAGACGTGATTTTACTGTTACAATACAGTATTTCTGTAAGTTGAAATGGTTATTTTGAAAGATTATGTACTGACCTTTCTTTTTTTTTGGACTTTTTGTTCGCGAATTGGATGATAGATTTTTGGGTTTCTTACTACCCGAAACGACTGTTAAAGAATTAACCAATGTGTATCATCATCATCATCATCATCATCTCAGCTGCAAGACGTCCACTGCTGGACATGGGCCTCCCCCTATTTGGGGGGCTTTGCCATAATCGCCACGCTTGGCAAGCGGGTTGGCGATCGCAGTATGGTGGTAAAATGCATAGAGAACGCTGCTGCCCATTCTCTAGTAAACCAACCAATGTGTATCCCTACTACAATTTGCATCAAATATCGTAATACCGTAGTAAGTCTTCTATGAATTCTTACTATACTAAAAAGTTATGTTTACCACAATCAGACCCAACGCAATTCCAGATTTATATTTTCATTTCATACAATATGGAATCCTTTTTCTCACCCGAAGAGAAATAAATACGATCCGATCCGTTTCGCAATAAACTAACAACGAAAGGTCGGACGAACTTCTAATCCTGGGCTTAGCATCGATGCTCCTAAACTTGGAAACGACAACGAAATAAACTTCTTGGTCGAGTTCCATACAATATCATCGAACATTGATCCTGATATTGAGTGAAACAGACTTATAATAATATTATTAGTTTATCCACGAAGTTTTGATGCAAAACAAAAGGTATTGTTTCATGAGTAAATGTCGTGATATAAGTTTAGGAATTCTATTAGAAGCACCAACTTTACGATATTTATAATTCGTTGTAGTTTTGATGAGTTTCAATTTTAACTTTGCTCTTAGTAACATAACCAGCCCCGAAGGGTTAAAAAGACCTGCCAGGGTCGGGAGATTGTTCAAACGAGATACCGTGGCCTTGGCATATGGGTAACTGAAGGAACACGGGTGGATTTTAGTCAGTAAAAGTCTGACACGCCCTACCGCTCCGCCCGCCCAGAGCGGGAGAAGTCATTTGATGATTTCCCATGTAAAAAAGAAAAGAAAAAAAGAGGTTAGAAAGAGGTGTACCTATAGTACATCCACATTTCGCCAGTAATGTTTAAGTCCCATGTAATAGGGGGCGAGCCTATTGCTTCCGAGCCTGTTCTTTTCTTTCTAAATTTTAATGGTTATTGGTAATACATTATACCTATCGTATGAATAAATTGGTTTCAATGTGTTTTACACTTTTTGACACAACTGTGCTTGATGGTTTCATGTAGCTACAGATTGCAGTACTGCAATACAGCATGTAATAGGCATATTGCCATTAACCGGCATAAATCTAGACTTCGGGCAAAACGCAATAACGCTATGCCCGACCTGAGAATCGAACCCAGAAACGTCGTGCTCAGCAGTATACCATCGAGGCAGTCAAAATTAGACTTAATTTTTAAAACAATCTTTACGAATTTCGCAAAATTCTAGTTCAGATCTAATCATACGTGCACAAGAAACAGGTCGTCGACATAAGTGTGTTAGTAACGAACTAAAAAATGAAGTTTTAAAGCTTCGTCCGTCACGACTTTCCACATATCGTGACTTTGTAATGGGTGCCTGCGAGACATTGACAAGCACCCGACGGCCCTTGTATTGTACTGTTAGAGCTCTACAAACGTACAAACGGCCTGAATTGAGACGGAAATAATTTTATATAAGGTGTATCTATTCATAAACGAAATATTTTAAGAGGTACACCTGTAGGTGGTAAAGAAGCTACAGCAATGAAAAAAAAATTTTTCTATGGGTTTTTTTTTATTTAATATTTATAAATTATTTGACGCACATAAGAAATATAGGCTCCTTCTTATTTTTTACGGCCCGTGACACCGCGGCCATGCTCGTGCCGTCCGGTCGTCGTCCTTGCAGCGTCAGGAGGGCCATTCATAGAATTTGGAGTAAAGACGTCTCAAGTAGTTTTAAAATTATAATAATTACGAAAATTCAAAAACGCTTACATATTTTTTTTTTCTTAAAATATTTCGTGTATGAATAGATACACCTTATATAGGTGAAAAAGACTGCAGATCTATCTACATCTACACTAACTATACAGAGGTAAAATTTGTGAGTTTGTTTGTAGGAAGTATCTTTAGAACTAACAGTTGGAATTGAAAATTTCTTTTTGCATGAGATAGCTCAATTCTTGAGGAGGGTTATAAGATATTTACCATCACTCTATTATCCTTAGGAGCCGAGTAAAATGAAAAAAAGTTGGAGAGGACGTTAAGTGTTAATGAAGTAATCGCGCGGGCGGACTATAGGACACGACGGACGTGACGAGTCAGGTGGAAAAATGTCACACTAACGAACTCGCGGATAGAAGCTAGTGAGTTGCTAGTGCAACTCTAAAGAATAAAAAAACAATGTGTGTTTGTGTTAGAAAAAACATAAGCCAGTGTGCCTAGGTATTTCATTCCCTTTAAATAACAAGTGAAACAATTATTATGCATTAAAAATAAGGCTACAATGAAAATAACGTGACCTAAATATATAATTTGCAATTGAAAAAAGTTGTCCGAAAGCTGTCTGAATAATTTGAGACATAGGTTGTAACAAACCGAAACTGTATTTCAATTATTAATTTATTGGTATGTACGCACAGAGAAAAAACCGATAAATAAATCTAAAATTAATGTACGACCCTCATAAATATTGCCTCAACATTCTGAAGAAAAACAAAAAGTAGGGGTGTCATAAACCTTCGAGTTGTACTACAAAAACACTAGGTTCTAGCCTTCTTAGTCCTCGCGGGAACTGAAAAAAGACTTCTAGTAAAAACTTCACATTCCCTTGGTAAATAAAAGTCTTAGAACGAAGTATGAGATCAAAGTTCTGTTCTTGGAGTTAGGCGTGGTACACACGACCACTGGTTTAACGTTACAGTTCGTGACATTGTAATAGAGAAGTGCAAGCGAGACTTTGCAAGTTCAGTCTCGCTTTGAAATATACGAGCGACATGTGTTTGTCAGGTTTCTCTGTATGTAGGGTTGTAGGGTATTTCTTAAATTAGATTTTTAACAAATAATTAATAGTTCTAAGGATGTAATGCAGTTTTTTTTTTGGCATAATCACCATTAACTATATAACATTATACTTATACAATTTTTTTACAATTATCGTGCATGAAACACATATTAAGCTTTTAAAAGTTGTTTTGATTCTTAAATATTCTGAAAATCACTCTACTTTTATTTTCTATTACGTTTGAAAAAAATCCGTAAGACCATAAATAAAAATTGATAAAAATAACCAGCCACATAAAAATTTGAAAGGAGTACAACTTCAGGTAAAGTCTTTTAATTAAACTCTTAATTAGAACGAAGTCTTTCCTCTTTTCCGCTGTTATTACACCAAAGCTCCATCTAGAACAATACCTGCCTAGTAGCGAAACTTTCTTAATAAAACAAGAAAACTAACGTTGAGATGAACTTATAAAATATCTATTCATCCCGATCGTGTACACCAATCTTTATTTATCCACCGTTCCTTATTACAACTTCTTTATATTCTTTCTGAATGAAAAAAGTTATTGTAATCTAGAACTTTTATTATATTTCTTGACATAAACACTGGTTAATATATAATTGAACTCCGTGTAACGACCTGAACAAACTTTTATAAAAGCTCGGAAAATTAAAAAAAAAGTTATGTTTGTAACAGGCTTTTAGATTATTTTGCTTCGAGATTGCAAATAGCTTTATGTCTAGAATTTTATATTCAATCAGAATCATGCGAAAAGTTTAAAAGTTTTATGAAAGCACTTTTTAAATAAAGTACTCACATAAAAATCGCTTCTTTGTTTATTTAAAAATATAACCATCACCACAGTAAATACATCTACGAAAAAAAATATTTTCTGTTATATTATAAATCAATAATAATAAAATAGGTTTAAACTTACCGATAATAACTCGATCACTTGGAGAAAAACTTCAATACTACGAGTTCATTAGAGCATTTTAACTTCGGAACATAAATCACGAATAATTCCAGCCTATTTATTTTTTAAAGTCCAATATTTTTTAAATTTAAATTCAAACGTCGAATGTCATGCGTTCCGTTCGTCGAGTTCAGCGAGCGTAGTCGCGCGCGGGCTCCGGCTAGTAAAGGCGGCAACACACTGCGAGAGCGGCGTCAGGCTGCGCCAGTGCCCCCTCCGGCTATCACTCTACTTTCGGTTATTCTCTCGCCTCCCTCGAGACAGACCGATTTATCACGGTGGCGTATCTGTGTTAGCTCCCAGACAATCCAGACTCAACTCGAGGTTTGCCGTGCAATCTTTCTTATACAGACCACCTTACGTACCGCAAGTGTACTCGTTGCTTCAAGGAAACGTCACTGACCGCATAATGTCGCAGATAATGAGTTTGAAGGCAGACGAAAATTGTTAATTAGCCGAAAAAGGCGATTTAGTTGCAATCGGGACGGAGCTTAGCGAAATCATTAATTTTATCAGATTCTTAACTGTTTCTTGCGTGACAGGCCGTTGACCTCTCACACTGGTCCAGTTACAACGGTCCAAACATGTAAAACGCTCATTAGTAGTAAACAATCTATTCTACAACCATAGCATTAAGTTTTTGTGCTTTTGAACTTTAAATCTGTAATTTATAGTTTCAATTAGGCTTTGGAATACTTGGGATCGGGATCCGGATTACTTAAATAATCCTAAGTTATGGCTGGTTTAATTTTTGTAGGTCACTTGACAACTGTAATTCTTAGCCTATTCCATAAATAACGACCAGAGTCACCCTTTGTATAAACAAAATGAACAGACACTTACACTGCAAGACAGACGTAGCAGGTGAATCATCATCAATTATGACCATACACAATAATTAATTAAGGAAAGAGCCGATCACGCTACTAATATATTTATCTCAGCATGTACAGTGTCCAACGTGACGCTTCAGATTCATTCGCTGACCTAATTTCTTCGGCTGCAAGTGCTATTGTTATGTTCAGACGCGGACGAAAGTAAATTTCTCCTAATGGGTCAACCTGAATACATATCATGTCCACATTAGTATGGAAAGGACGTGTGACATGCACTTGTAAAGTGTATAGTACGTAAGTGGACATCTCAATTTGTAAAGTCATTATTATTAATTAATTAAAGGAGGTCGGAGCTGTTTAGAATATAATATCCTGATTCATGAATGGCCAGCATTAATTGTACCGGTTTTTTAATTACCAGGCGTTGTGTTTGTAAATTTAATTTTATTGAATAACAATATTGTTTTTTTTTGGGGTTTGGTATTGGTGTTCGTTTTTGATGAATATGAGAGCCAGGCGAGCTGCCAACGTTTCATACGAATATAAAAAATGCAAACAAAAACATTTCCAGTACAACAATTGGGTTGTAAAAGCTGTTTCAAGATTTGCATAGACATTTCTGAAATTGTGAGTATTTAGTCTTTTGCCTCTTGTGACATCGTTTCTCTATTTTTCTTACGGTCACGTAAAGTAAATAATTCTTAATAAAAAGTGAATGTCTGTGATGTCATGAACAAGCAATGGACAATATCTATAGTTAGGTTTTTTTTATTGACTTAAATACGGGGCTTTTGGCTACGTTGCATGTGTGCATTTTATGTACTTTATATTCTCGTAATTTGCGTTTTGTTTTTTATGTCTTTCTTATCTTCTTTGGATGAAAGAGTCTTCCGTCACTATAAATATATTGTAGTAAGAATTATGACTATTTTCGTGACCTTTAAATCAGGAAGCTCACATTCCCATCCTTATTTTTACGCAATCAAGTCCGAGGTCTCGAAGGGTCAGTCTGCGGATGATTGAATAAGCTACAAAGGGAAAGTTACCCTGTTTGCATAAAACATCGCAGTCCGTTTGTTATTGAAATTAGAATCACTGACCCTTCTGTACTGCCTATGACTTAGACTTACTTCTTACTATTTTTATTTCAGTCTCTTCAACTGATCGCTCCCACACTGGAATAACATTAGAATCTGATTCAATAACCATTTTTCTAAAGCTCAACGGATAGCATAATCACCCTATGATGTTCCCACTGTTGGACACAGACCTCCTCTCAGTGCGGGTTGGTAAATGTATGTGACATTTACCAACCCGCACTGAGAGGAGGTCTTCGAATTTTTGGTTCTAGGACATGCCGGTTGCCGCCATGGTGATCTAAGGAGATCACCATGGCGATCAAATTATTTCATCTCTACTGCTCTTAAAACGGGGAAGGCCCCGTTTTAAGAGTAGTAGAGATGAAATAATTTACACAAATCTAAAGCGCCTGTTTGGGTTTAAACTTACAACCTACACGAATTCGTGAGTCGCAGCCACTACTACTGGTCCACCATACAGGATAGATCAATAAATAATTACCATTGTGGATTTAAATTCAATCCTACCATTCTTATATTTGCCCTTGTTCCATAATATTCAATCGCCCCTAGAGACTAAAGCCATATCAAACAAAATAGCAATCAATTCTTGAAAGCCAGACGCAAACACAAGCAAAGTTCTATTTGCAGAAAGATCTGAATTATGATCTGCGTAATGTTCTCTAAACAACACAGAACGACACGACCTTAGTAATAATGTCAACGAAAGCTTCCCACGAGAATTTTAAAAAGTAAGTACATAGTAAAAACCACAGGATTGTGTCCTTCATCTAAAATTTAAAACAGCTACCTCTCCGGAGTTAATTGCTGGTGAACCGAGTCTTTGCAGAACATATGAAATGTTGGCGGTCTCTGCAATTGTTCGAGGGATACAGTTTTTTACACAATAGTGGTGTTAAAATTTGAGTATGGAATTATATTTCCTTTTATACAAGGTGCAGTTTTGGATCTGCAAAACATTTTAGGAGATAATTATGTTAGTGATTCTCGACCCGAATCAACAAAAAAGTGTTCAGGGTTTTTTTTTTTTTTTCATTTTGTTCTTATTTACAGAAATCGGTAAGTATGAAGTCCCTTTTTCAAAACGCAGCCAGTCTGTACGTTTCCTTAAACTGCGTTTTCACACACACAAACAAACGCAACCGACATTTCTTTCATAGATTTTTTGAAGAGGGTTATTAAGAGAGTTATTCTGAAAAACAATAAAATTTAAAAATCTAAATTAAAAAGTATTATTGGTGTCGTGATTATTTACGAGCCTCATAACAACCTCCTGAAATGTTTTGCAGGTTCAAAACTGCATCTTGTATAGTATACCCGTGTAATATACTACTTTGTGTATTAGGGACTGTTCTATAAGTATTAGGTACCGCACGGGTTGATAGATCCGGTTAAGCAACGCTTGACGCGGTTGTCCCGTGGAGGGGTGGCGATCATACCAAGACCCCTTCCTTCCTTGGATAGCACGTTACGCTGCTGGTCCCGGGTGTCAATCGTAGTTCTTCGACAGTCGTTACGGGTCGTCAGATGTCCGAAAGGCAGACCAGGGTCAGGGCCATATAGCCAGTAGTATATAATGTAGTATTACCCATTAACGAGGTTGTGGAGTTCAGATAGGCAGTCATCATCATCATCATCATCATATCAGCCGAAAGACGTCCACTGCTAGACATAGGCCCATAAGTTTACTATAGGTAGGACAGACAGTCGCTCTAAGTAAAATACTGCTACCCAGCTTCATCCGGTCAGACAGGGAGCCAACCTCAGCATAGTAAAGAGCTAAGAGCAGAGTTAATGCTAGGTAGATTGACTTAGTGTATTTAAGAATACGGTTTGCCTTGTGTTCCATTAAAAAACTTTGCAAGCTTGTTCTGAATCCCATACGTGATACGGACGCGACGTCCGAACTACGGAGTCCATAAATGTTCATGTTATAAATTCATAAATTCACACGATAAAGTTTTGTTAACAGAATACTGACTCAATCTTAACCATATACACACCCACATATGTACACGATGATATACGACATGACTAACCGACTGGACTAAGCTATACAAATCATGATTTAAATCGACCAAAATTACACTAATTTACTTTCAATGGCCACAAAACTTCTTTGAAAGCCTCCTACAAGCTCCTTGAAAAACCTTGACTACGGCTTAGTTATGCATGGCACGTCTTGTTGAAATATATGGAAATTAGAGAGCTCGCCCGCGCTCCAGTCTGTTCCAGTAATTCACTGATCTATTAACAACTACCGTGACTTGATTAGGGCCCGATTTGTAAAAGAACAATGCCTACGGCTACAGGGTCACAAGACTTCGTTCCCTCGGTTTTCTGTCTAACTAATTTCAAAGTGATTAAACTTTGCCCTTTTCAGTCCTAATGAGCTTGGCCAATTTTGTAATCCTAAACATTTTACTTGAATTTGCGACATTTAAATTGAGTCCTCATTCCTTTGGTGGAGTATCAAAGGGTCTACAGACATTACTTTCAATTTGTTTTTGTTGCCTTCGGAACTAGTTTCACTAAGCCAACGTGGCTCGTTTTGCGTTCGCATTTAATTTACTACGAGCTTCTAGAAATGATCTTGTGATATTGAATCTAGGAATTGAATAATCCTATAAAATGTATAACTTGAATACACTGTTTATGAGATTCGAGATTGTTTCGTTGTTTCTTCACCGAGTAGGTAGTCGGTTAGGAAACACCGAACTTCTGCTAGTTGTAAAATATTATGCACAAGTAAAAGTAATTGTATTAACCTATTACAAAAATAAACATAATTTGTCATCTTCATTGATATATTTGTCACCACTTTTAAATAAGGGATGACGCATGGCGTTATAAAATGATTAAAAGGTGAACAATGGTAATTAGCTATAAACAGCATTTTGTCTGATGTGTGATTCTTCCAATACATGCAGTCACAGACGACTGGTAACAATACATTTTGTAGGTATTGTGTCATACGTATCTGTCTTATGTAACTTTGACGTTCAAAAAGTACTGACTCTCAGCCTAGTTTCAATAAATGACTTTTGATTTTGATTCTTATTTCCATATTTTAATCAATATTTTTATCCCTCCTCAAATTTAGTTTAGTTTCATAAAAAAAATGTTACAATATTATGCTGAGGATCAGCACTTTTCGAACGTCAAAATTACATAAGACAGTCCCCCAAAGCGCCCACCCTTCACCACTTCTTAGTGCTTTAGCGGAGAAGAAGAAGTGGCGGAACAAACTCTCTAGCAGCACAGCTGTCTGTCCAGTTAGAAGAACTTGATTTTATGCAATGGTAGGTAGTAAACATTAAGGGACACAAAACATTAAATTAAATGATTTGTTATATGCCAGCTAGACAACCCAATATACCAACAAATAAAATGAAAACTGCACGCAAGCAATAAATGCGCGAAATAAAGTAAATGGTGCTATGCATGCGATTGTGACCAACCAGTTGATGTCCGAAAAGGCTCAACTGGTTCACAATGGTATGCTGTGTACCCACACTTACGTATTGAAGTGAATGTTAGGTGTGGCAAAAAAGAACATGGAACTAGAAATGTAGTGGAAATGCGTTCTTTGCGAAGCATGTGTGGTGTAACTATGAATGATAGGCTGAGGAATTATGTGTTAAGGCAACCGTGCGATCTTCGAAAAAGATGTGTTGAAAAAAAATTTAGAAGAGAATACTCAGAAGGTTTTTTAAGTTTAGATGATGAATGAAGGGCGGTTAAAAACGGAATTTGCAAGCAGATGTGAGTGGAAACTCCGGGAGGGGACACCCTAGGAGAACATATAGACCTTAGGTGATGCTTTTCAGAAAGGTATGACTACTACATATACTATTATGGCATACTACGCACGTTGGTACTCACAACTGGCGTGCGTTCTGACCAGATATGAACGTTAACAAGACAAACAGAGTATGTAAGGGTCGTAGCAGTTGGTGTTCTATTGTTTGTGCCTACCCTCATAGGAAAAAGGCGTCAGTTTATGTATGTATCTGCTACCTACATGTCGGTACGCCTCATCGTACTATCCTACTTATATTATAAATGTCGAAGTTTTTATCTCTGGACGTTCGTGTGTGAATCACGCAAAAACTTCTGAAAAAGTTCGATAAAATTTGGCACACAGATAGATTATAATCTATACTAACACAAATGATACTTTTGATCCTTGCGGGCAAAACCGCTGGCAAACACGAGTCACGAATAGAAAAGCCCTTGCACTATAGAATACAAAAGATCCCAGTTAACAAACGCTAGAAAATGAAGAAATGTAAAAGTACATAATCAACGCAAATTAACTTATAATGAACAAATGGATCCTGATAGCAAATAACTACCACTCAAACAGATTATCGAAGTATAAGAAGTAGAAAACCGGGCCACACCGCCCTATGCCTCACTCTGGGGAAATCTAACGCGCTTGGCGCCGCAATGAGCTTCATCATAAGAAATAAAACCTACGACGTCCTTTATTTTCTGCACGTAATTACATGTCATCCTATTATCTTTGAATAATGTGAACACTAGCAGTCCCTGAAGAGCGATTGTGGCCATAAGTTATTTTTTGTCCAAGCCTTTTTATGAGACAATCATAAACTCCACTTTATTTGAATTTGGTTGGGGCAGATTGGATGCAAAAGGCGTTGCCCAGTCGGAGTATATGAAATGTGATAAGGTATGTTATTTTGTATATAAAGACCAGTAATTTCAGAAGCGTCCGAACCATGGAACAGTTGTATGAGAAACACTTCTTTTAAAAGTAAAATACATTATTACGGTCAGCGTCAATAACATCGGGGCGGGCGGTCCATCGATCACTTTATTCGTGATCGATGGAGCGGACAAACTGTTCAAAATAATGTTAACAACTAAAAAAAACAACTTTGTCTCTATTGGAAGTTCTTCAAGATGTCTTCGTCATGATGACAGTTGTCGTGTCCTGTTTTCATTCATCTGAAACATTCCCTATGTCATTGAGTTAATATTTATGTTTCATAGTTGGTTAGATCATTTGAAACAGTATGTTTGTCCCGATATTATTAACGCTGACAGCACATATTTAATTTACACCACAGTGTAGGGTATATTTGAAAAATCTTGTCTATTCCTGTATCATTTAGGCATGAATAGTTTAGCGTACTTAAAGATGAAAAAAAAAGTGTTAGTGTTTAGTTTACAAAAATCTAAAAAATAGGAGCAACGTCCGCCAACGAACTGCTATGCAGTTTTGCAGAGGTCATATGTCCTTAAAAAAATATTTCTGTCCATAAACACTTTTTTTAACTTAAAATGTGGTTAAAGTATATTTTATTAGGTCATCTTTCGATCTATCACTGCATCTATTATTCATCAACATCCATATTCAATATTGTCAGTGCCTATGTAAAAGCCACTATCATTGTTTAAATCGTAGATAGCAATAATAGTGTCAATTTATTGCAAACTATTGAAAAGATGCAATATGTTCGAAGTTTCGAGCCATCTCTAGCATACGATTGAACAATTTCCTGCTATGTTGTTCCGTGCTGTTGTATAAGCTATCTGATTATACGGTTCATTTTCACTTGAAAGCACATAGTAAAACTACAAAGCCTGCAGTAACTTTAAATTGTAGAAAATAATTAATTCGTTACTTCTGTCTCTTTCACAATGGCACCAGTAAGCAAGTAAATAAGCATCTTTCTATGCGAACTACTCGTTAAAGTTAAGAACTGGCTCAGAAAAGTTCTAGATGTAGTTTTCGTTGGATTCCGTACCTAGCCTGAATTTCTGACGATCCTGCTTCCTACTTATATAGTAATTTAAATGTGAAAGTTGGTATGTTTGGATGTTGGTTACTCTTTCATAAAAAATACTGATCGGATTTAGATAATATTTGGCACACAGATAGTTTATAACTTGAATTAACGCAAAGGATACTTTTGATCCCGTGGGATAATTTCCGACATCCACGCGGGCAAAGCCGCTGACAAAGACTACTCATTATAAGTGTATCTTATTAATTTTTGACACGATGGCGAAACTGAATCGGTACAAGTGCAATTTATTTCGGTTTAAAGACATTTATTTCTCAAAAAAGAAGAACATTACAGTTCCCTTAAAATATTGAGAAATGTAAATAAAACTAAAAGTAAGTGTGATTCTCTGTGCTCACAATAAGATAATTAGGCAACAAAGGTGACAATCAATATTGTTAGTGTTGTTTTCTAACATATTCTTCTAGGGCTTTTTTAAATTTAAATATGGTGTGGTGTGGTGGTAACTATTCGTTATATCGTCGGGTAGTGCATTATACAGTTTTGCTCCCTCGTACAGTATAGTTTTCCTTCCATAGTTAGTTCTGGGCTGTCTTAATTCTAGTCTGTCTCGTCTTCTTGCGTTGTGTGTGTAAGTTTTCTTTTTAAAGTTTAATTGTGAATGTGTACCTTGTGTTATGATTTTATGTACTAGAGTGCATGTTTTAAGTATGTATAATTGGCTAATTTTAAGTATTTTTGTATCATTATAAATTTTGGTTGTCGGTGTTAAGTAGTCATAGTTATAAAGAGTTTTTATTGCTTTATTTTGCAGAACTTGTATTTCTGTTAGGTTTGATTTAGCTGCAGTTCCCCATATCTCAACGAGGTATTCAATATGGGGTCTAACGAGAGAATTGTAGATCATTGCGCGAAATTTTTTAGGAATGCAACTAGACATTCGGCGTATCGCTCCTATGAGAGGAGATATTTTAGACTTATTACAGGGTGATTGGAAGATGGGTGCAAAGCTTTAAGGTGAAGATAGTATAGACAATTTAGAACCATTTAAGCCATGGTTGTCTTAGACGAAGTCTTATCAATTTTTTTTAACCAAATTTTTAAGTTTTTTTTCGCAAATTCTCAAAATTTAATGTAAAGTGCATAATTATGGCCAAATTGAATGATAAATGAATTATTTTTTTATTTATTTAATTAAAATAATGTGTAAGCAACCAAGCAAAACATGTTTTAGGCTTCTGTGTCATTAGACATTTTTTTTTACAGATATTTAAAACTCAGAAAAAATTAAAAATTTGTACAATAAGTCTTTTAAAACTTATTAAAAAAAAACGGAGGGTGCTTTTTTTCTTCAAACCTTTTTGAAGACATGCTTGATAATCGCTCTTTCTTTTGAGGTATCATTTATGCGGATATCTTAGAAGTTATTGAAATTAGGACCTACAAACCAATTCGAGGGAGAAATTTTAAATTTTAGGCAGTCTAACAAAACACAAAATTTTTGCTTAAAAGAATACTTTATGTGCTCGAAATGATAACATTGTTCAATTCTAAGAATTTTTGGCACATGCAGGAACCAATTGAGGGGAACCCATTCAGGGGATTCTCTAAACAACGGCCACCGAGCGCAGTGCGACAGCATTTCCAGGTAGAACGCCCAATGAATAGCAAAAAGCGATAAGAGTTGGTTTTTACAGCAAAATGGTAAGACCATTTTGCTTTGCATTACTGAGGCAACAAAGTCGTTTTTCTTTAGTCAGGGTCAGTCGGTCTGTGATGAAGCCGTTACATCTTTTACTTATTAGTCAAACTACTGCCCTTGTGAGTGGACGTTGTCGTGTTGATTCACAATTTACCGTGTTCAGTTGTAGCCCTTTGCGTTCCTGCACGTGTTTTGTGCGTTAGTTTTGAACTTTTTTGTTTCACCGTGTCCAGTCGTAGCCTCGCGCTCCTGCACGTGTTGATTTTTGACTTAATTGTGTTGAGTTGACATTTAGTGCGCTCCTACGCCGTTTTTCTTAATTATTAAGTGACTATGGCTACTTTTTCCAATCAAGAATATGCGGATATCGTATTTATGTACGGTAGAGCAGACGGCAATGGATCTTTGGCGCGACGGATGTATCAAGAGCGCTATCCGAATCGCAGGATACCGAATGTCCGAGTGTTTTACAACACGTTTCGTCGTCTTGCCCAAGATGGGTTTCACCGCGTGGAACCTGGAGTCAACCCGGGCAGACACGAAACTGCCGTCGACGAAGACATTTTAGCAGCATTTCAAGCGGATCCTACTACCAGTACTAGAGCAGTAGCTCGAAATTTAAACATTTCTCAATGGAAGGTGTGGCATACGATGCACCAAAATGATAAGTATCCGTTCCATGGCAGGAGTGTGCAAGGTCTAGTAGAGCAAGATCCTCAAAGAAGAATTCAGTTCTGCCGTTTCCTCCTCAACAGAGACATCGAAGATGCGTGGTTTCTGAAATCAATCTTGTGGACGGATGAAAGTAAATTTTCAAGGGAAGGTATTACAAACTTTCACAACATCCATGAATGGGCCGACGCAGACAACAATCCACATTTTAAGAAGCAGGTGTCATTTCAGATGAAATTCTCTGTGAATGTATGGGCTGGAATAATTGGCAGAACATTGATTGGGCCCCACTTTTTGCCTGATCCATTGAATGGCGAAAATTATTTGCAATTTCTGCAAATTGATTTACCACTGCTGGTAGAGGAATCAGGTGTCCCGATCTTCGAAAGAGACCGAACAGTCATCTTTCAGCAAGACGGCTGTCCAGCGCATTGGACTTTAAATGTAAGGGAACACCTCAACAATTGCTTTCCTGATAGCTGGATCGGCAGGGATGGACCCATCCCTTGGCCCGCTCGCTCCTCAGATCTGACCCCGTTGGACTTTTTCGTGTGGGGCCGGGCCAAGGAACTGGTGTATAACAACATAGAAATAAACACTAGAGAAGAATTGATACAAAGAATAAATTCCGCTGAATTTATTCTTTTTGTCTTGTTTAAGACAATGAAGCAGGAGATGATGTTGAAAATAACGACTACAGAAGTTAGAAGACGGGGCCGTGCTTGTATTAGGAATCACGGCCGTCATTTTGAACATGAAAAATAAATAATTTTAATTCAAATGTTGTTTTAATTAGTCTGCCTAAAATAAAAAATTTCTCCCTCAAATTGGTTTGTAGGCCCTAATTTCAATAATTTGTACGATATCCGCATAAATGATACCTCAAAAGAAAGAGCGATTATCAAGCATATCTTCAAAAAGGTTTAAACAAAAAAAGCACCCTCCGTTTTTTTTTAATAAGGTTTAAAAGACGTATTGTACAATTTTTTTATTTTTTTGAGCTTTAAATGTCTGTAAAAAAAATGTCTAATGACACAGAAGCCTAAAACATGTTTTGCTTGATTGCTTACACATTACTTTAATTAAATAAATAAAAAATGAATTCATTTATCATTCAATTTGGCCATAATTATGCAGTTTACATTAAATTTTGAGAATTTCCTAAAAAAAAAATTAAAAATTTGGTTAAAAATATTTGGTAAGACTTCGTCTAAGACAACCATGGCTTAAATGGTTCTAAATTGTCTGTACTATCTTCGCCTTAAAGCTTTGCACCCATCTTCCAATCATCCTGTATAATCAATATGGGGTCTCCAAGTTAACTTTGTATCTAAAATGAGACCTAAATATTGTTCGCTGTTTGATTTTGTTATTTTTTCGTTGTTTATTGTTAGTTGGTTTTGACTGAGAATTTTCTTGATTTTTGCAGCAAAAACCGTGTATGCGGTTTTTTTGTGTTAATAGTTAGTAAGTTTGACAGGAACCATTTATATAAAATATTCAAATCACTTTGAGCTTCTTTTACCATATCAGTTAAGTTGTGGCCAAAGTAAAATAAACACGTGTCATCTGCGTAGAGTGTGATACTACCCGATGTTTTAACCCTGTTGATATTGTTAATATAAATCAAAAATAACAACGGTCCTAGAATAGATCCCTGTGGGATTCCGTATGTTAATTTGGCAGGTAAACTTTCGTAATTTTCAATTTTAACTATTTGTTTCCGATTTTCTAGGTACGATGCAAGAATTTTATGTGCGGGCCCTGATATACCTACGTCAGTTAACTTATTTAAAAGCAAATTATGACTAATCGTGTCAAATGCCTTTTTTAGGTCTATAAAGACACCTAGGGCATATTGTTTGTGGTCTATAGCATTTTTTATTTTAGTAGTTAAATCTATGGTTGCTGATAAAGTATTTGATTTTGGCCGAAATCCATACGGTTGCTCAAAAAAGAACTCTGTGTCAAGATTTTGGAGAGCACCGGCAAAACGGATATCGGACGGTAATTGCCCGGATCAGTCTTGCTTCCGGATTTTAAGACCGGGGTTACCCTAGCAACCTTCAGGCTATCGGGAAATATCCCTTGTTCGAGGCATTTATTTATGCAGCCAGTTAAATTGTCTAGTATTAGGTTTTTGATGCATTTTATGTCTTTTACAGTTATTCCATCAATTCCGCTACTTGTATTAATATCTAAACTGTCGATGATTTTACTAATCTCTTTTTTTGTGCATGGTTCTAATGTTTGCAGTGTATGGGTTTGTGATTGTGTTTTATTCAATGTTAATTTGTGTATGTGTTATTTTACTGGCTAAAATTGAACCAACTGTGGAAAAGAAAAGGTTGAAATGTTGGCAGATTTGTTGCCCATCTGTTATTTCTTCAGTTTCAGTTTTTAGCTTTGAAGGAGCATAGCTATTTTTGTGTTTATTATTTGCTAACGTATTGATCAAGTTCCAAATTTTCTTCGGTTGTTTCTGACACTTCTTAAAGCTGACTTATTTACATTTTTATAACAACGCTGTAATGTTACTACACCTATAAGATAATTTTGAAATTTGTAGCCATCTATGTAAACTATTTTTTTTTTTCATTTTCTAAAGCTCATCTGTTTTCGCCAGTCAGCACGGTTTGTGAAAACTGAAATTCAACTATACCAATTTCAGTTCTGTAATTGGGTCGCCACTATATCAAACAACTGGAAACGTCAAACTTCCACACCGAAAGGGCAGCTGTGATAGACGTACTGACGGGCGGTCACCGACATGTTTTCAAAGATATTCTCTTCAGAAAGTTTGACGGATCTCTAAAAACAGACAATGAACAAGAATACGGTAAAGTTGTAGAAGATTTTCTTTTTCTTGATTTACTTTGACTTTTATCTGTGTATTATTACAGCTTTTTTTATTTATGTAGAGCTTCTATTGTTATTTAAGTATTGCAAAAGTCTTCTTCTTCTTAATGTGAGTTTTAACGTGTAAGTAGGTAATAGTTGGCTAAGTCGGAAAATCGTATATTTCTGTATGACGTCGGTTTAAAAGCGCTAAATTATTATTTTTGTTGTTTTCCTTTTCATTGTTTCATGTTTTGTTGTGAGATTAGGATTTGGTCTAGACTGGGCTTTGCTTTAGATCCGAGTACTGCGACTCAAAAAGGAGGGTTCTTATGTTGACCGGTATGTATGTATATACATAAATGTTCATCTTACTTAACTTATCTACTGCCACCTTAACAATAAATTGTAACAGTAGTAAGCGATCACAAGTTTTAGTCAGAGTGGTATACGACCACGACTTTCAGATGAGAATATTTTCTTGTTTCATACTTTTTAGAGCGTGATTTTCCAGGAGTCGGGTTTTCGTTTTTGAATTGTATATGATAAGTGTTATTTGTCTCTTGCTTATTGTAAAGAATAGTACCATACCATTTCTTCCCGTGGGTGGGTTTTGTAAGAGAGACTTACCAGAGAACGGGTACCAGCGTTCTGTATGCATTTTACCACTATAACTGCGATCGCCAACACGCCTGCCAAGCGTGGTGATTATGGCAAAACTTTCCAAAGGGGGAGGCAGTCCAGCAGTGGATGTCTTTCAGTTGAAATGATGATGATGATGACGAATTTCTCACTTAATAACTTCCAAGTATTTCTCCATAAATCCGTCACATTCGCCTGAAAGCTACATAAATTTAGATTGTCCGAGGTTGGATTATAGAGGCGGAACTCTTGTTCACACATATTCGTTGTCTGTAAGTCGGCTCAAGAGGGTTACGGTCGGCTTTGAGTTTCGGGTTAGCTTAGCTACGTGTCATTTCTTACATCATCCTATATCATATATATAAAGGGATGAAGCCTGATTAAGTGGCTTTATCTTCTTTATTGTTCAGGGATATTTTTGTGTGACTTTTGGTGTTAGGGATTTATAAAGATTTTTCATGTTTATAAGGCGATTGTAGGTGAGGAAAAGAATCGAAGCTAATTTATTTTATCTTAAGATACGAGCTGTTCTGTTACTTTTTTTGTTGTTTTTAGATCCCTGTCGAGTCCTGATCTATTCTCAACTCAACTCCACCTATCGCACTCCACTGCTGGACATAGGCTTCTCCTATGTTGCTGTGACGCAACGTTAATTGTTTTGCTCATGATTACATTATCTAACCTAACGAAAACCTAATCTAACGAAAGCTTCTAATTACGTCGAAAGTTACTGACAAACGTAGGAATATAGTTGTAAGAATTATGAGCCTTATTTCAGGGGCCATAGTTTCAGAGATTTTACATGAGAATTTTTTTTTGAGCAACTAAGGTTATGTCATTAATAGGGTATTTTTTTTAATCCGGTTCCGACATTCTGTTTGGAATTCATTTCTAAGTATTTGAAAAAAAATCATTGTAATTGGTTTAAAATTGTGACCTCTAGCCCTTTTTGAAACAAAAAAACCCATTTGGCCCCACTGTGCGTCGGTCCATCGGCAATCAGTTCTTCGACAGACATGACTAGCCCACTGCCACTTCAGCTTGTTTAGTCTACGAGCTATGTCGGTGACTCCGGTTCTGATTATGTTTCCATTCCATTTATGATCTTGTCCTTCAAACTAACTCCGAGCAAATCAAGGTCGCTCAGCGCGCTAGGGAGCGGGCTAGCTCCTTAGCGCGTTGAGCGACCTTGATTTGTGGACCAGCCCAACTGTCAGTGTCCACGTTTCGGAACCGTATGTCACAACGGTAGGACGCACTGGATGAAGATCTTAGCCTTCAGTGATTACGAAATAGGCGAAAAGAAGACTTGACGAAGTTTTCCAAACGCCCAACCCTACTGGATCCGGATCCTGGATCTACCGAGCTGGGTGATTTGCCCTAATGAGACATACTCCTTCACAACTTCGAGAAGCGACCCCTCGAAGTGTGATGGTCTATTGGACCATTCAGATTATGAAGAAAATAAATGAAAACACATTTTTATGGTTCCGTAGCCAAATAGCAAAAAACGGAACCCTTATGGAGTCGGCACGTCTGTCTGTCTGTCCGTCCGTATGTCACAGCTACTTTTTTCCGAAACTATAAGAAGTATGCTGTTGAAACTTGGTAAGTAGATCTATTCTCGCATTAAGATTTTCACACAAAAATAGGAAAAAAAAACAATAAATTTTGGGGGTTCCCCATACTTAGAACTGAAACTCAACATTTTTTTTTCCATCGAACCCATACGTGTGGGGTATTTATGGATAGGTTTTCAAAAATGATACTGAGGTTTTAATAACATTTTTTTCTAAACTGAATAGTTTGCGCAAGAGACACTTCCAAAGTTGTAAAATGTGTGTGCCCCCCTGTAACTTCTAAAATAAGAGAATAATAAAACAAAAAAAAATATTTGATATACATTACCATGTAAACTTCCACCGAAAATTGGTTTGAACGAGGTCTAGTTAATAGTTTTTTTTTAATAGGTCATAAATCGTACCTAAACCGCAATTTACCTTTCATTCAATCAACTCAAATATATATTTTTTTTAAACATTTAATTTCATAAACATAAACCTTATGCATAAACCGTGAATAACTACAGTTTTGTACGGAACCCTCGGTGCGCGAGTCCGACTCGCACTTGGTCGGTTTTTTTTTTTTTTAATCTGCCTTTTGTACCAAATGATAGCAACACCTAAAATAAAATCAGACGCAACTATAAAAACTGTATTTAAATCACAGTCTTGCACATTATTAACTTACTTCTTGTATTATATTACTGACTCCTCTTATTTCTGAGTTCCCTCAAACTCGAGACAAACTCGCATAAGATTACAAGCTCGTGTTTATTGGATCACGTTGCTTCGTTTGTTGGCACGCGGATTATACTCGGCTTACACTTAACACAAGTACACGCCATTGTTGTCTCTGGAAAGAAATAATAATTAGGCAGAGACTTCACGATGGAGGAAAATTATGGAAGGATTTTGAAATATATTCCAGTCACTACTTGTAAAATACGAGTATCCAACAGCCAACTGACTACAGTTAGGCTGAAAATTGACCAAACATAAATGTATTATATAGGGGAAAAACTTGGCCGATGATCTACCATCAAATTATTAATATTTTTTCTATACGTACGTTTAACTAGAAGAAAAGGGTGTAAGGGACCTGGCGTGATGTGATATAGTCTATAGCCTTCCTCGATAAATAGGCTATCCAACACTAAACGTATTCCTGAGATTAGTACGATCAAATAAACTAACTTTCAGCTTCACAATAGGTATTTAGATTTGATTCCAATTACAAACGATATAGTGAGTCAACCTTAAAAGATAGACATAATTATGCTATCGCGGACTTTATTTAAGTATTTTCTTTAAATAGATATAAATTAGAAACGATGTGACCTTAAGTACTCAAAAATATAATAAGTATTTTATTATTCCTAATTTTTACGTCTAGGATTTTTAATAAATGAAATACATAAATGAGGTGGTTACCGGCATAAAAGGAACTCTCAACCCTCGTTCTACCATCCGTGTTCTTGACACTCCTATATAAATAACTCCTTTACTAGTTAATTGGAAGGACTAAGAGCAAAGGGTTGTGATAGCATTTTTACTAGACAGAAATCTTCTATATTATAGAAATTAAATTATGTTTGTTAGTAATAAAAACAAAGGCATTGTAAAATGATGCCATTTCTGCAAACATTATCCACACTATAAACCACACTATCCACATGCACACTAATATTATAAATGCAAAAGTAACTCTGTCTGTCTGACTGTCTGTCTCACTTTCCTGCTAAAACTACTGAACCGATTTAAATGAAATTTGGTACACAGATAGTTTAGAGCCTGAGAAAGGACATAGGCTACTTTTTTATCCCGGTAGTACGTTCCCGCGGGACATTTGACGACCTCCACGCGGGCGAAGCCACTGGCTAAAGCTAGTCTATACAACTATACAAATAAATAAAATTGAAGTGTCTGTTTGTAATATTAAGATAAAAACTTTTTACTAAGTGTATATGGATGTATACACGGTACATATACCAAAACAAATTTACAATTTGTGTCTGTGTGTTTGTTCCGGCTAATCTCCGAAATGGCTGGACCGATTTTGACGGGACTTTCATTGGCAGATAGCTGATGTCACAAGAAGTAACTTAGGTTACTTGTTCGACGCCAGGCCAAGGCCCCGGCCATAGGATTTTAATTAAGTACGTGGAAGCGTGATAATCGTGGGCCTTGGGACAAGAGTGGCGGGCGAACCGTCCGCCGTGCGCGGAGCTGATTAATACAATATTCAAAAGACTCACCTGGTTGAAGAACACTGGCTCTGGAGACTACCTGGATTTATGTATGTAAATGAGTGTATATTGTATTGTGTAGTGACGCTGTAAGTGGGCATTCCAGGATACCAGCCGCCAGAGATTGGTTACAGCCGCGGTTCAAATCACTTAACCTCAAACTATTTCAAACAAAAAATATATCCAAACTAAACCCGTATTATTTCGTCAAAAGGGGTTGGTTACACACAAAACAATTGGGTCACGACAAATTGTCCACAAAACGACCGGTTCGAAGGGATTAATTCAACAACACGGGTCGCACAAGCAAAATTCGACCGACATTTTTTCAAAGACCAAACCAAAGAGAAATTTCAAACTGACAAGTGACAGATGTCACTCCGTTCGGTACGCTCCGTTAGACGCACAGATTAAACAAGTCAAACGGGACGGAACACTACTTTTATTTTAGAAAAAGTCTTTTATTTTAGAAAAATACCTGCGTTAATTTCCGACATCCACGCGGGCGAAGCCGCGGGCAAGAGCTAGTTATTAATAAAAGCCAACGATATATTTTCATAACGTCACAGGAAATAAACAGATGACCCACTCTTACCATAAACACCAGTGAATTATGGAAATCCTCCTTAAAAGTTGAACATAGCTCTATGGTGTGCCAATACCAGGCTGATAGTGCCCTAGTCACGACGCACAGATTAAACAAGTCAAACGGGACGGAACATCTACCCCCGGACGGGCCTTCCCGTCCGCTAATCAATTGGCAAACTTGACAAGGTTGCGACCGCTCTCTTCACGACCGATCCGTCCACCAAAACCTCTGCAAAACGAGGAACCCCGTCGTTGCCAGCCACCAAATTGAGAATGCGCCCCTGGCGCCAATACAAAGACTCAAGGTTAGCATCCTTAATCAGGACGAGGTCTCCAATTTTGGGCGGATGCGTTTTATCAGTCCACTTGACGCGCTGCTGGAGGATGTGCAAATACTCTAAGCTCCAACGCTTCCAAAAACTCTGAGCGAGCTGCTGCACCAACTGAAACCGCGATAGCTGATTTTGGTTCACACCGACAAAAGGGTACTCGGGCAGGGCGACAAGTGGCTGTCCAATCAAAAAATGGCCCGGGGTTAGGGCCTCCAAGTCGTTCGGGTCCGAAGACAGCGAGCACAATGGACGCGAGTTCAATACAGCTTCAATGCGGCAAAATACCATAGCTAACTCCACAAAGGTGAGAACGGTGTCTCCCAACAATTTGCGCCAAAGTCCCTTTGCCGCTTTCACCGCGGCCTCAAAATACCCCCCCAATGGGGGCAGGCTGGCGGGTCAAAACAATAACAAACAACAACAACAACCAAACAACAACAACAACACCCAAACAACAACAACAACACAACAATTTAACCAAATGGCCCTCCTTAGGCAACAAAAGGGGTGACGGGCCCCATAAGGAAGGCTAGAGTGCCTCAACCGTCTCCCAACACGCAAAAGACCCGTATCGTCCAAAAAGGAGTTCAATTTTCTAACGGCTCCCGACAATATCCAAAACTCTCGCTGCAGAATGGCCAACAGCGCATTGCAACCGGCATGCGAGTTCTTAATGTGACGATCAGTTACCAAAAATTCAACAACAACAATTCAACAATTTGTCGAGGGAGCTATATCGACTCAACAAAAACTCAGGGTCAAACGGAGAGTCCTTCGTTCCAACAGCGAGCACAATGAGCCCGGGCAAAGGACCCGACATCAAGACTGGCGTTCGAGGCCCATCATCCTCGGGGTGAGTCAGCCAGTCTGGTCCCCACCATAGGGGATAAGCAATCAGGCAGGGTGCCATGCACCCACGTGAGGCCACGTCGCCTGGGTTCAGATCTCCAGGCACGTGCTTCCAAATCAAATGCGTTTCAGAATTTTGAATCTGGGACACTCGGTTCGCAACAAAGACCTCCAAAGAGTGGACGGACGTCTTCAACCAACACAAAACAATTTGACTGTCCGTCCAGGCGTAAGAGGCCCGAATGTCCACAGTTCCACCCAAAGTGTGAGCAACGTGGTTCAATAGACGCACAAGAAGCGCCGCCCCTGACAATTCTAACTTAGGGATGGTCAGTGCCGTCCGGAGGGGGGCCACCTTGCTCTTGGCCATGACCAGTGACAACTTCACCTGGCCTGTCGCGCTGACGGTGCGCAGATAAACAACAGCTGCATAACCGTGCGAAGACGCATCACAAAACCCATGAAGGGTAGCAGTGCAGCTCCCAGGGGGGAAAATAGCGCGGGGTAACACGACCTCGTTGACTGCGGGGAGTGCGGATACAAATTGGAGCTAATCTTCCAACAGGGTTACCCGAAGTGGCTCGTCCCAACCAAGTTCCACAGTCCAAAGGCGCTCAAGAAAACATTTCGCCCAAAACAATAGACAAAAGGCAACCCTGGGCTCCCGTGTCCAAAATAACACGGACTACAACAGAGTCCCCCGTGGGCCCCTAGACCCTGACCGATGCCGTTGGCAACAAAACCGTATCGATCTGAGGGGGTACCTTAGCGGGGCAGGCGCCAAGTTCCTAACAATGCCTGGGCGGCGACCGATCGCCGCACCCAGGCTCAAGTCTTTCCCGACGAGGATGGAGGTCAAATCGTACGCGCAGTGTCCCGAGCCACGCGCCATCGCTGGAAGGGCATATCCCACCAGATGCCTGAATGGCGGGCGGCGTGACTCCATCGGGGACGTTCCGCCAATGGAGGGGAGGGAAGGTGGTGCTGGTCTGGCCAGCGCTGCCTAGCAACGACTGCGTAATCGTCTTTACGCGGGGAGACCAAATGGTGGTCGCGCGGCTCCCGATCAACTTGCGCGGGGGGTGGAGTGCGGCGCTCAAAATTGCGGGCCTCTCCCCGGTTCTGAACCGGTGAGCCAGAAGCCCGGTGACCTACTCCATGGTAACCCCCCGTGCGCGAACCTTCATCAGAGGCTGGTCTGCCAGCGTAGTTCGCGTTAACGCAGAAAAAATATCCACCAAATGGGACCCCCTACAAATTCTACAAGGGCGGGGGTTGGGGCAGTCCCGATGGAAGTGAGCCCCCAAACAAAAGAAGCACATGCGGCGTGCATTGGCAATTCGGCGGCGGGCACTCACGTGCAATTTCAAAAAGGCCGCGCAAGTTGCCATGCCATGCCCCGTGTCCCTACAAAACTCACAAACAGGACGACTCTGGGTGCCAGCAAAACGAGTGGCGGGGCTACTATCAACAGGCCCGCGAGCCCTAGTCCGTCCCTGGTCTCGTGGCCAGGAAGACGGCTGGCGCGACTCGGTGGCAACGCTAGAGTTATCCACAAACCGACACTCATCCTCCAAAAATTTGATGAGGTCACCAAATGGGGGGAGATGTGTGACACTATCCCTACCATACTTTTGCTCGAAACGAGCCCTCAAATCGGCAGGAAGCCGTTGCAGCACAACATGCACCAAAAGGTAAGACCAATGGTCCACCGGCAACTCCAATCGCTTTAAAGCGTTAGTCGCTGCCACCAACAAGTTCAACAGGTCAGTACGCAATGCAGACAAACTAGTAATGACCGGTAACCCCAAAATCAATTCAATATGAACGTCAGCCAAACAACGTTTATTTTGGTACCGCCGTGTGAGTAGTTCCAAAGCGGTAGGGTAGGCTGAGTCAGTCAACGACAGATGCTGTACCAAGGCTCGGGCCTCATCTTCCAGGACAGACAACAAACAGGCCAACATTTGGGCGGGTCTGAGGTCCGAGCGTGCATCAACCAAACTTTCAAAAAGGTTTTGGAAACCCAACCAATGGTCCAAGCGACCGTCAAAGTGTGGCAGTTCCAAAGTAGGCAGTCTACTCAATAGTCCGGGACCTGAAACAACCGAGGTCTCCGGTTTGACTTGGACAGGTGTCCGGCTCTCAAATATTTCCCGAGCACGTTGACCAATAACATCCCCTAGGTCCAAGATCTGGTCGTAGTCAGCAAGGACCTTATCACGTGCTGCCTGGTCCAGCACTTCCAGATCCACTTCACAAATGAACTCGTTGTAGCGAGTGAGCAGAGCATCAACGTTGCCGAGTCCCACGTTCAACTGCTCGAACCGAGCAAGCGTGACCACTTCAAGATCTGGGCGCTCAGCTGTCGCTGCAGCTGAAGTAAACCACCGTAGCTGTGTGGCCAATCCACTGATTGCCTCTCTCACCGCTTTGTATGCCATTGCACAAACAAAACAATAAATAACAAAGTTCAACAATATAACAAGGAAATCCAAACAATTAAACCTTTATTTTAATTCAAAACCAATGTCAACGTTCAAAAATTCAATTTCAAATTTAATTTAAAATTCTAATTCTAATTCAATTTCAAAAAATGCCAATTTCAAATGTTAATTTCACAAACCACTATCTCAATGGTACAACAATAATAAACCTTTATTCCAATTTAAAACAATGTTAATGTTCAAAATGTCAATTTCAAATGTCAATTTTCACGAACAACCATGTCAATAGTACAAAACTCCTATATTTTAATGTCTTCCAGACATTCAATACAACCGGTCAGAACCTACAAGGGGTTATAACATAGCCCAATCCAATTAACTCTATTAGCATATGTAACCCGGCTGACTTTGGTAACATTAGTTTACCCGTCTCAACAATTTAAAACAAATTAATTCAAAAAATAAGCAAACAATCATAGTTAACAAATATGTACAGTAAATTAATATTTCCTTATAGAGACTGCCAAGTAATTAGCTCACTGTAAATTACCAATTTGGTGGTTGTACATCTTACAACCACGCTCTGCTACCAAGACTGTTCGACGCCAGGCCAAGGCCCCGGCCATAGGATTATAATTAAGTACGTGGAAGCGTGATAATCGTGGGCCTTGGGACAAGAGTGGCGGGCGAACCGTCCGCCGTGCGCGGAGCTGATTAATACAATATTCAAAAGACTCACCTGGTTGAAGAACACTGGCTCAGGAGCCTACCTGGATTTATGTATGTAAATGAGTGTATATTGTATTGTGTAGTGACGCTGTAAGTGGGCATTCCAGGATACCGGCCGCTGCAATACGCCAGAGATTGGTTCCAGCATGCGGTTCAAATCACTTAACCTCGAACTATTTCAAACAAAAAATATATCCAAACTAAACCCGTATTATTTCGTCAAAAGGGGTTGGTTACACACAAAACAATTGGGTCACGACAAATTGTCCACAAAACGACCGGTTCGAAGGGATTAATTCAACAACACGGGTCGCACAAGCAAAATTCGACCGACATTTTTTCAAAGACCAAACCAAAGAGAAAAATCAAACTGACAAGTGACAGATGTCACTCCGTTCGGTACGCTCCGTTAGACGCACAGATTAAACAAGTCAAACGGGACGGAACACTACTTTTATTTTAGAAAAAGTCTTTTATTTTAGAAAAATACCTGCGTTAATTTCCGACATCCACGCGGGCCAAGCCGCGGGCAAGAGCTAGTTATTAATAAAAGCCAACGATATATTTTCATAACGTCACAGGAAATAAACAAATGACCCACTCTTACCATTAACACCAGTGAATTATGTAAATCCTCCTTAAAAGTTGAGCATAGCTCTATGGTGTGCCAATACCAGGCTGATAGAGCCCTAGTCACGCACAGAATAATCTATGGGGTTCAGAGTTCAAAGATTCAAAACTCGATGGGATTGGCCATAAATATTATACGTACGAACTTGCAAAATATTAGAGAAATTTTGAAATAGAATTTTAGATGGGAAGTAATGTTTTACCCATGAAATATGGATCAAATCTTTTCCTATTTATAAAAGGAGCCAGACTCCAGCAACCTTATGATACAGCAAAATAAATGAGCTACTTTATATAGGTTATAATACAGGCGATAATATAGGCTACAGACATAAAATAATATTAATAATATGTCTACGTTTCTAGGTAAAGAAAGAGATAGAACAATCTCAGGGCATCAAAAAATTCGTCAGCATCAATTTCTACCGGAAAAGTTCATTATTAATGTTAAACCAAATTAAACTTATAAAAATAAGAAGATAACCAAATCAAATGTGCCCGTTGTTATTTCATAATATTGATGCACGTAACTAACACAAGCTAAAAACATGAACCTCTAACAAATCCCAGGAATATATAATTTACTCCATCGCTTTTCAGTTTAAAGCTCTTTTTGTCAGAAAAACTCTTGAAACTTTGAACCTTTCTAATTGATAACATTAGAATTTGATTCATTTTGTTTAAGTTATTTATCCATTTACGGATTATATGTATAATATAACATATTTTTGGATAGAATACTGCCTATAATACTGCATAACAATAAAGGAAAAACAAATATGTTATTTACCAAAAGGATGCACTGATTCCATCGCAATTAGCGATTTGTGCCAAACTACCTGAGTCAAAACCAATGGGGTTGGCCTGAGTCGAAAGCGGACTACCGGCCACCGTAGGCGCGGGCTTGCGGGTGGCGAGCAATGGGTAGCTCGCCGCCCGGTAAGCACCAAGCTCGGGTCGACGGCGCGCAGTGTTCCACGCGCGCCTCAAAGAGATGTCAGCAGCAGTGTAGGGGTCTACTAGGACCGATGCCTGCCGGGGTCGCGTGATTGTTCGAAAGAGATACCGTGACCCTGGCACATGGGCAACTGATGGAACACGGGTGGGTTTTAGTCAGTAAAAGTCTGACACGCTCCGCCCATAGCGGGAGAAGTCGTTTGATGATTTCCCATCCTGAAAAAATAAATAAAAAATGGGGTTGGCCTCCATTGTTACCGGATGCGACTGAATACCAGTATTTTATATGGAGCAACTGCCTATCTAACCTCCACAACCCAGTTGCTGGGTAATATGATACCCCTAGGTGAGACTGTTTGTCAGACTTTTGGGCTCCTAACGACCCGAAACGACTTTGATGTTGTTAGTTCAATACGCAAAAACTACTGAACGGATTTAGATGAAATTTTGCACACAGTTATTCTAGATACTTCAGTAATACGTTCCCGTGACATAATAAACATAAACAGTTAGAACTTGTTCTTAATGAATATACATATTTATGATTACCTTAAAGAACAGGTTAACAATATACGATAGTTATTATATTTACACTATAAGAGTAATCAGTTTCAGAGCTCTTGGGAAATATTCCACAACTAAGCTAACTAAAACGTGATATAAACTGATGCTCAGCTAGCCGTAAAATAACCTAGCTTTGAGTTTTACTATAGATTCAATTCTTTGGTAACACCCAAAGTTGGCACAGAACGCTTCATATAAAGTTCTTAGGGGAGGACAATTTATGATCCACGAGGTTGGATTCTTCTAACTTAGTTACGAGTTTAGGGATCAACTTATTCGGATGTTACGTAAAACTTATTATGTTGATTTCTGTGATCAAAGGGGAAAGAAAATGTAACTTCTGTGCATTATACAGAAATTGATATTCAGTTATATTGTGTCCGAATGGATTGCGGTGACAAGTCTCATATTTAAACGTGGATAATACCAATATTAAATAAAAAAATAAGCCGATTTTGTAGACTCAATCCTATAATGTGTAGAAGAACCTTTAAAAACTTACAGAACGTTTAAGGTAGCGCATCAATTTATACATCGAACTTGTGGAGCCATCCTAGAACTTGAAAACTAGCCCATGCATATTTCCAAATAATTCGAAACACTACTAATTTGGATCCTGTTAGTAGCGTCTAGATGCAAAAACTGAATTAAAAAAATATATTTTTTTTACGGCAAATTGTGAGCTAGCGGGCAAAAATTTATGGATTTTAAATAAACATTATAAATGTTTATTTGAAAGTCCATAAATTTTTGCCGCGCTGTTTCTCGGAAACGATTCAAGCGTTCAAACCATATTTTTAGCATTATTTAGTAGTAAATATGTTTTAATTTGTGGTACATAAATATAAGTTATACACGGTACCTATTCTATTATTTCTTAAGAAGCTTTCTGCTATTATTCCGATTTAAAAAACATCGACAATGTTGCAGATCATTTTTCTAATACCCTATGAATATTATCTTTTATATATATATTACTTTTACATATTACTATTTTAAGACGGCAGTTTTTAAATTATGTTATTATCTTTACAGATAAATTGTCATGTTGAAAAAACAATAATTTTATTAAAAAAGCTCAATTTACAAGGAAATATAATTAATTCCATAGATGTCCATTCCGAGAGGTAGTTCCAAATGAAGAATGTGCAAAAAAGTCTATACTTACCTACGTCTATAAAATGTTTAATCATATTTCAAAAATAGATTCCTTTCTTAAACAATTTAATTGAAGATCATGGCAAACTTGTAACCCCCATCTAAAACCAAAGAAACTACATATTATTCTATAGAAATAGAAAGTCAATATCTTCTTATTAACCTTATCACTTTTGGGTAGGCAACCCTTACCTTCCAACTTTAAATATTTCCAACTTTGGCACAGATAAGGATCAGGTACTGAGGTAAGATCATATCGCAGTATGAATTTTCCCCACCACAAGCCTACCACTGACCAAAGAGGTATTGATGCGTGCAATAAAAACCAATGAATTACATAACATACATAGTCAACATACAATATTCCCACTGCTTGGACACAAGGGCCTTCTCTCTTTGAGAAGTGGGCGATAATCCAACACACGGGCTCACTACAGGTTGGGAGATATCACATGTCTTAAATTTTTTACACGCCAGTTTTCTCAGGATTTTTTGCTTCACCGTTTTGAAAGCAGTAGTGATGAAATAATTTAGCCTAAATAAAGCCCCAGTCTCTGTCGTGACTTTATGTGTGACCTTACATGATAAGCGTCACGTAGGGTCAATATATCTAAGACATTATAAACATTCAGACTCACTACCATATCCACTTGTGTGAGTCGCGACTGTCAAGTGCGCAAATTTCCCTGGGGCCACCCACGAAATCGGCAACTTATTCGAGAAATATGTGATAAATTTAATAAAAAAAATAACGTGGGATTTGGCTATAAGCCTTTTACGCAATACATCTGATTGTATTAGGGTCTGATATTCCTATTTTTCACGTACATCGCACACAGGGAACCCTTCTGGATTACTAAATCTTTACGAATATACACCTTTGCAGGATCTATTCTCGAACGAATCGTGCTATTTCAGGAGAAGATTCTGTATTTGCATTACAAAGTAGTCACTCAAAAATATCCCTTACAAAGAACAGCAATGAATATTCAGAAAATATATAAATAAACAAAACTCGAACATCAAAACAAAGAAAAAAGCGTTGCATGAATAATAAAACTCAACTGAAACTACGTTCCAAACTAGAGTGAAGCTCGTGTCAAAAATACCGAATGATATTTCGGGGCACCTCCACCGCTGACCCCAAATAATAAAGCGCTATGCTGACTAACTCACACTTACTAAATGAGCTTTTTCCAGCGCTAGAATAATTTAACTTCCGCTAAACCGCTGGTTTGCATACCGGTATCGTTTTACTTCTTTTCCTAGAACACGTCGACTGCGGAAACTAAAACCACAGTGTGAACGATGAGTTACGGGACTTGCCTGCTGCGGCGAGGCTGTGAAAACAGCGGATTTAAAGTTAAGCGATGTTCAATAAATACGTTTGAAAGCTAACTGATAAATTATAGGAATACTAGAAGACACAAGCTTACGGGAACGAGAATATGTCAAGAGTTTATCTGTACAGTCCAAAACTGGGACTTTGTAGCTGCTGCTTATATTATAAAAAAAAGGTGACTACCTATCTCACCTTCACAACCCAATTACTGTGTAATACGAAACCGCATGGTAAAACTAGTTGTCAGAGTTTCGGGCTTCTGTCGACCCCTAAAGACTGTCAATGATTCAAAAATGACAGCCGGAACCAAGTGCTAAAGATGCTTTCTAAAGCAAGGAGGGGTGTTGGTATGGTAAGACTGTCACCCATCCACGGACTAACTGGGGCAGGCGTAGCTTAACGTGATGGCTCTACTGTTTCCGCCTGGAAACTTACGCCTTTACTTAAAGCGTAAGTTTGTGTATGTAGGGGAAAGGTGTACGAGATGATCCGTTGAGGTAAGATCAGCGAAACTAGTAAAGCCGGGTACTTAGTCTGAACGGCCCAACCATCTAGTTGTTTTCTTTGGTAAAACGTAGCTCCTGATATCCGCATCAGTCAAATCGTAATGCCGGCGAAAGTGACGACTAAATTTTTGTGGAAAAAATCAAAAATTATGTGACTTTGATCTAAGATAAGGTAGATTTTAAGTTTAGGTAACTTTTGTTCTAGGCAGTCAATTGCAAATATTGTTATATTAGTGGTTTTGTATAATGCTCTATTTTGTTTTTTGCGTGGGGTGGTAACAGTAGAAAACATATAGGTTATGGTATCGAAAAAAGAATAAAAAAGTTGAACGTGGGGCAAGATGATCCGTGTGGATTATCTTGTACCTCATGGTGGATAATCATGTACCAAACACATTGTTATTTTTGGTTGGTAATCTTTAATTCATATGACTGAAGAATAGTTCACTTTAAGTCTAGTTCTGTGAGATAAAAATCTTTATAAGGATTATTTTGATCTCAAGGTTAAGCAACGTTAAGGTTAAGTTTTTTTTTTTTGTTAATTATATATCTAAGATTACATAAATAAAGACAATGTAAACTCTAACAAGTTATAGTTTTCGTTTAATTCTACCAAAGCACTGGACTTTCTCAAAATAGAGGCAAGATGATCCTTTGGTGGAGCTTAAAAGTTATGAAATATAATTATGAAAGGTAAACAATTTAAACGTTTTGGGTATGACAAAAGGTACACGGATAAATTTGGTATCGTTAAACGCTTTTACATCTGCATTAAGTTGAATATCGTTCAAACTACGAGCATTCTCCCTTAGGGGGATCATCTAGTACACCTTTCCTCTATATTTGTCTATGTAATACCACAATCATCGTTGATGTTGCACTTTCCGCCACCCTCACAGCTCCTCAAAGTTCATTACAATTGGTCACTAAGTTTTTACCAGTGGCGTTGGAATGGAACATCAAAAACTAGCGGTCCCACAAACTGATCCACCATGACGGCACGCTCGAAAACTTCACGCCTCAATCGTTTAAGGGTCTGCAGATAAAAAGAGAAGAACCCAAAGAAACAATACGATTAGTCTTTCTCTTCAACCTGTTTGCCCGTGTTAAATTAGGTCAATGAACTCACGGCTTGTAATACAATGTTGTGAAAATAAAAGTCTTGTACAGTCTGGTGGATCTGATTTGTGGTGCAAGTTTTTGTTGCAGAAGTGTGTCGCCGTTGACAGTTTTTTTGGAGTTTGAAGAGGATTTATTCGACCGATTATTGGGTGCAGATTCATTCAGAATATGTTCAAATGGTGATTTAATAAAATGAAATGATTCTAAGACAAATAGTTATTTGTCAGAGAAGCACGTGCATACAAAAGGTAATAGGTACATACATACATACATACATAAGCTCATGCCAGGTGCCACGCCATGCCATGGTGCTGGGTCGGAAGACTTCCGACCCAGCCCGTCCCTTGCTGCCCTCTACCCGCGATGCCCTAAGCCGAGGTCCGTACCCCACAAGGGGTGCCCTTAGCGAATAGTCGCTCTAGTTTTAAGTTTTTTTAAGCCCTGACTGGAGGCGTTAATTTATTAAGGTAGCCATAGGCCAGTCTGGTTAAGCAGCCGGCAACCTTATGAGGTTGGATTGACCTGCGAAATGCCATACAAATAAAAACCACGCCATGCTCACAAAAAAAAATTATTAACTGTAATAATCAATCTACCTAGCCTTTTCCCAACTATGTTAAGGTTGGCTACCAGTCTAACCGCATGCAGCTAAGCACCAGTATTTTAAATGGACGGACTGACTATGTGACTTATACTATCCAGTTAGTGGGTAATAGAAAACCCCTTGGTAAGACTGGTTGTCAGATTTTTGGGCTTCTGATCACCCGTAATTACTGTCAAAGATCCACGTGACATTCGTCAGGGACCAAAGGCTTAATGTGCTTTCCGAAGCAAGAACGCTTAACTGGATCGATGGACCCGTGCGTTTGTTATTATTTAGCCACGAGCCCTTCTATTTAATTGACTCTAATAATAAATAAAAATAAAAACACAATAGAACTGAAACTGTTTAACTAAAGGAACTACCTATAGATTATACAAAAAATCACACTGTCAACATCTCCACAGCACTAAGTCCGAAATTCATTCACACATCAAACATTCGCAACATCTAATAAATCTCACAAACATACAATTTATTGTAATAATCTAATTGCATACTCGGACATACATCACACATGAGCTATTGCGCGATCGTGATTACCTACGTCACATTAACATTTATAATGATGTTTGTACATTATTTACTTCTCCTGTGTATACCAAATTGATGCGATGAATTATTAATGTCCCTTCGAGGTGCCAAGTGTACCGGATTTTGCAAGCTATCAGGAATTTCCAGAGCTTTCCGAACGTGGAAAACGTAGTCGCGGTTTTCAGTTTGAAATTCGTCGGGTTGATGGTTGTTGTGATTTGAAGCAAAATAAGGCTTTCCGACTGCAATTTTTTAAAATTAAACTAACATAATGGCTAACAATCGGAATAGAAGTGGATTTGCATCCGTAAAAAAGAAACATGTAATTTAGTTATGGATACAATATAGTATATTATGTTGTCTCCTATATTGCTTAATCCACTTTCTTTTAAAAATACATAAGCACTATACGCACATACATTTCTATGGTATAAACAACCTGTACATTTTCTTTGTAACAGTAAGTTGAAAGATATACTATATCATTTATAGATATGGCTAACTAATTTGATAGTATCTATGAGATAATTCTCGTAGATAATTACAAATTAATTAGCCAAATGGTGTTGTTGGTCTAAACCTATTTTTTAGCAAACAACCTTGCTACAAAATGGACTATCGCGTATGCATAGGTACTGCTGCACCACAAGAAATGACAATCTAAGTTTTGCAAATAAAAGAAAATATAATAGAACTTCACTGTAAACAAAGATCAAGAATTTGTCATTCAATCTAGTCTCATCATAAATTCAGACCAAATCCGGAACAACATTGAACGTACGCCAATATAAAGTCGAGTACAGATTGGTGAAACGTTACATGTAATGTAACATATTTATTTTGTGAAGTATTTTACATATTATTTTAATTGTTATGTTAATGTGAATACTGTGTGGGTCATGCTTTATTTTTTTTACTATATTCTCTTCATCTCTTTCCCAATCCTTAAGTTTTTAGTTGAGCTGTATTACTACTGGCTAATTCGTGCACTGACTGGACAGGTCCACTCAGTCTGTGATTCTTTCCTCAAAATACCGTTTCAGACAACGATCTACATCGTCTTCACATGATTTGACCAAGATTATGTCTGGACTTAAAAAGAGACTGTGACCTCTAGGTTTATTTCGGCCTTTCTGCTTAGAGTAGTCCGATAGGAAATGCTGATATCACACAGTTTTTAAAATATGATTGTCGTGTATATTTGTTTGAACAAACCGATTGACAAAAATTAAATCATCATCAACACGATTCCTACATATGAATGCAATGCAACATGAAATGTAATATATAATATAATATATATAATATAATAATATAATATATTTATTTGCATAAAAACACGGTATACAAAGATGGTAAAATTAAAACTTAGAACAATACATATTTTGCCAATATAGTAATCGGCATGCAAATTTTTCGTAGGTTACATTAGTTAACATTTTATATCAATGTAATCTTTAACACTATAAAAACTATTAACACATAACCATTCATAAATCTTTTTTTTAAATAATCTAGTGTTTGTGTTACACAAGAACTAAGTAAATTTGTTTCAACGTGTGTTACATTTCATGTTATCACCGATCTGTACCTAGCATTAGTCTCAACAGAGGTGCCAATTAGGCAGAACAACCTGTCAGTTGGCGGAATCTATTGATGACGTCATTGTGGCGGCGCGAATTTCGGGAGTATGGAGTGTAGTCTACGATTGTATTAGTAATTTGCTGTTTAATTCAGCAATAACATTGCGACTGGTATTAAGTTGCGGTGATAATATCTAATGACTTCTTCCTCTATCTTTGCCACCGTGATAACATCGATTTGAGAAAAAAATATAATCTTATCTTATATCTTTAAACGAGCAATTCTTGTATATATATATATAATCTGAATCTCGGAAACGGCTCCAACGATTTTCATGAAATTTAGTATACAGGGGTTTTCGGGGGCGATAAATCGATCTAGCTAGGATTCATTTTTATAAAATGTCGTTTTATTCGTGTTTTCAATGACCAACTTTATCGATAATCAACTTGAACATAAACTTATTATTTTAAACACAATTTACCAAAAAATACCGAGCAAAGCTCGGTCATGATATTTATGATTAAATTTTCATGTCATGTTCCATGTGATGTAGAGAAGTAAGAAAGAAATATTGAGAGAGGATTACAAATAATGAGCTTTCTTTATTTGTAACCATCCTAATAAAATTACTTATACACATTTTTTCGCCGTACCACGTGGCAATGCAGGCAGCCTTTTTCAAACTTTTCCTGTTGACAGTGAAGCTTACGAGTTTTTGTGATTCCCTGTTATTATTTTGCCTCTTTTTTATTAACAAGTCCCATCTGTTATTTATTTTAAGCTTATATATCATGTAAATATAATAGTTGACCAGATGTATGACCATAAACGAAGTTAAAAGAGTATGGCATGTAAGGATCCTAGGAGGTTGCGTTCTGTAGTTTCTGCCTACGTTCTGTAGTTTCTGGAAAAGGCGTGATTTTATGTATATATTGATACTTAAAGGTATATACTTAAAGGTATATGATATAGCTAGGAAAATAATGAAAACTGAACCTGATGGATGGTCGAAACTTCATTGACGAAGACGAAATGCTAAACATACACAGAAAAAAAAATGCGGATTAAGACAAAAGAATAATCATGAAAACAAAAACCTCATATAAACAGATTATTAAGTCCATAATTTAAGCCAGGAGGAAAACATCGCAAAAGTGGAGCTCATTAATAATTTCGGCTGCGCGAAATGTTCCGAGAAAGACGATAATTATTGCCCACGATATAATAAGTGCCACATATAGCCTGTCTCATTTGTATGATCTTCCTACTGAATATTAAAACACAGCAGCTGTGAAGCGGGGAATGTGTGGTTGTACGTCACCTTAGGATAATTTGATTCACAAGAACTGAGTTATATGAAAGCGACATTGCTTTAGAATTTCATATTTCATTGGTTACTGCATTTGATTAGTGTCCGTAAATTCATTTAGTAGCATTGTTATGCATAAGAATCAGGTATATTGTGACAAACCACAAAATGACTTTATTTCAGTTTAAGCCAATCGACTAAAAGCTTTGTATGTTTCTATCAAAATATATGTAAGTATAGATATCTAACAATATCAATCCCTTTGTGGCGGTTCCGTGTGATGACGTACGTAAAGAATAGCACCACCCCATTTCTTCCCGTGAGTGTCGTAAAAGGCGTCTAAGGGACTTACTAGAGAACGCTGCTACGTTCTCTATTTATTTTACCACCATACTGCAATCTCCAATCATTCTACGCTCGACGCTCGCCCTGGAAGGTCGTTACGCTGCTGTTCCGCTGCGCGTATCCCCTCCACCGCTCGCCGCTCGTTCGCCCGTCAGTTGTGCTCGTGCGCCACGCTGCGTAGTCGCCCCGACTATTCTCCGCTATTTTGCGATTTAAATCGCAAAATTCGGACTTCCTGTTTCTTTCGTCAGATTCAGTCTAAAAACGTACTGCCTTGTTCGCAAGACAGTGGTATTTCTGATTCGTCAGAATCGTCAAAAACGTGTGTTGTGTTGTGGCCCCTTCAGGGCAAATCCACAGTTTCGTGGTCACTCGGTGGATACCTTAACGGTGCCAACGAAGCCGAGTGGGTGCAGACCCAACGCACCCGTCTATCCCCTTCAGGGCTAGACGAAAGTTGGACGGGTCCCGGATCGCTGGCCTTGGGGGCTTCCCTCGTCAGCCCCGGTGACAGTCTTCCCTCCACAGCCGCGTACTAGTGCCGCGGGTATATCTATACCCCCCGCACTAGACTGGTCGGGTACCTTCAGTACCCATCGCATGACCGGTTAGGAACCCGTTCGCACAATAAGATTGGCGACGGGAGTCACTCTTAGGGCTCACCAGGATCACCTCCCTGTCTATACCCGACAGGGAGTGTAACACTCACCCCCGGCATCCCACCGGGGATTAGGTTGTTAGGAATAGGGTTTTGGCGATAGGATCACTCTCATGAGTGATTAGGTCCCCCCTCCCCTCCGCCATGGAGAAACCCATGGAACCCATGGAGAGATTAGCGAAAATCGAGGCGCTCCTGGCTGAACTTGCGAGTCAGCTCAGCATTGAGCACTCGGAGGTCGGGGCTGTGGTCTCTGTTTTTCTTTTACTAATAAAGAAAAACAAGGATTTCGCTTCCGAATTCTCCGAGCTGTACAGAGCTGAGCAGCTCGCAATTCCGGCCAGCCCGGGCATCGCTGACTTCAGCGATGCTCTTGAGGCCCCAACCGCCACTGATGAACCGTGTCAAATGGACACAGAGGATGTACCCATCCCCACTCCTTCCGATTCTGCCGCGCTCACTCCCCAGACGGACTTGCACTCCTCTTCGTCCTCGGACACAGAGGCGTACGAGCTCGTCTCCCACACAAAGGGCAAAGGGAGCAAGCGCAAAAAGAATAAGGCGAGCAGCTCAGCCCCGGCCGCTAAAATCATAGCGGCTGAGGACTCCGCTCCTCCGTCTCGCGCCCCCACCCCGCAGGCGACCTCCGCCACCGCGAACCCCCCCCCCCCACCCCGCTACGCAGGCGACCCCCGCCACCGTGACCGCGTCCATCCCCTCCACGCCACCGGCGACCGCCGCCAACGCGTCCCCCTCCCGCCCCTCGCCTTCAACCTCCGCGAAGGTTGCCGCGCCCCGCGCTAAAACCAGCGCCCCGTCCGTACCCTCTGGCTCAGCCACCGCCAGGAAACTCCCTCCACCGCCCCCTGTATTTATACAGGACAAGGCCAAGTGGACGGAGGTGTCCAAATGGTGTGTTGACCAGAGGGTCAACTATACTAGTGCCCGTGCCACCCAGCACGGCATCAAAGTATCGGTCCCCACATCCGGTGACTATCGTGATCTGACCAGGCTCCTCTCTGCAAGGAACGTGTCCTTCCACACGTATTCCTTGCCCGAGGAGCGACTGACCAGGGTGGTGATTCGCAGGATCCCCTGCGAAATCGCCACCAGCGATATTAAGGCAGACCTCGAAAGGCAGAACGTGCCTGTCCTAGAGGTCTACAGGATGCACAGATCCAGGCAAGGCATTGCCTTTGATATGGTCCTGGTGGTGTGCCCTCCCACGGAGGGTCACCACCCCATTTTCAGGGTCAAGGCAGTCTGCAATCTGTCCGGCCTTATCATCGAAAAGCCCCGTAAGTCGGGCATCATTGGCCAGTGCCATAGATGCCAACTGTACGGGCACTCAGCATATAATTGCTTCGCCACTCCCAGGTGCGTCAAGTGCCTGGGAGACCACGGTACAGCAGATTGTACCCGGCCTAAAGACCGCACTCTTTGCACCGAGCCACCTAGTTGTGTGCTCTGCAAAGAGTCCGGTCATCCGGCAAACTACCGGGGCTGCCCGAAAGCCCCCAAGTCATCTTCCCCTAAATTGGCGCAGCGTTTCGACGCTCGTCAGACTAGGGAATCCCCCTCGGCCAAACTCCCCGTGAGACTGGCCCCACAGCGTCCCTCCCAATGGCCTCTAATGAGTTCCCAGAAGGAATTCCCCCCACTGGCCTCCAGGCCTAAGCCCGCTCCCATCCCTCCATTAGTGGGCCCGCATACCCGTGCCCCCGCGCCCCTTACGCCCCCCGGTTTTCCCGCGACCGCACCTCCCGCCCGCGCCGCGGCCCCCTCCACTGCCCCTATGGCAGGACCAGTACCCGTACAGAGGAAAGGTCAGGCTCCCCTTGATGCGTTTAACGTCATCACTGGGACCTTTAATACCTACAGCACGTTCCTCTCCCCGCGTGCCCAACAGATGGCCCAGGAACTAGTTGCCGCCGGTGGTAACTTGTTCCGAATCCAGTCAATTTATGCTGCGTATCCCGAGATCACGCAAGCAATCCACGTCATGAACTCCCAACGCCCCCATTATGGATAGTCGCGGAATATTAACTAGACAAAAACCCCGTTCCCTAAAGCTAGGCTTCTTTAATGCCAACGGCATTCACGGCCAACGTGATGAGATCGCCACGTTCCTCCGCGACCATCACGTAGACATTTTACTCATTCAAGAGTCGTTCCTAAAACCTCACCATCGTGACCCGAAAATTGCAAACTATCGTTTAGTTCGCAACGATAGGTCACGTTGTCATAGAGGCGGCACCCTCATATACTATAGGAAGTCCCTGTACTGCATACCTATGGATCCCCCCCAACTCTCCCGATTAGAAGTTTCGGCCTGTCGGTTAGCACTGACAGGCCACCAGCCAATCACTATCGTGTCGGCTTACTTCCCTCCCCCAGACGGTTCCGAGGACCCTCAACTCCTCACTAATGACCTCTCCGAACTTTTCGGCATGAGTGACTCCGTTATCATAGCGGGCGATCTCAACGCCAAACATCCCGCCTGGAATAGCACCAGGACCTCGACTAGAGGTAGACAACTCTTTAATCTCTGTTCTACCTCGAACTTTGACGTCATCGCCCCGATGACTCCCACTCATTTTCCTTTCGACCCCGATCAGTTACCCGACGTTCTTGATATAGCACTCCTTAAGAATATCAACTTAAGGTTGGATTCTATAGAGGCTATTCACGAACTCGACTCTGATCATCGACCAGTAGTCATAAACCTGGCCCCCCGATCAGGTATTCGCGACGCCTCTCAACCCCCCGCCACTAAAGTGATCACTGACTGGAAGAAAGTAAGCGAACGCTTACAATCTAACACGTCACATCACTTAGACTCTATCCCAGATCAGTTCGACTCTGTCGCCGACACAACGGCCGCGATCGACTCTCTCACGGAGCACGAACAATCGATCGTGAACGAAAGTTCACGGGAGGTTCCAGATACGGGTGACCGTAAATGGAAGCTCCCCGACGATGTACGTGATCTGCTGACAGAGAAGAACGCGGCCGTTCGTGCCTACAGCAACTTTCCCTGTGACGCTAACAAAGCTCACATGCGTTACTTACAGCGTGCTGTAAGGACACGTGTGACTGAGCTGCGTGACGCTAACTGGGACAAGATGGTGGGCGAACTAGAGCCGACTCATCTCGCATTCTGGGAACTTCAGAGGAAACTGAAATCCTCTGAGTTTTCCACTATGCCCCCCCTGACCCGCCCCGATGCGACCATTGCATTCGAGGATATCGACAGGGCTGAATGCCTAGCCGATAGCCTCGAAGCCCAATGCACACCCAGTTCGCAGCCAGTAGACCAAGCGTTTGTCGATAAGGTAAACGCGGAAGTCGAACGCAAAGTCTCACTCCCGCCCGTTGAAGACCCTGATGATCCCCTGCCCGCTGTCACACCTGTCGAGGTGCACGAGATCATCAAGGGTCTGAAATCTCGTAAAGCCCCCGGATCAGACGGCATCACCAACAGAGTGATCAAGCTGTTCCCCGCGCACCTGATTATGCTCATGTGTACCATCTTCAATGGTGCCTTGAGTAATAACATTTTCCCCCAAGCGTGGAAGGAAGCCATCGTTATTGGCATCCCTAAGCCCGGTAAGCCCAAAACCGAGCCCACGAGCTATCGCCCCATTAGTTTGCTCAAAGTTCTCGGCAAAATCTATGAGAGACTTATTTATAAGCGACTCAGAGATTATGCCGAAACCAAGGGCCTCATTCCCAACGAGCAGTTTGGTTTTCGAACCCAACACTCGTGTGTCCATCAGGTACACCGTATCGTCGAACATATCAATTCTGGTTTTCAGCGTGGTATGTTCACGGGCGCTGTATACTTCGATATAGCGAAAGCGTTCGACAAAGTCTGGCACAACGGCTTATTATATAAGCTGTACCAACTCGGAGTGCCAGACCGTCTCGTGCTCATCTTACGAGACTTTTTTGCGAACCGTACCTTTCGCTATCGCATCGAAGGGGCACTTTCCTCCCCTCACCCAATCCGTGCAGGAGTCCCTCAAGGCTCTGTACTAGCCCCCTCATTTTCACGCTGTTCACTAGCGATATCCCCAGAAGCAAGAAGGCAAGGTTAGCTCTGTTCGCAGACGACACTGCCATCTTTTTCTCGGGATTTAGTGACACAGCGCTGGTTCGCTACCTCCAAACCGCAGTCGACGAGCTCGGCGAATGGTTCAGGAAGTGGCGAATCGAAGTCAATCCCGATAAAAGTCAGGCGGTCTTTTACACCCGACCTCGACGTAATCACCCCCCTCCCCGACCCATCTCAATGTTCGGCAAGCAGATCCCTTGGGCGAAGCAAGCCAAATATCTAGGTGTCATCTTCGACGAACACCTCACCTTTTCTGAGCACATAAAGCAGGCTCGCTCGCGGGCCGCTTTTGCTCTGGGTAGGCTCCATTGCGTCCTGAACAAGCGGAGTAAATTGTCTCTTCTGTGTAAGAAGCGGCTTTACACCGCTTGCATCAGGCCGATTATGACATACGCAAGCCCAGTCTGGGCACATGCTAAGCCCCGATTCATCCATAGGATGCAGACTCTCCAGAACCGTTTTCTCCGTCAAGCCACAGGCTCGCCTTGGTTTGTTCGGAATATCAATCTTCATTTAGATATGAAACTCCCGACTATCCATCAATTCATAAAACGCGTTTCGAAGCGTTTCTTCGATAGGGCCGTAGCCCACCGCAACCCTCTGGTTGTGGCGGCAGCTACTTACACCCCCTCCCGTATTAGCAAAGTCCGCCGCTCGCGGCACGTTCTTACCGATCCTGATGATCCCACTACTCTCCTCCAGGAGAGTCGAAAAGAGACCAGTACAGCTAGACCAGCACACAAACACAAACCGTACCGATCTCGCCGCCGAGGTCCGTCGTCGCGACCCCGACTTAACAGTCCCTCCCGACCCTTGCAAGAGCCAGCCCGCGATGCTGCGCCGTTAGCTTTAAATTAGTCCCAAAATAATTTAACTCAGATCCAGCCAGTCCCTTGCTGCCCCCCTATCAGCGATTGCCTAAGCCGAGGTTCGTACTCCCCTCGGGGTAACCCTTAGAGCTTTCGCTTTAGTTTTTAAGTATAATAAGCCCCGGCTGGAGGCCTAAAAAGGTAACTTTTTAGAACTCGCCGGGCCACAATCCGTTTAAGTAGTCACAATCTTTTCAGGATTAACTACGAGATGCCCCACAAAAAAAAAAAAAGCAATCTCCAATCCGCTTGCAAAGCGTGGTGATTATGGCAAATCCTGTCCCTTTGAAACAGGCCTATGTTCAGTAATGGACGTTTTTTGGGCTGGAATGACATCATCAGCCATGGTGATGTTGGTCGTAGAAGGTCAAATTTAAATATGGTAAAAGTGTAAGAAAAGTATACAAAATTATTTGCGGTACACATGACGCAATGAAAAACGCAAACACGAAAAAGAACAAGAGTGAATAAATATCACCAAATATGAAAGCATTTTGGTACATAACAACATAATATATGCGCTAGTCAAACACCAAGATTTTATCACTAAATCTCCAAGAACGCATAACTTAACAGACCATATACAGTAGTCCACAAACTATTCTACACGACAAACGTCAACATAACTCATCCCGAAAAGGATACGGAATAACACTAGCCCAGTACATTACGGTCCTAATGTACTACGTTTCCCACATAACGTCGGTAATGCGAGGCAATCCTGGCAAATTGCTTCGCAAATTCATCCTTTCAAGCCGAGAATTGAACATTAAGAGACTATCAGTTTTATGTGAAACTATGCGAATAGCATTTTACATCACGAAAAGGTTGAGATTAATTGGAAAAGATTAAAGGACATAAATGTTTTGTATGTGGACAAAGAATGAAGGATTTGTCACGCTTTTGAAGTGAAACTGAAAGCGATCAAAGGTGTTAGGGTAGTGATTGTATATACATTGTATATACAGAGGTTAATTTGTCTAAGTCAGTGTTGAGGTCAGCAAGTCAATATATCTAGATTGACTAAACGCTAGGCTAGCTAGGCGTAGGCTTTGAAGGATTATAGTTGCTATTTCACTTGCCAATGAATTGGTGGGCATAGTACAGAGTACGTTTCATTATAATATGGGGCACGGCAGCCATATATTGGAAATAAAGTATAAAAGGGTTAGGACTACCTTTTAGAATGCCACTACTCAAAATTCTCTGCTTGATATTTCTTATTACTGAATTTAGGTCAGGAATTAATAAAGCACTACCGAATTTAAGCACAAATTAACAATTTAGCTTTACACAGCGGCTTTGCCCGCTTCGTTGAAGACAAATTTATGCCTCAGGAACGCACTAACGAGATAAAAATGTCTTAATCCAGGATATAATCTGTCAGTGTGCCAAATATCATCCAAATCCTTTAAGTCATTTTTGCGTGATTGAGTAACAAATATCTAAACATACAAACTTTCGCATTTATAACATCAGTAGGACACAGTAGAAAATCAAAAGAAATCCGATAAAGAACGTGCACAACAATATTCAATAACAAAAAATCTTTCAACTAAGAACATGGCTACCACAAGTTTACCAGACCGAAGCACATAATATTATCAACCAAGCAGTAATAATAGGAACATTACATTCCTGGAAAATGGCCAAACATTGTGTCCCCTGTTCCCTAATGCAACCTACTTACAACTTGCTCATTACATCGCAACCGCGCCAGTCTGGAAGCCAGCATTATTTAAACAGTAATTTCATTTTGAACTTAATGTAACATTATGCTTTACCTCGTACAGGTAAACGGAAAATGTATGCACAGACATTTTTAAACTTATGAAAGTTAGCTGGGAAATAAACGCTGCTATTTGTGGGAAAATTCGTCGTGGCATAAAAATACTTTGACATTAATGTGGTGGATATAAAGTAGGGGTGTTAAATGCAAGTAGAGTACCTTTTCATGACGATAATGGCCTGCATGATACGATAGGTATATAATGAATAACCTAGTTCTGCCACTAACTGTCCTGACTGACTAATCAGCAAAAAGATAAAGCATGTTGTTTTAATGTCAGAAATAAATCACTTAGTCCGCAAGTACTGAATGGACTCATCTTGAAGTAAGAAGGGACTCAATTTGCATAGGACCAATTTTTTTGGGTAGGAAATCATCAAATGATGTCTCCCACTCTGGGCGGAACTGGAGGGCGTGTCAGACTTTTACTGACTAAAACCCACCCGTGTTCCTTCAGTTGCCTGTGCCAGGGCCACGGTAACTCTTTCGAACAAATCCTTGACCCTGACAGACATGACCTCTACAACTGTAATTTTATACAGTTCGCTTTTTATTTGTCTGGTAAGACAATAATATACTCCAAAATTACATCAAAGCAGCAATAAATTACAAAATTATGTAGCATTATTTAATCCACTGTAACACCTATTTTAAAGACAAATATTTATTTCGTAAAAGATAGCACTAATTTACTCCGGTCGTACTCAACAATGGCGCATTAAGATTCACCGAGTACATTGCATCTCTCATTAAAATTTTCATCACTCAGATGACGAGACGTGGCTCAATCAAATGATATACGTCGGAGAATGTTTGAGCATTTTTTCTTATGCTCTGCTTTTGTTGATCGTGTCAAGGTTATTTTTTATTGAATGTAATAGCTTTGTTTAGTAGTTAATGGATTACAACCATTAGGGCGCACTGTAGTATCTTCAGTCAATGAAGGTAAGTTACCTATACCTTTTTCTAGCCGTTGTTGGTCCGCGGATAAGTGGCGATCCCCTCCGTGTCTCAGAAAATGCAAAAAACCATAAGTCTCAGCTGTCATTCATGGATCTTTCATAGTTGTTACGGGTCGTCAGAAGCCCAAAAGTCTGACTTACCTGGGTATCGTGTTACCCAGTTCCTGGGTTATGGAGATCAGATATGCAGTCGCTCCAAGTAAAATATTGATTATCAGCTGAATATCATATTTAGAAAGGGCTAGGCAGATAATAATAAAATAAATGATCAATTAAATAGTTGCAATAGTAGTAGATGAATCAACTTAACAACCGGATGCTGGAAAAAAGATGATAAGTAAATATTTTCATTCACAGCAAACAAGACGCAGAGAAATAACATATAGGTACACGAAAAAATAATAAGTTAAGGGAAAGTTCGTGACATCTACGCAAAACGTCCATCGCTCAGACGCTACGACCCTATGCGAAACGCCGCGCACTGATTTTCACCGACAGCCAGCGTTCAAATGAGCATCTCCTAAGTTGTGCCACTACACCTAAATTGCTATTAACATTCTTGGGTACCACACATAGGGCTCAATTCTCACACCACACGTACCTTTAAAGCCATGCTTCTGTATGTAATGAGCACCCACGACATAGAAACTTCTAGTTAAGCATCTGCGCTTGACATCTAACTGGACCAATGGCACACATCTGTGTGCACAGTGTTACAAAAGAGATATGTTCCAAACAATAAAATCCGCAGTAATGGCGGATTACACGCTGTTACATATAATTACAGATTATTTTTACGGAAACACATTTTCATTCGAATTCTTCACGTTTGTATGCTAATGTTTTGTTTCACGTATTTACACAATCATTGGATTAATTTTGATTTCATTTAATGCATAACTTGTTAGCTGTGCTTACCGATATAGTTATTGTTGTAAGTACTGAAGTTCATAATCGTTGGAATATAATCTATCTCCATTGATACATTCAATTGAATAACATAACTATTTGAAATTTTCTCAGTTTTTTTGATTCAGTTGGATTCTCAGCAACTCTCATCCAGCTGCTATCAGCCACCCTGCAAAGATCATCGCTGCGCCTAGCCTGAGGGTGTCCTACCTTTAGTTTACCAATTCGTAGCCTCCACATTTATTCGTAGTTGCGTGTGGTGTCGGACGGAAAGAAAACCACTGGCATTTCTTCCCGTGGATGGGGATCGTAAGAGGCGACTAAGGGACTTACAAGAGAATGGGCAGCAACGGTCTTTATGCATTTTACCACCATACTGCGATCGCCAACCCGCCTGCCAAGCGTGGCGGTTATCGCAAACCCCCCTAAATTGGGGGAGGCCTATGTCCAGCAGTGGATGTCTTTAAGCTGAAAACATGATGACGATGATGAGTCTGCATATTCCGGAAAATGTATGGACAACACAATCTGTGTTTCAATTAGGTATCCACAACATCACTTAAATATCTAGACACGCGGGAGCGTGTCAAGCCAAGTTCAAGTAACAGAACTGGCGAGCAGCACCGTGTGTAATATTACACGAACCATTTGGAGCCACTTTTGACCCCCTCATAACTCAAAAACTATTTCACATAAACGTGTCAAATTTGGCTCATATATTGAGACTTGCGAGATACATATGTGCTCTAAATTTCATAAACACATCTCAAACGGTTATTTAGATATTAACGTCCAAAAATCGTCATTTTTATCACTGACTGACCTATAGATCAAAACTCTAACCCAGTTCCAGGTGACCTAGAAAGTTGAAATTTGGCATGCAGATAGGTAATTAGGTGAATACAAAGGAATAAATCAGAAACTGGTAAATTTTTATAATTTTGCTAAAATTTTTCACTTAATTGATTCTATTAGGAACACTTGTAATAAAAACCATTTGGTATTAATTTTGTTATAAATAAGTACCTAATAATAATTTATGTACAAAAAGTAATGATATCCCACCCAAAACATAAATGTGAAATGAAAGCCAAGTTCAATATTATGATATATGCCTTAGTTGTTGACTTCAGGGACAAAAGAAGTGAGATCTAAATGGGTGCCAAGTTCAATGGTCAGTCCTGAAATTTATTAATAACTATCATTTCTTCTTATACCTTAGGATAATATATTGTAGCCTAAGGTCTGACTTGGCTAGTTTTCATATACGAATTATATTATAGCCTACGCAAGTTCTAAACCTGTTACTTGTCGGTTCTTATTTTATTATTCCTAAATTTTGGCTTGCTGGTAGAAACTAGCCATCGAATATAATAATTCGTATATGAGAACTAGCCAAATCAGACCTTAGGCTACAATATACTATCCTAAGTTATAAGAAGAAATGATAGTTATAAATAAATTTCAGGACTGACCATTGAACTTGGCACCCATTTAGATCTCACTTCTTTTGTCCCTGAAGTCAACAACTAAGGTATATATCATAATATTGAACTTGGCTTTCATTTCACATTTATGTTTTGGGTGGGATTAATTTCTCAGCACATACCGCTCAACATACTATTTCTCTCATAAAAACTGTAAAAGCCATTCAACACATGCATTAATTAGTCTATGATTTAGCAGATCGCGTGCGCTGCGATGCCGTAATCCGACATATCGTGAGAAATGATGCGCGGACGCTGCTTTTTGTACGCTTCGCAACATGGCCGCCAACCCGCCACCGCCCACTAGATAACGTGACTAGATGTGATCGTAATTCGCACACGAATTTAATTGGTAACGACTTAAGTAATATGATATAACAATGGATCCCTGGATATTGCATTGTCAGTTATGTTTGTTTGATAAATAAGATAAATGCTGTAATAAGTAGGTAGGTAGTTAGCTACTTGTTACGGAGATAATAGGATTCGTTGAGAAAGAGGTGAGTGATGTTTTATATCATGCTGGCTGATTGCTTTCGTCTAGGTCTTATTCATTTTGTAAGCTAGCTATAGTGCCCTGTAAACGATTCTATTAGTTTGCAAAAATTTGCTGTTCAAACTCTACGGTTCCATCAAACAATAGCTGAAACAATGAAACCAAAGATTAAAGTAAGTTAACGTCGCCGTAGATTCCGGTATTCTTGTACACACGGTGACATGAATTGAAATTTTTATTTCTGTAAGTAGATCTTACAAGACAGTTTTACACTTCAACATTTTTTTGGTGAATATTAAAACCTAGATGGCGCCGACATTGCCTAGCTGACTGTTCGCTAAGAAGAAACGCCGAAACAAACTCAGAGGTCACGGTCTCTTTTAAAGTCCAAACAAAAAAAATATTAGAATTTTATGTGAATCTAACAATGCAGGGCAATGTCTGGAAGAGCCACATATCAAGTTTATTTTACTTTTAGTACAGTGAGAAGTCAGCATATACTAAAAAGTGTAGCTCGATATATCACTGTTCGTATGTACCTACGTAGAATATTAATTGATGACTGAGATCTCGTTTGACAAATACCGCCATTGACGTTTAAACTAGTTTTTCAAATACGACGTCAATCAAGATTTCCATCAAACGCGACAAACACGTAGATTGTTTGACAAACGCGTCAAACAAGGCTGCATACTATCAACCTATAATTTGAGAAACACGTAAAATTTACTAAAACATTTTATCGATTACAGGGTGCTATTAAATAATAATATCCATACTTTTTTTCACGTTTTCTTTCCACAACTCAAAAATAATTTAATTAATAAAATAATTAATCATCATCAGCAGCCTATAATGTTCCCACTGCTGGGATACAGGCCTTCTCTCGGTGAGAGGGAGTGAGCCGTAATCCACCACGCGGGCCCAGTGCGAAGTGCGAATTTTTGGTTCTAAGACATGCCGGTTTCCACACGATGTTTTCCATCATCATTTTATTTATTTATTTATTTATAGGTCAATCTACAATTGTTACACTTTATAATCTAATAATACAAGCTATAATGCACACTAAGTGTACAATATGATGCGATAGACACAGCATGCATGAACTTACTTAAAAATTAATTACAGTGGTTTTACAGTTATTATTAATATTAAAGACATACTTATTATTAAGACAGTTAAAAGCTTAAATATATAGGTTAAGATTAACATAGTTCAGTGCAGTGTTGATTATTTTTGGTGGACTTGTTGCTTGAATTTATGAATAGATGTACGACAAATATATATAGCATCATCACAATTATTGAGAAGCCTGCAAAGTCTTGGGACTGGGGAGTTTGACCCTGAAACAGTTTTGCGGAATGGGGGACGTAATAGTTTGATTGGGTGGCGCGGGTAGTTATGTGGTAGGTTAAAACCAAACTTACTTAAGAGCTGTGGGCAATCTATTTTGCTGTTAAGAATTTTGAATAAGAAAATTAGATCGTTATAATCTCTGCGTTTTTCGAGTGAAGTCATGTTAAAATTTTCTAGTCGTTTTGCATAGTTCGGCACTTTTTGGCTATTCCCCCCGAGTAAGCAAGATGGTTTAAAAATATTTTTTGATTGCGCTCCAACCTAAGACTATGTGTTGCATAGTGGGGACGCCACACTACCGAGCAGTACTCCAATACGGTACGTACGAGGCAGTTGTACAGATAATAATAAAAGAAATAATTTATACAAAGTAAAGCGCCTGCTTGGGTTTGAACTCACGACCTACTAATATACTCGTGAGTCGCAGCCGTTGCCACTAGGTCACCACTGCTCTCAATAAACAATATGTTATTTTTTCTATATTATTAAAATCAACACAAACGCTCACATTAAAATAATTACTAAACGAAAACGTTTCCAACCTCGAAAATATATTCGCAGAACTTTAAACAAACAATACAAAAATTCCCTAGAATATATACGGAACAGTGCACACGCAAGGAGTAATATATTCTACTCGAACAAAAACTACTCCAAAACATATATTCATAACACAGTTATTTGACAAAGAGGCAATGAAAACAGACGGCACACGCGAGACAGGGTTCATAAAACTATAACGAACCAACTGTACGAGAGAATATGCATCATTCCCATTCATTGAACTAATAAAACTTGTACACTTTGTTCCAATGAATTCATTTTAGGAAACAGGAAATAGAAGAAACGGTTCGATTGTACATTTCCGATTTTGGGTTTGCAATATTGAAGTCTGTCTACCTGGAGTAAGCAAAACAAGGGGCATCATCTTCCTGATGTATTTAGGGGCAGCGTGACACATGTTCGTCTTCTTTTCTCATTTATATCTATCAGCCGACATCTAAGTGCTCACTTCCTTTATATCTTTCATATAAACTATGCATCTTTTCTTTTATGTCCACCATTAATATTTCCTTATAGTCATCAACATGTCTGGTTACTTTCTAGAATAGGACTTTATTCGTTTTAAAGCTTTTAACAAGCCTATCTTTTCTAGCAATAAAGAAAAGCGTTCCGCAAATCGTAATTGAATGTTGTGAAAAATTTCACACATTAAATTCAACTAGCGACACTTAGTCGTCTGTCGACATAGTGTGCTGTATGTCTGTAGAGTGTTAGGGACTTTCTCTGGAACGAATCGTGAACAGTCAACGTAACTAATTATTAATGTGACGCCGACAATGCGAATGGAGACAATATGTCTGTTGCTAAGTGTCTTCTTTGAAAGAGCTAATAAAATACTATAAACAGGAAACTTCGTAATAAATTCTAAACACGTCCGGAAGAGGAAAGCTTTGAGCGATAATATTGTTAAGACTTTAATCGTTGCTGATTAATCAAAGCTTTCTTTCTGTTCTGACTTCTAAATCAGAAACGTTTTATGAATTTCTGGAACAAAAACGGAAAGCTAATCAAAGGATTTTAAATGAAAAATTAAATCTTGCCTTATGTACTAAGAGATACCAAATAACATGGGATATGATCAAGAAGATGATGAGATGCTGGTGACACGTAGGTATTAATGATAAATTAATATATAGAAATTACTTTTACACGTCAATCATATTTTAAAAACTAGATGAGGTCGGTGTTTTCTATTTGAATACTCTGGGAAGAAAGACAAACTCAGAGGTCACAGTATCTTTCAAAAACCAGAATAATCTTGGTTAGATCATGTAAAGACTATTAGATTATTATTTGAAAACTTTGTAAAAGCTAGTTATACAATATTTGAACACACACAACAACAAAGTGATTACTAACGCAAATAAATAATGTCTGGCTGAAAACTTCGCTATTAAAACAATTTTGAAACACTAATCGAGATGGTCATGTTTATATTTTTGTCATATTTATTATATTGACTAAATCCCTGGTGGCGATGAGTCTATGAATCTTTACACTTTAAATGTTATGCACTTTTGTATAAATATTATGTGTAACAGTTGTTTTCAAGTGTTATTAAATGTGCTTTAATTTTTATAGAAAATATACGGAGAAAACCTGTTGTTAACTTCTTTGATAAAAGCATAGTAAGGTAAGAATACTAAACCTAGTAAATCACACTTAATTTATTACTATACACACTTATAACTGAGCACAAAAAGTGTTTCATCATCATCATTTCAGCCGTAATACGTCCACTGCTGGACATGACCTCCCCCAATTTGAGGGGCTTTGCCATAATCGCCACGCTTGGCAGGCGGATTGGCGATCGCAGTATGGTGGCAAAATGCATAGAGAACGCTGCTGCCCATTCTCTAGTAAGTCCCGTAGTCGCTTCTTACGACACCCACGGGAAGAAATGCCAAAAAGTGTTTGGTTTTTATTATTAGTGGTCGTTCAGCAGTTGAAATTCCACTTTAATTCATTGTAAAAGTACTCTTCTGCACTCCTTCTTTAACTGTGCCAAATTTCATACTCCTCCGTCCGCGTAATTTTCGTAAATATTATTATAAGCAGTCAATTACAAAGAAAAGATTTAAATAAATATTATAGCTAGTACTAAGTCACATTAGGAATACAAAGCAATTCCTGACAGAATAATAATTGCTCATTAATAATTTCGAAAAATGTTACAAAACTTTTGTGAATAATAATTACTAAGATGCTTATTGTAATGTTGCCTTCCAACTCTTATAAGTACTCCCTCTCTATATCTACCTTTGAAAACATTTTTCGTTTTTACAATTTTCATATATTGTAGATACATACGCGCAAACTGTAACCGTGAATATAACCTCTAGTGTAGACATTTTTCGTCGATTATCAAAAAAACAACAGTTTCATAGAAAAAATCAATACCTACGCGCTGGTAATGTATGGAGCAGCAATTATTTCTTTAATAACCAACGATAATTTCAAAGCATGGAATGATGTACTGAACCCATGGTAATAGGTTGTGAAGTCCCTATTTTGAAATTTGTATAGACTAATACCCGTTAAAAGCCAAATTTACAAGTACGATTAAATTTTACTTGAAATCATACCAAACAAAATAAATATGTGGAATATGGCTAGGATTTGGCATACAAAGGCTTGTTTATCCGTTTGAAAGTATACACAATTCTAATAACATGAGTTTATTCAAATATCTCGGCTGGTGGCTCGGAAAACATATTCGCGGGAAATCGTTTGAGCCATTCTGATACCGCGTTTCAGGTTTGCGAAACGCTCGTTTTGAATTTCGCATTCAATTTGAACTATTGCACGTTTTATGTGTATGTCTAGTAATGAAGGTATGCATTTTGTAGTATTTGTTCGGCAAGCTTTGGTATACGTACCTACATTTTGTAAGCAAATGTCTTGTTTGGTCGGGCCCGCAGCGACAAATTGTTTTTCATAGAATTTTGTATCGGGCTTTACAAAACTCGAGCGTGACATGAAATTTAAGTGCCCTTACGGAACATTTGTTCTTGTCTGTTCTAATACAGTTGTCTATGTTTCAATGTCTAACCTTCAAAATGTTTCAGATTCTGATTGATAGTAGGTAAGTTACGCAATTAGGGTGCAGGTTAAATTCTTAAGCAATTTCTTACTAAAGGGTATCTGTAACACATTCATGTGCATTATATAGAGTATCATTCATACATTTCACCACTATTTCCAACAATGAGGATCAATTCGACAAAAAGATATAGCAATTTTGAATACTACATCGAATACAATATAAATAGCTGAGTTGAATTCTTTTTGAATCACTCAAATCCATCGAGAAATTACGGAGATATTAAAGTTTTTAGAAACGGAGTTTTAAAACGCACGCCGGCCGCGCGGATCATGTGATGACGTCACGAGCTACGATCGCCCGCCATCCGCCGTACTGCTTTGTTATTATTTGCGGAGTGAAGGCGTTGTTTCTTGTTTTTTTATAATAGATTATTTAAGTTTTATAGAGATAAATAAACAACAAATTATTACTTTAAGTTTTATAGAGATTTCAATATAGATATAGGTAGATAGAAAACATGGAAGTCGGATTTACCAAGGCCCAGCCGGACAATCTCGCGAAGATTGATTCGTTTATGGTTGCAAAGTTTAAAAAAGAAACCATTTATTCCAATGTACAGATACGATGAGATAAAATGACAAGATAAGTAGATTTGTTTTCGTCTACAGTTCTTGATCCACTAAGTACCTATACGTAGGCAGGTACTTAGGTTAGGTACTAGGCAGGTACTACATTTTAGAATATTTTGATTTGGCAGGTAGGTACCTTTTTCGTGTTTCTACAGTGTGTAGGCACCTCTCTACCTATTTTAAATATTATTTCTTACTAGCTTCTGCCCGCGATTTCGTCCGCGTAAAATTTTCAAACCCATCCCGTCGCATCGAATAGCCTACGCCTGCCCGTGCGAGGTCTTTGTATGCGTGACGTTTTTCTTTGTGCTCGGCTCCTAAGGGTCCTAGCGTGACGTTATATATATAGTCTATAGCCTTCCTCGATAAATGGGCTATCCAACACTAAACGTACTTAACTCTTCAGCTTTTACTTGGGTGTGCTACGCAATGAATTTTTTGAGAGACGAAGGCGCGCGCAGTGCACGTGTTTTATATGGAATTTTTCACTTTTTCTTCGAAAAATAAAAAAAAATATTACCCACGTGTTGAGATGTGAGTGGGTTGCAAAGTGTGAGTGGTTGTCGAAAATTTCATTATTTTTGCGATAGGAAACGCCATTTTCGAGATATAAGCAAAAGAAAAGGAAAACAAAAATACAGTACTGTTTTTGCACATAGAGGCGAGGCACGTGAAGGCGAGGCGCGAGGCGCGCGCAATGGACGTGTTTTATATGGAATTTTTCACTTTTTCTTCGAAAAAAAAAAAATATTACCCACGTGTTGAGATTTATATGTGTGGGGGTTGTAAAGGGGGTCGAAAATTTCATTATTTTTGCGATAGGAAACGCCATTTTCGAGATATAAGCAGAAGAAAAGGAAAACAAAAATACAGTACTGTTTTTGCACGTGAAGGCGAGGCGTTGAGGGACACAAAATAACAATTTGTCCGATGTAGAAACACTTGTATTTTCGCATCGTGGCACGATACAATATTTTAATAGGACATTATTCGTTTAAATGTACTGCGAGTCACGTAACTAAAGGCAGAAAGAACGTGCGCGGCGGTGCCGCGGACGCGAACGTGGAAGATGACGTTATCAACGAATTGTGCGATTTGGCGAGCGTTTTTGAAAATGCAAAATTAAAACCGCTCTAACTTCGTCATTTTTGGTCCAATTTTAATAATTCTTTCACTGAAATAATTGGTTTAGGTATGACTGTAATTCTACATATTTAACTAAAATCGTCGCTGATCCTCATTACCAATTACTCGAACAAAATTTTAAAATTGTAATTGAATTATCAACGACGAATAATCAAATGAAAGCACCCAATACATACATAAGTGGCAATACACATTGGCATCCAGCTTACGTTTTCTGATCTGTTTGCTTATATTTTCATTAGATATTTTCGGAATAGACTATAGGTAAGTACATTAACGGCGAATTTAACCCATAAGACTGAACGCTATAGTACTTAAATTACATTCAAGAGCTGTTTCATCGTTGTTGCGGAATATTGATGCTGACAGCTCTTAAACGCGGTTCAGATAAACTGATCGCGTTCAGTCTCATTGGTGAAATTTGTCCAAATGTTTATACCAGTTACATTATAAAACGTTATCCCACCCACTATTAACCACGTGTATAATGTAGTACGTACCTACAAAGTACCTCAGAGTGTGCAAACTGAGCGCCTGCAGCGACTACAATGAGTGACCTCGTTCCCTCTCTTGAATATTTACGTCGAGATGACGAGCACCTGACACTCTGCCCTTCTAGCCTTCTTCCATCACTCACACATCCGTGTCAAAACATCAGTTTCATCTATTCCTTTGTCTTTGGGTCCCGTTTGTACGTACCATACTCTCCAGCTTTTAAGCATAGTTTTTTTTTTTTTTGTTTTAATTGTGCTACCTGCCCCACAAATATTTTAAAAGTGTAACTGCCATTTTTCTGCGTACAAAACTACCTTTTGGAAGGGGCAGGCGGCTAGAATCAATTCTATTTTAATGTACATTTTGACGTTGAAAAATTCCCATTATGTGATTATTTGAAATCAAAGCTTTGACTTTGAGTGAAATAAATTTAAAATCACGTCGTGGAATATATACGTATTACTGAAGTTAACTCAAAAACTACTCCTTTTTGGAAGTAGGTGGAAAATGTCTAAGTTAAATGTCGTCAATAGCGTAACTGCTTAAAGTGGTGAAGGACACCACTTTAAGCAGTTACGCTACTGACGACATTTAACTTACTTATTCGAATCTCGGCAACTAAATTTGATTAGGCTATTGATTCTGAAATAATAAGTTAAGTACAATAAAGAGAAGTACACATAGGTATATTCAAAATCAAAATATTTTATTTCACATAAACGTACACGGGCACTTAAGAAACTAACTAGGAGCTCGTCTCCAATTGGTCGATTCGTATGGAGAAGAGCAGGCATGAATATCCATCCAAAATAATTGGTTTTTACAATGATTTCAAATTACACAATTTTGTACCTATTAATAGGTATAGGAGGACAGTGTAGGCCTTTCAATAAGTACGAGGTACTTAATGAAATGTGCCCATAACGTTCTCACATTCATAACATATAAAAGAACCTACTTATATGAAATACTAGGTTCTTACCGATCCTGACGATCCCACTACTCTCCTCCAGGAGAGTCGAAAAGAGACCAGTACAGCTAGACCAGCACACAAACACAAACCGTACCGACCTCGCCGCCGAGGTCCGTCGTCGCGACCCCGACTTAATAGTCCCTCCCGACCCTTGCAAGAGCCAGCCCGCGATGCTGCGCCGTTAGCTTTAAATTAGTCCCTAAATAATTTAACCCAGATCCAGCCAGTCCCTTGCTGTCCCCTTACCAGTGATTGCCTAAGTCGAGGTTCGTACCCCCCTCGGGGTAACCCTTAGAGCTTTCGCTTTAGTTTTTAAGTATAATAAGCCCCGGCTGGAGGCCTAAAAAGGTAACTTTTCGAACTCGCGAACTCGGTCACAATCCGTTTAAGTAGTAAGAATCTTTTCAGGATTAACTACGAGATGCCCCACAAAAAAAAAAAAAAAATACTACGTAAATAGAATAAAACTCAATAGTCATAAGCTCATCTCACAAAACTCCAGACATAATTACTGAAAAGATTTTTCATACGCAAACACATCACAGGCTTAGCGTTCAAGAGAGTGTGGTGGCAACTTAAATGTTCTTCGTCGCACCCGAAGGTATCAATGACCCTTTACCCGGACATCATCTCCGGTCCCTTTGAACGCAATAAAACTTATTGTTCGAAACACAAGTTTCACTCTTTCATTATAAATAATGCATGCGGCAGTGTGTGTGACCATGACCGTACAATCGCCTTCTGCATACTAAGGCTTTGACACAATGGTGTTCATTTCTCCAACGGATTTCCCGTGAACTTTTGTTTTGGATCTTAACCTTGATAACGGGCTGAGAAGTGGTGATTGAAGAAGGTTAGAAGAAATTAAATGAGTGGCAGCTCTAAGCTCTTTGGGAGTGGCTGACACACTAATTATTTCCTAACTCTCAGTGCAAAAGAGTTGGAACACTTTCGTTTTCGAAAGAAGCGAACCGCAACAGAATTAGTTGGAATATTTTAGTTGTTTTTTTCCGATGCCATACTGAAATTCAAACTCAAAGCTGATTTGTCAAGGGATTGGCCAATCAGAGAGGTGAATCTAGTTGTCCAGTCAAAAAAGTAGCAGATAACTATGGCGGAATAACGAGCAAGAACTCTATGGATACTTTTTTTAAATCAAAATATGATTACAAGAAATTGGTTACATCATTCATGTTCAAACTATACATGTGAGAACGATGTAGAAAGACGTTCACGTTAACAGTGTTATTTATAAAGCGCAACCACAATTCGTTGCGCTTTATAAATATGACTGTTATTGTAAAAGTTGTAGTGTGTTCAAGTTTGACAGCTACTAATCAATACTAGTAGCTGTCAAACTTTAACACCACTGATGCACTGTGCTAAGAGACAAGATGGCTGCTCGATTCAGTAAGATGTTGTGTGCTTCTGGGTGATGTTGTTCGTAATACCTAATTATGCCTTAGTAAAAATGGATTACAACAATCTTTTAGGGGATTTCGGAACGCATCATTTGACCTTTAATTCGTTTCATTATTAATCACCTGCTAACTAGCGTTTATAAGTAAAGAAAAGTTAATCACTGATTAAAAGCTAAATAAAACCAGTTGCAAAGGCTAAGCCAAACAATGGCTAATCGGTGAATAGCGAGATTTTTATAAATAAGGCTGTAAATGTGTAAAATGAACATCCTGCGTTTTAAAAACTATTTTTTTTATTGTTTTATTTAAGGATCGCCAACAAATGTTACATTCAACAATCACACAGATTAGATTACAGCAATATAACATACACTAAATGCACATTCAGTTATAGGCAACCACAGCTTGCACTTGCTGATTTCTCTCGTCTTTTTAATTCCATAAATCAGATATTTGAAGTGCATGAACCCATGTAAGTGCACACTACCAATTGAACTGAAGCACACTCAACTATGTTATCGAACCGAGCTTGCCTTTTCACTGAAATTATCAGCGAAATTTCTGAGTACCTTTTGTTATTACGTACTTACAGACAATAAAGGTCTGCAGTACAATTTGGTAGGTAGCCATTTTTATTATTGAAAACTAGCTTTTGCCAGCGGCTTCGCCCGCGTGGACGTCGGAAATTATCCCGCGGGAACATACTACCGGGATAAAAAATACTATGTCCTTTCTCAGGCTCTAAACTCTCTGTCTACCAAATTTCATTTAAATCGGTTCAGTAGTTTTAGCAGGAAACCGAGACAGACAGACAGACAGAGTTACTTTTGCATTTATAATATTATAAAGTGTGGATTGCAGTGAACGAAAATAAACATTTTTTTGTTAACCGACGAAAAAAAAAGGAGGAGGTTATCAATTCGACGCGTATATTTTTTTTTTTTTTTATGTTTGACCACGCATAACTTTGTACATAGTAGTCCGATTGTGACAATTCTTTTTTTATTGGAAAGGGTGTACTCCCAAGGTGGTCCCATATAAATTTGGAAAACAAAATCGAACCCTAAGGGTCGGAAAACGGGGGATGATTGATTGTTCACTCACTGATTGTAATGTATAACCACGCATAACTTTATGCCGAGTAGTCCGATTTTGATAATTCTTTTTTCATTGGATGGGGTATACCTTGCCAAGTATTATTCGTACATTCAAACCACAAAAAAATATAAAATAAAAACTTTTTAACAAAAAATTAAACCGCCGAAAAAACTGCAATGCAAAAAATAATAAACCTTAAAATTTTGAGTCGGCGCTGAAAAATCAATGAACAAAGATCACTCAAAGCGCCGACTCATAATTTTAAGGTTTATTATTTTTTGCTTTTCAGTTTTTTTTTTCGTTCACTGGTGGATTGTGGAATTGGTTTACAATTTTAGGATATTTCTACCTTCATTATCTACCTGTTTTTATTTATTTGCAGTTCTCTTCATAATGGCGTCCTCGAGAAAGCCTAGCATGGCATCCACGTAAGTTTTAAAAATATTAATATACCTATCATCATAAGGCTATTGTGGCGCCAAGTAATAACAGCCGCACGGGTAGATGGAGCAGGTTAACTGCGTTTGCTGCAGTTGAACACAGTCGTTATGGGTCATCAGAAGTCGGAAAGTATGACAACCAAACTTGACAATCTGACCTTCACAAACCAGTTAGCGTTGTGGAGGGCAGAGAACCAGTCGCGCCATATGAAATACTCAACTAACTAACTAAATTCAGCTGCATCCTGCTAGACTGTAAGCCGACTCCAACATATTTGGGAAAAGGCTAAACAGATGATACATCAGCGGCCTATTGAAGTTCGCAGATGAAGGAACGGTCTTCGTAGGGTGGCTAATAGTAGCAGGATCAAACTAATTGGCGTTCAGTTGGAGAAGTCTATGTCTAAAGGAGTCCTATAGGCTTAGATCATTAACTTAGTTATTAAATAATTCATGCATAGTACGCCTGTATTGATCCCAATGCTGATATATACAACAATACAACACTGTGGCTCAGTGCGGCTTGATGGATGTCACATGTCATCATCATCATCATCATCATTTCAGCCGAAAGACGTCCACTGCTGGACATAGGCCTCCCCCAAGCACCGCCACCTCGACCTGTTCTGTGCCTCTCGCATCCAACGCATTCCTGCGGCCTTCACCAGGTCATCGGTCCATCTTGTGGGAGGCCTTCCAACGCTACGTCTTCCAGTACGCGGTCGCCACTCCAGAACCTTCCGACCCCATCGGCCATCTGTTCTGCGAGCAATGTGCCCTGCCCACTGCCACTTAAGTTTGGCAATTCTTCGGGCTATGTCGGTAACCTTGGTTTTCCTACGGATCTCATCATTTCTGATTCGATCAGTAGGGAAACTCCAAGCATAGCCCTCTCTATTGCTCTTTGGGTGACTTTGAGCCTTCTTATGAGGCCCATTGTGAGCGACCACGTCTCAGTACCATATGTCATCACTGGCAACACACACTGGTCAAAGACTTTTGTCTTGAGACACTGCGGTAGGGACGAGAATATACCGCGTAGCTTCCCGAACGCTGCCCAGCCGAGTCGGATTCGACGATTGACCTCTTTCTCGAAGTTGGACCTACCTAACTGGACAGTCTGTCCTAGGTACACATATTCGTCCACAACTTCGAGTGTAGCGCTTCCGATCTTCATTGAAGTGGGTATCACATGAGCATTAAACATGACCTTTGTCTTGTCCATGTTCATCCTAAGACCCACTCTTTCGGAAGCTCTACTGAGGTCATCGAGCATTGTACTGAGGTCCTCCATAGTCTCAGCCATGACTACTATATCGTCGGCAAATCGAAGGTGAGTGATGTACTCGCCATTGATGTTGATGCCAGCCCCTTTCCAGTCCAGAACCTTGAAGACATCCTCCAGTGCAGCGGTGAACAGTTTCGGAGAGATGACGTCTCCCTGTCTCACCCCTCGCTGCAGGAGGATAGGTTTCGAGGCTCTGTCCTGGAGCCGGACTGACATAGTGGCGTTTTCATACCAACACTTCAGCACTTCGATGTACCGATAGTCAATCTGGCACCGTTGGAGAGACTGCAGTACAGCCCAGGTTTCGATCGAATCGAAGGCTTTTTCATAGTCCACAAACGCTAAGCAGAGAGGCAGGTTATACTCTTCGGTCTTCTATATAACCTGCCGCAGCGTATGTATGTGGTCCACGGTGCTAAAGCCTTTACAGAATCCGGCTTGTTCGGGAGGCTGTCACATGTCATCGAATGTTATTATGTTGTAGTTGTTTATTATCCCTCAATAAATAAAATAAAATAAAATGTTTGGTACTAGCACATGCGGGTTTCCATATGATATTTTCCATCACCGTTTTTAGAGCAGTGGTGATGAAATATCACTTACATTGTGGTATAAGCTCTTTTTCACCATATACCATTAATAAACACAATCTGTGGCACAAAGTTCTACTTACAGCTTTAAAACTTCTTCAAGAATTCAAACTGCAGAAACGAATGAGCGCAATTACACCAAAACTAGAGTAAAACATACCACCCAAGAACAGCAACACGGATATCAAACATAGATTGTAAATAAAGTGCGCCTCGAAGTTTCAGACCAATAAGGCTGGCTTACCCGAAGTTTGAGCGTCTGCGCCAAAATAGGACACACTTGTACCTATTTGCTTTCGCTCAATTGCATTGTTTGCATTGACTATAACTGTTACTAAGTACACTGACCTATTTTACTGTTAATTAAACACTTTCTTCACGTTTGTGTGTGGTCTTGTAGTTTAATTGACCACATACTCGTTGCGAAATTGTGGCGTAAGATGTGTCACTATCCGCGATGCTCTCCGATCCCTATACTTTATGCATACTTACAGGTATGTTACGGAAAAGCGGATATCACAATGGGAAGAACTCATGAGAAAGTTTTCTGAAGCACACAAGGAACAATTCAAGTAAGTACGAATGTAGTAGCTTCTGCCCGCGATTTCGTCCGCGTTAAATTTCTTGTTTTAATATATCTTATAGCATCGCATCGCCTGTGATTTTAGTTCGTTCTCTTAGCGAACATTCTGTTTTATTTTCTTCTTACCTAGCTGCCAAGGCTCACAGCGTGGTGCTAAATAGCTTAAAATCCTTCTTAAGGATTGGGATATATAATGCATTATTTTTAACCCGGCTGGTACTTTCAGAAATTACCTCATACATACAAACTTAAAAAAAAAACTTCTTTGCAAGACAATAACTTAGGTGCAGTTTCATCGTCACACCGATACCGTTACCAACGTCGTCTGCGGCTTTGTTTATAAAACTCATATTATTCACGTCTTAATAACTCCTGTTATTGATCAGTTTAATAAACTAGTAAAAGCAAATAAAACAATGTTATTTACAAAAATAATAACTTTAATGATTAAACTAAATCTTTATCACAACGATTATTGATTTCGGTCTGCTTGAACACATAACAACAAAAGTAATATTTATTTTATACGATACGTAAGTGATGCGCTAGTCCGCGGAGCTGTCACCAGCAAAAGTGAACGTCGAACGATGTTATGTTGGATCTGTCAGTTGATTTTGACAAATCAGCTAACTTCACTTCGTTGATGTTTCCTTACACGGCCTCTCCTGACATCTTGACGTCCTCTGCAGGTCCAGCTTAGTCAACACCTTAGGCTTAACTGCTTTATTCCTCTGGCTTAGTTTCATCATCTATTAAAGGCATGGTCTCATCTGATTGGTCTGCACCTGAAATGTACATCTACACAGAAAGAGCTAAGCAACTGTTAGGAAGGAAAGACGGAAGACTAGACATGCCAGGCACAAGGTCTAGTGTTCACACAAGACTAGACATAATCCACAAGGTCTAGTATACACACAAGACTAGACATCCTAACAAGGTCTAGTATACACACAAAACTAGACATCCTAACAAGGTCTAGTATACACACAAGACTAGACATAATCAACAAGGTCTAGTATACACACAAGACTAGACATAATCAACAAGGTCTAGTATACACACAAGACTAGACATATTCAACAAGGTCTAGTATTCACACAAGACTAGACATAATCCACAAGGTCTAGTATACACACAAGACTATACATAATCCACAAGGTCTAGTATTCACACAAGACTGGACATAATCCACAAGGTCTAGTATTCACACAAGACTAGACATAATCCACAAGGTCTAGTATACGCACAAGAGTAGAAATAACCAACGAGGTCTAGTATACGCACAAGACTAGACATAGACATAACCAACAAGGCCTAGTATACGCACAAGACTAGACATAAACAACAAGGTCTAATATACACACAAGACTAGACATATTCAACAAGGTCTAGTATTCACACAAGACTAGACATAATCCACAAGGTCTAGTATTCACACAAGACTAGACATAACCAACAAAGTCTAGTATACACACAAGACTAGACATAATCAACAAGGTCTAGTAGACGCACAAGAGTAGACATAACCAACGAGGTCTAGTATTCACACAAGACTAGACATAGTCAAGTAGACACACACGACTAGACTTAATCAACAAGGTCTAGTATACACACAAGACTAGACATAATCAACAAGGTCTAGTATACACACAAGATAGACTTAATCGGCAAGGTCTAGTATTCACACAAAACTAGACATAATGATCAAGGTCTAGTAGACATACAAGACTAGACATAATCAACAAGGTCTAGTAGACATACAAGACTAGACATAATCAACAAGGTCTAGTATACACACGAGGCTAGACATAAAACACAAGGTCTAGCATTCACACAATGCTAGACATAATACACAAGGTCTAGCATTTATACAAGGCTAGACATAATAAACAAGGTCTAGCATTAACACAAGGCTAGAAATAATACACAAGGTCTAGCATTCACACAAGGCTAGACATAATACACAAGGTCTAGTATACACACAAGACTAGACATAATCAACAAGGTCTAGTATACACACAAGACTAGACATAATCAACAAGGTCTAGTATACACACAAGATTGGAAGGAATTGGTTTACAATTATCGGATATTGCTGCCTTCATTATCTACCTGTTTTTATTTATTTGCAGTTCTCTTCATAATGGCGTCCTCGAGAAAGCCTAGCATGGCATCCACGTAAGTTTTAAAAATATTAATATACCTATCATCATAAGGCTATTGTGGCGCCAAGTAATAACAGCCGCACGGGTAGATGGAGCAGGTTAACTGCGTTTGCTGCAGTTGAACACAGTCGTTATGGGTCATCAGAAGTCGGAAAGTATGACAACCAAACTTGACAATCTGACCTTCACAAACCAGTTAGCGTTGTGGAGGGCAGAGAACCAGTCGCGCCATATGAAATACTCAACTAGTTAACTAAATTCAGCTGCATCCGGCTAGACTGTAAGCCGACTCCAACATAGTTGGGAAAAGGCTAAACAGATGATACATCAGCAGCCTATTGAAGTTCGCAAGTGAAGTGAACGGTCTTCGTAGGGCGGCTAATAGTAGCAGGATCAAACTAATTGACGTTTAATTGGAGAAGTCTATGTCTAAAAGACTCCTATAGACTTAGATCATTAACTTAGTTATTAAATAATTCATGCATAGTACGCCTGTATTGATCCCAATGCTGATATATACAACAATACAACACTGTGGCTCAGTGCGGCTTGATGGATGTCACATGTCATCATCATCATCATCATTTCAGCCGAAAGACGTCCACTGCTGGACATAGGCCTCCCCCAAGCACCGCCACCTCGACCTGTTCTGTGCCTCTCGCATCCAACGCATTCCTGCGGCCTTCACCAGGTCATCGGTCCATCTTGTGGGAGGCCTTCCAACGCTACGTCTTCCAGTACGCGGTCGCCACTCCAGAACCTTCCGACCCCATCGGCCATCTGTTCTGCGAGCAATGTGCCCTACCCACTGCCACTTAAGTTTGGCAATTCTTCGGGCTATGTCGGTAACCTTGGTTTTCCTACGGATCTCATCATTTCTGATTCGATCAGTAGGGAAACTCCAAGCATAGCCCTCTCTATTGCTCTTTGGGTGACTTTGAGCCTTCTTATGAGGCCCATTGTGAGCGACCACGTCTCAGTACCATATGTCATCACTGGCAACACACACTGGTCAAAGACTTTTGTCTTGAGACACTGCGGTAGGGACGAGAATATACCGCGTAGCTTCCCGAACGCTGCCCAGCCGAGTCGGATTCGACGATTGACCTCTTTCTCGAAGTTGGACCTACCTAACTGGACAGTCTGTCCTAGGTACACATATTCGTCCACAACTTCGAGTGTAGCGCTTCCGATCTTCATTGAAGTGGGTATCACATGAGCATTAAACATGACCTTTGTCTTGTCCATGTTCATCCTAAGACCCACTCTTTCGGAAGCTCTACTGAGGTCATCGAGCATTGTACTGAGGTCCTCCATAGTCTCAGCCATGACTACTATATCGTCGGCAAATCGAAGGTGAGTGATGTACTCGCCATTGATGTTGATGCCAGCCCCTTTCCAGTCCAGAACCTTGAAGACATCCTCCAGTGCAGCGGTGAACAGTTTCGGAGAGATGACGTCTCCCTGTCTCACCCCTCGCTGCAGGAGGATAGGTTTCGAGGCTCTGTCCTGGAGCCGGACTGACATAGTGGCGTTTTCATACAAACACTTCAGCACTTCGATGTACCGATAGTCAATCTGGCACCGTTGGAGAGACTGCAGTACAGCCCAGGTTTCGATCGAATCGAAGGCTTTTTCATAGTCCACAAACGCTAAGCAGAGAGGCAGGTTATACTCTTCGGTCTTCTATATAACCTGCCGCAGCGTATGTATGTGGTCCACGGTGCTAAAGCCTTTACAGAATCCGGCTTGTTCGGGAGGCTGTCACATGTCATCGAATGTTATTATGTTGTAGTTGTTTATTATCCCTCAATAAATAAAATAAAATAAAATGTTTGGTACTAGCACATGCGGGTTTCCATATGATATTTTCCATCACCGTTTTTAGAGCAGTGGTGATGAAATATCACTTACATTGTGGTATAAGCTCTTTTTCACCATATACCATTAATAAACACAATCTGTGGCACAAAGTTCTACTTACAGCTTTAAAACTTCTTCAAGAATTCAAACTGCAGAAACGAATGAGCGCAATTACACCAAAACTAGAGTAAAACATACCACCCAAGAACAGCAACACGGATATCAAACATAGATTGTAAATAAAGTGCGCCTCGAAGTTTCAGACCAATAAGGCTGGCTTACCCGAAGTTTGAGCGTCTGCGCCAAAATAGGACACACTTGTACCTATTTGCTTTGGCTCAATTGCATTGTTTGCATTGACTATAACTGTTACTAAGTACACTGACCTATTTTACTGTTAATTAAACACTTTCTTCACGTTTGTGTGTGGTCTTGTAGTTTAATTGACCACATGCTCGTTGCGAAATTGTGGCGTAAGATGTGTCACTATCCGCGATGCTCTCCGATCCCTATACTTTATGCATACTTACAGGTATGTTACGGAAAAGCGGATATCACAATGGGAAGAACTCATGAGAAAGTTTTCTGAAGCACACAAGGAACAATTCAAGTAAGTACGAATGTAGTAGCTTCTGCCCGCGATTTCGTCCGCGTTAAATTTCTTGTTTTAATATATCTTATAGCATCGCATCGCCTGTGATTTTAGTTCGTTCTCTTAGCGAACATTCTGTTTTATTTTCTTCTTACCTAGCTGCCAAGGCTCACAGCGTGGTGCTAAATAGCTTAAAATCCTTCTTAAGGATTGGGATATATAATGCATTATTTTTAACCCGGCTGGTACTTTCAGAAATTACCTCATACATACAAACTTAAAAAAAAAACTTCTTTGCAAGACAATAACTTAGGTGCAGTTTCATCGTCACACCGATACCGTTACCAACGTCGTCTGCGGCTTTGTTTATAAAACTCATATTATTCACGTCTTAATAACTCCTGTTATTGATCAGTTTAATAAACTAGTAAAAGCAAATAAAACAATGTTATTTACAAAAATAATAACTTTAATGATTAAACTAAATCTTTATCACAACGATTATTGATTTCGGTCTGCTTGAACACATAACAACAAAAGTAATATTTATTTTATACGATACGTAAGTGATGCGCTAGTCCGCGGAGCTGTCACCAGCAAAAGTGAACGTCGAACGATGTTATGTTGGATCTGTCAGTTGATTTTGACAAATCAGCTAACTTCACTTCGTTGATGTTTCCTTACACGGCCTCTCCTGACATCTTGACGTCCTCTGCAGGTCCAGCTTAGTCAACACCTTAGGCTTAACTGCTTTATTCCTCTGGCTTAGTTTCATCATCTATTAAAGGCATGGTCTCATCTGATTGGTCTGCACCTGAAATGTACATCTACACAGAAAGAGCTAAGCAACTGTTAGGAAGGAAAGACGGAAGACTAGACATGCCAGGCACAAGGTCTAGTGTTCACACAAGACTAGACATAATCCACAAGGTCTAGTATACACACAAGACTAGACATCCTAACAAGGTCTAGTATACACACAAAACTAGACATCCTAACAAGGTCTAGTATACACACAAGACTAGACATAATCAACAAGGTCTAGTATTCACACAAGACTAGACATAATCCACAAGGTCTAGTATACACACAAGACTATACATAATCCACAAGGTCTAGTATTCACACAAGACTGGACATAATCCACAAGGTCTAGTATTCACACAAGACTAGACATAATCCACAAGGTCTAGTATACGCACAAGAGTAGAAATAACCAACGAGGTCTAGTATACGCACAAGACTAGACATAGACATAACCAACAAGGCCTAGTATACGCACAAGACTAGACATAAACAACAAGGTCTAATATACACACAAGACTAGACATATTCAACAAGGTCTAGTATTCACACAAGACTAGACATAATCCACAAGGTCTAGTATTCACACAAGACTAGACATAACCAACAAAGTCTAGTATACACACAAGACTAGACATAATCAACAAGGTCTAGTAGACGCACAAGAGTAGACATAACCAACGAGGTCTAGTATTCACACAAGACTAGACATAGTCAAGTAGACACACACGACTAGACTTAATCAACAAGGTCTAGTATACACACAAGACTAGACATAATCAACAAGGTCTAGTATACACACAAGATAGACTTAATCGGCAAGGTCTAGTATTCACACAAAACTAGACATAATGATCAAGGTCTAGTAGACATACAAGACTAGACATAATCAACAAGGTCTAGTAGACATACAAGACTAGACATAATCAACAAGGTCTAGTATACACACGAGGCTAGACATAAAACACAAGGTCTAGCATTCACACAATGCTAGACATAATACACAAGGTCTAGCATTTATACAAGGCTAGACATAATAAACAAGGTCTAGCATTAACACAAGGCTAGAAATAATACACAAGGTCTAGCATTCACACAAGGCTAGACATAATACACAAGGTCTAGTATACACACAAGACTAGACATAATCAACAAGGTCTAGTATACACACAAGACTAGACATAATCAACAAGGTCTAGTATACACACAAGATAGACTTAATCTGCAAGGTCTAGTATTCACACAAAACTAGACATAATGATCAAGGTCTAGTAGACATACAAGACTAGACATAATCAACAAGGTCTAGTAGACATACAAGACTAGACATAATCAACAAGGTCTAGTATACACACGAGGCTAGACATAAAACACAAGGTCTAGCATTCACACAATGCTAGACATAATACACAAGGTCTAGCATTTATACAAGGCTAGACATAATAAACAAGGTCTAGCATTAACACAAGGCTAGACATAATACACAAGGTCTAGCATTCACACAAGGCTAGACATAATACACAAGGTCTAGCATTAATACAAGGCCAGACATAATAAACAAGGTCTAGCATTAACACAAGGCTAGACATAATACACAAGGTCTAGCATTCACACAAGGCTAGACATAATACACAAGGTCTAGCATTCACACAATGCTAGACATAATACACAAGGTCTAGCATTAATACAAGGCTAGACATAATAAACAAGGTCTAGCATTAACACAAGGCTAGACATAATACACAAGGTCTAGCATTCACACAAGGCTAGACATAATACACAAGGTCTAGCATTCAAATAAGGCTGAAGGGAACAATACATCAGAGACATCTAATGGCTACTCACATGCAATGAAAGTAGCACACTCCATTCCAAGATACCGTGAATTGCGCCGCGGCGTAGGTCACCTTGTCGTAGGCTCCAGGAATAAGCTTCAATTCGTTTCGGCCATTCTACAGTACCTTTGCAACCGTATAAGGACCGCGCATTCCAGAATACAATTTACTTTGGATTGTCTTGAAGACTCTGATTATCCTTAAAAGTTCAGCTGGCCTCTGCCCGTCGACTTCTCGCAAGGATCGGTGATCACTATTTACACAGTCTGTAGCGACATCACGGATTAAAGATTGTAGTACGGTTGCACCTTCAATACTAATCAACAAATTGGTCTGAGATGCTTGAATGATCTTTTATTTTCTATTGTTCACTACAAGGGCAAATGCCGTAACTCTTCGGACCACTTTTCTTACTATTAAGTCTCGACACGTAACATATTAAGAGGAATAGGCATGCATATTTTACCTGGCCCTTCGAATGGCGCATATCAGTAGTTATACAATACATGGTGCATCCTAAACCATTTAACAGAATTTGTGAATTCAAACATGCGACCTCGATCGATAACTTTATGGTGTGGAGTTAAGGAATGAGCGTTTTATATTTATAGTAGTCATGGTCCTGTCTATAAAGGGCATAAGTCAAATAGTGCTTAGAAAAAGCATCAACCAAAACTAAAATGTGCTTACAGCATTGATTGACTCCGGTAAAGTACCCAGGACATCAGTACACGTACGTATATCCTACGTAATTCATAACAAAAGCATGAAAACCAGGAAACCATAAGTCATTTAAAATTAATCCTGTCTTGTGTACCAATATATGACAACTGTTATCATGAAAGATTCTACGTAAAAATCCATGACCTTTCTCTGTATAGAACAAAGTAACTATGATCGCTCACCTACTGGCGAATATCAATAGTAAAGAATCTCATTGTTTTAAATCATTTTTTTTTTCACGTTCTAATTAAATTTTACGTTTTCTGACTTGAACGTAATTTTTCGGCATATCAAAAGTGTGTGGTTATTAACAACGTGGTTGAATTAATGACTAAAATAAGAGGCAGTAAATAATAAGTCAATTGTAAACGTGAAATCTTGAAGGTACACCCACCTCACTACAAGAGGCCGGAGCAATGCGCAGCCTTCATCTTACCACTAACGTGTACGGCCAATAGTACACGGGCGCATCATTCTTCAAACGAATGTACATGTTACCTACCACCAGTGGTCACGGTTGTGGTAGCAGTTCCAGTTATTATGAATGAAAAAGAATTGTCATTTAATATTTTGATAAGTTTGGACATTTCGCTGGCAGCGAGCGACGTCTGGATAGAATGCTCATTCTATTCGATAACTGAGACTTTTGCAGAGTCAGCCCTAAAAGTTACACGTTGGTTAAACTTTGTGCATCCCATACCTCCTACGATAGTTTCATTGATTCTTTCACTGAACGCGATCATTAGATGCACTTCAAGTGTAATTTATTTAAACTTAAAAGTGTCACATATGAAAACACCCGAATGATCGTTTTCCCAACACCATTTAATTCTCGATTAGTGGTTTTATCAGCGCACGACAAATTTTCGACCACAAAGGACGAAATAAGAGAAACATCTAAAGCGATCAGTATATCAATGGGCATCCCTTGGATTATTCCAAATTTCACATCTTTATAACTATTAACGTCAGGTAAGGAACAAATTGACGTTGCTATTTCTATTAATTATCAGAAAGCTGATTAGCGAAAAATCGTTAACATTCCAAGTTTTCTAACAATAGGTGCAAACAATAAACGTTCCCGACTTTACGTCACGATTAAAATTTTTTTTTCATTCTTCGTTACCCTCAACCAGTTTCACAAACGTAGAAAAATATTTGACTAACTCGCACGGCTTGAGAATCTCATTCGTAGCTGCCGCTTTAATATTGGGTTCATTGATGCCACGTATAACAATGGCACTAATAAGGTCGTCGCTAAAAGCTTTGACTATAATTATGAAACGTAAAAAAGATCGACGTACATACTCCACATCCGTAGCAAAATTATCTGAATTTGTAATCATTACCTCATAAAGAATTGTCTTGAATGAGTATTTACAATCTCAATAAAAATTACCCCAAGAACGGTCCATCGTAATCCAATCATCCAACCAAGACTTCGCATAGCCCTTAAGACAATGACCGATCAGCGACAAACATTCAGCATCATTCCACTTATTTAGAATTTACGTTCGATATATCTCACCAAGCCAGACATCAACATCGTGTATTTTAGTGTCAAAATAAGAATCACGTATACCAGTAATTTAAATAATGAATAAATAACCTTCACAATTTTTCCGTTGAATCGTTATTTGTAGACGGTACTTCAACATTACAAGATATAGCTACTGACGAACTATCTTTTAACGCATACCGATACACGATTGGTTGTAATGAGTTACGTAATCATGAATTACTCCTAGATCCCGGAATGCACGTTAAACGGTTTCGATTCCGAAGTTTCGACACTTTGCGAGTCCTAGAACGCGAACGACAACTGTGCGATACACTATGCGAACGATTTCGTATTCTCATTATTGCAATACTCAACACGAAAATGCACAGCAATTAACAAAACATTCAACGAATTAACCAGAAATCAATAATCCGTTAACTAAAACCAAATGTGGGTAGTTATGCCACTTCTGATAAAAGCAAATAAAACAATGTTCTTTACAAAAATAATAACTTTAATGATTAAACTAAATCTTTATCACAACGATTATTGATTTCGGTCTGCTTGAACACTTAACAACAAAAGTAATATTTATTTTATACGATACGTAAGTGATGCGCTAGTCCGCGGAGCTGTCACCAGCAAAAGTGAACGTCGAACGATGTTATGTTGGATCTGTCAGTTGATTTTGACAGTTCAGCTAACTTCACTTCGTTGATGTTTCCTTACACTAGTATTATTTGATCACCTTTTTACCGCAGGACAGCCGCAATGGACATACCTCGAGCTGAACGTTCCGCCAAGCACTTCCCAACTGGCTCCAAGTATGAAGGCTCGTGGGACGTACTGGGAATGAGTGGCTACGGAGTGTACACATTTCCTAATGGTAGGTATGACTAAAGGACAAGAGATATCAGAAACTGCTGTGGCTGTACAAGATGGAACTAGAATATACATCACAAGCTTAAGGTTCCTAACAATCCCGTCGTTTGACAAGTTATAGCAGTGTTGGCCATGCCCCAAGGTGGTTTGAGAGTCTTACAATTAGATCGTAGGTTTGGACCCAAGTAGGGATTCATTTTACGTCTTGTAATATATGTCATCATCATCATCATCATTTCAGCCGTAAGACGTCCAGGTCTTACGGCTGAAATGATGAAATTGGGGGAAATTGGGGGAGGCCTAAGCCTCCCCCAATTTTGGGGGCTTTCCCATAATCGCCACGCTTGGTAGGCAGTTTGGCGATCGCAGTATGGTGGTTAAATGCATAGAGAACGCTGCTGCCTATTCTCTAGTAAGCAAATCGTCGAGCAATCGTCTATCGTTTTCAGGACAATATATGTCAGTCATCAGTTAATCACCCCTGCTCTAAAATTGGTTTATAAAATCGGTCAGGATAATTAAATAACTCATAATTAATATTATAAATTCGAAAGTACCTCTGTCTGTATGTTACCTTTTCACGCGTTAACTACTGAACGGATGTTGATCTAATTTGGCTTATCTTTTTGGCTTTGGAGATAGATAGCATCCTGGGAAAGGACAAAAACTATTGGGTCATCCGGAAAGTTCGTGCCAGTTTCGGAGCCACTCGGATAAATTCGTATTTCTTCGGGTAGCAATCGCAAACGCAACAAGCAGCAACTTGTTAGTATTACGCAGATAGTTTTGCTTGTTATACGTATCTTACGTCTTAAAATAGTGTTTAAAATAATATTATTTTCGTAAATTAAGATGAACAATCTAAAGGAACATTTACGACACGTCATGTTATATGAGTTTAAAAAAGGTACAAGTGCAGCCGACGCAACGAGGAATATTTGTAGTGTTTATGGTGATGATGCGCTTTCTGACAGAACCTGCAGAAAATGGTTCGCTAGATTTCGAGAGGGAAATTTTTCTCTAGAAGATGAGCCTCGCTCCGGTCGACCCGCGTGTATTGACGATGAACTTCTCCGGCAAGAAATAAAGCGAAACCCGAGGCAGACAGTCGAAGAATTAGCAGCAAGTCTTGGGTATTCCAAATCCACTGTTTTCGATCATTTAAAAAAAATCGGAATGGTCAGCAGGTATGATGTGTGGGTACCACACGTATTGACACCAAAGAATTTGCTGGACAGGGTGACCGCGTGTGTTTCATTACTTGCACGGCAGAAAAAAGAACCATTCCTGCACCGACTGGTAACAGGAGATGAGAAGTGGCTTCTATACAGTAATGAGAAAAGAAAGCGACATTGGTCAGAGCCGGGTTCCTCAGCATGTACTGTACCAAAGCCACAATCACACGATAAAAAAGTCATGTTGTGCGTGTGGTGGGATCATTTAGGGATCATATATTACGAGTTGTTGAAACCTAAGGAGACCGTAACTGCTGAGAAGTACTGTCAACAATTAGAGCAAGTAAAGGCTGTTATTGGACAAAGACGACCAGCGTTAGCCAACAGACACGGAGTTGTTTTTCATCATGACAACGCTCGACCCCATGTGGCAATCATGACACAAAAAAAATACATCGATTCGGATGGGATACTATCGTGCATCCTCCTTATTCTCCCGACCTGGCCCCAACAGATTTCCATCTTTTTAGATCTCTACAAAACTTTTTTTTGGGAAAATCTTTTGAAAAATTAGAACATATAGATTTTTTTTTTTATAATAGCTTTTTTTTGATTCTCAGAGTAATTCATTTTACGAAAGCGGTATTTATAAGTTAGTAGAAAGATGGGAGCAAGTCATAGAGCAAAATGGTGAATATATAATTGATTGAAATAAATTATATGCGGAAAAATATTAGTGTTTTTATTCATACTAAAAACGGCACGAACTTTCCGGATGACCCGATACTTTTTGTCCTCGTAGCACTTTCCCATGGGCCAAACCCGGGCGAAGCTGCATGCAGAAATTAATGGTTCATAATCGTTTTCAGGAGTCATCTACGAGGGTGACTTTGAAGATGGAATGTTTCACGGCAAAGGTCAACTTCGATACGAAAGCGGCATGGTCGTTCGCGGCAAGTTCGTGAATGGCGTCTTGACCGAAAGGACGCTGCACAGTGATAACATGGAGTATTCTGAGAACGGCTGGAAGTACTGCATGATGCCTGATAGAAGGTATGGTGATATTCTCAGATTTTTAAGGTAGAACGTCATTTCTGAGCTTTGCTAGATATTTTATCGAATGATACCATAATACAATCATATTGCAACTAACATTGGCGTTTAGACAAAAATGACTGACCAGGAATTTATACGCCAATGCAAAGAGCGAACAAATATGATTGGAAAATTATGACATAAACTTTGGCCCAGCAGTGGGAAGTATAGGCTAAAAGGCACATAGTTATATCGACTAGGGAGAAAAGGAATCAAAGATTCTCACTATCCCGATTGTCAATTTCTTTTTGGGAAGAGAAAGAAATTAAAGGGTAGTAGGAGGTAGGTTGTATTGTTTTCAGTTTCATTTATATTTGTTAGATCCTGTTAACAGGCTTGAAAAATCTAGTGCTCGTCTGGCATTGATAAATAAATTCAAACCAGTGCCTGCTTGATAGTGTGTTTAAGTAGTGTAACACACTATCAATGGAAATCTGAATTATTTTGAAAGATATTGTTAATCAATTGCTCCGTATTTTTGAAAAATGTGTCTGTTCAACAACATATTTAACGCAAATAATGTTTTGGAACTAAAAATAGAAAAAAATAATAAAATAAGAAGACTCATAGAAGACAGACTAGTGGTCGCCAAGTGGTCGACATTCGGTCATAATAATAAATCTATATGCATATCCATTACAACTCAATAAAAAAATTATATGGTTTTAGTTGACATTCAGTAACACTATAGACAAATAATATTAAAGACAAATATTCTCGATATGATCATAGATTTTAAACCTATCGTTATACTTGACATTCAGTAAGACTATAGATACAAAATATTAAAGACAGCTATTCTCGATTGGACCACAGATTTCAACAATAAACTTTCGTAAAAAACGGGGTGCATAGTTTTCCCTTCACGTATTAATATATAGTATATTATTTTAATACATTATGAATATCTACAAATTGTCGTAAATTAATTTATCAACCATAATTATATTTGACATTCAGTAAGGCTATAGACAAATAATACCAAAAACAGATACAGACTCGATTTGACCTAGTATTCCAAATAAACAAAAGATTATCTATGCATGTGTGTATTAAATACACGGTAATGAATAGTAGTGTGTGTAACGTGTTATTTATTTAATATAATGTATTTTTACACATAATTTAAAAAAATATATTAGCATTCGTCACTTTTTCTCTGTATAAACTATAAGTGTGCGAAATTTCATACTCCTCCGTCCGCCCAATTTTCGTGAAAAGGGATCCAAAGTTTTCGCTTCACGTATATTAATACGTGAAGCGAAAACTAGATAGAATAGATATAAAAAGGATACAGACGAGATCAAAAACGAACACTTACAAGACAACAATATGTCTGCAGCAGCATTGCCGGATGGTCATAAGGGCAATCCAGTCTGTTAGCGATCATCACCACTGTCATAATGGAACTGTCAGAATAAAAGCCATTCCTATGATTAGTAAAAACAAAACACTAAAGCAACAAAAAGGAACGAAGGAAACAACAATGGCCTCAGTCCAATCTTTTAACAGTCCTCAATCCTTTAGCAGTGCTTTTAACTCTGTTGATTTCGATATCCTCCTAGGGATCCTTAAATCTTTAAATTTCTCCTCTTCCGCTAGTGGGTGGTTTGACTCCTATCTTAAGGGCCGCTCGCAGCGGGTTCGTCTCGACGAGTCGTTTTCTGATTGGTGCTCCCTTACCGCGGGTGTGCCCCAGGGTGGCGTTCTCTCTCCCCTTCTCTTTTCTATTTTCATTAACTCTGTAACCAGAATCATCTCCTCCTACTTCCATCTCTATGCCGACGATCTGCAGCTTTACAATCACTTTCTAAGGGTAGATGCAGAAGCCGCTGTGTCCGCCATGAACTGTGACCTGGTTTTGATTAGCGAGTGGTCGCGGTCTTTCGGCGGAGAACGGAACGTACTCGCCACGGTAAACATCGACTCCGTAACAAAATATTATAAAAAATTGCCAAAATTGTATATTTTATCAATTTAATTTAGAATCTCATCAAGTAGTATGTAACTCACGACATAAAATGTTAGTGATACGAAAAGTTCAAGTTTACGTGAAGAAATAAACAAAACATTTAGTGAAATCATATCAACCAAACCAGTGAAGTTTTCGGAAATATAATTGTACCAAAAAACATCGATAAACTAGTGAAAAAGATCACATTAAATAACCGCAGGATTTGGCGAAACCAAGTGAGTGAATTTTTGAATATTGTACAAAAGCAAACCGTTAAAATACACATGACTACGTTTGCTTTGTTCCTAAAACTGACCTTTGGACTGTGCAAATCGGCTAACATAGTTATTAAACGCTCAGCATTCCAAGCAATCATCTATTTCATTGCATATCGTAAATGAATACTGGTTTCGCGGTTACGGACACCGCTTCCTGCGTCAAGAGGCACGAGTTCTAAACCGCGAATAAAAAAAAAAAAAAAAAAGAAAAGAATAAAAAAAAAAAAACTTTTTTTGGATTTTTGTTTTTTTTTTTACTTTTTATTCTCGAATTTATTTATTGCTATTACCTCTTTTTTTTTTAAACACAAATTTTGTGGGACAGTTCACGAAAATAATATTGTTTGCAATAAAATTGCCCACGGCCAAAAATTGAGAACCTACTGTTTTTTGGATCCTGCTCAGTAATTTAATTTACGATGGAGCAAGAAAATAATGTAACGTTACGACGACATCAATCTGCGATGAAGTCGAGATCTACGGAGTCACTCAATCGTAGTTTTAATACAAGTTTAATGTCGTGTGATGAAGTATTAGGCAGAAGCCTGGACCTCTCAACAAATATGTCTTCTACATTTATGTCAGAGCTAAAAAATGAGATAAAAGAATTAAAAGTCCGTTTAGAAAGCACACAGCATGAGATGGAGAATATTATTTTAGAGAACATAGACCTTAAAAAACAAATAACTACCGTGAATCAGGAATTGAATGTTCTAAGACAATTGTGTAGAAGTCCATCTACTTTTAGAAATAACATGTCTTCAAGCACGAAAAAGAGTGTGAGACGTAGACTCACAAACAGTTTTCATGTATCACCTCGAAAACTTAACGAGAAAAATACGATCCTATCAACAAAACCTGAAAAAGAAATAATTTTACAACCGAAAGTTACCGTAAGCACCGATCAACCCGCAAGAAATATAGAAATCCAACATTTAGACACTTCAAATTGTTCCTTAGAACATGAAGTGCAGATGCACATTGATTCCCGAATGAGCGCAGAACATCCCGTGGCAAGCAAAAATCCTCAGAAGAATCATGTTACAGATGGCAATATGTGCAACACTAAGACGTACAGCAAAGCATTAAGACCTGAATGCAGGAACTTGAGATATAAATGTGAAAAGAGGGCATTTTATTATGGGAGGTAGACAATGTAGTGGTCTAGCTACACGACTTTACAAATCTCGATTCTACAACCCTTATAATCATTATCGTTTCCTATCAATTGTCAAGCCCAACGCTTCTACAGAAGAAATCTTAACTTGTGTGAAACTATTTGACATTAATCCCGACGACAAACTAATTATATCTGTAGGACAAAATGATTATAATTGCCTAAAAATGGTGACAGAGCTGTGCTTGTTCTTAAAATCGATTAATTGTCCTGTAATTATTTTAGGCGTAAATAAAAACATCTGTTATAAAGAAACCAAAATGAATGAAATGCTACATCTTATCTCTAGACAGATAAAAGAATGTTCATTTATTGCAAAATATGATAAGACTTCGTCGCTATGCTATAAAATAAACTCGGTGTTAGATCAGTTAGACTATGACAAAACCTTTCTATCACATGGTTCTAAGATTGGGAAAATAAATGCGATTTGTACAAAAAACCAGAGTACACAAACAAATGACTCATTTCTTAAACAATATTCGAATCAGGCTTCTCACGTTAATGTCACCATAGGTAATGGGGAACACAAAACATTTTTTCGTGCCTAAAACAGCTCATGAAAACCATGTAGTTTTTCATCAGAATATTGCTGGTGCTATAAATAAATCCGATGATATTGAAATGGCACTAAATTTACTTCGAGAGAAACAATGCATCGTTGACTTTCTATGCCTAACTGAAACTTTTATTAAATCGGGAGATGAAGAAAACATGATACTAAATTCTTATAAATTAGCGAGTTTCTTCTCCAGGAAAGACCAGAGACGTGGCGGTGTTTGCATACTTATAAAGCAAGACGTTGAATGCGAAAACATAAAATGGTTAGATAATATTGCTCTTGAAAAACATTTTGAAATATGCGGTATACGACTACAAAAATATAGCATAAATTTGTTTTGTGTATATAGGACGCCTAATTCAGACGTCAATATATTTTTTAAGAAACTACAAATAGTACTAAATAGGATAGATGACAAAAATAATAGATATAATAATATAATATGCGGTGACTTTAATATTGACATTAAAATTGACACTAAAAATAAAAATGAATTTATCAATATCCTGTACAATCATAATTTGACACTCCATATAAATGAACCAACTCGACATAAAACTTGTATTGACAATATAATTAGTGATATAAAAGATGCGAAGGGGGAGGTACACGAATTAGGACTATCTGATCACAACACGGGGCAAACTTTATCAATAAAAACAAAAGGAAAAAATCTTGTCAAACAACATTGGTTTGTATATAGAAGAGATCTATGTAGAGATAATCTGATCAAGTTTAATTACTACCTAAGTAATATGTCTTTTTCAGAGGTCCTTGCTGAAACAGACGTAAATAAAGCATTTTCTTTGTTCTATGATGAAATGTGTCTCTTTTTTAATCTATGTTTCCCACTAATAAAAGTAAAAATGAACCAAAACTCAACAAACCCGAAATGGATTACAAAGGGTTTAAAAAAATCTTTCGTAACCAAGCGAAAATTGCAAAACGAATACTATAAAAACAAATGTAAACAAAACAAGTTAAAATACACTACATACAGTAAAATATTAAGGAAATGTGTTGCTAATATTCAAAGCAGTAAAAACAAACACACTATAGAAAAATCTAAAAACAAGTGTAAAGCCACATGGAAAATAGTAAATGAACGACTAAAACAAAACAATGTAACCAATGAAATCAGGGAAATTTCGGAGGGAAAATGCATGTTGGACAGAGGCAATGATATTGCAACATATTTCAACAACTTTTTCATAAACATCGCGAAACCAAAATCCATCGAACACCCAAAAAACAAACCAATAATGGGAAAAAGGTTAGCAAACTCCATTTATCTTGAACCAGTTGATGTTGTTGATGTTTATAAAATAACAATGGAGTTGCGAAATACGAATTCAGCAGGCTATGATGGTATTACAACTAGAATATTAAAAGATAATATATCTGCTATACTAAAACCATTGACCTATTTAATAAATCTGTCCTTAGAAAACGGAACTTTTCCTAATGCTCTCAAATTCTCCGTCGTAAAACCACTATATAAAAAGGGGTCGAAAAGAGAAGTTGGAAACTACAGACCAATTACTTTGGTACCGATTCTTTCCAAGATATTTGAGAAAGTAATGTGCGTTAGGATTATGAATTTTTTTGAAAAAAATGAAGTAATAAGTGAAAAGCAAAACGGTTTTATTAAAAATAAATCCACCACATTGGCATGTTTTAAATTAATAAAAGAAATTCTGTGTTCAGTAGACAAAAGACAAATTCCTATAGCTGTATTTCTAGATATGACCAAAGCTTTCGATATGGTATGCCATGACAAATTATTAAATAAACTAGAACAGTACGGTATAAGAGGCCCAGCCTACAATTGGTTTGAAAGCTATTTAAAGGGTCGAAAACAATGCACAGAGATTGTAAAAATGCATCCTGAGACCAACACTCAGGTAACCTATAGGTCGCCATATCTAACGAATCACTATGGCGTACCACAAGGGACTGTGCTAGCTCCGATATTATTTCTAATATATATAAACGAATTGCCGGAATCAACGGATCAGTACATTATATTATTCGCAGATGATACCACCGTTCTAACTAAAGAAACAACTATTGATCAGGCGATAAACGTCACCAACAAAGCTCTAAAGGGTATACATAATTGGTTAACTGACAACAACTTAGAAATAAATACCGATAAAACTAAATTCATGAGATACCTGACTTATAATAATACAAGAAATAAAAAAGACACAATAGAATTGCCAATTAAATATAATAATAAAACAATTGAAGAAGTTAATGAAATAAAATTTCTAGGAATAAACATTGACAGTTATTGTAACTGGAAATCTCATGTAGACCTTGTTTGCAAAAAAATTCACAAATTCGTTTACGCACTTCGTAGAATAAAAAAAATAACCAATAAAGAAACTGCATTAATGGTATACCATAGTCATGTATGTTCAGTATTGAGGTATGGGATAATTTTATGGGGTAATTCTACAGATGCCCAGAGAGCTTTCATAGCCCAAAAAAAATGCATAAGGTCAATCTATAGTCTCAAGTGGACTGATTCGTGCCGACCAATATTCATTGATAAACGTTTACTCACCATTCCATCCCTATACGTATTTGAAATGTGTAAATTCGTTAGAAACCACCTATCACTTTTTGAGCAGGATGATAAGGCCCAATTTAAAAGGAAAATAGTACAAAAACCCCTGGTAGTACCTCGAAGCAGATTACAGTTATGTAACAGAAACTGCTACAACATGGCGGTGAAAATCTATAATAAACTACCTGAGAAAATGAGAAAACTGAATGACTTAGAATTTAACAGAACTTTAAACAATTGGCTTTGTGACAGATGTTTTTATTCTATAGATGATTATTTAAATTTTAAACAGACATAATGTATAAGCTGCATACAACTATCTATTTACGAACACTTATTTAAATTATAATTATTGTCATTATTTATAAATATAATTATTACATTGACGCACTGTCTTAGCTGCGAGAAATAATCTAATAAAATAATTTAATATATTCTATAATTTAATGTGCCTAGGTCATACTAACGAAAAAAAAACCTGTAAATTTAATTGTGATTTTAATATGTATGACTAATGAATGACTTATGACTTGTATTTTCATAATAGTATTATGCATGTACGACAAATATTTGCACGACTGATAAGTCGAGTATAGTGAAACTAAAATTATTTTACCACGCTATTATGTACCTATATTCTGGCAAATAAATTAATTTCATTTCATTTCATTTCATTTCATTTCATTTCATTTCATTTCATTTCATTTCATTTCATTTGAACTGCAAATCAATCCTAGGAAATCCCAGGCCATGATTATTGGCGGCAGATATATGCGGAATAGGCTGGATGTGGCGTCACTGTCTCCACTCTGTCTGAATGGAGTCCAGTGCGAATACGCACAGACGGTTAAAAACCTGGGGGTGACTATGGACTCCTATTTATCGTGGTCTGCCCATGTTGCACAAGTCAGTCAGAAAGTGCACTATACGTTTCACTCGCTAAAATGTCTCCAGAGCTTCTTGCCTTTGAACACCAAAATCTCTCTTGCTCAAACTCTCATTCAGCCCATTATAGATTACGCCGATGCCTGTTATTTGGATGCCACCGAGGAGCTTTTAAATAAACTTGAGCGTTTACAAAATATCTGTATCCGTTTTATTTTTAATCTTAAAAAGTATGATCATGTTTCCCAGTTTCGCAAGACGCTCAAGTGGCTCCCCATCCGACTTCGCAGGAATTCTCGGATATTGTGTCTGCTATTCAACCTCCTCCATAATCCTAAAACGCCATCCTACCTGCGGGACCGTTTTTCTTACGCCCGTTCTTCGGATGCGCCTTGTAGGTCGCATCTAAGAAACCTCCTTAAATCCCCTCCCCACTCCACTGACTTCTACTATTCCTTCACTGTGCACGCGGTGCGGTTGTGTCGGGCGGAAGTGCATTCCGCACTTCCGCCCGACATTAGAGACTGCCAAACTGTAGCAATTTTTAAAAGAAGAGTGAAAGATCACTATTTGTCCACATCGTCATAATTGTGTATGTATTTATTATTTTAATTTTACATATTCTGTATGTATATATGTATGTATGTATGTATGTACGTTTGTATGTATGTATGTATGTATGTTTGTATGTATGTAAGTATATTCTTATATTATTTGTTTAATTTTATTAAGTGAATGGTTTTTGATTATATGTATTTTATTTTCTCTTTTACTCTTACGCACGCTGTCTACATCTCTTTTTCTTGTCTCCTATCGTGGGTATGCTGGAAGAGATTTCTATAGGAATAAGCCTTTGTACCAATTTTTCTGTTATATTTTTCTTGTCTACTTATATATGTGTGTACATAAATGGTTAAATAAAAAAATTAAAAATAAATAAATGGATGCTAAGTATTTCAATCATAAACAATGCAACTAAACCGCTCTCAATCGAAAAAATATCAAAATAAAATATCAAGATCGCATATAAAAAATAAAAAATAAACAACTAGCAAATATAGGTTTCATCCCAAAGAATGAAAACACAGAAGTAACATGGAACAACACAACGGAGGTATTAGAAGCCGCTGCCCAGGAAACTCTCGAGTCTTCGGCCAATTTACTCAAGGGACCATCGAATAAGCCTCGCTAACCTACAAAAGGCCAAAGCTGGCAACTGGATTACCCAATAGGCATAATCGCGTACAAGAATGCCAGACAATACTCCAAAAGGTTAAGAATGAGTACAAAAATAGGCAGAGCGTACTTTTGCGTAACCAACAAAACCGATAACCGAAGCAGAATGCGATAGGCCGACGGTAAAGGAAATAATGGAAATCATCAATTGGGACTGCAACATTTCACTCCCTTTGTTAAGCTAGAAGGACTAGAATGCATCCAATACCAAATTAAAACCTCGCTAAATAATGTAAGCCTCCGAATAAACGAAACAAGGATGAAAATTCTAATTGGACAGGGGGTCTCTAACTAGAATTTTTATTTTCGTTTCGTTAGGACAACCACAGGATGTGCTACCTGGCACATATTTTCAGACGCTCTGAACCACACCTGTTACAAGCTGCAATGCAGTACAGGGCCTAACCTAAGAAGGTCGGATGACCTATTTACATAATATGTAAATAGGTCATCCGACCTTCTTAGGTTGTCATTTCATATTATGAAATGACAACCTAAAACAGGACATGAAATACTTCGACAAGGAACTCCAGTTTTGAAGGGACACGGCTGGAGACAGAAATAAGATCAAGAAAGCGGCTAGTGATATCTACAGAAAACCAGAAACTGATAGCAGCAAGAACGCAGAAGACGACTAAGAAAACATTAACACGGAACATAGCGAACCCTTGACATAGAAAAGAGCCAGCAAACGGTTAACCCCACCAAAACATGCATCGGTGAAGCTCGACCTGGGTCAACATGCCGGCGACGACGTGAAAAGATGCCCTCCTATAGACAAATATCACCCTTCTCTCCACTAGTCCAATGCTTACTTAAGGCTGCATAGTCGGTAGGCTTGTAATCCTTTCCTATCCTATGGACACGTCTTTCCTACCATTACAGCGCCCCCCGGTCTACTTCTTGATATGCAATGGCCTATGTAGCACCATGAAACATGAGACTTCAAAGGCTAGTGCAAATCTTGGGGTTCATTCGATTAATCGAGTCTGGTCAAACCACGCTGGGATCGGTGCAATTCATTCATTCATTAATTCATTCCTATGATTAGTGTGTTACGCTTATTCCGATCCAGCCCGTCCCTTGCTGCCCTCTACCAGCGATGCCCTAAGCCGAGGTCCCACAAGGGGCACCCTTAGCGAGTAGCCGCTCTAGTTTTAAGTTTCTTTAAGCCCTGGCTGGAGGCCTTTATTAAGGTAGCCACAGGCAAATCCGGTTAAGCAGCTGACAACCTCACTGGTTGACCTGCGAGATGCAATATTAAAAAAAAAAATTGTATGCTACGCAATTATCCTCCGTTGTTTTATACAATATCGCTATCTTTTTCTGCGATTTTTAGCAAAATGACTATCCAAATTCTCCCCCAGTCACTTAACACAAATTATTTAACTACGCACGCAGATCCCTAATTAATTAACCTTCGTTATGAAGTCATGAATTTAATAATAATGTGCAAAAGGCTTGTGTAGAAAATTGAAATTAAAATTTTCATTCGAGTCCCAACTTTCATCGGGGCAAATTAGAAAGTTTTTTAGGTTATATTAAATTCAAATTTTATTTAAGTAACCCAAAAACGAAACTGTGTTACTTTTAATTAATGATGTCAGGTCAAGACCGGCAAAATGAGATTTCAAAATTGATCAATACTCAAACTCACTGGCTACAATATTCAAAAGTACTACAATGTAACCTAAGGGGTTATTGCGTACGATTGTCGCAACCCAGCGCAGGGCACGCCACAATTGCGGCGGTAAGTCCCCTCTTTAAGGAGTGGATAGAGAGGCGCCACGGCGTCCTCACCTTCCGCCTGACGCAGGTTCTCACCGGGCATGGGTGCTTCGGTGGGTTCCTGTTCAGGATAAAGCGGGAGGAAACGCCCGGGTGTTTACATTGTGAGGATCGTCTGGAGGACACGGTGGAGCATACGGTGGAGGTGTGCCCTGCCTGGGCGGAGCACCGCCGTGTCCTCGTGGAGGCGATCGGCTGCGGCGACCTCTCGCGTCCGGCCCTGGTGCGAGCCATGGTGCGGAGCGAGAGGGAATGGGTAGCCTCCTTCTGCGAAGCAGTAATGCTCGCGAAGGAGGAGGCGGGGTGCGTGAGGGAGTGGCAGTCTCTGCGCCCGCACGTCCCTAGCCGCCGCAGGAAGAGACGCCCCGGGCGTCGGGAGTCGATGGCGGACGCCCGGCCACCGTAGGCGCGAGCTTGCGGGTGGCGAGCAATGGGTAGCTCGCCGCCCGGTAAGGACCAGGCTCGGGTCGACGGCGCGTAGTGTTCCACGCGCGCCTCAAAGAGATGTTAGCAGCGGTGAAGGGGTCTACTAGGACCGATGCCTGCCGGGGTCACGAGATTCTTCAAGCGAGATACCGTGACCCCGGCACACGGGCAACTGATGGAACACGGGTGGGTTATAGTCAGTAAAAGTCTGACACGCCCTCCCGCTCCGCCCAGAGTGGGAGAAGTCATTTGATGATTTCCCATAAAAAAGGGGTTATTGCGTAATACACTATCAGTTGGAATCGCTTTCATTTTGGCAACTCTGCAACATTCATGGCGTTGTTTACATTGCTTAGCAGACAATTTTTTCGAACACATGCATGAATGGATTTGCAATAACCTTCAAAATGATTCAGATTCTAATTAATCGTGTGCCACGTAATTCAGTCAGAGTGTACTGTATCGGTAACTCATACGAAAAAATAAAAGTTAAAGAAAGAGTAAAAGTTCAAAACCATATATATACCTACTTTTGTTTACAGATTTGAGATGGAATACGTCACGGGACTAAAGCCTGGTGGCCAGTCCAATTTAACAGCTGATCAGCCGACCAAAGAGATACCTCCCGACCACTATGATACCGGAGACGGCTTCTACGACCCTAAGACGAAGGTCATATATAAATATGAAGATATGGCAGCGATTGTGAGGTAAATTTCTAAAATTTGGGGCTTAACATAGGACTTGTTTTCTCTCGCGATCGTCAAATAAACCATTTTTTTTTTTCAAAAATATGTGAATCATCAAGAACTTAATGTCCTTCATTGAGAAGGCATCATAGTCTCAGCGAAAGACGTCCGCTGTAACTCTACAAGATATATGCCTATACAATAATAATAGTCCTTCAGACCGTATTTCGGCCACGGCGGCCAATCTCAATGGTGACTAACCATCGGCGCGGGAGATATTATAGTGCTCAAGTGTGTACGCAGACACAGGAGCACTCAGTCTTCCCTCACTCTCATAACCCGATGGGACGGCAATCCGACACGACCGGAGAGAGATCAGGCGTATACGAGTACAACCATGTATAGGTAGTCAAAGATTCAGAACATGATTCTGATTCCCCGGTGTTGAATTTTTTGTAGGCATTTAAAAAAAAACTAGCTGGTCCTTATATTTTGTCTGCGGAGGTATTGCACTTTTATAAGAAACAGCATTTTTTATAACCGACGGGAAATGTTCACGAACCCCCCTTCAATATCATCATCATCATTTCAGCCGAAAGACGTCCACTGCTGGACATAGGCCTCCCCAAGCTCCGCCACTTTCGACAGGTTTTGTGCCTCCCGCATCCAGCGAATTCCTGCGTAACCCCCTTGCGTAGACATTTTGAGTCGGACAGGATCATGTGCTGAATCACTGCATGGTTACAGTTTGCGCATCGGTGACCCTACCTCCCTGTATATGTAATTAAGTTGTTTGTTTCAATGCTCGGCTTAGTTCCATAATTTATAATACTACAAATAATACAGCACACTATTATTTAGGCATTCCTTTAGGTTTCATCTAGTGTCAGTGGAAACTGGCAATAGGCCTCCACTTTTACCATGATTTCCCCAGAGCATTGCCCACACGACCGGTCCAATTCCTGCTCTGTCTGCATCCAGATGATTCTCGGACACTATTCAGAACACCATATTTAAAATTATGAGGTATTCCTCGATGCGCTACCATTTTGAGGCACACCTAATGAGGCGCTCCTTTTTTATTCCTCGGAGTGCACCTTTTAGTAGCGCTCCCGATAGCAATTCAAAATATTAAAATGTTATTCCTTGAAAGTTAGTCATAGGTGCGCACCTATGATTAACTTTCGAATAGAGATAGGATACTAACTGAAACTATCGGTAATAAGTAAAACACGTTATTTTATACAATTTGCAAAAACTCTATACTCTTTGACCATAGATTGGTTTAAAAAAAAATAAAGTGATCCTGGTTAGTATGGACAAAGACAACTGTATCAGTCGGTACGTACTTTTATCTCTGGCGATGAGGCGCGCGCGGCGCGGGAGCACTGCACACATAAGCCGCAGCCCCGCCTCCCTATTGTACCCTAGATAGCCGCGTTCACCGAGTTTACACGAATCCAGCCGAGCATTTTGCGGAACTTGTTTACTTAACGCATCGCCAGAAATTAAAAGTTAATCATAGGTAGGAATAAAATTTTAATATTTTGAATTGCTATCGGGAGCGCTACTAAAAGGTGCGCTCCGAGGAATAAAAAAGGAGTGCCTCATTAGGTGCGCCTCAAAATGGTAGCGCTTCGAGGAATACCTCAAAATTAGAGGTAGCTAACACAGGAAAAATAGAACAACAACTTCGAAATCAACCAGCTTCTTTTGCGCATTGCAAAAATATTAGAGCTCAGAGAGCAACGACCAGGTTATTGTTTGTCGTAACCACAATTCAGTTGAACCACTAATCATATTGACGTCTGAACAAATTGCAGAACAATCAAATCCCAATTATTCGTATCGTGCTCTAGGAACGAGGCACGACTGTCTAGCTGGACTGTGGTGACGTCATGGGCAATCGTGACTTTATTTCTTTTTACAATCACGGAATAGAAGTTTGAACATGTTTCCTTGACCCTCTCTTGTGTACAGGATGAAGTTTTGAGTACCATCTCAAAAATCAACCTGTTCACAAGATAGGCTCTGCAGGTTGAAACATTATAAATAAACTGGTCAAAATGAATCATTAGCTCGATTTGGGAAAAAACTACACCGAACTAGTTTACATTAAAAAAATGTTGTTGACAAAAATCTACTGATCCTACTAGGTATCTATACTAATATTATAAAGCTGAAGAGTTTGTTTGTTTGAACGCGGTAATCTCAGGAACTACTAGTCCGAATTGAAAAATTATTTTTGTGTTCGGTAGCCTATTTATTGAGGAAGTCTATGAGCTATATAACATCATGCTACAATCAAAAGGATTGGAGCAGCAACAAAAAATGAACGAAAACTGGCAGGCAATTCGATGCGAAGGAAAGGGTCAGGGCGGCAAAAATTTGACGCGGACGAAGTAGCGGGCACAAGCTAGTATAATATAATATCGTTCCGTGTGGTGCCGGAAGTAAAGAATAGCACCATCCCACGTCTTCCCGTGGGTATCGTAAAAGGCGAAAAGGTGAAGGCCAATCTTGGCGATTATGGCAAAGCCCCCCAAATTGGGGATTCGTATGTCCACCATTGAGCGTCTTACGGCTGAAATGCTGATGATGAATATAATCCACACTTCCACACTATCCACACTTCCACACTTTAATATTATAAATGCAAAAGTAACTCTGTCTCTCTGTCTGTCTGTCCAGTTTTCCTGCAAAAACTACTGAACCGATTTAAATGAAATTTGGTACACAGATAGTTTAGAGCCTGAGAAAGGACATAGGCTACTTTTTACGCGATAACCGACATTTACGCAGACGAAGTCGTAGTATAAAATAATATAACTTTACATATTTAATATTACACATATGAAAGTTTATGCTTGCATGTTTGTTACTCAATCACACAAAAACGGCCAAACGTATTTGGATGAAATTTGGCACACAGATAGTTTATAACCTGGATTAACACATTAAAAAAAAATACAACAAGTCCACAGGTAGGGCAATTGTGTTAGTAACATAGGGGGGAAAGGAACGGGATAATTTCCAACCTCCACGCGGACGTCCGCGTCACCGCTGGCAAAAGCAAGTAGGTAAATAAAATCGAACCATGCTGTGTATTATTTTCTTATATTCCCAAACCTATATATATTTTTATGATAAGATCTCCGTACGCTTAGCTGCACATTTGAATTGCAAAACAAATTGTATTGGAAACTGCGCAAACAAAATGCTATTGGAATATAACCGGCAGGAAATACGAAAGGATAAGCCTGTCTGAGATGACTATCTGCGTTTCTACAAGTTTCAGGACTCACTAGATCCACAATCTCCTTAAAATTTTTAAAGAATGCAAATATCTCGAAACACTGCAGTTTGAAATTCTTAAAAGAAATTAACAAATCAAGTAAAACAAAGTGAGTCATTTAACTTTTATATACTTAATATTCTGTGTTAGTTTCTTGGTTCATGAATCACCAAAAAGAAATCAGTTAATATGTTATTGCCAAACTATCAGTTAGCCCAAACAATATTTTTAGTGCATATCAATATCCTTTTGTATTTATTTCAAGAAACGTATCTCATAATTTGATAGACACTATTGTGACAACGAGAAGCTTTTAATTCTAGAATAACATGAAATGGATGTTATTACAATAAGAAAAATTATAAATGATTTTATTTCTGCAAGTAGGTTTGTTTGTACAAACACTTTTACACTTCAATTATATCTTATATCTTTAAACGAGCAATTCTTGTATATATGTATATATATAATCTGAATCTCGGAAACGGCTCCAACGATTTTCATGAAATTTAGTATACAGGGGGTTTCGGGGGCGATAAATCGATCTAGCTAGGATTCATTTTGATAAAATGTTGTTTTATTCGTGTTTTCAATGATCAACTTTATCGATAATCTTATTATTTTAAATACAATTTACCAAAAAATACCGTGCAAAGCTCGGTCATCCAGATATTTGTTTTTAAACTAGAAGAGGTGGGCGTTTCCTATCTACCTATCTACTCTGAGAAGAAAGACCTTAACAAACTCAGAGGTCACAGTCTCTTTTAAAGTGCAAATATAATCATGGTCGGATAATGTGAAGATTTTGGGATTAATGTCTGAAATGGTCTTAAGAGGAAAGAACCACACAAATTGAGTGGACCTGTCCAACCAGTGCACGCATTTATCAGTAAGCATGCAGCTCGACTCAGAACATAAGGACCTCAATGATTCGACGAACAATACCAAACAAAGGACATTAGTGTCTGCCGCATTAACTAGGTATTCTAACTGTCAGACTATCATTAAAAATAACTGAGTAGTTATTTCCTGTTAAACAGAAGAATGGCTAATTTTATAATTTACTTTGATTATTTATTAATTTGATTTGCTCGCACTATGCAAGACGTACCAAATGACAAATTCGGGAAATGTTAAGAAATACAGTACTGATAATAGAACACTATAATATGAAATGATTTTATAGATTATCCAAAACCAGATTCCGATAGCACGATAACCAATAAATACGAACCTTATTGAATATTTCATAAAGTCAGATATGGCACAGGCTCGACAGTATACGGCTGTAAATTAGTGATCCGTCGAAACGCACCTTAATTGGTGTGCTAATTGACTCGCTGATTGGTGGACCCTGGCTTCAACCCCTACGTATAATTCACGCTTATTGCTTACACAAAATATTAAAAATAAGCACTCAAACTATAGCGTTTAAATCCTTACGTATACTAGTGGATTTATTGCCATCGTTTCACTAAATTAATTCATATTTATTACTTATGTTAATACACAAAAACATAACGTCTTGTTTCTCGGAAGGGTTGGGCAGAGGTGTACTTATAGTACACCCACATTTCGCCTATTATGTTTAAGTTCCATGTAATAGGGAGTGAGTCGGGGGCGAACCAAACTAAATATCTATGATTCCCACTCCTAGATAAAAGTGGCAACGCTTTTGGGATCCAGATAGGGATATCTATGGTTCACAAAAGGTTACTAGAACATCAGGATTTTGAATCAGAATGTAAAGAGTTAGTAATAACATATTTATAGTTAAAATATGATACGCAGTGTAATAGTATGTACTGTATTTGTACTGTATGTAGCAATCTTGTATTCTCCATAATTCCTCCGCTGTCGTATGGATACTATGTGGTGAGAGTAATATACTTCTACTACTATTGAACCTAGTTTCATTTAAGTTAACAGGGCGCCATAACGGACCTAATACTCTATTGTCATCAACCGGGCACAAATTCAGGCTCTGGGTTGCTCCTGAGAAATTCCAACCCAGCACCTCAAGCTCAGCAGTATCGCTAACGGCTACTAGACCAACGAGACAGTTAATTTTAACCTTAATTATTAAAGGCACTATCTCAAACAAATACCAAGTATATAGATAAAGCAATAAAGACCTGAATTGGGAACCTGCCGAGGCAATTCCACTGTGAGTGTACAATACAATAAAGCTTGATTTAGGGAGACTACGAGTACCTACACATCATAGTATAGGTACATATAAAAACTTAGGACTGATACTTTACCTACTATGTTGGGTCGGCTTCCAGTCTAACCTGATGCAGTTGAATACCAGTATTTTACATGGAGCGATTGCCTATATGAGCTCCACAACCCAGCATATCGGTAATACGCTACCCTTGGTGAGACTGATTGTCAGACTTTCGGCCTTCTGACGGCCTGTAACGACTGTCAAAGATACATGAATGACAGCCGGGACCAACGGCTTAACGTGCTTTCCGAGGCACGGGGAACTCTCGGTTTGTAAAGATCGAACCACGAATCAACCCTGTCAAGCGTTACCTGATAGATCGACACGTGTGGCTGCTATTACTTAGCCACGAGCCCCTCAGACCAATCAATGACCACAACCATAAAATGCCATAAGGAAAACATTTGGTAATCAACAAAAAAGTAGACCATAATGCCCTACACTTTAGTACCTCTGAGTACATTCTTTTTAGTTACTTTTATATCTGAGAGTACTACATTTATTATAACTACGCAATCTCTCGTATTTTTCTCTCAAGCAACAAAACTATCGCGACAAAAACAACCATTTGTCCCAAAACCTTCTTACTTTTACTTCAGGTGGCCCGATTTCGATCAATTACTTTAAAAGCTAGCCAAGAAAAGCATCATAAGTACTTACGCGTTGCTTTTATTCCCACGTCAGTAACAAACGGGAGCAGAAAACAACATTCATAAAAACGTACCGCTTTACTAAGACGTAGAGAAATATTTATGCAGCTTATGCCGTTATTGCTCTCCCTTTGTTTAGCCTTTCTTCCGATGTAATTCTTCGAATAAACAACTCTGAGAAACAGATATATTTTTGTACGGTTCTTTTTCGCTTGTCATTTGTACCTATTTGGGCTAGTCCACATTTTTCTCTATAGTATGTTCCGAAAATATCTGATTAATATAATATTTATTAGCAATATTTATTAGCAAAGAACATTTGACACAGATTTGCATACACATATTCGTTACAATACAAATACAGTAATATACAGTCAAAATACAAAAATTTGAGCCCTGTCTCCTAAACTAGGAAGATCCTGTATCTTAGGAGGCAGTGTCTTCGTCAGTGATTAAAATGTAAACTAACTTATCTATTTCCAGATAAGTTAGTTGTGGATATGGTAGTAGTAGTATAGTATATAGTAGTATGTCCCCTACGAATCGTGTGCTTTGATTGGTTATTTTATTCCTATCTTTTCTTACTAGTACCTGGATGCCCGAGCAGCGCTCGGTTTTTTTTTTTTTTTGATAAATTGTGTTTTTTAGAAATCATATTTAACCTCTAAGCCCCTGAGATACCACATATGGTATAGACACAATCGTTTTGTAATTGTCTGTAATTACGGTAATTGACTGGTTAAATACAAATTACATTTGTTATTTACTTCCAATAAAAAAAATCATAAGTTTATAGTTTAAGTTAGTTATCGATAAAGTTGATTATTGAAAACACGCATAAAACTACGTTTTCTATATATGAATCCTAGCTAGATCGATTTATCGCCCCCGAAACCCCCTGTGTACTAAATTTCCGTGTACTAAAGCCCGGCGAGTTCTAAAAAGTTACCTTTTTAGGCCTCCAGCCGGGGCTTATTATACTTAAAAACTAAAGCAAAAGCTCTAAGGGTTACCCCAAGGGGGGTACGAACCTCGGCTTAGGCAATCACTGGTGGGGGACACAGCAAAGGAGTGGCTGGATCTGGGTTAAATTATTTATGGAAGGAGGAGCCGTTTCCGAGATTCAGATTATATATATACATATATACAAGAATTGCTCGTTTAAAGATATAAGATATACTAACTTACTTTGCATTTTACAGTTAAGGTTCATTTTATTACCTCAATTTTCGTTGGTTTTCTTTCAATTAAAATTTAACTAGTGATCGCCCATTGGTCGAAATTCGACCGTACTTCATTTGAACAGAAATACATAATTAAATGAAAAAAAGTATATAATAATAAATATAAAAAAATAATATGGTTATATTTGACATTCAGTAACACTATTGACAAATTGTTGACGCTGTACTACTGTGGAGAGGGTTCGCTGGCGGGATGGTGATGGCCAGGACCAGGACGTAGGTGTAATGAGTAAAGAATACTTCTTCAGGACTCTCTTCTTTATTTTCTTAATACTTCTTAACTGCTGGATGTGGAATGAATTATCTCAGTGCTCTGTTTTGAAGTGAAAACTTCTTAGCGGCCTTGTGCACTTTTTTTGTAATGGGTAAAAAATGTTAAAACTCGCGTCAGGACACGTGACCCTGATCGAAAATTCGTAAGATGGACGGAGAGTGATTTTTCTGAGAGATAAACTGTTTAATGTAATATAAATTGTCATGTTTGTGTACGATAGCGCAATAAATAAATATTGTATTCTACCACATAAATGATAGTACTTTTATACTGATCATTAAAGCAATTCGTGCAAAATTATTCCCTAACCATTCCAAAATATCAAAAATGCACAACGTTAATATTCAAGTTTTCACTTCTGCCGGCACTCCCAGAGTGCAAACCGTCGTTTTTTTTTATAGAATTTTCCTTATTATTTTTAATTAATTATGACAGTTCAAAATGTCATAATTATAACCAGCCTGTACAATCTATGACCAAACTGTACAATCGTGAGGCATACAACCTCTACAGTTTGCACACGACACTAAGTTTTGTATGGGAAACCTACTAATGCCATACTTGACACTCCCCATAAAACCACAAAAAATATTTCATAAAAATCTAAAATATATTCCTATCGTCGCTAATACAAATACTATTAAAGACAAATATTCTCGATATAATCATAGATTTTAAAAATGAAATAGGTTATATATCTATAAAATTAATTTATTACCTATGGTTATACTTGACATTCAGTGAGACTATAGACACAAAATATTAAAGACATGTTTTTGATTGGACCGCAGGTTTGGACCATAAACAAAAGAATTTCTATGCATGTGTGTATTAAATACACGGTAATGAATAGTAGTGTGTGTAACATGTTATTTATTGAAAATAATGTATTTTTACGCATAATTTAAAAAAAATATTAGCATTCGTCACTTCTTCTCTGTGTAAACTATAAGTGTGCGAAATTTCATACTCCTCCGTCCGCCCAATTTTCGTAAAAAGGGATCCAAAGTTTTCGCTTCACGTATTAATATATAGACTAGTGATCGCCCATTGGCCGAAATTCGACCGTACTTCATTTGAACAGAAATACATTATTAAATGAAAAAATATAGATAATAATAAATATAAAATAAAAACTTTTTAACAAAAAATTAAACCGCCGAAAAAAACTGAAAAGCATAAAATAATAAACCTTAAAATTATGAGTCGGTGCTTTGAGTGATCCTTGTTCATTGATTTTTCAGCGCCGACTCAAAATTTTAAGGTTTATTATTTTATGCTTTTCAGTTTTTCGGCGGTTTAATTTTTTGTAAAAAAGTTTTTATTTTACAATGTTTTGTAACTTTAATGTACTAATAATACTTGAAAAGGTATACCCTATCCAACAAAAAAAGAATTATCAAAATCGGACTACTCTGTATAAAGTTATGCGTGGTTATACATTACAATCAGTGAGTGAACAATCAATCATCCCCTGTTTTCCGACCCTTAGGGTTCGATTTTGTTTTCCAAATTTATAAGGGACCACTTTGGGAGTATACCCTTTCCAATTGAAGAAGAATTGTCACAATCGGACCACTATGTAAAAACTTATGAGTGGTCATACATAAAAAAAAAATACGCGTCGAATTGAGAACCTCCTCCGTTTGTTTTCGTCGGTTGAAAAAGAGAGTCTTGAAGAAGTATTCTTTACTCTTTACACCTACATCCTGGTCCTGGCCATCACCATCCCGCCAGCGAACCCTCTCCACAGTAGTACAGCGTCAACAATTTGTCTATAGTGTTACTGAATGTCAAATATAACCATATTATTTTTAACCGACGAAAAAAAAGGAGGAGGTTATCAATTCGACGCGTATATTTTTTTTTTTTTTTTATGTGTGACCACTCATAACTTTGTACATGGTAGTCCGATTGTGATAATTCTTTTTTTATTGAAAAGGGTATACTCCCAAGGTGGTACCATATAAATTTGAAAAACAAAATCGAACCCTAAGGGTTGGATAACAGGGGATGATTGATTGTTTACTCACTGATTGTAATGTATAACCACGCATAACTTTATACAGAGTAGTCCGATTTTAATAATTCTTTTTTCATTGGATGGGGTATACCTTGCCAAGTATTATTAGTACATTCAATCACAAAAAAATATAAAATAAAAACTTTTTAACAAAAAATTAAACCGCCGAAAAAACTGAAAGGCAAAAAATAATAATCCTTAAAATTTTGAGTCGGCGCTGAAAAATCAATGAACAAAGATCACTCAAAGCGACGACTCATAATTTTAAGGTTTATTATTTTTTGCTTTTCAGTTTTTTTCGGCGGTTTAATTTTTTGTTAAAAAGTTTTTATTTTATATTTTTTTGTGATTGAATGTACTAATAATACTTGGCAAGGTATACCCCATCCAATGAAAAAAGAATTATTAAAATCGGACTACTCTGTATAAAGTTATGCGTGGTTATACATGACAATCAGTGAGTAAACAATCAATCATCCCCTGTTTTCCAACCCTTAGGGTTCGATTTTGTTTTTCAAATTTATATGGGACCACCTTGGGAGTATACCCTTTTCAATAAAAAAAGAATTATCACAATCGGACTACCATGTACAAAGTTATGCGTGGTCACACATAAAAATAAAAAAAATATACGCGTCGAATTGATAACCTCCTCCTTTTTTTTCGTCGGTTAAAAATAATATGGTTATATTTGACATTCAGTAACACTATAGACAAATTGTTGACGCTGTACTACTGTGGAGAGGGTTCGCTGGCGGGATGGTGATGGCCAGGACCAGGATGTAGGTGTAAAGAGTAAAGAATACTTCTTCAAGACTCTCTTTTTCAACCGACGAAAACAAACGGAGGAGGTTCTCAATTCGACGCGTATTTTTTTTTTATGTATGACCACTCATAACTTTTTACATAGTGGTCCGATTGTGACAATTCTTCTTCAATTGGAAAGGGTATACTCCCAAAGTGGTCCTTTATAAATTTGGAAAACAAAATCGAACCCTAAGGGTCGGAAAACAGGGGATGATTGATTGTTCACTCACTGATTGTAATGTATAACCACGCATAACTTTATACAGAGTAGTCCGATTTTGATAATTCTTTTTTTGTTGGATAGGGTATACCTTTTCAAGTATTATTAGTACATTAAAGTTACAAAACATTGTAAAATAAAAACTTTTTTACAAAAAATTAAACCGCCGAAAAACTGAAAAGCATAAAATAATAAACCTTAAAATTTTGAGTCGGCGCTGAAAAATCAATGAACAAAGATCACTCAAAGCGACGACTCATAATTTTAAGGTTTATTATTTTTTGCTTTTCAGTTTTTTTCGGCGGTTTAATTTTTTGTTAAAAAGTTTTTATTTTATATTTTTTTGTGATTGAATGTACTAATAATACTTGGCAAGGTATACCCCATCCAATGAAAAAAGAATTATTAAAATCGGACTACTCTGTATAAAGTTATGCGTGGTTATACATTACAATCAGTGAGTAAACAATCAATCATCCCCTGTTTTCCAACCCTTAGGGTTCGATTTTGTTTTTCAAATTTATATGGGACCACCTTGGGAGTATACCCTTTTCAATAAAAAAAGAATTATCACAATCGGACTACCATGTACAAAGTTATGCGTGGTCACACATAAAAAAAAAAAAAATATATACGCGTCGGATTGATAACCTCCTCCTTTTTTTTCGTCGGTTAAAAATAATATGGTTATATTTGACATTCAGTAACACTATAGACAAATTGTTGACGCTGTACTACTGTGGAGAGGGTTCGCTGGCGGGATGGTGATGGCCAGGACCAGGATGTAGGTGTAAAGAGTAAAGAATACTTCTTCAAGACTCTCTTTTTCAACCGACGAAAACAAACGGAGGAGGTTCTCAATTCGACGCGTATTTTTTTTTTTATGTATGACCACTCATAACTTTTTACATAGTGGTCCGATTGTGACAATCCTTCTTCAATTGGAAAGGGTATACTCCCAAAGTGGTCCCTTATAAATTTGGAAAACAAAATCGAACCCTAAGGGTCGGAAAACAGGGGATGATTGATTGTTCACTCACTGATTGTAATGTATAACCACGCATAACTTTGTACAGAGTAGTCCGATTTTGATAATTCTTTTTTTGTTGGATAGGGTATACCTTTTCAAGTATTATTAGTACATTAAAGTTACAAAACATTGTAAAATAAAAACTTTTTAACAAAAAATTAAACCGCCGAAAAACTGAAAAGCATAAAATAATAAACCTTAAAATTTTGAGTCGGCGCTGAAAAATCAATGAACAAGGATCACTCAAAGCACCGACTCATAATTTTAAGGTTTATTATTTTATGCTTTTCAGTTTTTCGGTGGCTTAATTTTTTTATTTTCTTAATACTTCATAACTGTTGGATATGGAACAATATGGAATGAATTATCACAGAAATTTGTTCTGTTTTTATAGAATTTTCCCTATTATTTTTAATTAATTATGACGGTTCCAAATGTCATAATTATAACCAGCCTGTACAATCTATGACCAGCCTGTACAATCGTGAGGCATATAACCTCTACAGTTTGCACACGACACTAAGTTTTGTATGGGAAACTTACTAATGCCATACTTGACACTCCCCATAAAACCACAAAAAATATTTCATTTATCTAAATTAAATTCCTATCGTCGCTAATACAAATAATATTATAGACAAATATTCTAGATATGATCATAGATTTTAAAAATGAAATAGGTTATATATCTATAAAATTAATTTATTACCTATGGTTATACTTGACATTCAGTAAGACTAAAGCAAGGAACTTATACCCGACCCCTGGAATGTGCATTGTCAATTTGACACCATTATAAAAATAAACCTTATGTATATGTTACTAAGTTCTATTACAGACAATCACTTGGCCAGAGAGAAATTCGGTCCGAGAGAGAAAGCGTTGCGAGAGCCCTGTGTCCCTTTCTTGTAGTCCGGGAGCCAGCAACAGATTTTCATGACCAATTTCCTCTCGAGCGGTAGTTAGTAAAATGCATCAGAGTAAAGAATTATAAAGCCTCGTGAACGTCAGCTGGCGCTCGGTTGGGGGGATGAGCGGTTGTAGCCTCCCAAACACGAAGAAAAAAAAACTTTAAAAAAAAAATCAAACCGCCGAAAAACTGAAAAGCATAAAATAATAACCCTTAAAATTTTGAGTCGGCGTTTTGAGTGATCATTGATTCATTGATGTTTCAGCGCCACCGACTCAAAATTTTAAGGGTTATTATTTTATGCTTTTCAGTTTTTCAGCGGTTTGATTTTTTGTTAAAAAGTTTTTATTTTATATTTTTTTGTGGCTTCAATGTACTAAGAATACTTGGCAAGGTATACCCTATCCAACAAAAAAAGTATTATTAAAATCGGACTAATCTGTATAAAGTTATGCGTGGTTATACATTACAATCAGTGAGTGAACAATCAATCATCCCCTGTTTTCCGACCCTTAGGGTTCGATTTTGTTTTCCAAATTTATATGGGACCACCTTGGGAGTATACCGTTTCTAACAGAAGAAGAATTGTCGCAATCGGACCACTACGTAAAAAGTTATGCGTGGTCAAACATAAAAAAAAAAAATATACGCGTCGAATTGAGAATTTCCTCCGTTTTTTTCGTCGGTTGAAAAAATACATTCACTCATTTCCTCTCAGCTAAAAATTTATCAAATTGTAGCTCATCTAATATCTCAACGAAAATAAATAATCATCTGGTTACAACATAGTGTATTGTACGTCAGCTGGTGTCACGAACATGAAAAATTTATTTATATTTTTAGTGATTTGCTCTCAAACAAAAAATTACCTGATGATAGCTTATATGTTACGGTGGATAAATATATAGGTCAGCTGGCTGTATCTTGGTGGAGAAACCGTCAGCTGATACTTTGAAAGTTATTACATAGGAGTTAGGCAGAAGCATCTACTGCCAATTTAAATGCATCAGCTGACTAGGTTTCCCTCGACTTATTGTTAGCTGTTTTTTTTTTATTTATCGCATCAGTATATTAACAATCAGCTCACAAATTTTCATTTGGGAGGAAATGACGTATCTTTAATTATTCGACATAGCGCTTCAATATGAGAGTTGAGTTGAAATAAATATTCCATATCAATGTTTTTGAAACGAATAAGTATGTAATCAAATCATTTTAGATATTTTTAAAAAATTAAATAATCAACTAGCTTACTATTTAAATTTTTAGTTAAAAATAATTTTTGTTTGAGAGGAAATCACTAAAAATAAAAATATTTTTTTATGTTCGTGACACCAGCTGACGTACAATACACTATGTTGTAACCAGCTGATTATTTTTTTTTGGTTGAGATATTAGATGAGCTACAATTTGACAAATACCAAGATACAGCCAGCTGACCTATATATTTATCCACCGTAACATATAAGCTATCATCAGGTAAATTTTTGTTTGAGAGGAAATCACTAAAAATATAAATAAATTTTTCATGTTCGTGACACCAGCTGACGTACAATACACTATGTTGTAACCAGATGATTATTTACTTTCGTTGAGATATTAGATGAGCTACAATTTAACAATTTTTTAGCTGAGAGGAAATGAGTGAATGTATTTTTTTTTCTTCGTGTTTGGGAGGCTACAACCGCTCATCCCCCCAACCGAGCGCCAGCTGACGTTCACGAGGCTTTATAATTCTTTACTCTGATGCGTCTCACGAATTATCTCTCGAGAGGAAATAATTAACCAAATTTGCACCTGGCTCCCGGACTATTGAAGTAGGGTGCCCATAATGAACGAAATTATAAGATTATTTACGGGTAAATTCCATTGACGCATTTGACCAATAAAAAGTGTCCCAACCATTTTTTTTAAAAACGACGTCTGTTAGATTTTTACGACAATTAATACTAAACAAAATGGTTATTTGCCCAGCGCGCCAGATATTCCAGGTTATACAATAATAATCGACAGCAGAGCTTATGCGTTGCATTGCGTTTATGTTTACTGCGTTTTACTTTAATCCATCTTTAAAGCGTAACTAATTTTTTAAATCAAATTATTGGTTAATATATTTTATCCTGTTATATTCGTATCTACCTACATCATATTGCTTGGTCACCCTAATGAAAGGGATAGAGGGCTCTCGCGAAGCTATCTCGCTCGGACCGCGTATTGGCAGCCTGTGCGCATTCCAGGTTGGATTTAAGTTCCTTGGACTAAAGACACAAAATCAGGCTTACCAACTTAGGGGTTTTCCCAAATTTAGGGGGTAAATAAGAGGATTGAGATTTAGGGGCGTTCCATTCTTAGGGGTATTCTTAGGGATTTTTTTCCATCTTACATTTCTCATTGTGTTTTTGATTACAATAAAAGTATGAGCGACTTCTAGTACGGTTCCTCGATACTAAGAATGCAGAGTGAATGATTAACAAATGTCGCGTAATAAATGTAGACAAATATTACTACTGTGTGCCGGTCTATGATTACTGAACATTCGTTGGTTATTTTCATTATAATTTTTTAGCGGATTTTTTTAGTAATTGTGGTAATTTTAGGGGTTTTTAACTTAAGCTTTAGGGGTAAATATTTTTGGGTGTTGGTAACATTGCACAAAATAATAAAGACAGATTTGGACCATAAATAAAAGAATATCTATGCATGTGTGTATTAGATAAACGGTAATGAACAGTAGTGTGTGTAACGTGTTATTTATTGAAAATAATGTATTTTAACGCATAATTTAAAAAATATTAGCATTCGTCACTTCTTCTCTGTATAAACTATAAGTGTGCGAAATTTCATACTCCTCCGTCCGCCCAATTTTCGTAAAAAGGGATCCAAAGTTTTCGCTTCACGTATTAATATATAGTAGATAATGTTATTCAAACAACGATTGCTGGCAAAATTGATAAGACATAAAGTTCAAAACTTCTAAATACCTATATGTTAATGTATTACTCATTCCCCTTAGTAAGTAGGTAATAGTTTAAGGCGCTCCACCCGCTGCACCGCGCCCCGTCGCGTAGCGCGGGATGGCAGATTTTACCGTTGTATGCAAGTATCTCAATTTATATAGAAATCAGGTCTAGCACAACACGCTGCTGACGCGGAAATGCGCGGGAAGGCGCCCCGTGAGTTATACGTCGCTCCGCGCACCGCGGCGGGACGCATCTTCAGTGGATGAACCGCCTTTTTTTTTCTGGATGGGAAATCATCTAATGACTTCTCCCGCTCTGGGCGGAGCGGGAGGGCGTGTCAGACTTTTACTGACTAAAATCCACCCGTGTTCCATCAGTAGCCCATGTGCCAGGGTCACGGTATCTCCTTCGAACAATCACGAGACCCCGGAAGTCCCATATTACAACACGTCACTCAATACTTGATCCGTGTGGTGCCAGACGTAAATAATAGCACCATCCCATTTCGTTCCGTGGGTGTCGTACGAGGCGACTAAGGGACTTACTAGAGAATGGGCAGCAGCATTTTCTATGAATTTTACCACCTTACTGCGATCACCAACCCGCCTGCCAAGCGTGGCGGATATGGCAAAGCCCCCCAAATTTGGGGAGGCCTATATCCAGCAGTGGAACTCTTTTGACTCAAATGATGAGGTTGACGATGACTTAATACTCAATCATTACTTAAAACTAGTTTCAACCAATCAAATGGCTTGAATCTAGTAAGTAGTCTTTAAGTAATGCTTGAGTAGTGAGTGACAACTGTAATACGGACTTAACAGTTTAACCTGAACAGCGTTTGTTTACACATTCGTCTGACACTTTTAGAACAGACCATAAATTTTACCTATTTAGGAAAAACATTCGCAAGTGCTTAAGCTTTTACGTTCCACAAGGTATTATCTTGGGACCAATTTTTTCGTGAAAATGAGACGAGAGTAATCCTGCCTCATTTTCACGAAAAAAAATCCACCACCGTAGGCGCGAGCTTGCGGGTGGCGAGCAATGGGTGGCTCGCCGCCCGGTAAGGACCAAGCTCGGGTCGACGGCGCGTAGTGTTCCACGCGCGCCTCAAAGAGATGTCAGCAGCAGTGTAGGGGTCTACTAGGACCGATGCCTGCCGGGGTCGCGTGATTGTTCGAAAGAGATACCGTGACCCTGGCACATGGGCAACTGATGGAACACGGGTGGGTTTTAGTCAGTAAAAGTCTGACACGCCCTCCCGCTCCGCCCAGAGCGGGAGAAGTCATTTGATGATATCCCATCCTGAAAAAAAAAAAAAAAAAAAAGTGTAATCCTGCGGCCGTGTCGTTCGCCATGGGATACATTACACCTCCGCTGTTGTGGAGACACTGAATAGATAATAATTAATAATTAACCCTCCTTGTTGTCTGTAACACTACACAAGTATCACGTAATCTACACTTATAATATTATAAAGCTGAAGAGTTTGTTTGGTTGAACGCGGTATTCTCAGGAACTACTGGTCCAAATTGAAAAATTCTTTTTATGTTGAGTAGCCTATTTATTGAGAAAGGCTATAGGCTATATAACATCACGCTAAGATTAAAGGAGCGGAGCAGCAACGAAAAATGAACGAAAACTGGTAGGTGTAACGATGCGACGGGAAGGGTCAGGGGAGCAAAAATTTGACGCGGACGAAGTCGCGGGCAGGAGCTGGTAACAAATAAAACGAATGCCGATTAGTATCTAACTATACTTTCTTACGAATGCCTATTGTTCATAAAAGAGAATTTTATTATATCTACATAATGATGTAGCTCCTTATGTTTATTTTTTGTACTTTTAATAATGTGCTTTTTACACTGGAGCTTTCATAGAGGCGTCTCATTAATATTTGATAAATAATTTTAGTAATAAGCTTAGTTATTTGTAACAATACATAAATATATAAACTCACGCCTTTTCCTCATGTGGGCAGGCAGAAACTACAAAATGCCTGCTACGATCCTAACATACTATTTTTGCTTCATGTTCTTACATCAGGTCATACACGCACGACAGTTACCAGTACTAAACTCCTGACCGTTCCGACGAAAGGCCTTTTATTTCCATCGGGGGTCAAAAATAGAAATTTTGATAATCAGTTTATCAACATTTTGATTGAAAAACAAAACTATTGACCAAGAAAACATGTTACAAAAACTGTAACCAGAGCCTTCCAACTATTTCCAGATCCCCAACAACTCTAGAGCAGGAATGGATATTAAAGAACTGCCGTGTCAACCCAGAAAAGCCACTAGGTCCCTGTCCAGAACTATACGAGGAGTATACAGACCCTGTACTAAAGCCAGAACCAGCTCCTCCACCAGCAGCTGGCGTCAAGTGCGTGATGGCATCGTTCAGAACACAATCGATGTATGAGGACTTTGATTTTGTAAGTACTAAAAACTATAGTAAATATTTCCTTATTAATTATCATCATTTTAATCAGCCTTTAATGCTCCCACAACTGGGACTTCGGCCTCCTGTCTTTGATAGGGAATAACGCGGGCCCAGTGCGGGTTAGTAGATGTCACACGTCCTCGAATTTTTGGTTCTAGGACATGCCGGTTTTCTCATGATGTTTTCCTTTACCGTTTTGATAGCAATGGTAATGAAATAATTTACACAAAATAAACATGTCTGAGTTCGAACGTTCGACCTACAACGCGTATGTAAATCACAGTCGTAATCACTGGGCTACCACTTCAGTCTCCTTGTTTATATTTTGGCCAAATTTTATTTAAGTGGAACTGTCCTTCAAACATGGGTTTTCATCACCATCTTGACTTAAGCCTTTATTATTCTATTTGTTATGATTGCGGAAATCCTTATGGATTATCCTCGCCATAGGAGATTACAGGGTTATCTTGGACTCCAAACAACTCAGTTCTTTATATTACCATCAGTCGAGTGTGTGGGATATACCCGGACATGTTCTTATCCAAGTGTTCATACAAAAATAGAGATCAGTAATTAAAGTTTCAGAAAATGTACCAAACTATTTCAAAATTACGTGATACTTAAACACCAGTTAAAGGTTTCGTCTGACAAATTCATCATAATTTTAAGTTTTTCGATCAAATTTATGAAGACGGTTATTATCTCTTGTCTTCAGAACAAAGGATACAATTTCTTTGCTTTCGACGGTTCGATGTCGGATTCCTCGAGCTGCTTTAGCGACAGTTAATCACCTCTTACTGTTAAATCTTCTTTCTAATACAATTATCTCCAGAACTCCTACTATAAGTCCTAGAGAATCTTTTGTTTTTGTTTAAAAAAAATATTTAATTTGATAGTTAAAATTTGGATTAAAAATTACGATTATTACTTTAAATATGTAGCTCTTAGTTTATGTTTAGGGAATCTTTTGTTTTCTTTTAAAAGAAATATTTAATTTTATACTTACAATTTGCATTCATATTTAGTTCTTTGATTAAACATTACGATTATAACTTTAAATAGTCTTTTATTTACAAGTTATCTCAATAGAACTACATGATACATCATTTTATCCAAAGCACACCGTTGTGGTACAAAATTTATTTTTCTTTTTCTGTAGGTAAATTTTAAGTTATGCCGTTTTAATTTACAGTATACGGAACAACCCACGCTCCACAACGATTCACAAGAACAGCTGACAAATGGAAATGGGTTCGAAAATTCGTCAAATGGTGTTAAATTAAATAACACTGCTAACCACTCAGAACCTAGTGTAATAAGCAAACTATCAGAAGCTGCAGAAATTACTGACCACCAGTCAGAGTCTGAAGTATTTATAAGTGATTCTTGTTTAGAAGCTGTACCACGTTCTAGTGACCTTTCATTAATTACAGAGCTTCCTAATGATTTGGATGCAGAAGTCAGTTTTTCAAAGTATAGATCAACGCAACATTATTAAAAACAACCCATTCAAAATAAGTGAAGCTAAAATTATTTTCTACATGCCTTGTCAGAATATTTCAAATGGATTCTGAACGTGTTCATAAAAAAAAAAAACATTATAACAAACAAATATGGCAATAGGTAGGTAGCTAAGGAGAAATAAATGGGTTTTCTCCGCATACTGTTTTTGCTTCCGAATTCCATAATACCCCTTTTTTATTATAACATCCAGTTTTGACAATTTTTGATGACAGTTCCAGTGGTAAGTGGTCAACTCAACTTAGCTTATAACAAACCAATGCTGGAGACAAGACATAGTAGGTAGGTATCTTAAAAAATGAGCCACGATACCAGTGTACCTTCTTCTTCTTAGCGTGTCGATAGCAATATAAATATTGTAAGCCCATAATTTTGGTAGGTATGAGCTTGGCAATTTCAGCAGCGTATGTAAACTCCTGCAGCGTTCAAACAACAGGACACGCTGGACAAGATATTAAGTGCGCATTGTTTGTGGAACAGCGCCACAATTACACTGCAGGGCGAAGTCATCTCCTACCAAGGTCGCGAAATTTGTTTTAAAGAGTTACCGTGGCCCTGGCATATAGGCAACTGAAGGAACACGGATGGGTTTTAGTCAGTAAAAGTCTGATACACCCTCTCGCTCCGCCCAGACGTATGTTGCTCTTGTTAGGTTTTTAAGAATTTCAGTATTTAATTTGATATAAAAGTTGTTTTTGTGGTAATATTTGAACACATACTTGACCGGAAGCAATAGAAAATAACGTTTAAAATATTATGGGTCTTAGGTTTTTAAGAATGTCAGTATTTAATTTGATTTAAAAGTTGTTTTTCTGGTAATATTTGAACACTTACTTGACCGGAAGTAATAGGAAATAACATTTAAAATATTATGGGTGTAAGGGTTTTAAGAATGGCAGTATTTAATTTGATTTAAAAGTTGTTTTTCGGGCGACATTTGAACACGTGCTTGACCGGAAGTAATGTTAAAGAAAGAAACGTTTAAAATATTATGGATGGGGAGATGTTCGGTGGGATTGGGGACTGGCATTCTGATTTCAGCTCTTGTCGAGTTTGGGCATAACCCTTGAGTGCTTCTTAAGTGTGCTTAACGAATTTATTGTACTGTGGATAGTGAATAAATATTGATTATTAAGAAATAAACGAGTTAATAATTTTTAAAGTGAGTATTATTGTTCCTGTTGTGATGTTCGGCAATGGGCAGTGTGAGTTTATTTGCCTACTTTTACTTTATTCGATCTAGGTCTTTAATATTAAAGTTAATCCAACAATTCAGAAGTGACACATACCCACGTGCTTGTCTGGTTTGAATTTAATTTTTCATATTCATATAATAGTTAAGTTAAAATATAATAGTAAGGTAAAATATAATAGTTATCCCTGCTAATACAATCCTAAATAGCCCTGATGTACCTAGGGTAGGGTGGAAATATTCTAATATAGCTTTGATACATTGTTTTCTCGAGTTCGTGTTTTTATTTTTGAATAAATACATAGGTGCCCTTGTGTGTGAGTTGCAGAAAAGTGCCGCGTGATGGTAGCTCATTGCAGTGTCGGCTATCAACGCCTGAATGACGCCGATCGAGCCTGAACAGAGCCTCACCCCATAGTCGCGCTCGGCAGGAGACCTGCGATGATCGCAGCTGAAGCTGGATGCGGAGTGCAAGCTGGAACGAGAGCTCGTTCGCATGCGTGTGCCCGAGGAAGAAGTGCACAAGCGGCGTAGCCTGCCGCAACGTGCCGGTCCCGGAAGGCTGAGCACGAGAGGTGATCACCGGCCGTGTGCAGCGATCGTCAGGCCGGCAGTCCAACGGTACATAGCAGGCATCATGATGAAAACAAGATTGGCAGCCATGGCCAACATGTGTCCGGAGGAAGCCAAAGGTGGTAAGAAGATCCTTCATCTTCAAAATGTCGTTTAAATGATTTGTTCACGTTCACTCAACGCGATTTGGGCACACTTTTCTCTGCGTTAGGTGATGTAAATTTCGCAAGATGATCGTCTGAATAGCTCAAATGTTAATTTGCATCTGTATGCTATTATTTTACACATCAGCTCTTTTAAAACTATATAACCCCATTTTTTTTTTGACTTATTTATAGTAATATAGCAATGTGATGCAATCACTCGAATCTATGACAATGTGAATGCAACCAAGCAATACTCAGAACGTTTTATTTATCATAAAACCAAATCGCTTTTCTGTTTTGTTTGTGGAAAAAAATAAAAATAAAGTGTTATGCCATACAATTTCACAGCCGTAATGACAATTCGAGACTTATTGAAGTTAGCTTATAGGTCTAACTTTCATATGCGGAATTAATATTATCGTCTATGATTCTTGCATTTTAGTAAATATTTTTATAGGCCACAAGATTTCTTAATAAGTAGCGAATCACAAATAATATTAGTTTAATAGTAGTTAGTACCAGGCTACCCACTGACCAATTGTTGCTCTACTCAAAGCCGACCATGTAAAAAAACTAGCAAAATCTTTGAAAAAAAAAACGACTTTTTACTACAATGCAAGGTGAAAAAAAACCGTATTTTCCTTAAATTCATGTTGGGCTGCTGCTAACACAGGGGAGTTAGAGGGGGGTAAAATTTTGGTTATTTTTTTTTTGCCTAGGACGCACCGTTTACGAGATATTATTTAATTTCATGCTTTTCAGTTTTTAACTGCTATGTCGCCGCGTGACTTAGTATCGATTGTGACTTTGTGAGAAGTATTGGTAGGACTAGGATTAGGGCCACCCACCCATAAGGGCGTGCATTTTCAATATTTAGTTAGATGCGTATAGGGCTATACTGTGCATAAGCAGTACCAGGCTACGTCGGCCAAGCTTCGTACATTATCGGCGGGGACAAGTGGGCCTACATCGGCAATTTCTTATTCTAATACCCATTCCTTCCTAGTCCTGGGTATAATCGGTGTATGTCACGCAGCAAACGGCGGAACCTAGCAGCATCCGTGGGTAGGCTTCTTAAAATATTTTGCCGGTACATGTATTCGCCCATGTACCACTTTAACCGCCGCTGACTCCTACACGTGCGACATTGGCGTTTTAATTCTAGCCATTGCCGCTCTATGGTATTTTTGTGGACCACGCACCGAACGTTATTTGTGCCTGGTACTGGGATCCCAAGGCTGGGATCCACACTCCAGAATAATGCCATCCACACTCCAGAATAATGTACAGTAATTTAGGTCTAGAAATGATCTGTATGTTCAGACAGGCTCCTATTTTTCCTCGTGTAATTCAGTACCTAGTTATCACTAGGATCAATATTCTCTGTGATTTAAGGTAAATAAAATGCAAAGATTCAATGTAATGTAATACTAACCAAGTATAAACAAGTTCTCGAATTTCATAATCAGTAGAAACGTGAATATTTACAACAGAACCCGCGCTTATAATATTTGATCACTCTTCGTCTGTTAAGTGTTTAAATAATGTATACATATTATTTACTTATTGAACTAGATATGTTAATAGAGCCAAAAAGCGTGGAATGGAAAAAAAAAGTGAACAATCATTGTATTGTCTGCGAGAAGGAAGGGTTCGCAGGCAATGCAGTGCAATGAATGATGTGATTTGTGAAAAGGAAGGGTTCACAATCACTGCTTTACCTTGAATGTGCTATTAGTGAGAATGAAGGGTTCACGATAGCACATGATAGGAGATACGACTATTGTCTGCGAGAAGGCAGGGTTCGCAGACAATGCTTACAATTTTTAAGATAAGATTTCTTTGTGTAAACGTTGTATACATTTAAGAGCATAAAAGATTTTTATTTATATTTATTTATTTATATTACATGGTTTAAGTTCACTTATGTTTAGCCGTAAGTATCGGCGTACAAATATTTCCATAACATTAAAAGAGCTAACAACAACAAAAATCAAAAGGAATTACATAAAATGGACATGATAAAGTTTATAAATTAGACATTATTTTAATGTTTTAATGTCAAAATACTACATTCAAACATATTCATTATTAGTGTCAGGAGATTGATAAAATTATTCAGTCATTAAAAACTAAAAAAAAACGGAAACACTGTAATACACTTTTTTTTCCAAAAGAAACATTTTGAAATCCATTCAAAATGTTTCTTTTGTTTGAATGCTTTACTATTTAGCTCCTCATATTCATTTATTTAATTTTTGTCACAGGTACACTCACAGATACAGAACGGACACGGATACACTTCTAATTAGCATTTTAGTATCACTGAAACATACCTATGAGGTATACAATATTTGTCTGTTAGTCAATGTTATATAATTGGCTATGTTAAAAATAATTAACAATAATACAGATACTCTCTTAATTGTTGCTGGTTATTATCCATTGCTTTGGCTGTTTTAGGCAACTTCATTTTACATTAATTATTATATTTAAAGTGTCAAAATTTTAGTCGACCTCATATTACAGTTATTCATATAGATAATTATTACAGTCATGCAATTTACATTAGATAATTAAAAATATATATAAGTTTAACATGTCAAGTTTTAGTCAATCTCATACTATATTAATTATCTACATAGTGTAAAACAAAGTCACTTTCCTCTGCCTGTCCCTGTATGCCTAGATCTTTAAAACTACGCAAGGGATTTTGATGCGGTTTTCTTAATAGATAGTGATTCAAGAGGAAGGTTCATATGTATAATTTGCGGGCGAAGCCGCTGTCAAAAGCTAGTTAAATATAATTATTACGGTCATCTAATTTACAATAAATGAGTCAAAACAAATTTATTCAGTAATTCGGTCATTCAGAAATTCGTTAATTAAATAATACGTTTTATATATGAGAAATTCTTTTGGCTTTAATTTCAATATATTTGTTGATGATATATTCTTAACACAGTTTGGGAGTTTTTTTTATAGATTTTAATTTCAATACCAAATGCACTCGATTTAGATGTAATTGTTCTACATTTAATACCTTTAAGTTCAGTTTATTTTTATCTCTCATTTCTCAACATTTCATAGTTACTTATATCGCGTTTTATCATCATTCCAACGTTTTGGCAATATGTTAAAAATAGTTGGCGCCATGTAGATGATACTCATGTGTGCCGTGTTTGCTGGATAGACTCGAAGAATGGTCATGTCCCGTCTGTTACGCGGTACAATTTCCTGTAGACGTGGAAACAAATTGGTGCTTGTTTTAACAAACATTGCGGTTTCGGGGATATACATACAAGGAAGAGTTAATATCTTGTACCTTTTAAAATATGGTTTTTATGTATCGACCGTTCTTGGCCCAAAGTACATTTAATGCATCTCTTTTGGGGCCTTAAATGCCAACTCAATGTCGGTAGAATTTCCCCAAAATATGATGTCGTATCTTAAGGGAGTCGCAACTATACCATGGTAGGTCGGAATCACGGTATCTACATTCACAACTGCAGCTAGAGTGCAATGCAAATGCAGAACTACAATTTTTGTGCAGAAGTTCTCGATTTGTGATTTCCAGTCAAGTCTTTTGTCAATTATTAGTCCAAGTAATTTAGTAGTATTTACGATTTCAACGATTTTATTATTTATAATTACGTCCATATTTTCTGTAGTCTGTCGTTGGCTAAAAGTATGATTTTAGTTTTATTTAAAAAAATCTTTAAATTTTTATTATTTAACCATTCTATTGTTGATGTCAAGGTATTGTGAATGTCAAGTTTATATTGGATCATGTTATTGCTATTACTAGAAATTATCACCGTGCTATCATCTGCAAATAGTCATAGGGTGTAAAACTGATTTTGGCAAGTCATTAATGCAAAAAGTGGAGGTTCAAGGTGGAGGTACAATACCTTGTGGCACACCAAAAGTAGTCTGACTGAGTAGTATTTATATTAATTCTAGTGATTTGTCTTTTGCGTTCTATTGTCTTCATAGGATTTAATTAGATTAAGAACATTACCTCTTTTATCATATGTGTCAAGTTTTTTTAAATTAAAATGACATGGTTTACGTAGTCAAATGCTTGAGTCATATCACAGAAGATAGCACATACAGGTGTTTGGTCCATTTCTATCAATACAGTGTATAAAAAGTCGTAGATCGCCATATTTATAATCTTATTTGCGCGAAATCTATTTTGCTCATTACATAATCTTTTCTTTTTCAATGTAACCATTTAGTTCATTTGAATGAATTTTTCAAATATTTTCGAAAAGATAGAAGATAGAAGAGAACCAGAGAAATAGGTCTATAGAATTGTTTATGTTTGTGATGTTGAATTATTTGTTTGTGATGTTGGAAAATGATTATTTAATGATATGTGATTCGTAAGAAAGAAGGGTTTACGATCACTGATTGACCTAGAATGTGCTATTTGTGAGAAGGATGGGTTCACAGTAACACATGATAGGAGAGACGTGTATTGTCTGCGAGAAGGAAGGGTTCGCAGACAATGCATTTAATGTTAAATATTGGATAATGAAAAGTTGACCTAGAATGTGCTATTTGTGAGAAGGATGGGTTCACAGTAGCACATGATAGGAGATACGTGTATTGTCTGCGAGAAGGAAGGGTTCGCAGGCAATGCAGTGCAATGAATGATGATGTGATTCGTGAGAATGAAGGGTTCACGATCACTGCTTGACCTTGAATGTGTTATTAGTGAGAATGAAGGGTTCACGATAGCACATGATAGGAGAGACGTGTATTGTCTGCGAGAAGGAAGGGTTCGCAGACAATGCATTTAATGTTAAATATTGGATAGTGAAAAGGCTCACAAAATAAGATTTTCTTCAAATTAATGTTATTTTTGATTTTTTTTTTGTTCTTTCTGATTTTATTGCGATTTTTTTAATTGTATTGAGATATTGTAATTTTATTGAGATTATATAAAATGAAGGAGTGGAGTCAGAGTGTCGTAGTAGCCGAATGTTAGGTTACAATTCACAGCCATGACGGGTCATTGTGACTGCGTGCATGAGGACATGCACGGGGTCAGGATGGCCGAATGTTAGGTTTTTAAGAATTTCAGTATTTAATTTGATATAAAAGTTGTTTTTCTGGTAATATTTGAACACTTACTTGACCGGAAGTAATAGGAAATAACATTTAAAATATTATGGGTGTAAGGGTTTTAAGAATGGCAGTATTTAATTTGATTTAAAAGTTGTTTTTCGGGCGACATTTGAACACGTGCTTGACCGGAAGTAATGTTAAAGAAAGAAACGTTTAAAATATTATGGATGGGGAGATGTTCGGTGGGATTGGGGACTGGCATTCTGATTTCAGCTCTTGTCGAGTTTGGGCATAACCCTTGAGTGCTTCTTAAGTGTGCTTAACGAATTTATTGTACTGTGGATAGTAAATAAATATTGATTATTAAGAAATAAACGAGTTAATAATTTTTAAAGTGAGTATTATTGTTCCTGTTGTGATGTTCCGCAATGTGCAGTGTGAGTTTATTATTATTACATATACACATTACACGTACACATTACATTAAATTAGCTTTTTTCGTTAGTTTGACGATTTTTACTAACGTACTCCTTGCCATTACTCCTACCGCAAGCTGCATTAAAGTTCGTTCCAAAAAGGCTTTTAGTAAAATCCTTAAGGCAAATGATAGCAGACTACATAGTGGATACTGATGGAATAATCAAATTTAGAACGAAAATTCTGATGTCACTTTTACCTTTGTCAAATCATGTCTTTTTGAGGAATTGACAGAATCAATCATTGCCTTTCCATTATTTATTTTTACAGAAATCTGTATAAAACAGTGTGTAAACGGATTTTATAAAGTTTTACAGAATTTGCTAAGCAATTAGAAAAAAACTTCGCCCAAGTTTTGAGATAGAATTTTACTAAACGTAACAAGGTATACTTTTACGCTTTTATATTAATGTATTTTAATGTATTTGCAAAAAAATAATGGGCTGTGTAATCATATTAAAGCTTTGCTAAATAATTGAAATTATTCATCAACTTCTGCCGCGATAAAATATTTGTCTCTCAGGAAGCGACGCGCGCTTTACTCGTGGTAACCAATTGTACAAACACGCTGAGAATGTGTATGAAGCCGAGTAGCGTCAGCACATAGTACATATACGCATACACACACACACACACACACTCCCGACACACAGATACACACACTTCCAACTTCGCTATTATCTCGGACGGTACCGAGCTCTTGCGCATACGCACATATTCAGAGCGTGTTGGTAAACTTATTAACCACAAGTACAGCGCGCGTCACTTCATGGAACAGAAGAAAACATAACTTTAAATTTAATTGCTCTTTCAATTTCCGTTCAAATGATTGTTTTAACACTGAAAACTGCAGTAGCTGTGCACATTCTAAGTTCTTCCGTGCGGACACAACGTACTGTTGTTACAGACGTTAGTTACACTCTACCTGGTCTGTAGACATTTTTAGGGTTCCCAACCTAAACGATGCCAACTATTAATTAATGGTTGACGCAAACGGAACTTCCGCTTAGGTACCTCGCGACCGTCCATCTGTCACAGAGTTGCACCTTTTAAACCGCGGTAGGTACTATGGCTGCTTTAAAAGCACATTATACGAGAAAACAAAATAAGGGACTACTCACACTTATTCAGCTCCATTCGCTCTATTTCGCTGAATGATTTTGGTCGCACTTATACAGTTCTATTTCTGTCAGCCGTGTACAGCGTCGTAAGAATGAGAAAAGCCGTCATAGCGTATTATCTCCGCTCAAACACTTCTATTTTCTGCGTACGGCGCTAAATATGCTGCGAAGACGGAAAGCTACTCATTTAGTATTGTGCATTCTACATGGACAGTTCTACGTGAATAAAAATGCGAAAAGCTGAACGAATGCATACGCGTCTCCATACAAAATCGTTGTTTTGTATGGGCAAAAGCTGAATAGATCTGAATAAGTGTGAGTAGTCCCTAAAAAGTAAAGGAGCCGCACTCAAGAATCGTGTTTAAAAATGTGTAGTGTTCAATATCTTAGGGTGGTACGGAACCCTTAGTGTGTGAGTCCGACTCGCACTTGGCCGCTTTTATTTTAGTTTACCTAAAATTGTGTTTATTTTAACAGTTTACTCTGCTATCATGTCAAACCGAAAGAGTGTAACAGGAACTACGTAAGTTTAAACATTTTTCTTTAACTGATCACGAATCATTTACTACACACACTTCTACATACACACCCTCACATACATACTCTCATTATAACATACACACCCTCACTCTGACATACATACATACACTTAAACAACATGAAACTCCTTCATTATTTATTTTAATATACAGTTCATGATATGTGAACATGTTTGTTACTCTTTCACGCAAATCTACTAAACGGATTTGGATGTTTGGTACACAGTTAGGTTATATAACCTGGATTAATACATAGGCTACTTTTTATCCCGGTAGTACGTTCCCGCGGGATATTTTCAGACCTCCACGCGGGCGAAGCCGCTGGCAAAAGCTAGTAATAACCTAACTTTACTATATTTTTGACCTGGCAATAATTTAAGCAATTACTTGTAGCTTTATCACTAAGAAATGGGTATCGCAGTGGGAAGATCTTATGAGGGAGTTTACGGAAAAACACAAAGTAACTTGCAAGTAAGTGTTTTTTTTTTCTTATTCGCCCTTTATACCAGATAGTTAGGGAGCTGGCGAGCAAAATTTCGATATGATCAGCACACAAGGCAGACGTTATTAATAGTGATAATTATACCCTAAGAAACATCAAGGACCTCGTCTGCCACTATGGTGGCGCTGCGTTGTAAATTTACAGCGTTTCAAAAATGTTTGAAAAAAAAAAGGTGTGCTATATTATGCGCACACGTCTGCCTCTGGGGCTGATGATCATAGTCATCCTGGAAACACAAAGAATCGAAAAGGCAGACATCCAGGGCTCTGAGTTTTATAGTATTTTTTTTTTATGATTAAAAAACTGTATATGAATTGCACACTTGGCAGATTTGAATTGTTCGATTAAAAACAATGAGAAGAACTACGGAAAAATAGTCTGCCAACATGTTGCCTCTGCGTTGTCTATTGACAGTGCTCCAAAAATGTAGAAAAAAAGGTGTGCTATATTATGCGCACACGTCTGCCTCTTGGACTGATGTTTGAATTCCTTATGAAAACCAAGAAAATCGATGAGGCAGACGTTCAGGCCTCTGATATTCCAAAGGCAGACAATTTGTTTTTTTTTTTTCAACCTGATGCTCGCGCCAAACCAAGTAGGTATAAAATATCGCCATAGTTCCTTTCGTGGTGTCTCTCTTTTATTTTGGAATATGAGTAAAACGTAATTTAAAAAAAGTTAAAGACTGTTCCTATCCAGATCCTAATCCTATTCAGATTATATTCAAGCATGCGATTTAAAAAAAAAACTTTCTAATTAAAGTTCCAAGCGCATTTCGTTTCTGGTTGGCATTGAGAAAAAATATGATGGCATAGATTTCAGCTCCAGAAGTTTAATCGTTACCATGAGTTTAGAGGATAATATTAAACAAAATTATAAGAATAAAACTATAAAGAATAACAATAATCCCATGCAATACCCGCTTTCCCTTGATACCGTGAATTTCAAACAGTTATACAGCTGAAAATCAGTGAGCAAAGTGTCTGCCACATATTTTTTCGAATCCACAGACTCATTGTAAATCGAATGGGCGCAATGAGAACCACGTGCAAATGACTTAGTAGAGCTTTTAACATTTTTACAACTCCGTCCCATGATAATGCAGAGTCTTGAATGTCTGCCTCTTCGATTTTCTTCGTTTCCAAGATGATTGTGACCATGAACTCCTGAGGCATACATGTGCAAATGATTAAATACCCCGTTTTTTTTTAGCAACTTCAATCCGCTGTAACGCGAAAACGTAGCGACATAGGACCTTAATTGGTTAGACCAAATCAATTCGTAATGATTTAAACTGCAATCCACCTCGACGTGAAACGTATGCAAATCATATACCGAAATGCTCGCCAGCTCCCTAAGAGGGGTAATTGCGTAATACAATATCAGTAGGAATGGCTACCGTTTTAACTATTTCACAACATTCGTGGCGTTGCTTACGTTGCTAAGCAGACAATTTTTTCGAACATATGAAGAATTAATTAATAATAACCTTAAAAATGATTCAGATTCTGATTAATAGTGTGTTACGTAATTGTGGCAGGGCTTGAGGCTTAGTAATATCAACCGCACGGGTTAATCGTTCAGGTTAAGTTACGCTTGCAGCGCTTGGTCCGCGGATGGGTAACCATCTTTACATACCAAGATCCTCCCATGCCTCGGAAAGCACGTTAAGCCGTTGGTCCTGGCTGTTTTTCGTAGATCTTAAACAGTCGTTATGGGTCGTCAGAAGCCCAAAAGTCTGTCAGCCAGTCTTACCAAGGGGTATCGTATTACCCAGTAACTGGGTTGTGGAGGTCAGATAGGCAGTCGCTCCATGTAAAATACTGGTACTCAGCTGCATCCGGTTAGACTGGAAGCCGACCCCAAAATAGTTGGGTAAAGGGGGGGTCTGAAGGGGTCATCTAGGACCGATGCCTGCCGGGGTCGCGTGATTGTTCGAAAGAGATACCGTGACCCTGGCACATGGGTAACTGAAGGAACACGGTTGGGTTTTAGTCAGTAAAAGTCTGACACGCCCTCCCGCTCCGCCCAGAGCGGGAGAAGTCATTTGATGATTTCCAATCCTGAAAAAAAAGGGGGTTTGGAGGTTGGTTGGGTAGTTGGGTAATTTGGGTGCAGGTTGTAAAAGGCACGACACAATATTTATCCATTCCATCGTATAGTGAATAGTCATCGTTTAATCACAGTACTAGTTCTTATTTTAGTGGTCAAATAGTATTGAAAACACGACTAGTTTTTCTGGAAAATTCTATGTTACTGACATTTCATTTGACTTTAGGTTTACGAATCAACTGGCAACCTGTAGTCAGAATGTCATCATAGCATTTTATACTGATTTTTTTTTTTTTTTTTTTTTCAGGATGGGAAATCATCAAATGACTTCTCCCGCTCTGGGCGGAGCGGGAGGGCGTGTCAGACTTTTACTGACTAAAACCCACCCGTGTTCCATCAGTTGCCCATGTGCCAGGGTTTTTTTTTTTTTTTTTTTTTTTTCAGGATGGGAAATCATCAAATGACTTCTCCCGCTCTGGGCGGAGCGGGAGGGCGTGTCAGACTTTTACTGACTAAAACCCACCCGTGTTCCATCAGTTGCCCATGTGCCAGGGTCACGGTATCTCTTTCGAACAATCACGCGACCCCGGCAGGATTTTATACTGATTAAGGTGGAGGATCAAATAGTAGCCCGGGAACAGGTTTTTTTTTTTAATTTACAGTTCATTGTCATATTTTATGTTCAACAAAATATGTCTCGCGTACGTTACAAATATGGCTTAATCTTATTTATTACCCAAATATATAAAAGGCAAACCTGACTGACTCATCTATCAACGCACAGCCGAAACTACTGAACGGAATTCGCTGAAATTTGGATTTTTGAAAATTCGCCCCCTAAGGGGGTGAAAAAGGGGTTAAAATATTGTATTGAAATCCGTCATTTTTAGAGATAGAAGCCTGAAACTTTGTTTTTAGGTCAACGATTGGAAATATATAGTTACGTGTCCTAGGGTTTTTGAAAATTCAACCCCCCATTACTAATAATAAAGCTGAAGACTTTTTTGTATAAACGCGCTAATCTCTGAAACTTAAAGTTGGTTTTGAAAAATTATGTTTGCATTTGAGACCCCTTTCTTAACAAAAGCAGGCTATTTAATATTACGCTAGGTGTCTTAGGAGCCCAGCAAACTGAAGAAACGCGGGTTATCCTGAATCTTCCACCATAAACAGGGAAAGGTTATACATTTGGTTGGTAACCATCGTTTTCTCGCAGTGTGACAGAGGAGCCTGTATCTCCACGATTGAAGTACCCGACAGGCTGCTCGTATGAGGGAGCGTTCGATGCCATCGGAATGTCTGGCTACGGAGAGTATACATATCCTAATGGTAAGACAATGACTCTGTTTTCAATAGCAGACAGTATTACCTTGTTCGAACCTTTGACATGCTTGGTTACATAGTTTATTAGTTAAAATCTTCTCACAAAACTGTTTCGGAAAACGTCGCGAAGAAACCAGCGTGTCCTACAACCAAACATTTGAAGACTTGTGACAGATACCAACCCGCATGGGCCAACATGGTAGATTACGGCCCACTGCCTCTCGAGAGAGGGAAGCCTGTGTCCCAACAGTGGGAACATTATAGGCTGATTATGATGACTTATAATCTTCCTTCTTCTTCATCATAACACTTTGTAGAGTGGCTATGGTCATAACTTTAGATTTAGTAACATATATCATATTCATATTCATATATTTGCGTTCCACAAGGTAAAACAGGTGTTAACAAAAAGCTTAAAGCTAAGAGCCGTTGTAGACCCTGTCCCTGTCTATTTAATCGATTGAAGGGCACAGAACGGATGAACATGGACATTTAGTGTCGGTCAGTGTTCAAAATCAAAAGTCATTTATTCATACTAGGCCGAGAGTCAGAACTTTTCGCACATCCAAGTTACATAAGACAGTCCCCCAAAATGCCCGCCCTTCACCACTTCCTAGTGCTTTAGCTGGGAAGTAGTAGTTACCAAGCACTCATCAGTCCACTTGCATGTTTGTTTTTGCTTTTACACGTGCACTTGAATTAGTACATTACCGGCGCGGTCTATAATGACTGCGTTGTTGGCAGCGCTGAGGGCCGAAAGCGAAGCGTAGCGCAACTCCAGGCCGACGAAACCTTGATAGACAAGCTAGAATAAATGTATAGCGTAGACAGCAAAGGCTGCAATGATGACGAAGCTTGAAGGCCGAGAGTGAAGCTAAGCTCAAGGCCATCATAGCGTGGCCAGCATTGCAGTAATTGCGAAACGAGGCGTGTTTAGTGCTTTAGCCAAAGAATCATCACCATCATTTCAGCCGAAAGATTTCGTCCTCTGTTGGTCGTAGGCCTCCCTCAAGTTCCACCACTAGACCAGTTTTTTGCTTCGCGCATCCAGCGGATTCCTGCGCTCTCCACAAGGTCATTGGGCCACATTGTTGGAGGTCTACCAACCCCAACTCTACGTCAAATTACTCAAACAATGCGAGTAGGTAGTTTAAATAAAACCAGCTTAGTGTAGTAGGAACTTATTTCAATCTTATACCTTTAAACGAGCAATTCTTGTATGTATATATATATAATCTGGATCTCGGAAACGGCTCCAACGATTTTCATGAAATTTAGTATACAGGGGGTTTTGGGGGCGATAAATCGATCTAGCTAGGATTCATTTTTATAAAATGTCGTTTTATTCGTGTTTTCAATGACCAAGTTTATCGATAATCACTTGGACATCTTATTATTTTAAACACAATTTACCAAAAAATACCGAGCAAAGCTCGGTCATCCAGATATTATCCATTATTAGAAGAATTACCCAAATTCTGAATATTTTTTTCCATCTGACAATTTTTGAAACAAAATTCGCAAGAATAGATTTTCAAAGTCAATTTATCAGATTTTCAAAGGAAATTTGGTGGCTAAAACTCACGAGCTAAAGTTCGATACAACTTTGATGGTGCAGTAAAGTAGCGAGGAATGGTCGACTTTGCTCATAGGTCAAAATAATGACCACATTGAAAGCATTTTTGAGCAAAATAAGTTTCTCTGCAGGAGTTGTGTACCGAGGGCAGTTTGAAGATGGCGAGTTCCATGGTGATGGCGAGCTCATCTACAGTGAAGGCCCCGAGGCTGGATCAATCATCCGCGGTACCTGGGTGAAAGGCACCTTGACAGAGAGAAAAGTTTTATTCAACGGCACTCTAGAGTATGATGAACACAAATGGAAGTACTGCGAGTTTCCTGATAGAAGGTAAACAACATTTTCCAGAATCGTTACTATTTTTTCTGTTTTTTTTTTCTGTGGCAAGTAAAGCGATACTGGCAATTCTGCCAATGTCTAAAGTGAATTGGGAGAGCAAGTGTGTATTCTTACAAAAAAAAAAAGATAAATTTCAAAAATTACAATCTTCGAAGAATTGAACTTAATATGATCTGGTAGAGTAAGTAATGGATGTTAGTATTTTTTATTTTAACATATATATCTATACTACTATATAATATTAGAAAGCTGAAGAGTTTGTTTGTTTGTTTGATTGAACGCGCTAATCTCAGGAACTACCGGTCCGAATTGAAAAATTATTTTGTGTTGGATAGCCTATTTATCGAGAAAGGCTATAGGCTATATAACATCACACTATAACCAAGAAGAGCGGAGCAGTAATGAAAAATGTTGCAAAAAAAGGGGAAAATCGCACGGGTAGGCGATTAGACGCGACGGGAAGTGTCGGGGGGACAAGAAATTTTACGCGGACGAAGTCGCGGGCAGAAGCTAGTGTTAAAATAAAACATTTGTGTAATATTCATACACAAATTAACGCTTTTTCCTATGGGGGTAGGCAGAAACTACAGAACGCCACCTACTACGCTCCTCACATACCTACTCCTATCCTATCTGGTCATACACGCACACCGTTTGCGAGCACGACGCACTTGACCTTTCTGAAGAACATCACCTATCCCCTCCAGGCATTCCCCTCACATATCATGTGTTCCCCCCTTCCCATGTGCCCCTCACATCCGCCTTCAATTTTAATCACTACATCTACATTTATAACAGAATATTTTTTTTTACTTAATCTTATTTTGATAAAACAAGTGTAATGTGAATACACAGGACTGAAGCCACAAAGTTAGAAACCCAAAAGTTGTACAACCCTCAGGAACATTTTCCAAATTGAATGTGAAATTAGATTATAATCTAGGAGTTGTTTCACTCCGCTTTGTCCACGGATTTACTCCGCATTCGCATACGAACACCGCTGCCAAGTATACTTCAAGTTAATAAGGTTTGAGAAACATTCACGCCATTTGGGAGTAAAATGTGTACTAATTATTCTTGGTGGAAGAACTAGATTGATTGCAAATCTTTATATATAAATATTATAATGGCTGATTATGCAAATTACAATATCGGCACTGTATTTACCTTCTTTATATACTTATATAATTCTACTGTACGTGTGTATGTCACTGAACTCCTCCTAAACGGCCGGACCAATTTCAATGTTTTTTTTTTTTTTGTATGCGTTTGGGTGGCACCCTGGATGGTTTAGATTCACTATTGGACCCGGTAGGTGGTGCTGCTATCAAGTTCTAGGAAACAGGACAACGTCTGTACGGTCAGCTGGTACATATATAAAAATATATAAAATTCATATATATGGAGGCCTACGCCAGCGGTGGACGTCTTTCGGCTGAAATGATGATGATGATGACATAATATATAAAATATCTTCCGCTTTATTTATATTCGAATCATCTCGGACGACAACATTTGTTTTTTTTTCTTTTATTGTTGCTATCTTTATAAAGTATAAATCAAATTCGCTTCCCGCGTACTACGCTTAGATCGGTAAAACTACGCAAAGAATTTTAATGTGGTTTTCATCAGTACGCAGAGTGATTGAAGAGAAAACTTTATATGTATGTATAATACGCGGGCAAATCCACTGACAAAAGCCAGGCTTGTGTTAATTAGTATCGACATCTACGGTGAATACCTATGACACTTAATGCTACATGAAATTCCTAGCTGGTAGATGAATCATGTTAACTATTTGGTACCAACCACATTTTTGTACGCTCACTTAGTAGGAAACTACATCATTTACTTTGAAAACAACATTTTCCATTCACGCAGTAACAAACGATATTAGCGCAGAATTACATCTCATCACGTCGGTACGTACAAAAATGGCGGCTGTGAATATTGCGCCAAAAACATTTCCCGCGTATTTTTTGCTTTAACTCACACTAATCGCCTATCATAACGATTTGTTTTACTTATACGGATTTTTACCTCAAAAAAAGCGTTTATTCTAATGAGGATAAATGATGAAACAGCCTTTTTTGCATCATTTACTTAATTCTGTACCAGACAGAGATGCGTGAATAAAGAGGGTATGCATTATGTGGGATTATCAAACGCTTCAGCTCAAATATTTACATGAAGCGAATAAAAAAGGTTTTTTTTACAATTTAAGTAATGATTGTATGAACTGGCTAGGCCAAGGATTAGCAATTAGTTCTATTGGAAGCCCGTTTTTAGACTGGCGCGGTACGTTTGGCACACGATAACTAGCATTTTTTTTTAAATTAATATTAATGTCATTATTTACTTTGAACCTCTCTGAAGTCTAGAATGTCGAAAACAGATAGACAATCATTAGCAGCCTATTATTTTACCACTGCTGGGACACATGCCTCCTCTCGTGAGAAGGAAAGGGCCATAATCTACCACGTGGGCCCAGTGCGGGCTGATAGATGTCACTTGTCTTCGAATTTTTTGTTCTACGACATGCCATTTTCCTCACGATGTTTTTCTTCACCAACACTTCATAAATAAATAAATAAATCTTACGTGCCTACGTGTATCTACGTATCTTAAGTAAGTACTCGTAAATTGCGGCCTTACCTCTAGGCCACCACTATTCGAAGAAAGACGAATTGCGAGGTAAATTAAAAGACAAACTCGAAAGCTTTTGTTTAAATATTTTAATTATAATAATTACTATTTATTTAAGGTCCACACAAAATAAATCGGCGGTACGGATCCAGACCGCGGTCCGCCATTTGGTGACTCCTGGGCCAGGTTATCTATCGAACTTTAATCATACTGAGAGTATCTTAAACAGTTCTTAATCGGTCAAAAAATCAAAACAATCTTTGCAGTGTTTATCACCTTAAACTGTAGATCTCTGTCTACCTGTATGCGTAGCATGACCACCGTAGAAACGGGTTTTGTCGACGGAAGAATAGACAAAATTACAGATTGTAGAAAGATTAAAGACAGATAAAAGATTGAACAAAGATTTGTACCGTTTTATGCTGGCGTAGCATGACAATTCTATCTCTATTCTACCAAGAATAGACAAAGTTTTTTCTATGGAGGTCATACTACGCGTGCTGTTGTAGCTATAGGCCGTTTAATTATTTAGCTGTAGCCCTGTTCAGCATCAAATACCTCATTTGTCCACAGATATGGGGTAGAATACGAAACGGATTTACAGCCCGCTGGAAAGGCGCACCTAACACCTGATGAACCTCCTCGAGAGATACCTCCCGGCATGTATGACAGTGGATGGGGCTTCTACAATCCTGAGACCAAAGTCGTTACTGATTATGAAAGACCATTAGATGTCATAAGGTAAGTGCTTGCGTTCGCTTCTACAAAATCAAAATCTAAATAATAAATATCAAACACTGGATAAGTGGGATCTGAAGGAGCCTATATTTATTTATCATTTATAAGAGGCTTTTCATTTACCAAGTTTCCCAAATAAACAGGTTAACATGACAATTGTCTTATTTATAGAGGGTCCCACTATGAGATACTCTTAGATAGTACTGACAAACAAAGCAAGTATGGAAGGGATTAGACTTTTGTTAAATAAAATGATTACTTACTTATAGTTTGTAAACATACGCGTCATTGCGTGTCTAAACCTGACAAATTGTCCCACTTATACAGGCTATTCAGCAGCAAAGTCACAATTTTATATTAAACATCGAAGAAATCTAGTCTCAGTTACATAGTTTTGACAATTCCCATTAACAGAGGTATTTCAATGCAAAAAATTCGGGACCTCATTGTAATTGTCAGTAACAGAGGTTTCTCACATATCCAGGGCCCACTTATCCAGGTTTCACTGTATATTCTTGGACCAGAAAACAGGTGCACAATAGTTATTTGTTATACAAGAGTGCAAAGTTGCTTTTTAACCGCGTGCTCAATTTTGATGACCGAGCAAGCGAAGGATTCTAAAATTGAATCACGAGCGCAGCGAGTGATTCAAAATTAGAATCCTGAGCGTTAGCGAGGGAATCAAAAGAGCACGAGGTGAAAAATCTTTGCACTCGTGTTGCACACACGTAACTTTTCATTCCACCTCAGCGAGGAAAGAGTATTTTTAATCTTCAATATCTGAGTGGAAAAGCCGTTTTTATTCTCTAGAGGATAAAGTAAATTGAATTTAGAACATCGTGTGCACTAAGTTTGTGATAGTGCACACGATGTTCTAAATTCGATTAAAAATACTCTTTCCGAGATGGTGGGATGAAAAATTATTTGAGTTAGAAAGAAAGAAAATGAATTTAATTGACTCAAGTTAAGGCACAAAATAATTTTAAAAAAAGCTATTGTATGCCTCCCAACTGCACCAAATAGGTCCAGTTTAGCAGAATTAGTGTCTGACGATTGTTTTCAACTGGAACCCTAGTTACGAGGACTTTTACGGATTTAAATGGTTTTTCGTTAACAGCTACACTGGCGTAAAAACGGCGTTGCAGCCAATGCACATTTCGTAAAGTACCTCGCTTCCCTTGTCGGTAGCTGTCATTGCAAATCTTATTTTTGAGTAGCCACTAAGGAAGCGGCCACCTGAAAGTAAGTGGTCACCACTGATACCAGAAATACAGCAGACGCTTTGCCCTTCCAGAGGCACGATTGAAATGCTGTATTTGCTTTAATGCTATCTGCAGACCAGAGAAAGCAATGCTGCTTGGTATCAGTAATGCTAGTACTAGCAAACTAATCGAGACTTAAACACAACAGTCAAAAGCCTCAATGTTCTATGTTATAAGGGTTTGGTTTCCGTACTTTATCCTTTATGTGGACCATTATGCGTAGTCAAAGCCTCTATTTCCACCTGTGCCATCGATTTCGCAGAGGCCCTTCACGTCGAGAACAGAAGTGGTTGGAAGATAACTGTCGCAAGGCACCTTTGGACACAATAGGACCTCGGCGAGATCTCTACGAGTCATGGACAGGTCCTGTGCCAGAGCCTGAACCGCTGCCCAGCCCTGTAGTTGGCTTCAATAAGAAGTTCAAGAAGTCATCATTTTTCGAACAAATGGAGGTTTGGATCCCTAGTAAAAGTTGTTTAAAATGGTACCTTTAATTACTCGCAACAAAATACTCACATTAACAGTACTTACTTAGCGACAGAACTCTGAATTCGCGAAAAGTTGCTTTTATTTTACCGAAAATAAACATAAAAACCTACTTTATTAGTTTTCCTCTCCATAATCTCAGAAATATGAATGGTTAAATACCGATTCTGTCAGACCCCGCGTGAATAATTAAACGTTAAAAAACCGGCCAAGTGCGAGTCGGACTCGCGCACCGAGGGTTCCGTACAAACCGTATTCACGGTTTATGCATAAGGTTTATGTTTATGAAATTAAATGGTTTTTTTTATATTTGAGTTGATTGAATGAAAGGTAAATTGCGGTTTACGATTTATGACGTATTCAAAAAAAACTACTTACTAGATCTCGTTCAAACCAATTTTCGGTGGAAGTTTACATGGTAATGGACATCATATATTTTTTTTAGTTTTATCATTCTCTTATTTTAGAAGTTACGGGGGGGGGACACACATTTTACCACTTTGGAAGTGTCTCTCGCGCAAACTATTCAGTTTAGAAAAAAATGATATTAGAAACGGTAATATCATTTTTGAAGAGCTATCCATAGATACCCCACACGTATAGGTTTGATGAAAAAAATATTTTCAGTTTCAGTTCTAAGTATGAGGAACCCCAAAATTTATTATTTATTCTATTTTTGTGTGAAAATCTTAATGCGGTTCACCGAATACATCTACTTACCAAGTTTCAACAGCATAGCTCTTATAGTTTCGGAGAAAAGTGGCTGTGACATACGGACGGACGGACAGACAGACAGATAGACAGACAGACAGACATGACGAATCTATAAGGGTTCCGTTTTTTGCCATTTGGCAACGGAACCCTAAAAATCTTAACGTTTAATCAGTAAAATCATCAACACTTTGTATAACAGTGTCTCTATTTATTGGGACTAGGGGGGCGATTCTACTAATTTGCAAAGTTACACGCTCAATTGTGTTTTCACAACGGTTAGATTTCGATCGCAGGTCGATGATGTCCTATAAAGTCATTCTACTATTTGATAAGCACAAGGGAAACTAAACTTACGCCAAACCGCAACTGACTCGTTACGAGAACACACAAGTGGGCTTCCTGTGTTACCAACATGCCAAATAGTATGTTTTATTATTACCACAAAGAAAAAAGTTGAATCTAAAAATGTCACTAAACACGAATAAGTGGCAATAAAGGATTTTCTAATATAAAAAGATATCTTGACCATAATTATAGTTTTGTACTGATATTTTTTTGTTACAATAATACAACATTTTAACTTACTAGATAACAAAAATTCAGAAGAACGTTTCGTTCTACGTCCCTAACTAGCTAAAGCTACGAAATCAAACCCTTCGGTTAAGTTAAAGACTCGAAGAGTATTTCTGTTAATCGTATTTTACTTAAAAATTCATTTATTGAAGCGTTTTTAACGATGTTATGATTTTCTTTAGTACATATGTACCTATTTACAGATAGAGGTAGTAACCTAATCTGTTTTGATTTAAAAAAAATAATAATGACGGTCCGGTGTTTAATCCCGTTTTTAAGTTCGCTTACTCTCGCATAAAGTGGTTAAAAATCTTCATGAAATGGATTGAAGTTTTTGGTGGCTTGTCAGTTTGGCTAGTGATGTTACTACTACTAGTTATAAATCGTCAGGCACTGATTTTCTCAATTTATTTCAAGTTGAATCTAAAGTAGGTACCTCCCTTTAGGGAGGTTTCTAGCAGCTTTGTTAGTTAAAAACGAGACATTAAATAATAACTTAAAAGAAAATAATCATAGCAAAATTCAAAATGCGGCATCCAATCAATATTAGGGCTACAATCGACTCTTGCTGTTTGGGGAGAATTCCACGTTATCAACTGACTAATACTTACAGAACAATGTAATGCACAATCACTCTTATTTAAAACATCCGTGATTCAATACATCACATTACTTTGACAGTTTGTTACACGATATTATTAATATTGAATTATGAACTGGTGTAGTTGTTGAAAACTCCGTGATACTTATCTAAACACGACTATAGCTTGGCAAAAAAGAGTCTGTCGTGGTAACCATTGGAACTAAAATATTTTTTTGGTGGCAGCACTGCTTTGTTTATCATCAACAAGTAGCTAATCTGTCATTGCGTTATGTTCATAATTGTATTTTACTTATTTCTAATTAACTATCAATTATTAATGCTTTTGAACATATAAAAAAAATGAATAAAACAATAAGGAGTAGTGGTGTGAGCTGTGATATACAAAGTTTTCGTAAGAAATTTGGCGGAATCTGAAGCGGAACAAATTTTGTCTCCGATTGACAATGTTTACGAAAGAACTGCCGACACGACAGGTATTTATCCAAGAAATTTATCTTTTATTTAATACCAGTCATTGTTTTTCCTTTCTCATACTAAATTTTATATAAGTTTCAAGCGATTTTATTATTTTATTTACTAATAGATTATTGAGGTTTCATTTTCTAGTTTGACAAATCGCGTGTACGTTAACTCTTGATGTTTGATACTTGAAATTGAAAAATGTACCTACATGGAATTAATATGATTGTCTTTATGTTTTTTTCAAGGTAAATCTCACAGTACAATGAGAGAAATTGTTAATGAAGGTGAAAAAAATTAAGGATTTTTTCTACACCTGGAAGAACACCAAAACAGTTGGCGGAAGAAAGAATTAGACGATTTTGATCTGTGTGCAATTAGACAAAAAGTTCAACACTATAAAGAAACAGGCAAGTATTTTTTTTTTTGTTCATGCCATTATCGCATACCACAGTAAAAAAAGTATAATTTATATTTATTATTTTTCAGGTGCCTATTCTACGTAATATATTACCTATAGTTTGAGGAGATGGGTTGTAATGGGAACCGTAAATGTGTAAGAAAGATTTTTACACTATTTAGATTTCATAAATAAGAAATGTAAAACTGACACATCAGTGTTAATGGAAAAAATCTATCATAGCCCCGAAAAGGAATACAAGAATGATGTTATGTCACGTTTTTCTTTTTAAATAAAATCTAACATTTTAGCGTGTTATTTCATTTTCATTGTCATGTGAATAGTGATAATGTTATGTACCCCACATAGACATACCTGACGCCTTCATTAGTCAACTGTTCAAGTTTATTCCATATTACCCGTACCTTTCGAATGCGACATGTTATAGGTACTCTGTGACTTCCGATTAGTTTCCGACAGTAAGCAGCTGTAAGTCACCTTGGCGACTATAAACTGTCAGCATTAACAGAATTCATTCAGCATTATTCATGTCCAATTTGATACAGGCATACCAACCATCGAATGGTTGTGAATACCCTAGGTGGTGACCGCAAATGCGATTGCTGAACGTTATGTCTTGTGTATTGGGTTCAATCGGCAATCCCTGAGTGTAATTTAATTAATTTTTAAACTAAATAAGTTTTCACTATGTTAATATGATGGCAAAATCGCTCTTAGATAAAAGGTTATTCCAGCGAAATAATGCGCAATCTACTAAATACAATGAAAGTAAAAGACTGTGTGCCTATCAAGTCTTGAAATCTTGATTGATGAGAATTTCCGGGATCTCGTGTTTGTGGATTAAAACAGTAAGTATCTTATCACTTTTAGTCCTAGTATACAGGGTGGCCATACCTGCTAAGCAGGCGCCCTCATTTTTTCCAGACTTTTTTGCCAAGCTATACATCGAGTGACAACGCGTGAGAAAATAAATAAATAAAATGATCACGAGCCTTTAGTTACTCGAGTATCGAGTTAAACAAAATCGAATCGCATCACTACCTGACATAGCTTATTGAGAAGTGTCAACTTTGACCTAAAGGTCCAGTTACCAGGTCATAAAATTCAAAAAAAAAAAAGAAGTGTCAACTGTCAACTGACAGCAACACTATTTACTTTAGTTCAAGTTCAGAGTTTTAATTGATTTATAATAATACTCTTATTCCTCTTAACATACATATTATATAAGCAGCTTATAATGTTCCCCCTGCTGCGATACAGGCCTCCTCTCTGTGACTCTGTGAGAGGGAGTAGTTAATCCGTTTCTTTCTAATTGCACGAAATTGATATTTGTTTTCATGTGTGTACTTGTAGAATTATAATGAAAATAGAATCTTCAAGATGGTACAGCATTTAATGCAAAATAATGTGCTGTTAACTGTTCAGTAAGATTTCAACACAATGTGTGAAGATGTTGCCCGAGACTGTTCCAGATTTGAAATAACTTATGAATGTTTCCCTGTCTTCAGTAAAACCATTTAGATGCAGTTTGAGGAAAGTGTGTATTGATGATGCAAGAAGAATTTAAACTGTTTATTCAATATGGAAATCTGGATACAGGAATATTTACATTCCATGGCAATCTGCAAAAACAAAAACATACTACCTATACCTGTTGACTCAGTGGGGAAAAAACATTATTTTGCAGTAGGTACCAGCACACCGATGAGAAAAATAATAATATAAGTTAGCCACTTCTAACATAAATATATATTTTTTCAGAAACATTACTTAGGTACACCCAAAAATCAATTTCTGACTTAAGAGTTGATCGTGGTCGGTAAATTTTTTGGTAGGCAGACATTCTGTTGACTGTTGTGCACTTATAATGTTGAGCATGCAGTATTAATATATTATGTATTTCTATCTGGCACACGGTATCAACATGAGTGGTGAAACGACCCTACTATTTTAGATGAAATACTAAGTATCTACTTCTCAAGTGGTCTGACGTTAAAATTGATATACTTATAGTAATAAAAATGCTTTATTCCATTATTTGTTTTTTGATTTCATGAACCATTCCAATACTCAATACTTTATTGCATTTCACAATGTATATGCTTAGGTGGTAAACATTGGATTTAGTTACAATTGTGGGACCCTGTCGGGCACATCAAAAGAAATATAGTAGTAGGAGTAGGACTTATAATCTAACTTATTCTAAAATCAAATTAAATTAAAAACATGCTTTGGGCATTCTAACTGCATTTCAGGGATTTATCACTTAAATGTTTGCTAATGTTGGTGCATCTGTACCTACTGTTTCCCCAAATTATTATGCCGTAACTAAGCCATGCATAGACATAGGCGTAATATGTTACAAGGGCAGTCTGTAAATTTGTGTTGTTTTAACTACCAAATATTCCATTATATCTATACTATATAATATTATAAAGCTGTAGAGTTGGTTTATTTGGTTAAACGCAGTAATCTCAGGAACGACTTATCCGAATCGAACAATTCTTTTTGTATTGGGTAGCCTATTTATTGAGGAAGGCTATAGGCTATATAACATTACGCTACAATCAAAAGGAGCGGAGCAGCAACAAAAAATGGACGAAAACTGACAGGCAATGCGGTGCGACGGGAAGGTTCAGAGGAGCAAAATTAGACGCTGATGAAGTTGTGGACAGTAGCTAGTTTATTACTAAAACTCAAGAAATTAAAAATCAAAATCAAAATCAAAATCAAAAGTCATTTATTCAAACTAGGCTGAGAGTCAGCACTTTTTGAACGTCAAAGTTACAAAAGACAGTCCCCCCAAAACGCCCGCCCTTCGACACTTCCTAGTGCTTTAGCTGGGAAGAAGAAGTGGCGGAACAAACTCCCCAGCAGCACAGCTGTCTGTTAAGTTAGAAGAACTTGATTCTATACAATATCGTGTAAGTAATTAATATTATAAAACAAAACAAAACATACATTATTCGCCATATGTCAGCTAGCACACGCCAATATACGAACAAAACATTGAAAAGTAAACTCAAGCTGAAATAAATAATAAAACAAAATCGTAAACAGAACGTAAAACTTAAATAAAGCCTCCAGGCATAAAGGGCGTGCCCGCTTACATATTCAACGACGCAAAATGATACATATACATACATTGATGCATATTGCTAAGTTGAAGTTACAATAGTTAAACTAGGACCTCCGGAGTAAAAATAAAATAAAATAACATAACAGTTAATACAAATAACAATAACAAAAACCATGGTCAGCAAGTCGACCAGTCACCACAAGCAGCACCCGTTCACGAGCATAACGCAAAGGTCAGCCATTACCCCCCTCGCCATATTTGAGGGAAGGTGGTAACCCGACCCCCGACGCTACCGCAAGCAGTGACATCTAAGGGAGCATGACGAACTTGCTGCCGGTTGGTCAGGCTAGAATATTATGAACAGCTGACGAGGTCGCTAGCTAACTACATGTTGCAATACAACTCATTTAAAATCACTGTAATGAGTAGATTATGTCCACAATAAGTGAAATTAAAAGAAAATAAAAAATAATTAACAAAATCAGTTAAATAAAAATAAAATAAAAAAAAACAATTATATGAACTACCCATATAAACTGTCGGTAGGAAAGCTAATTCTGGATTGAAAGAACATAAACATTGTCTTGAGTTAATCACAGCGACCAACTATTCTTATCGTTTAAGTAGTCGTTGATAGAATAGTATGCCTTTGAACAAAGGTTGGATTTTACTTTAGCTTTAAACTCATTAAACTGCAAATCTAGCAAAGCAGAGGGCAGCTTGTTATAAAAGGTAATACCAAGACCAACAAAAGAATTATGAACCTTATGAAGCCGGTGAAAAGGAGCACGTAGTTTGTCCTTATTTCTAGTATTAATGTTATGAATATCACTGTTTTTAGTGTACAAGTGTATGTTTTGCCTAATATATAAGATGTTGGCGAAGATGAATTGTGATGCCACCGTAAGAATACCAATATCTTTAAATAAATCTCTCAGAGAAACTCTAGCACCTAGTTGGTAAATCGCTCGAACAGCTCGTTTTTGAAGAACAAAAATATTTTGAATGTCCGCGGCTTTGCCCCACAGCAGAATGCCGTAGGACATTATGCTATGAAAATAACTAAAATAGACTAATCGAGCTGTATCAACGTCCGTGTACTGTCTAACTTTCCTTACGGCGTAGGCGGCCGAACTGAGCCTTCCCGCTAGGCTTGATATATGTGATCCCCACTGAAGTTTGGCGTCTACTGTTATGCCCAGAAAAACTGCCGAGTGTACAGTATCAAGCACCTGATTATTTAAAACGACATTGGGTCCCAGATTCCTAACATTCGGTAAGGCGAACTTTATACATTTCGTTTTCTTAGCATTAAGAACTAGGTTATTTGTGGTAAACCAATCCGTAGCCATTGAGAGCGCACTGTTCACGTCGTCAAAATCTTTTCTATTCCTGTCTACTTTAAAGATAAGTGAGGTGTCATCAGCAAATAGTACAATGTCACAGATATTCTTTAAATAGAATGGTAAGTCATTAATGTACACTAAGAATAAGAATGGACCCAGTATTGAGCCTTGAGGTACACCTAACTGAACTAGTAGCCCGGAAGATTTTACACCATTGACATCTACACATTGGTGCCTATTTTGTAAATAAGAACTTATGACATTGAGAGCTTCGTTTTGAACACCGTAATGACGTAGTTTACGCAAAAGTGTGTCATGGTGAACGCAATCAAAAGCTTTGGAGAGATCACAGAAAACTCCGATAGCATTTTGCGAGTTCTCCCATGCGTTGAATATGTGTTTCAGCAGAGCAACACCCGCATCTGTTGTCGAACGACCTTTTGTAAAGCCATATTGCTCATTATGAAGGAGGCTATTTAAATTAAAATGTCTTAGCAACTGCTTGAGTATTAACTTTTCAAATATTTTACTAAATGCAGGTAAGATAGAAATGGGCCTAAAATTGCCAACGTTATTTTTATTACCTGTTTTAAATAATGGTATGACTTTACTACTCTTCATGAGGTCAGGAAAAGATCCCGATTCAACACATTTATTAAAAGTTACAGCTAGATAGGGGGCTACGATGTCTATTATATTACTTAACAGTTTAATGGAGATGCCCCAGTAATCTCCAGTGTTTTTTGACTTAAGTGTATTAAAAATATTAACCACGTCACGAGGCGTTACATGTTCGAAACTAAATAAGCGACTACATCTGGGCACACTATTATGCAAAAGGTTTTCAGCTTTAGACGGGGACGAATTTAAGGAGCAAGTCGTAGTTATAGGTATGTTGGCAAAAAACTCATTAAATGCCTCAGCTACATCGGCAGCTTTATTAACCAATTTGTTGTTAATCAAAATCTCCAGTTGTTTTTCCTGTTTAACCGATTTACCCGTTTCATTGTTAATGATTTTCCAAGTGGTTTTTATTTTATTGTTTGAATTTTTAATTTGATCGCTTAAAAATTTAGATTTAGCGAAAGCACAGATTTTTTTAAATAACTTTGAATAATTTCTGATATACTCTAGAAAAGGAGTATCAAATATATATTTTTTTAAACCATATAACTCGTATAGTCTCGCTCTACTTTTATAAATACCTGGAGTAGCCCATTGGTTGAAGCTAACAGAGGTGCTATTAATGTCAATAGTTTTGGTCTTGAAAGTAGATTGGTATTCTTTTTGCACAATATCAAAAAGGGCTCCATAGATTTCATTAGGAGTCTCGTGTTCTACTATAGATGGAGTAATCCTATGAGCAATATTATTTTTAAATTTGTTGCAACGACTAACTGTATAGGGCCTACATTCTATTTTATGCGGCTTTTTTAGTAATGGCAAAGGGAAGCTGGCTAATAATCCACAGTGGTCAGACGTTAAGTCACTTAACACTAACTTATTATTGGCATCACAATCACTAAATATATTATCAAGACAAGTCGAAGACGATGCCGTGATCCTAGTAGGTTCGAAAAACAAGTTTATTAAATTAAATGACTTAAACAGATTGAGCAGTCTAATACTTAATGGAGTAACATCTAAAATATTAATATTAAAATCTCCACATAAAATTATACATTTATTAATTGATTTTAATTTGTTGAGTGAGTCCTCCATGACCGACTCGAAACGAATAAAATCCCCAGAGGGTGGACGATAAACGCATATTATGACGTAACGCTCTAGTTCAACACAAGACAACTCAATAGTGCGCTCGATGGAAAGATTAACTAAATCTAAACGTTGTTTACATTTCAACTTGTTTGAAACAAGAACTAATGATCCACCGCGTATAGCACTTTTTCTCACAAATGCACTTTGCACAGTAAAAAAATCATCATTCATAAACACTATTTCATGTTCTTTCAACCAGTGTTCAGTCAAACATAATACCTGAACATCATGGTTTTCTATAAATAAACTTAACTCTAGTTCTTTGCCGGACAAACCCTGCATATTTTGATGAACAACATTCAACATATGCGGCTTACCTGTTGTCGCACCTAATAGTTTAAACTACTAGGTGTATCAAAAGTGGTGCTAGAACCACTACTAACAGTAATCGCTGGTACCCTACAAGTACCAGTGTCACGGTGTAAATTGTATGCTAAAAGATTAGCAATTTGTCTCCTACACCTAGGTGGCAAATACGTAGTATAATTTGTTAATTTGTAATCAGTAATAAATTGATTACAATCAAAATATAAAATAGCGTCACTGTGACAACTAGTCCTATTATAAATTTACATATTTAAATTATAAATGTGCCTGTTTTGCTCCTCAGACAAGTATTGAGAATAAGGAAAGGCACAGAAAATAAATTTACAGTGATTGGTCTCATTGAGATGTAACATCAAATGGACACATTGAATTATTTCTTTTTTTCTAACATTTAAACTATCCCCATATAATAATATTACTGTAGAACCAGGGTTTATTTTTGACAATTTAATTTTACTTAATAATTGGCTAATACTGGCACCAGGTGAACAATTATTAATTACATACTGTTGTGAACACTGATTAAATATGCTACCATAACCTTGACCAAATTTGTCAGAAAAAATATAGGTTGTGTTAATATGGCTATTATCATCAGAAATACGGCTATTTACTGGCTGAGTTGCTGAGGGTGTGGGTGTATCAAGTTGAGGCTGAGGTGCAGCGGAGCAAGTGCAGCTAAAACAGAGGTTATTTGTCAGAGACTCATACCTCTCTGCATTGCACTTGACCAGGTCTGCCAACTCACAGGCTTCCTGCATGCGCTTACTCAGGTCTTGTTGAGTAGCCTCATATTTACTAAAGATATCCTTTAGTGCAAATTCCCTAACAAACAATTCATCCCGAAGGTGCTGAGTGTCCGTATCATACAAAGTAGTACATAATTTCAAATCACTATAACACTTCTTCAATTCTTGTATTAAATTTAGATTTTTTTGCCTAAGTTTTGTGTTTAATTTATTTACTTTTTGGCATTTCAATGTTTTCTGATACTTTCTAATTAATCTATTAATTTTAATATATTTTTTTAACTTATTGTGGCTAGTAAACAATTCGTTTTTAGAAATGGTATCATCAGTTAAATCTATTGTTACAATTGGCTCAACACATGTAGGTTTGGACCTGATACCAACCAACTCATCATAGAGACTGCTGGTGATCGCAGACTCTTCACCGGCTTTGAGAGTTTCCAAATGGGTTACTGTGTTGTGGGCCCTGCTTAGTTCCAGTTCCAGTTCTGATATCCGTCTCAAAGCCAGTTCGTAGGTGTCACTACAATGCTGGTAATTTGACACTAGTTCACGAAGGTGTTGATGCTGGTCAAGTATGTCCATATGCTGTACATGTAGTTCAGCCAACTGATTCTTAAGGTCAGTGTTCTTTTTATTAATTAACTCTATTTCGACCTCGCTGTCTTCCCTTTCCTGTATCAGCTGATTGCATTGCTTTTTACTAGAATCCAATTCCTTTAACGTAGCCCTCAGTTTTTCCTCTAAGGATGCAGCTCTACGGGTCAACATATTGACAGATCAACCCTAGAGGCACCCTGGAATGAGAGAAGAGAAAGCTAAGTGTGTGAAAGGAATAAGAGAGAGGGGTGAGAAGTAGATAGTAAATGATGGGAGTTCAAATTTTAAAGAGATAAAATAAAAGAATAATACTAATAAAAGAGTGAAATCTCAATTATGAATGAAAATGAGATAATAATTATTAACAACAGTAAAAAGTGAAAAGACTAAAAAAATGTTTTTTTAACTAAATGTGCAAAAATAAAAAATGGTTGGGGGTAGGTCCTACTACTATATTGTTCAATTCAGTTCCTAACATTAATTTATTATAGTGGTTCTAATTTTGGAATTGAACATAAAAAGTATGTCTAGTAATATGGAACAGTGATTTCTATGGGGTCTTCAACGTTGTTTAGGTGATTTTATCCTAATTAGTGCATGAACTTAATGTCAAACACATTATGGAGAAATAAAGGGTTATTTACGACATAGATCACTGTGATAAGTAGTATGAACGTTAAAGGGCAAAAGGTGCAATGGGATCTAATAAGATTTTAGTTGACTAAGCTTAAATTAAAAGAAATACTCCCCGGGTTAGGTGGTGATTTCAAATCCGTCCGTTGGATGACAGCTGGTACTGATTTATTGATATTTCATTGACTTTGCAACGAAATAACTCACAAACATTAATCCTTATTATTTATCACTATATCTATCGAAATTAAACACGATTTTAAACATTTAAACGCAAATTACATTAATTTTACAATTTAATTCTAACAACAAAATTTTTGACGGCCGGCTGCCAGTATTGCCAGCCTAAAAAAAAAGAAAAAAAGTTAAAGTTTTGACACTGCATATACATTGCGGCACATAAAAAGCCGGTGCAAGTTGCGGTCCAAGATTGAGTCAATAGAGTTTCACGTAGTAACACACTGTAACTATGTTACCTTTTCCGTCATCAATACCGTAAAAACGAAGCATGTGTGGTCACTGATCTCGTCAATCAAAGTTCATAAGAGGTCTCTGGAGAATTGGTATGTCGTAACGCACTGACGATCCGTAAGGGCCAAAGCATTACTGCATACTCTTGACGCAAAATTTCTTCCTCTTACCTTTCCAACGTCACCCACATGGGCAAGTTCAACGAAATCTGTATAAACATTATATTTTTAGGAAATAAAACTAAAGCAGTCCTAGATCGATGCGATAAAAGTTGCATTTTACTGACTTATGTTCAACCGCAAATTTTGACAGATGAAATGCCGAATTTCAGCTTTGATTCGATTATAGCGAGTGTCAAAATAATAGCAGAATGTGACTAAACGTCACGCTCATGTACGACTTTGTTAGCAGAATAGATTTTTACATTGTTTCGATCCATCGTTGGCGTCCACTAAAACGTAGCCGCAGTTGGATCGTTGTTCATTAGCAGAATGAGAAAACCCTTAAAAGTCGTGATCCAGTCGCGGTGCTATTGCGATTTTTGCACAAATTTGTTAGTAGAATCGGCCCCTAGGTGGCGTCCCAGACACTATTTTCCCTTCAGTTAAACTTGGGTTTCCTACAAGAATGGTGACTCACAAAACGGTCGTCCTGGAAATGCCTATACGGTGTCAAAAAAACACTCTCTAGGGATAAAAAAATAACAACCGACTTCCTAAAAAAAACACTACAAAGTGAAAAATAACTTTAATTTCGGAAGTCGGTGGAAAAAAACCTCAAATACCGATCCTAAGACACTTCACTTTTTTTTTTTTAGTAAGTAGGTTGATATTTTTTTGTAAAAAGTTTTTATTTTTACTAACTTTTTAGTTAAGGTAGATACCCCGCACTAATCTAATCGCGTTATTCGTTCATTTGTAGCGCAAATACTTAATGCAAATTTAAGACTTATATGGTTTTCACATAGACCTCATTGCCCGAATGGAACCAAATTAAAATGGGACCATTCGGAAAGCACCAGCTTTCAGATAAAAAAATAATCATCAAAATCGGTTCACCTAGTCAAAAGTTATGAGGTAACAAACATAAATAAATTTTAAAAATACAGTCGAATTGATAACCTCCTCCTTTTTTTGAAGTCAGTTAAAAAGCAACGTACTTCTTCATTAACATTTCATTAACGTCTTTTGACGCTATTTGACGGCTATCGCAATCTTGGTTTACCACATATGACAAATTTTGTTTTAAAGAGTTTTTTGTGCATTGTTTATTTTTACGTCAATATTTAAAGATTTTTTTACTTTTTCAGGAGGATGTACCAGCTTTCTACAATCCCATCTCAAATATGGAATTAATAAGGTTTGAATAAGTTTTAAGTATTATAGGATTTTAATGCTTTAAATTCTGGCTGCAATAATGCCGCCTAGTGATTATTATTATTATTTACAAACAAATTATGTACGCACGGCTACATATCAAGCTATACATTTCCAGTTTAAGGTGACCTCTCATTATATGGAAATCTCATAAAATGTGAGATTAATTTATACTGGGAATGCATAGCTTGATATGTGCCGTATATACAGAAGGGTTCATAATATGAATCATTACGTTTAGCTGCCCAAGCAGTACCTACCTATCTGCTGTGGCTACGAACTTGCAAGCATCTTTCGAGATTCAGAATAATACTGAATCCATATTATCCGTATACTACTACATTAATTAGTAATAAATATAAAGAAAGAAAGGAATAAGAAGTACATAGAAAAGCTAAGTGTAAACGAGTTCATATAAAACAAGCAGTTGGTCACAGTGTGCAGTGCTAACTTTACCTAACCGAGGTACCTAATTTAGTTACCAAATTATAAAACAAGTACATTAATCTTAAAACAGGAAAAATCCTTTGATGTTCAAATACGTTTCTACTTTGCACTCTCATAATTCTCACACATTTCGTTTTTGTCATGGAAAATTAATAAAAAATATTTAAAATATTGAGTTCACTGTATTTATCCTATTTCGGGGATAGCATTTTTTAGGAACCAAAGGATTTCCATTGATGCAGCAATCCAGTGTCGCTGGATTAGCCTTCGACCAATAAGCGACTGCCCTGTTCAAATCCAGCACTGTTATTCGTTAAAATACCCCATCAGCGTCTGTTCTAGCCCTACATTGAGATTCTAGATAAGAATCAGCCTATTAACATATTTTTTTCTTTTTACAGCATACCACAGCGTAAATTCCACTCTGCGCACAATATATTCAGATAGACTTGTTTTATTGTTACATACGTATTTTACTATTAATTTTATGTCATTTTAATTATTATAATTAGATTCTTAATTATTTTGAAAAATGTGTCTAGTATTTAATCAAAATTATACGTTTATTTGCTTATACGTTGTTTTATCAATATTTATAACCACAAAAAAAAATCAGGTAGGCATCTACATGTTGTTTTATTGATATTTAAACACGTATTTAACTATTAATTTTGTAAATGAAACAGTAATTTTATGTCGTTTTAATTTCTTATAATTTAATTCTTAATTATTTTGAAAATTGTTTCACCTATTATTGAAGATTTAGCTTGTATGTACGTTGTTTTTGTTAATATTTATTACTCCCAAAAAAATAAAAATTGCAGGTAGGCATCTTGGTCTTGTTTTATTGATACTTAAATGCTTATTCTACTATTAATTATGTAGATGAAACAGTACTTTTATGTTGTTTTAATTTCTTAGACATAATTTAATTCTTAATTATTTTGATAAATGTGTCAACTATTTAATAAAGATTTAGCGTGTACGTTGTTTTTGTTAATCTAAATATTAATACGTGAAGCGAAAACTTAGGATCCCTTTTTACGAAAATTGGTCGGACGGAGGAGTATGAAATTTCGCACACTTATAGTTTATCCAGAGAAGAAGTGACAAATGCTAATATTTTTTTTTTAATTATGCGTAAAATACATTATTTTCACTAAATAACACGTTACACACACTACTACTCATTACCGAGTATTTAATACACACATGCATAGATAGTCTTTAGTTTATGGTCCAAATCTGTGGGCCAATCGAGAAGTCTTTAATATTTTGTGTCTATAGTCTTACTGAATGTCAAGTATAACCATAGGTAATAAATTAATTTTATAGATATATACCCTATTTCATTTTTAAAACCTATGATCATATCGAGAATATTTGTCTTCAATATTATTTGTCTATAGTGTTACTGAATGTCAAATATAACCATATTATTTTTTTATATTATTGTTATATATGTATATATATTTTCATTTTATTATGTATTTTTTTCTTTCTATTCAAATGAAGTACGGTCGAATTTCGACCAATGGGCGATCGTATTTATTATTCCTATAAAAAAAGAAAAATTGCAGGTAGGATCTAGATCTTCGCTGTACTATTGAAAGCTTCACGAGGAATGCGAGGAACATCTGTACCATGCCTAGGCATGTACAGACACAAGCATAAATATGTATATTATAGGTACTAGCTTTTTTTTTTTTTTTTTTTTTTTCAGGATGGGAAATCATCAAATGACTTCTCCCGCTCTGGGCGGAGCGGGAGGGCGTGTCAGACTTTTACTGACTAAAACCCACCCGTGTTCCATCAGTTGCCCATGTGCCAGGGTCACGGTATCTCTTTCGAACAATCACGTGACCCCGGCAGGATAGGTACTAGCTTAGCTTCTGCCCGCGTCAAATTTTTGCTCCCCTGACCCTTCCCGTCGCATCGATTTGCCTGCTAGTTTTCGTCCATTTTTCGTTGCTGCTCGCTCCTTTTGAGTTATAGTGAGTCAACCTTAAAAGATAGATATATGCTCTCGCGGATTTTTTTTTTTAGAAATTTTTAAAAGGAACAACTCCGTCATACACGATTTTTGCATTACTTTAACCGTTTACGCAGCGTACGCAACGGAAACTCTCAAAAGGAATAAATTTTCCCCGTTTTTGCAACATTTTTCATTACTGCTCCACTCCTCTTAGTTGTAGCGTGATGTTATATAGCCTATAGCCTCCCTCGATAAATAGGCTACCCAACACAAAAATATTTTTTCAATTCGGACCAGTAGTTTTGAGATTAGCGCGTTCAATCAAACAAACAAACTCTTCAGCTTTATAATATTAGTATAGATATCTACACAAAATTCAAAAGCAAATTTTCTCTGGGAATAAACTATTGCTACTTTGAGATAATACCTACTTCATTATAGTCATCATCATCATTTCAGCCGTAAGACGTCCACTGCTGGACTTAGGCCTCCCCCAATTTGGAGGACTTTGCCATAATCGCCACGCTTGGCAGGCGGGTTGGCGATCGCAGTATGGTGGTAAAATTCATAGAGAACGCTGCTGCCCATTCTCTAGTAAGTCCTAGTCGCCTTTTACGACACCCACGGGAAGAAATGGGGTGGTGTTATTCTTTACGTTCAGCACCACACGGTACCACGGTACCACACACCTTCATTATAGTGCAAGTTCAAAAATACTATTTTCTGACTTAGAGAAGAAACTAAACGAAAATACGTTTCTTTGAGGTAAACATGATGCAGAGAAAGAACCCAAAAATTATAAGTTGGGGGAAAATATGCTTCACATATATTTAAGGGTGTGGTATCTATACACTATCAAATGGAACAACTTTCTGCATGGGGCCGACATAGTAATCACAAAAAAAATATTAACTGTTCCATACAACATCATTCATTATCATGATTTCAGCCAAAAGACGTCGACTAGGCATAACCCTCCCTAAAGGTAATCCAATGCTTTAGGGTCGGTTCACATCTAATGGAAGATGCGTCGAGCGTATCATCGGTCGCGTCTATTCGGTCAAATAGGATTTTTTCATATTTGATGGAAGATGCGTCTGTCTAGCCAGAATGCATCAGTCAAAAAACTTTTTACAAAAAAAAAACAACCGACTTCCTTAACTACTAACCGACTAACTTTAATTTCGGAAGTCGGTGGCAAAAAAACCTTAAATACAGATTCTAAGACACTGACTTCCGAAATTAAAGTTATTTTTGACTTACCTAGTAGTGTTTTTTAAGGAAGTTGATTGTTTTTTTTTTTTTTTTTTTTGTAAAAAGTTTTTATTTTTACCTTTTTATTTATGGTAGATACTCTGCACTAATCTAATCGCGTTACTCGTTCATTTGTCGCACAAATACTTAATGCAAATTTAAGACTTATATAGTTTTCATATGGACCCCATTGTCCGAATGGAACCAAATTAAAATGGGACCATTCGGGAAGCACCAGCTTTCAAATAAAAAAGAATCATCAAAATCGGTTCACGCAGTCAAAAGTCATGAGGTAACAAACATTAAAAAAAACATACAGTCGAATTGATAACCTCCTCCTTTTTTTAAGTCGGTTAAAAATACTTGTGGCACGACGTTGCCGCTCTTTACGTCGGCCGACAAAGCGTTGATGGAAACGGAACAGACGCTGTACGCTCGACGCACTAACGCATCATCGGTTAAGTGTGAAAGGTTGAATGTTTTCACATATAATTATCTGTTCTGGCGTTACGCGACCGATAATACGCGACGCATCTTCCGTCAGATTTGAACCGACCCTAATATGTTCAAAAGAATGTATGTTCAACAATGTAAATTACGCAATAAATGTTGTTGAATTGTCAAAAGAGATGACTTTCATTTTTCATCTCCGCATGGCGTCACTCTCAGAAGCTTCTCTGATTCAGAAGTTTCTCTCAAATGAACCTATTACAGACACCTTAAATTGTCAAGAGGTTGGTCAGTAAAAAAGATGCATCTAACCGCTGGGTCTAGAACTAAAGCACACAATATATAACGAAAGTGAGCACTAAGGACGGATATTTCAGTATTCATCCCCTAAATGAGTTAAATAAGGGATGAACCTTTGTATGGAAGTTCGCTATTTTCGCCAGTGGGAAATTCCATCGAACACACGACTTGTACTTTAGGAAAATAATATAAGCTAAGTATTTTTTTTCTTTCGTGTTGGACGGGCGTTATCGCTGTATACTAAGTGTTGAAGGAGGGTGTAACTCTACCCAGTATTGTACCTGTGTAGCAGCGGCGAGGAGTAAATTTATCTAAAAGAGAAGCCGAAGTGAAGTCGGCTTTAACTTACTGACTCATCAATAAAGAATACTTACTATCATTCTAAAACGAATATCGGAATGTAATGAATTAAATACAATTAAATTAAACAGCTGAAAACCGAATAAAATATGCAATATTCCTCTATCTCGTTCTCGCTGACGCATTTTTCTATACCTGTCTCTGTCATAACCCGTTGTACAGCGGCTTGCTCTCGTACATATCAATCGGTACCATGTGACCTAAAGTGACATCATTACGGGATCGCTGTTGTATGAATTTTTAGTTCCCGATTATGACGTTTTGGCGCCGGGTTAATTTAGAACATTTCTCTTTTGTTGTAATACAAAGCTATAAATAACCTTTTTTGTTGTTTGAATGTTATGGTGAATTAAATACCCGTAGTGTAACTATATTTATTGACAATAGTAGCCACTATTTACATACTATTGTATTTTTAATAGTGATAGAGTTACCAATGCGAATCCCCGAAGGCAAGCCGGTAGGAATCGTGTTATATGGTGCTTTCGCCACTGCTGTGTAGGTCTCTCCTTGAAGTTTAGGCAACGACGCTGACATCAATAAAGTCCGTGAATTCGTCATTTTTGCGAATGAGATATCCCAGCGTCATCATCATCATCATTTCAACTGAAAAATGTTCCCTGCTGCGCATAGACCTAACCCAATTTAGGGGGTTTGCCAGAATCGCCACGCTTGGCAGGCGGGATAGCGATCGCAGTATGGTGATAAAATGCATAGAGAACGCTGCTGCCCATTCTCTAGTACGCACCTTAGTTGCCTTTTACGGCACGATTGGACAAAAATGGGATGGTGTTTTCTTTACGTCAGGCACCACACAGACCAGCGGGGTACTATCTATAATAATTATAATAAAACTGTAGAGAGATCAATTCTGTACATTGAATATACATTCAAAATTAATATTGGAGGATGAATGGTGATCGATACTGATGCCAAAAATGCAATCAGTAAATTTTTTGTTTGTCTGTCTGTCTGTCTGTATGTGCAGGCATGGGTCAAAAACTACTGAAGTAATTTTAACCAAACTTAATACGATTGTAGTCCATACTTCTAGGCAGGTTATAGGCTATATAACATAACGCTACACATAGGAGCTGAGCAGTGACGATAAATTTGAAGCAAGTCGGATGAAAATGCGCTTTCCAGCTCTTATCCTCGCATACGTTGATCATACACCAAAAGTATGTATTAACAAGATGATGGTCTTCAAAAAATCTATAAAAAAGTCCTGCATAGTATATATCTATCCTACTAAATTCGGAACACAGTTAGTTTATAACCTGGATTAACACATAGTGTTAATAAAACGGGAGTCAGGTGTTGTAGGCGGGGGTGACGGTGTTCCCTTGACGAAAGAGTGAAATTAAACCAGTCAGAATGTCGTAATAATTGAGTATATTTGGCACACATAAAATTACACAGAAATCACTACAAATGGTTGTAAAAGAGTACACAGCACACAATATAAAATACAATCAGAATAAGCAGTACACATAATTAAATCCTAGCTATATTACACTTGAAGACTGGCTAACTAGATATAGGGTAGGTACATCGCGACTAAGCAGTGGACAGCGGAGCCACTTACTTCACAAACACTACGTGGTAACTTGATGATTCGTGTAAACTCGTAAAAATACTAAATCCAAAAATAGACGCTCGGCCCTTTTATAACTTTTGTTGCCTACTGCAAGTAGCGTATACATTTCTTTACTTTGATTAGCCGCTCTGCCAATTGAGAGCGAGAAAAATGGACTTTCCCTAAGAGACAGGTTTCGACTTGTCGAGAATTTCAAAACACGTGTAAGCGAGTTCAAGGTTTCTGCTTTCTTATTGGATTAACAATGTAGCTAGTCCTAGTCCTATTGGACGTACGCTTCTTTCAAAATCGTGTACGAACTACATAAGATATTTTAGGTACCTATATTCATACCTAATTACAGCTAATTAGTGCTTTACAATCAATGAGTTAGGTAACTATATTCTAATTAGTTTTATACAAACATGACACAGGCATTACAGACTAATTAGAATCCAACAGGTTATTGTTACTGGTTAATTACAGGTTAATTAGAATTCAAAAGGTCAAGACAATGGTAATACAGGTGATTATAAACATACATCGGTATTTACGTAAGTATTTTCATGGAAATCTACTACTTTTATTAAAGAACAGTATAGGTATTTGTTTAGGTATTCCACAGAGGCTATACCGGAGTTACTGAACACAATAGCGAGGAGATATTAATGTTAAAAGTTAGCTAGTCCCATTGGGCGTCGCCCACAACAATAAAGAAACATAAATACTAACTATAGCTTGTTTTATTGGGCTTCGCCTACACATAGGGTACTTTTTATCCCGGTAGTATGTTCCCGCGGGATATTTTCCGACCTCCACGCGGGCGAAGCCGCTGGCAAAAGCTAGTTATAAATAATTTTTAATTTTTTTTAAGATAGATTATTTAGCTGGCAAAAGCTAGTTCTAAATAACAAGGCAGATTTTAACTCTTCTCGATTTTTTTTAAAGACATGTGTACTCTGCTTTAGACCCATCGATTAACACCTCTGTTTTTTACTTTATAAAATTGGAAGCCTGTAAAGACCCCTTCGATCCTTCAGTTACATACATAAGGTATTTATATGTTCTGTGAATAAACCGTCAAAATGACAAAGATTCTATCACTAAGCGATCTTGTACAAAACTGAATATTATTCCAATAATAAGGTATGTACATTTCAGTTTTATATAATCTTCCAAATTGTTTTAAAGAACAATAAAAATACCCAAACAATATTCTGTTCTATAAAGTAAGCTTCAGCTGGCTTTGTTCAATGCGTGATCACCTGAGATGCCGCCCATGAAAATCAAAATGTTAACGTTGTTTATTTTTTACAGTTGATTCTCTCTACATCTACAATCGTGCAAGATGCGTAATTCGAAAAATGTGTAAGTTTTTAACTATTTAAACGCTGACCTAGACGTCATTAATGTCCTGTATAAGCTTTCACGTACACTAGGCTACACCCCAGTGCATTGAGTTAAACATATCGAGGCCCATCGCATCGAGGCATATTGAAACCCTCACACAGACTCTAATGTCACTTTCGAAAATAATGTTGCTACATTTATTGCAATAGTAATGCGAGGACGAGGAGGATGACGTAGCTTTGAATCCACTTAAGCTTTGGTTACCTAAAAAGCGTCATAGAACGGTCACAAATCATGCCCTTTTTTAATTTCTAACGTGAATAATTCACCGTTGACCTCTAGTGCAACACGGTAACATATGGAGGAAAAATAGAAATATATGAGGACGCTTTTAAATATGAAGCAGTCCATGACAACGATAAAATGTGCTCTGTAACGATATATTGTGCACGTACTCGTATATCCATACATTTTAAATAGCCGTCCACGATTACGATGTAATGTGCCCGGTAACTATATATTGTGCACGTATATCCATGTATTTTAAATAGCCGTCCCAGATAAAGATTCAATGTGCACATATATTCATACACTAGCTTCTGCCCGCGACTTCGTCCGCGTTAAATTTCTAGTTCCTCCGACCCTTCCCGTCGCGTCGAATCGCCTACCCGTGTGATTTTCCCCGTTTTTGCAACATTTTTCATTACTGCTCCGCTCCGCTTAGCTGTAGCGTGATGTTATATAGCTTATAGCCTTTCTCGATAAATAGGCTACCCAACGCAAAAATAATTTTTCAATTCGGACTTGTGGTTTCTGAGATTAGCGCGTTCAATCAAACAAACAAACTCTTCAGCTTTATAATATTATATATAGTATATAGATTTTAAACAGCCTTCCTCGATTACATATAATGTGCACGTATATCCATACATTTTAAACAGCCGTCCTCGATAACGATATAATGTGCACGTATATCCATACATTTTAAATACCCGGCCACAATAACGATATAATGTACACGTATATCCATACACTAGCTTCTGCCCGCGACTTCGTCCGCGTTAAATTTCTTGTTCCCCCGACCCTTCCCGTCGCGTCGAATCGCCTACCCGTGCGATTTTCCCCGTTTTTGCAACATTTTTCATTACTGATCCGCTCCGCTTAGCTGTAGCGTGTTGTTATATAGCCTACTAGCTTTTACCAGCGGCTTCGCCCACTTGGAGTATGGAAATTATCCCGCGGGAACATACTGCCGGGATAAAAAGTAGCCTATGTCCTTTCTCAGGCTCTAAACTATCTGTGTTTCAAAATTTCATTTAAATCGGTTCAGTAGTTTTCCCAGGAAAGCGAGACAGACAGACAGACAGAGTTACTTTTGCATTTATAATATTAGTATGGATTAGTGTGGATAGTGTGGATAGTGTGGATAGCCTTCCCCGATAAATAGGCTGCCCAACACAAAAATAATTTTTCAATTCGGACTTGTAGTTCCTGAGATTAGCGCGTTCAATAAAACAAACAAACTCTTCAGCTTTATAATATTATAATATATAGTATATAGATTTTAAACAGCCTTCCTCGATTACATATAATGTGCACGTATATCCATACATTTTAAACAGCCGTCCTCGATAACGATATAATGTGCACGTATATCCATACATTTTAAATACCCGGACACAATAACGATATAATGTACACGTATATCCATACATTTTAAATACCCGGCCACAATAACGATATAATGTACACGTATATCCATACACTTTAAATAGCCGTCCGCGATAACGATATAATGTACACGTATATTCATATATTTTAAATAGCCAGCCAAAATAACGATATAATGTCCACGTATATCCATATATTTTAAATACCCGGCCATAATAACGATGGATCGGTTTTATGCTTCCCGCATCCTTCCAACTCTACGTCTTCCGGTACGCGGTCGCCACTCCAGAACCTTTCGGCCCCATCGGCCAGCTGTTCTGCGAGCAATGTGCCCTGTGTGGCACTTAAGTTTAGCAATTCAATTATGCACGTATATCCATACAATTTAACTAGCCGTTCACTATAACAATTTAATGCGCACGTCCAAGATAAACTGACTTGTCTCATGCGACGGTCGTCGGGTGAGACGTGGGTGGGTCGCTTGCAGCAAGCGTCCGGACCTCCGACCTAATTGTGCGTTTCCTATAAAACGAGTTAAATGTACCAACCAATTTTTTTTTCAACAGTTACTTATTTTCTGTTTCATATAAGGATCTCACTGTATCGGAAGAAATAAAAACTGAACTGCAGAAATGGGTCAAATAACTTTTCATAACATATGTTGCCAATGTTGTCCAGTAGTAATGTGGCTGATTTTATATGTATCAGAACAGCTAATCTGGATTACCCATATTTAGAAACTAAAATTCTATTCTAAAATAAAAGTACACATGCGTATAAAGTTGTATAGATATGCTTAGTATTTGTGAATAACTTCATTACAATTACTGCTTTCAGCTCTAAATATCCATGCAATTATTATTGGATAAGCGTTATGAAGGATTTCACGCAAAAACACCAAGAAAAATGCATGTTAGTGTTGATATATTTTTACTTTACTTAACGTTAACTTCTTAAAACTCAATTTTATTGTTATAAAAATATTCGCCCACTAGTGATGACATTCCTGAGAAAAAAAATGCATAGCTTTAGGCTAGTTTAGTAGCGTATACTGCCGTTCGCCATCGCGCGCCCTACCTGCATGCGTAGCATAACCACCGTAGAAAGGGGTTTTGTCGACGGAAGAATTGACAAAACTACAGATTGTAGAAAGATTAAAGACAGAATTAAAGATTGTAGAAAGATTTGTACCGTTTTATGCTGGCGTCGCATGACAGTTCTCTTCAGCTCTATTCTACCAAGAATAGACAAAGTTCTTTCTTTGCTGGTCATGCTACGTTTGCTGGTGCTGGCGCGCGATGGCGCACGGCAATATACGCTCCTGTCAGTTGTATGTTACACGTAAGTATGAGCTGTTACAGAATATAAACTAAAAGATTATTTTTACTGTGGGTTATGTGAATAACTTTTAACAAATTTTCCCCCTATCTTTTCAATTAGCTATGTTTAAGGTAACCAATTACAACAATCAATTAAAACGGTAATATCTAATGTTGGTAACTATTACTTTCCCAGTGCTGCGGAAGTGGCCGAGCCTTCACACAAAACCCATAAATTCTTCACAGGCTCAATTTATGATGGTGGGTGGCATGAAAAGTGGGGCATGCATGGCTATGGAGTGTACAAATTTCGTAATGGTAATGTAAATGCTCCACTTAGAGTAGCAAGCAGTGTCTTTTGCAAAAAAAGAAAGAAAATAATTGCGTTTATCGCGGTAGAAATGACGCAGAGAAAAAAAAACTAAAAAACACGTTGGGGGAAAATATGCGTCTCATTCACGCCATCAATCAGCATACGGCCATGGCTCAGCATAATGCTACGACCCTATTCGAAACAGAGCCCCAGCGCAGATTTTCAGCGGCTGCTCTTGTATACGCGTTTCACTTTCTCTGCTAGCGTAACTGACTGAACCAGTTGCGCTGAAGTCCGGCGGATAAGCTTAACGCCGCAACTCGTGGAGATTATTTTATTTGGAACTAAGCAACATTATACAGTCTTAGTCAAGCAATAGAGCTAAGTAGCGAGAGACTCCACCATCTGAATTTCACTACTATCATCTGATGGATAGCGAAATTCTAAAAACCTACTTAGACGAGCTGAAAAGCTAAGTATCTACTTAGCCTTTTTTGCACGCCTAAGCAGGTTTTTAAATCACTGCACAGCATCCCTAAACCCTTCCTTGTTTGGTTTGTCTTCCTTGTTTTACACCAACCTTACCCAGCCTTAGAATGTTTTGAACAGATTTTTCTTGTGAATTTCGTATTTCTTTGCTTAAATGATGAATCCCGAACATTGCAGGTGCCTAAATCAACAGCATGTAATATACAAAAATGTCACCATTTTCTATAAAATTCTTATTATTTATAGGAGTAATTTATGAAGGCGAGTTCTCTGACGGCATGTTTCACGGTAAGGGTGAGCTGCAATACCAGACACCTGGTGGCAAGGCGATCATACGCGGTCAGTGGAAGAATGGTGTACTGACGGAGAGAAAGCTCCTCATTGACAGCATTCTGGAGTACGATGATAAAGATTGGCAGTACTGTAGTACGCGTGATAGAAGGTACCTTCGGTTATATCTTCTATTATAGTATACCAAACCTTGCAAGTCGTGTAAATAAAAAGAATGCATTCTGTATGATGTCATAAATATCCTATAAATTAAAGAGATCTCTTCTATCCCGGTTAAACTTTTTGGTTGAATATTGCTGCGGCTATCTACAACAAGCAGCATAGTAGAGTATTAGCTGTGCAGACCGATTCCCATTCGTATAGGTACTTTCTTTTAAATTTTATTTTCCTCTAACTCTTTTAAATTGTAAAGAAATCTGATATAATTCTGACAGATATGCGATAGAATACATTGATGGTATTCAACCTGCCGGCAAGTCATACGTAACGGCTCATCAGCCTGAAATAGAGGTACCTAAAGGATACTTTGACACCGGAGACGGCTTCTTCGACGTTAAAATGGAAATGATTTATGAACATCAAGACCGCAAAACGTACATAAGGTAAGTTTGAGTACCGATAGCTCACTCTTTGAATTTGTCACATTTGTTGCGTTAAAAAGACAGTGAAGATTAGGAAAGAAGAGGAATTCACTTTAAAAATATAAGTAAATTATTCCATACTCTTCAGAGCATATTTTAGTAGCTTGGTCAAAGTTAGTGTTATAACGAAAAGTAAAAAATATCTATTTTTTTAAAGCTGAAATGTTACCAGACTTTCGTTTCTAAAGAAGCATATTGTGAAAGACGCACACAAACAAGCTCGGCTTGATTTTCAAACCTGGACGCTATTTAGTAGGCCTTAAAGTGGTACTTTGTATGAAGAAAATGAGTACAGCAGAATGGTGTTTAAAAAGAAATTAAAATGATGCCGAAATAATAAGGACTAAATAAAAATGAACATCATTGCGAGTCACACAGCTTGAATTCCAAGCATGAGTGTTGAGGTTCTTAGTGACCCGAATGAGATCACCAAGCTATTCAGCGGCGTCTTTATCGTAACATCTTTCCTATCGGCGCGCGATTATGATGAAGTTAGCAAGTACCTGCGGCATTGGGTCACCGATGGTTTATTCTGACGGATCGTGGGGCTTTCGGGACCGGGACCGCGGTCCCGGATACCACCTAAAATACAATAATTCTTTTGCAGTAGTATTTTGGGACCACAAGAAAAATGCAGATAAAATACAGTTAACAAAAAAACTACCAGGAAAACAAAATCATTTTCTCATACATTTTGTGTGTCAGCTACAAAACGCGTTATGCCTTTGAAGTACCAGGTTGTCATAACTTAGTAGGAGCTTACCAAACATAGGAGTATTTTTTGTGGGTGAGAGGTCATCAAAGGACTGCTCCCAGGTGCCTCAATGACTGTAAGACTAAGGTTTCAAAGTGGTTATTAACGTTGTGTTATGATGAGACAGAAGCATTACTAAAAATTGCAATCGGTTAAATAAACTTAATGTAGCTAGAGACATATATTTATAATTAGATTAAAACAGACTTATATAAACAATTTTTCACTATATTTATCCCCCTCTCAACACATACACATACCCATAGGTTCATCAATAAACCTCATCATAGTTGCATTTATTATTAGTAAATAGTAGTCTTAATATTCATATTTATTTTGTGCTTGTCTTACAACTACTGATATGTGTTCATATTTTAGGCGAGGACGCTGGCACCCTAAACACAAGTTAAATCTTACATTGGGTGCCAGAGTTCATCGAAAACACTCACTCCCTTAGTTGTAATGCTGCATAGTATTTAGATAAGTGTTTTTGTACAACTGAAGGTAATAAAAATCTTTTTTTTTTATGACGTCTCCCGCTCTTGGTGGAGCGGAAAGGCGTGTCAGACTTTTACTGACTAAAACCCACCCGTGTTCCTTCAGTTGCCTATATGCCAGGGCCACGGTATGGGAGCTTTTTTTTTAAAGTGGAGATTTGCTCATGCATACTGCACTACCACGGGGAGATAGTGCAGTTATGTGGGACTCCAACCCACTAAAACTCCACGGTGTCCTCCTGTGCCGCTTGTGGCGGGAACACGGGCACACGTAATTCTTCCGCGAACCCGCCACGGCTGTCCGTCACCGGATCCTCGTCTGAGGGATAAGGTACCCCCATTTACGGCGCGCCAGAACACATAGCACGCCGTGATCACCCCAGGGACCAATAAGCACATGGGTGCCAGACGACCCCGTGTATGGCACCTTTGGTCCCCCTGCGACGGGTCAGGACTGTGGCCCCGCCGCCTACCACTTTTCGGCCGCAGGAGATAGGGAGAGTGGCGAACGCTATACCAACACTCCTCTTCCCCTGCGGCCCCACCGCGTCCGCCATCGGACGGTGGCGACCCCGTTCAGGCCGCGGAAGGTAGGAAGAGCGGCGCACCTCAATACCGGCACTCCTCTCCCACCGCGGCCTCCAACCCTCAGCCGCGATGCCTCAGATACTAGGACATCGCGGCCCACCTCAGTTGCGATGTCGCCAAACGACACCGCGTTGGCCGCTACATCGTCGGCTTCGAGCGGAAAAGCCCTGACGAGCGGCCCCTCCTCGGGTTCCTCTTAGCTTCACCGTGGGGTTCTAAACCACGGCTACTGAGCCCCCCCGCCTCGTCAATGCGGGAACCCACTGGGGGGGACGGTATAGGAGCTCACCTAACATGGGCGCTAACGCTCTATGTCTTCGAAATACCAGGTTCTCATAACTTGGTAGGAGCCTAATATGTTAACACATGATTTGATAACTCTGAGGCGATACAAACTTCGCTGGGTGTGCTAGTATATTATGATAGATTTTTTTTTGTGTCATTTGATAATGTTTAATTTACAAAAATAGTTATGATATTCAATAATTGTAATGATTATGACGTGTCTAATTAATATAGTGACTTTTAAAAAAAAAAATTGTTACTTTTCGGTGGGTGATTAGGGGAACGAAAGGTGATTTTGAAAAAAAAAACAAAATACTAAATTAAAAAGTTATCTTGAGTGTTTCTCAAGATTACTTTTTTTAATTAGTATTTTTGGAGAGTGCGCGATAGCTCCAACAGCGTGGTGGCTATCGTGGCCGGCTGAATGGGCAGTCCAATGATGTGGCACTGGATGACCACTCATCAGTGACATTACGCGTCATTTTCATATAATAGGTCTTTACCTATGAAAATGCCGTTTTGTGACGAATTTTTTTCATGTATTTTTTATTTGTATTAATCGAAATAATCACCTATGCAATCAATGCATCTTTGCCAACGCAGTGGTAGTTTATTGCAGCCCTTCTTAAAAAAATCAGCTGGACGGGAGGCAACAAATTCTTCAAAGGCATTTTGTACTGCCTCTCGGGTATTGAATTTTTTTCCCGCCAAGAAGTTATCCAAATTCTGGAAAAAGTAGTAGTCTGTAGGCGCAAGGTCTGGTGAGTAGGGCGGATGACGGAGAGCTTCCAACCCCAGTTCTTGCAACTTGGAGACCGTCTGCTGTGCAGTATGAGGTCGCGCGTTGTCGTGCAGGAGCAGCGGAGACGAGCGATTGACCAATGCTGGTTGGAGATGTGCCAGCTTCTCCATCATTGAGTTCAGTTCTTCACAGTACACATCTGCAGTAATGCTCACCCCGTTTGGTAAGAAGCTGTGATGAATCACACCGGCGCTAGACCACCAAACAGTGACCATCACTTTTCTAGGGGTAAGTTTTCGTTTAGGGCATTGTTTAGGTGCTGAACCAGGATCCAACCAACTTGCGGAGCGCTTGCGGTTATCAAACAGAATCCATTTTTTATCGCAGGTAACAATGCGGTTCAAAATTCCTTCATTTGCGTGTCTGTTGAGCAGTGCAATGCACGTCTCGACGCGTACTTCGCGCTGGCGATCATTGACTTCGTGGGGCACCCATTTGTCAAGCTTTTTTACCTTGCCAATTTGACGCAAATGGACCAATATTGTTTTGACGCTAACGTCGAAAGCTGCTGCTAATTCAGCCGTAGATTGTGTATCATCAGCTTTCACAATCGCCTTTAATTCGTCATTGTCGACCAAAGTCTTCGGACGACCGCGAAGTTCATTTTTCAGGTCGAAATTTCCAGAACGGAAGCGAGCAAACCAATAACAGGTGGTGCGTTGGTTTGTAGTGTTAGCTCAGTAAACGTCGTTGATGTTGCGTGCCGCTTGTGCCGCGTTGCTGCCACGACGGTACTCATATTCCATAATTACTCGAATTTTTAACGTATCCATGATGACGAAAAAGATTGAAATGCGATGAAAATGTAACACTAATCAATAAACAAATGACTACTTTTGGAAAAAAATCCATGTTTTTAAAATAAAATTAATTTGAAATTAGAATTCTTAGACAAACAAAAATTATTTTGATTTGAAATGGCCAGTACTGCAGAACGGCAATTTCATAGGTAAAGATCTAATATTAAATAAGAGCTCTTTTAGCATTATTTAAGCGTGTATGTGTGTATATTTTTTGTTTTGCGTATTTTAAACATGGACGTGTTTGAAATTGTCTTATACAACGTGTAACCCCAATTAGGGTACTGAGTTAAACTCATAATACAATGACCATTTATTATGCAACTGTTATAATTACTTTATGCATTTAAAATTGAGTCTCATTGCCTTGAAATAAGATTTATTTAGCTCAATCAGTGCGCATAACAAAAGATATATTTTTTATAGCCCATATTACAAAACATAAATAACCCTTATAAAAACCTTGAAATTGATTCAGTAGCAGATTAGGAAAAAACCACTTTCAGGTCTTGCATCTATTCTGTTACTCCTTGTATAGCGAACAAAAGACATTAATTTCCGACCGTTCACAGGACCCCAAGGCATCATGAGCAACAATGGATACGAGAGAACTGTCGCCCGGGAATAAAGAATGTAAATATAGGATTCCGTAAAGACATGTACAAGAAGTTGATTGAACCAACAGAACTTCTAGAACCAGTGCCATCGTCACCAGCCAACTTCCTGAGCGCTTCCAGGAAAAAACCGCTAATCGAACAAAACGAATTTCTAGTAAGCATGACTTTGTCATTGTTTCCAACTTTAACTGAGAATGCAAGGAACTGAAACATAGGCTCCACGTTACTATTATGACTGTCATTAGTAAGATTCCGTATTATACTGATGCTTAAAATGAGTTAATTATCAAACGAAATTTATGACAATAATGTGATTTTCGAAATAAAATTAGGTAAAATTATTGCTATCGATCGCTAAGGTAATTTCTCGGTCGCGCAATAACCTGTGGGGCAAAATGACATACTTACATTCGGGGCAAAACGACATACCTTTATTCAATGATTAGATTTTCAATGTTGGTTCGAACTACGATAATTATCCTAAAAAACAGTCAGAATAAAGGTGAACACTGTTAGAGAAGACTCATTACACTGAGGACTCAAATGTAGAAGATTTCCAGCTGCGTCGAACGGTGATGATGATGACTGCGTACGCATTTATTGAAACGACCTCTTTTCCCTTTTCAAGCCCAACGAGTGCTGGCTACGGTGCAACAGTTGTTATCTTTGGGCTCAAATTTAATATTTTGTGAAATATGTACTTCATAATTTTCGTATTCATTATGTATGTCATTTTGTCCGTACTACATATTATATGGACAAAATGAATTTTCTTAGAAGCTTCGATTAATTTAAATTATATTTTTTGTATGGGTCCTATTCAATTATGAATTTACGTAGGTTAAAACTTATGAACCAAAGATGATTATTCAACCTAAACAGTGATTGTAACTATGTTGATTAAAAATATATGATTAAAAAACAAAACCGTATGTCATTTTGGACGTACTTCCCCTACATTAAATACATTGTGCATTTAATATAGATAAATATGGCATTTTACAGCATGTAATTTAAATGAAGATCTAAGAAGACATCAGAGATTTAAAAAGCGGGGGCAGTAACTTCTCATTTAATCAATAAAAGAAAAAAAAATGTTTTCTTAGCGGTCAAATAAAAAATAAATAAATAATAATAATTGCATAAGTTGATACAAAATGCTATGCAATAGCTTTACCGCGACAGTCCCCGAGTGCCACACGTCAATTTTTTTTTAAAATAATTTATGGCATTTTGTCTAACTTTACAGGATGATGTGCCAGTATTCTACGACCCTTCAGCTTTAAGGTTTGTTCATTATTTCATTCAGATCACTGAGGTTATGGTCTCTTAAAACGTCACACGCTTCCTACAGCGTGTGATGACGTCACGACGGATGGCTGACAGGCTGACACCGCTGGTTGCCAGAACATATTTGTTGCCACCGTTATACCTGGTGGGATGGACTGTGTGCGAGCGAGACCGGGCCCATGTGCTTACAAACACAGCATTCGGCCGTAATCGGTGAATGTGTGGTCAGATAGACCCCAGCCTTAGACAAGAGAGTTAACGTCAGATATCAAATTATGAATGATACAGTTTTTTTCGCCTCTGCTTACTTACTTACCTATCATTCTACATATCTTTGGCTTAAAATGTAATTGATATTTTTTAGGCCCTAGACGTTTATTAGCTATCGTTAATCATTGCAAAAGATGCCCGAAGTAGGTAAAAAATTTCGAATCGAATGCCAAATACTTTTTTTTAAGCAAACGTCTGCGCATTCCCGAAAGGTTAAGCAGGTTAGGCAGACTATAAGTACATGCACAAAGAAACAAATATCTGCTTTTTACCTTAGGTCTGTCCATATAATTATATTTTGGGCATGGCACTATTATATCGTAAGTCAGCTATGGTGAGCTAGAAGTATCCCGCTAGGCTTTTAACCCACTTTGTACCTAACCTTGATAAAAACTTGTATTTTTCACAGGTTGCCGGAAAGAAAATTCAAGCCTCGCCACATACCTGCCCGGTTTGAATAAAATAATTATGATAGGTACAACCTATATTTGTCCACCTATTATTTAAATGTAAGTTATTACATTCGTTAATGTACAGACGCCAGCTCATCAAGGTACCCGAAACTGTCAAATTCTCCCAATCAACTTTGAACCTAATACTTTAGCGATAAAGATGAAAATGTATTAAATAAATTTAATAGATCGTAGTAGCTCGATGTGCTGGCGTCTGTACAAAGTGTTCCATACTCATACTTAATTTATAATAGTTAAAATATCTTAATATTTATGAATATTTATTAAAAATGTTCTGAAAAACTTAATTTTAAATCGATTGATTATTTTGAAAAACTTAATGTTGTACAATATTAAGTTTTTCAAAATAAACTAGGCGTTCATGTTTAATTTAGTTTTAAAGTGTTATTAATTGTAATGTTTAGAATTTAGAAGATTATTATAAGATATTTCCTCAATATTTGTTTTTTTTTTTTTTAATAATACTTTCGATTATTGCATCGTGACCATCACACTATCAGGATCAAAGATATTACCTAGGTCTTTACCTATGAAATTGCCGTTCTGCAGTACTGGCCATTTCAAATCAAAATAATTTTTGTTTGTCTAAGAATTCTAATTTCAAATTAATTTTATTTTAAAAACATGGAATTCTTTTTCCAAAAGTAGTCATTTGTTTATTGATTAGTGTTACATTTTCATCGCATTTCAATCTTTTTCGTCATCATGGATACGTTATAAATTCGAGTAATTATGGAATATAAGTACCGTCGTGGCAGCAACGCGGCACAAGCGGCACGCAACATCAACAACGTTTACGGAGCTAACCCTACAAACCAACGCACCACCTGTTATTGGTTTGCTCGCTTCCGTTCTGGAAATTTCGACCTGAAAAATGAACCTCGCGGTCGTCCGAAGACTTTGGTCGACAATGACGAATTAAAGGCGATTGTGGAAGCTGATGATACACAATCTACGGCTGAATTAGCAGCAGCTTTCGACGTTAGTGTCAAAACAATATTGGTCCATTTGCGTCAAATTGGCAAGGTAAAAAAGCTTGACAAATGGGTGCCCCACGAATGAATCAATGATCGCCAGCGCGAAGTACGCGTCGAGACGTGCCTTGCACTGCTCAACAGACACACAAATGAAGGCATTTTGAACCGCATCGTTACCTGCGATGAAAAATGGATTCTGTTTGATAACCGCAAGCGCTCAGCAAGTTGGTTGGATCCTGGTTCAGCACCTAAACAATGCCCTAAACGAAAACTTACCCCTAGAAAAGTGATGGTCACTGTTTGGTGGTCTAGCGCCGGTGTGATTCATCACAGCTTCTTACCAAACGGGGTGAGCATTACTGCAGATGTTTACTGTGAAGAACTGAACTCAATGATGGAGAAGCTGGCACATCTCCAACCAGCATTGGTCAATCGCTCGTCTCCGCTGCTCCTGCACGACAACGCGCGACCTCATACTGCACAGCAGACGGTCTCCAATTTGCAAGAACTGGGGTTGGAAGCTCTCCGTCATCCGCCCTACTCACCAGACCTTGCGCCTACTACTTTTTCCAGAATTTGGATAACTTCTTGGCGGGAAAAAAATTCAATACCCGAGAGGCAGTACAAAATGCCTTTGAAGAATTTGTTGCCTCCCAGTCCAGCTGATTTTTTTAAGAAGGGCATCATTAAACTGCCACTGCGTTGGTAAAGATGCATTGATTGCATGGGTGATTATTTCGATTAATACAAATGAAAAATACATGAAAAAAATTCGTTTAATTTTTTTCATACAAAACGGCATTTTCATAGATAAAGACCTATTATATAATTAGATAAAGTACCCACTCGACAATTACACCAGTAGGCTCTAATTATAAATCATAGACTTCACCAAAACGAATATCTGGGATATACACACAATGCAAAAAGCGGGCGGTTCAAATTTTGCTCTGTAAAAAATACCACTTTTTATAAACCGTATTTCTTTTTTTCGTTTCGTGTAATTATAATTATATTAGAACATTTTACTGGCATGATAGTGTATTGTCATAAAATATCAAACTGTAAAATGACTAGACTTTAGAAGTCGCTAAACTCTGGGTGAGTAAGGGCTGATTTTACAATCATCAGATTTCTTTTATCCAAAAAAAAAAATCCTTTGTAAAATTTTGTGTAAAAACTGCTAACATTTCAAAAACATGGTCGAAAAATGACTAACCATAACATGAATAAGGGCTTTAGCAGATGATATACTACTGTTGACTCCGATTGAATTTTCAACACCATCATCAGCGATTAAATCACTTTTTGGAAACTCAATGTCGGTACCAAGCAATAGTAAATAAATAAAAATGCAATGCAATGCTTTATCTTTCCGCAAAACAATTAGAAAACGCAATTTTTAAACCGTAGGTACACAAACGGAACGAGGCGCCAAAACGCGTTTCAGCGTCAAAGTAATCGCTAAAACGGGGCTGCTTAAGTGATCGGAGGCAAATGTATCATGTGCGTGTGGATTGAGAGATCTTTTCGAAAAACTCTTCCAATCCCAACCAAATTATAAGAAGATTTAGGAAATAATTGTGAAAACTTCATGGTAAGGTATAAAATTTGTGAAACCTAAACAAAGAAAGTTAGAACTCATTAACTGGATCTCTCAATCTGGACAACTGAAGAAAAAGCCATAACGCGTATCCAAGAATATACTGCCTATGTGTTTATAATTTGCATTTTAATTAATTGTGAAGGATTTGTGAAAGCTGCTAAACAAAATTTCGATTCGTTTCAAAGCCACGTTTAAGATTTATAACGGTTTATATGGATCACTCAGAGTGGACAATTTTCAATGGAGTGATCTTGTAAAACACGACCTAATACTGAAAAAGTATGAATAATGATCATGTTTATTGCAAATTATGCTTCTGGGAACATTTGTGAAACAAAAATCGTGATTGAAATCTTACTGGTTCAAGAGAAAATGAAAATCTTGTTTTTTGTCGATCGTCCCAACTGAGAGATCATTATTTTGAACTACATTTAATAAACCAAAACTTATAGGTAGAAGGTAGATACATCAGAAATTGTGAAAAAAATTGTACAAAAATTGACCATTTCACATCCTATTATGTAATTATGAGTGAAATTAAAAAAAAAGATTAAATTAAAAAAGTTTTTTTTTTGGTTACCTTAAAAATTCTGAACTTTTTCTGTGTAAAAATTACTTAGAATTAGAATTACGAACTTAGAATTCCTTAGTAAGAGCACTACACATACAGTACATAACTTTGCAAAAATTTGTCATTTAAAAACGTAATTTTATATTATTTAAATTATGTAGTGAAACCAGGTACAAATTACTTGTATAAAAACGTTTAAAGTGCATCATAATTTGAATTGTACCGGTAATGATTCCGACCGACGATATGGTCACCCTACTCAACGTTTTCCTCAAGGATTGTAAAAAATGATTTATCTTTTTAAGTATAACACTTACAGGGACGACTGATTCGTCAAATTTTAGTACAACATTTTTCACAATTTCTGATGTATCTACCTTCTACCTATAAGTTTTGGTTTATTAAATACTAGCGACCCGCCCCGGCTTCGCACGGGTGGACATTTATTTTTTAAGCTCTCTGAAAAAAAAAAATGTTTTGTATGTATGTTGTGCGACACCATCATTCATTTTAATACCAATTACAATTTTAAATTCGTAATATCTTTTGAATGGATTGTCTGATTGGAATAAAATAAAAAGTAATTTATAGCTATTGAAACAATCTTGCTCAATAAATAGTTTATTTGGATAAGGATTAGTATTTGACGATAATATGATCAATAAACATAGGCTAATAATTTTAATTACTTTTATTCTATGGAAAAGTGGTTATAACGGCTAAAATATAAATGTTTGGTTTATACTATCGCGGACTTTTTTGTAGGCATTATTGAGTTCTACAACTTTTCTATAGAAGTCAACCATACATCTCTAACCATTTAGGCAGCGTTCGCGAGAATCGTTAACGTACGGCAGTTTTTTCGACGCCTTACTCCACAATTTTCACTACCACGAAAAATCCTATCTATTTTCCGGGATAAAATATAGCCTATACGGATTCAGAAGAATCTTTCTAAGTAATGGTAAAAGAAATTTTGAAATCGGCCCAGTAGTTTTTGAGCCTATTCAATACAAACATACAAAAATACAAAAATACAAAGGTTTCCTCTTTATAATATTAGTATAGATAGTTCAAAATAATGATCTCTCAGTTGGGACGATCGACAAAAAACAAGATTTTCATTTTCTCTTGAACCGTTATAAATCTTAAACGTGGCTTTGAAATGAATCGAAATTTTGTTTAGCAGATTTCACAAATCCTTCACAATTAATTAAAATGCAATTTGTAAACACATAGGCAGTATATTTTTGGATATGCGTTATGGCTTTTTCTTCAGTTGTCCAGATTGAGAGATCCAGTTAATGAGTTCTAACTTTCTTTGTTTAGGTTTCACAAATTTTATACCTTACCATGAAGTTTTCACAATTATTTCCTAAATCCTCTTATAATTTGGTTGGGATGGGAAGAGTTTTTCGAAAAGATCTCTCAATCCACACGCACATAATGTATCTGCTGTTGCCCATAGAGCTCTGATCCAGAAAGCCATTATTTCGGCCCATCGTGTTTTTTATCGGAAATTAAAAAAAAAATGTTTTTATTGCATCTACAAACATTGCATTTATAACATAAATTGAGGCAGCCCCAGTAAGTTACCGAAGTACTTGTGTTAGGGCTGTCTCGCTACTTCCCTTACAAATCTAACACAACAATGTTGAGACCGTATACAATACAAAATCAACTATAAAAGAAATTAAAATAAAACAAATTAAAAAAATAATAATAATATAGGTGCATGCATATGGGTGCGTGGGTGTGGGAGTGAGTGTGTGAGGTGGTGTGTGGGTGTAATTGTGTATGTTTGGGTGTGAGAGTATGCGGGGGTGCGTGTATGTGTGGGGTGCGTGTGTGCTTGCGTGTAGTGTTTGTGTATGTTTAGCCAGATCTGACAAGAATTTCCTCCGTTGCGTCATAAGTTAAGGTATGAAGCCATTTAGTTATACTTAGTTTTCTTGCGTACAACGGTAGGGGATATATGCGTAATTTTAGGTTAATTTTATTGTATATGTAGGCCGACTGTGTTACATATTGACGTCTGGCAAAAACTGTTCGGATTCCTGGGGAGTGAGCAATTTCTTTACGTCTTCTGTTTTGAGTAGTTGGGTCAAAAGGGATGGCCTTATGTAAAGTCAAAGTCACATTCAGAATATATAGTTTTCGGACTGATAGTAGGCTACTTTCGCTATAGAGAGTGGTTGTGGGAAACCTAAAAGGTTTAAAATACATAACCTTAATGAGCGCTCGCTGAGCTCTTTCAAGATCGAGGAACTTCATTTTTGAAGTTCCACCCCATACCGCAATGCAATACGTTAGTACTGATTGTGTCAGGGCAATGTAGATCTTATTAAGAAGTTTCGCAGACATGAGATGACGTAAGGTTTCGAAGATCCAGATAAACTTCCTAACTCTTGTCATAAGTATCTCAATATGCGGGTGCCACGACAATCTTTGGTCCATGATTATTCCCAGATATTTTGTGGAGCTGACTTGTTGGATGTACTGGCAATCACAATTTACACCACAGTTATTTCCACTCATATGTATCTTTACTCTGAAATCGGATCCAGGTTGAGACCTTTGACTTAGAGAAAAGCAGATGAAGTTGCTTTTTGAAGTATTTAGAGTTAGGAGGTTATTTTTGAGCCAACTGGCAATTTCTGTAAGGCCCAATTCATTTGTACCTCAGACCAAGAGTCCTCTGAATAAACAACCGCAGTGTCATCTGCATAACAGAAAATCCTACCACCATTACTTTGCAGGTTCCATAAACTATTTATGTAGATTAAAAACAGGGGTGGGCCTAACACACTTCCCTGTGGGACTCCATAAAAGACTTCATCTTTAGCGTTATATAAATTATCAATTTTGACTTTTTGTTTCCTAGCCTTTAGGTAGCTTTCAAACAGAGAAAGTACTGTACGTCTTATATCTATATTTTCAAGCCTACGCAAAAGGATTGGAATCGAAACGGTGTCAAATGCTTTTTTTAAGTCTAAGAACATTGTTGGGCATTTTTTACCCTTATCTACCCTATCTACGATTTCGGATGTCAGTGCCGTAACAGCATCTTGTGTCGAAAGACCTCGCCTGAAACCAAACTGTGAGGCCGAAATAATGTTATACTTTTCTAGGTAACTTATTAAGTATCTGTTTATTATTTTTTCCAAAATTTTTGAGATTGATGGTAGCACAGATATGGGTCGATAGTTGTTGACGTCACTCAAGTCCCCTCCTTTATGCACAGGAGTTACTACGGAACGTTTGAGGACACCAGGGAAAATTCCTGTTTTAAAACAGAGGTTAGCCAACTGCGTAATGAGTGGAACCACATAATCTCTCGCTAGCTTAAGGAACTTGATAGGTATACCATCCCAACCAGACGCGCTATCAGAATCCAGGCCCATGAGGACCCTATCTACTTCTTGTGGCTCGGTCTCGGATAAGAAGAAAGAGGATGTCCAGGAGTTTGGGTTACAGCAAGCAATGGCTGGTAAACCAGTTTGGGCTGTTATACTTTCAGCTAGAGATTGGCCTATGGTTATGAAAAACGCATTGATACGGTTTAAGGAGTCTAGCGGCTGTGGTGTAATTTTAAGAAGATGAGTGTTTGAAGTTTTAGGTGTTTTAAATTGGGTAATTTCATTTATCGTTGACCATAAATGTCTTGGATTCTTACTTGAACCTACTATTTGTTTTTTGTAGTAGTGGCGTTTTAGTTTTCTGATTATATTGGAGCAGAAATTGCGAAAGCGTTTGTAAATTATAGTCAAATATGATGAAATATTCTAGAATTGAAAGGGTCAATCAAAATATTTACAATTTTAGACGTTATAGGCATTTTTCAATTTACAGAAGACAGGGAAGTGAGAGCAGTCACAGGGAAGTGACTATAAAAGACTTTTTGATGTTAAAAGAGACTTGACCGTAAATTTATGGCCGATGGGGCCGAAAGGTTTTGGAGTGGCGGCCACGTACCGGGCGACGTAAAGTTGGGAGGCTTCCCACAAGGTGGACCAATGACCTTGCGAAGTCCGCAGATACCCGCTGGGTGCGGTAAGCACAAAACCGGTTGGAGCGGCGGAGCTTGGGGGAGGCCTACCTCCAGCATTGGACGTCTTTTGGCTGAATTTGGCACAAATGTTTTAGACTCTTTCAGAATTCAACCCCTAAAAGGTGGAAAAGGGGTGACAAATTCTGAAAATCAACATGGGCATCGTTTTTATGGTTTATCGGGTCGCTGATTACGAATCACAAAAAATGCACAAAAACATAGAACAAAATAGTTACAACTGGATATGCGCAAGGGGAAACTGTATTTGTACTAAGAATTCCCTTGATCCCGAATGATCTTCCCCTTGAATTCAAACGAATACAGTTTCCCCTCAAAGTCTGCTTTAAAATTACCATAAACAAATCACAAGGGCAGACATTATAATTTGCGGGTATAGACTTGAGAGAAAGCTGTTTTTCACGCGGGCAATTCTGCGTGGCTTGCTCCCGCGTAAGCTTGCCCAGTAGTCTGATAATTTTGGCATACAGTAGATAATAGATTAGCAAAAAATGTGGTGTATAAAAAAGTTTTGTAGTTTACTAGCTTTTGGCCGCGACTTTGTCCCTGCAATTCGAATTCCTTTCTTAGCGCTCACATACACTACGATTCGCTACGACATAACCGAACTCCACGCGGACGAAGTCGCGGGCAAAAGCTAGTGTATATATCAAGTCAGAAAAACCTCAACGCAGATATATTCAAACGCCTGGGTAAAAGTTTATAGCAATGTTATGTTTGCAGTTTTTATACTTATATAGACGTAGGAGTTACTATTTTTTTTTTTATGAAATACTAATATTCAGCTATTCAGCATTACATATTGTTAGGTACCATGTTTATCACAGAGTACTATGTTTATATAGTGACGGGGCAGTCGTCAACACTTCTATTTAGCAACCTCCTTTCCGTTCAGAACCGCGCCTGCGTGCCGAGATGATGTCTCATCGTACGATTTAATTAATAGCCTGTAAATTTGAATTCAGTCTCTTTTATTATCTAAGTATTTAAGTAGTGGGTGTGCCTAATAGCGACGTTTCTTGTTTAGCGCCAGTAAAAGTGTACTAGCAATCTAATCGTCATCCTCCATATTAAACGTGTTTTATGAGAGCGCTACTGGCAGTGAAATTGAACGTCTGCGCTTGTTTCCCGGGATTCCGAATCAGGAATCCTGACCAGGAAACCATACGTTTGTGGCCAGCCTCAAACTTAACATTTATTCATTTAACCAAACTAAACGTGCAAGTGGGCCATACTGATTTTTGTAAATGTTCCAATAGGTACGGCTAACTCGAAAAAAAAAATGTTTTTTGACGTGACAACGTCTTATAAATTGGTTTGCCGGGTGACACTTCAAGAAACTGCGTTACGCTCCGCTCACGTTATGCGCTCACAATGAGAGCGAGTGAGAGGCACGCGTCCCTTCCACTCGGGCATGGTTAGCCCGCCTAAGAGCGAGAGAGACAGACATAAAAAGTGAAAGGCACGCGTCCCTTCCACTCGAGCACAGTTATTTCATCCTTCTTCCTACTATACGAATGAATATTCACATTAAAATTATTTTACCACTCAAAGTCGTTGTCACGTAAAACTTTCGCCCGTATACCGACTTTACAGGCAACCAATTTTTTTTTTCGAGGTGTCTTTTAAAGGAGTCTTCACACAGCGGGCGGGGCGCGGCGTGACGTGACGGCGACGCGACGCTGAGTAGTTGTAATGTACTAGATTCGAGGAACTTAATCCACGTCAAAAACAATAGAGATAATTATTAATAAGTGTATTGAAACTCCGGACAAACCAACTTAAATACTAACTATGATAAATCAAGAAACTCATCCTTATACTCCAGAAGAAACTCTTGGAATAATGATTGACAGAAGATTAAGCGTCGAAACTTATAAATTTTTACAGCAAGACTCCAAGAAAAGAGGATTTAATCTATATCCACCTTGTCATCAAGTAGCGCAAGCCAGACAATCGTGCTACCCTTCAGAAGAAATATTTGTTTCAGAAATCGAAGCTTCTGTTACCCTGCAGGGTTTACTGGCCCACACTCCAGCGTATCTTATATTTAAATGATGAATCTGTAAATCATTACATGGAAAAAAGAATATCAGCCAATTGGCTTGTACTTTTTATGTTTCTTGAGGATTTGATGGAAGTACTGGGCAATCTGTATAGAGACAGGAATTTATAGAACATTCTGGTGACCCCGATTTTGACGAAAAGTCAATAATTGCTACAATTTTGGTACCACTGAAAATTCAAGAATGCGGAGGCAAAAACAGTTTAATATGGTTAAATCCAGCCCCACAGTCATTTTGTTCTTGTAGGCCTCTTCACATCCAATATAGAAAAGAGACGCAAGAAAGAATACTGTCTGAAAAAGAATATGTAGAGGAACAAATAAGGCGTTTGGCTCCTATTACAACACTTACATCAAAAGGATTTATTGTCTTCACAAACTGTAATTTAACGCTGAGCTTAATTGATGGAAAAGTTTTTAATATAATAAACAACACGTCTTCCCAATTAAGATGTGCTATTTGCAAACTGACTTCCACGAATTTCAATAACCTAGACCTTGCTTTTTCAATACCAATTACAGAGGAAGCGGCACTGAAAAACGGCATGAGTCCTTTACATGCGTATATACGCATGTAAAGGACTCATTCCGTTGATGCCTGGAATTCTTGCTGCACTTGGGATATAAAAATGACCCAAGAGTCAGACAGTGGCAAGTAACAAAAAATTCTGATCTGGGACAAATTACTGCAGAAAGAAAAAAAGAAATCCAAAACCAAATTAAGGAAAGTATGAGTCTATTGGTAGACGTTGTTAAACCTAATTTAGGTACCTCAAATGACGGCAATACGGATAGGCGATTATTCAAAAGTGAACAATGCCGCCAAATGTTTGCTAATATACTTGGCATTGCAAAATGGCTCGTCGATGACCTAAATGTAATTTTAATAGCCATCAATTCGGGATTACCAATAGACGCAAAAAAAATCGGTGCATTTTGTAAAAATATGGCTTATAAGTATGTAGAGAAATACAACTGGCACCCTATGACTACTTTAAAACCAAATTAAGGAAAGTATGAGTCTATTGGTAGACGTTGTTAAACCTAATTTAGGCACCTCAAATGACGGCAATACGGATAAGCGAGTATTCAAAAGTGAACAATGCCGCCAAATGTTTGCTAATATACTTGGCATTGCAAAATGGCTCGTCGATGACCTAAATGTAATTTTAATAGCCATCAATTCGGGATTACCAATAGACGCAAAAAAAATCGGTGCATTTTGTAAAAATATGGCTTATAACTATGTAGAGAAATACAACTGGCACCCTATGACTACTACTATACATAAAATCTTAATGCACGGAGAAAAAATTATAGAAAATTCAGCGCTACCCATAGGACTACTCTCTGAACAGGCTGGAGAGTCGAGGAATAAATTTTGGCGGATAGGGTACATCACAGCCGGAAAGGTTCTAGGGTTCATACTATGATGATGGACTTATTCCACAGGGCGCTTGAGTCATCCGACCCTGTCATATCAGCGATACGGCTAAAACAACGCCTAAGTAACCGAAGGAGAATGCAACTACCAGAAGCTGTTATAGAAATGTTACAACCGGACAATTCTGAATGTTTAAATGAAGATAACAGTGATGCCGAAGAAGAAACTGCATGTACCGAGGGTGAAGAAAATGATTTTACAACACTTCTTTACAACGAAGATAGTTTATTTAACGCAGATGATGTTTATGCACAATTATTTTTATTACGCCAAAAGAATTCTATTTATAAAGTAAAAAATTAAAAATTACGTCTTAATAAAAATTGCCGGTCATTACCCCGGGTTCGGGTAAGTTCGGGTAAATCTTAATATTTCCGAGATTCCACGGAATTAATTGTTGTTTTTTTTTTGTGTTGGTAGTCTACCTTATTACCTTTTTTTTTTAAAGCAAATTGCAGATTATAATACTGAGGAACATGGGCAAAAAAAAATAAAAACGAAAATCACAAAATCGCTGATTTCTCGGTTCCTACAAGGTCTAGAGCAGCCATAAAGGACTCTTATCATAGATAAAAACAAGACCTTTTAAAATGTAGTTAAAAAAATAAATCAACTGTTAAAGTTTATATGAAATAATTTTTTAAATATTTATTTAATTATTTTTTTAAAATATGGAAAAAAGTTTTACCCCCGGATATCTCCTAAACTAGTTAAGATGGATTCGTGGGAGTTTTACTCTCGCAATTAGAATAAAAAGCTCTATCTGATTCACTAATAATCAGGGAGGTAGTCATTTTGAGATGAAATAAAATACTGTGCGTCGCCATCACGTCCCGCCCGCCGCGCCCCGCCCGCTGTGTGAAGACACCTTAAGAGCTGTATTTAGCTACCTAAATGATTTTATTTCTTTAAGTAGACTTGTACAAACACTTTTACATGTCAATGATATTATTTTAAACTAGATGAGTACCTACCTTTAGTCAAGCCAAGAAATCGTAAAACGAAACGATCATTTAAATTCATTTGACATTGACATGAGACAGCTATTATGGTGTTGCCAGGAGATATAATGATTTTTTATTTAAAAAAAATAAGGCTAAGAAGCAGAAGAAAGACATAGTTGTGTAACATATACCCGGATGATAGTTAGAAATGAAGGATTAGCATTCCTTAACTTACTTTTTTTTTGTATTTTACAATGTAAGCTATAGTCCAAAGAGTATGTACAACTGCAGCGTTCAAAGTATGACAACACTATTCAGAAAAAACAACTCGGAAAGAAGCATGGACGTCGTGTCTTGTCGCTGAAATCTTCAAAATAGATCGATATTATTTTTCTGCACAAACCGTTTAATTTTATGTGCAAAGTTCCTTCTTTAGTTTGCTAGACAATTAGAAAGATTAATTGTTATTTTCTGTCTCAATCCCTTGGAACTAAGGTTTTTTGTAGTTCAGGTTAATATTTTAAGAGGCTGTGAAAAAAATATTGTGAAAGTGAGCGTAGAATGGTCATAAAATGAAGTGCCACTACGAAGTTTTGTGTTTGTCGAAAGAAGCGACTGGCTCTGAAATAAAGAAGGCTTATCGGCGCCTTGCGCTGCAATGGCATCCCGACAAAAACTTAGAGAATTTGATAGAGGCGAAAGAACAGTTTCAGCTCGTGCAGAATGCATATGAAGTGCTTTCGGACCCACAAGAGAGAGCTTGGTAAGTCCTAATGTAAATCTCATTGTAAGATTTGGCACTACAATGATTATTCAATAAGTGCATGACCTCAACTCACCTTATTTTTTTAGGTATGACAATCACAGGGAGCAGCTATTACGTGGAGCCGGCAGTTCTTATAATGATGACAGTCTTGATGTTTACCCTTACTTTAGTCCGTCCTGCTATAAAGGTTTTGGTGATGACCCACAAGGATTCTATGGAATATACAATGAGGTAAAGCTGGCTTTTCTGGCTACAATATTCATTCAAATCAAATTAATTTCGGATTAAAAGATCATTACTTACCTACTTACTGATATACTTTTATTATAATGTCAACTCTTGATTACTTTACAGGTTTTCTCCAAATTGATAACCGAGGAAACTGACTTCCTTGATGATCCAGAGGAAGTTACCAAAATACCTGCATTTGGCACCTCTACCACTCCATATGAAGAAGTCAATGAGTTCTATGCTTATTGGATGGCATTCTCAACTAATAAAAGTAACTAGTTCCTCAAAAAAAACAACAAATTAATTAATGAATTCCAAGGAAATTGATATTCTAATAAGTGCTTAACACATTTCATAATGTATTTCATAACTTTCCAGGTTATGTGTGGCTAGACCAGTATGAAATCTCACAGGGTGATAACAGGAGAGTTATTAAATTGATGGAGAAAGAAAACAATAAAATTAGGCAGAAAGCGCGCAAAGAGAGGAATGAGGAGATCAGGAGACTTGTAAGCTTTGTCCGCAGGAAGGACAAGAGGGTTATAGAGCACACAAAACTATTGCAGGAGAAAGCTGAAGAGAATAAACGAAAGGTATGTTGTGGTCCATATTTAATCTGTTGATCTAGCATTTCCTAGAGTCTAGGAAGCAAGACTATATCTAGGACCTAGACTTTTCCAATTTTAAGGCTGTATTAGTGTACAGTTGCATGGTACTGGTAACAGGTGTGCGTGTGTGACCAGATGTATAAACATAAAGGAAAATGAGTATGTAAGGATTGTAGCAAGTGGCGTTTTGTAGTTTGTGCCAATACCCCCATGGGAAAAAGGCCCGAGTTTATGTATGTATCAAATAGAACTGATGATAATAGTAAATAGGTCTGACCACACCTATTTAATACAACACCTACATAAAATTTACAATTTTTACCTGACAGGCCACACAAGGAGCAGTGGTGGCCTAGTAGTAACGGCCGAGACTTACGAGTAGTATGTTGTGAGTTCCAACCCAAGCAGGCGCATTACTTTGTGTAAATTATTTCAACACCACTGCTTTCAAAACGGTGAAGGAAAACATCATGAGGAAACCGGCATGTCTTAGAACCAAAAATTCAAAGACATGATAACTACCAACCTGCACGGGGCCCGCGTGGTGGATTATGGTCCACTCCCTCTCACAGAAACGAAGCCTGTATCCCAGCAGTGGGAACATTATAGGCTGCTGATGATACCTGACAGGCGTATATGACGATGATGACTATCTCCACGATAACCACTACAACAGATTCTGTCCTTGTGGATACTATTTCTATTATGAATTTAGAGCAGTCATTAAAAACTTTCAGTACATCACCTATAAAACATAATTTTGGTAATTTTACAAACATTGTTACTTTTCAGGCTGAACAATTAAGAAGAGAAAGAATAATACAGAGGCAGAAAGAAATTGAAGAAGCTAAGAAAAAAGAAGGTGAAAGTTCCTTCTTACAGAGTGAAGACTATCAGAAGAAGTTGAGTGAGATTGAGTCTCTCCTGGCTGAGGAGTTTGGTCTGTCTTCTGATGATGACACTATTAGTGAAGGGGGAATGGAGAGCAGTAATGAAGAAAGTTCTAAGACTGAAGAGGTGAGCATTACTAAGCATCCTTTCATTTATTTATTTCTATCAAATTCTTTTGGTATGTATAAAAAACAAATGAAGAATTTTGATCTGATTTATATGAATTGCAATTACGAAAAATGTTGCTAACCTATCAAATCAGAAAAATATACCAGAACATTTGTTGTTCTCATGAGTGTCATGTTTCAAAAGAAACTACTTTGTTGTTGTAAATTCCAACCTAGGGGTGCTCGATATAAATCGATATTTCGCATATCGATATTTTATGCTCGCGATATATCGATTCAAAACGATATTATCGAATCGTCTGATTTCGATTTATACTATCGATATATTTCATTCGATATATCGTAAGAAAGTAAAAGCATATTGCAAGTCTAGTAATTTTTATTTAATTTATTTTAATGGTTAGTAGAAAGGATGAAAAATATCTGAATCCAAAAACGAAACGCTCTGACACGAAATATTACTCTGCGTGAGTAATATTTACTAGTAAAAAACAATATATCATTTGTGGTCGCTAGCTTCTTTGTAAGCGTATGTATAATAAATCCTATGAAATTACAATAATAGAGTATAGTAATAGATTGGTTACAATGAGTTGGTCTGTTTTGTTTAATGCAGTTTACGACATACATAATAAAAAAGTCTATTTATTGTTATATAAAAACGATATCAATGGCTGCCTATTATTCATTTGTTTAGAAGAAGCAAGCTGTGGCAATTATATATGGCACGTTTTGTTTTATACAGAATATGATAATTAAGTATCGATGTCAAAAATTACTATTTTAAGAATAGAAAAGAATAATAAAAAAAAAAAAAAACTTTATTTCAGACATGAATAGTCCATAGGTTGTTTAGTGAGGGTAGTAACAGAAAGTACTTAAAGCCTATATTAGTAGTGTGGTGGTTAGTAGTGTGGTGTGGTGTGGTGTGGTGTGGTGTGGTGTGGTGTGGTGTGGTGTGGTGTGGTGTGGTGTGGTGTAGTGTAGTGTAGTGTAGTGTGGTGTGGTGTGGTGTGTGTGTGTGTGTGTGTGTGTGTGTGTGTGTGTGTGTGTGTGTGTGTGTGTGTGTGTGTGTGGAATAGCTAAAAACTAAATACTGGGAATTTAATACAAAGACTAATATTCATATTAAATTCCCAATATTCAGTTTTAATGCAACTGTGCTCACAACGTTGATGATTACCAAGCTAACAGCGTCGCATTTTACTTAGTAAATAACATTTTGTTTTGGAGAGGTTGGGAGAAAAAATATTGCGATTTAAGTAAATAAAGTTGGTTTGTTTCTTAATCCTACCTGTTTGTACTCATATTTCTATTCCCTTTGTAATATTTTTTTATTATAGACTAAATAAATACAAATCACTTACGATATATCGAAAATATCGATATATTTGTACGATATATCGCAAAGTATCGATACAACATTGCGATATATCATATCGAAAAAAATATCGATACTTTTTATGCATGAACATCCCTATTCCAACCACAGTTCTTAAATCATAACACAATGTTGTGACTACACAACAGAGGGAATCTATATACATATATGTAGGTACTACTGCATCAACATGTCCATGACTGTGACACTCATGCCAATGCACATAGTAGCAATTGTATGCTAAAAGCTACTGTCCACATATTTAAAAAATAATTTTGTGTTTTATCATTTCAGGCAAGTGAAGCATCAAAGGCAACAGCAAAATCTTCAACAAAATATAAACCAACAATGCGAAATCTTTACTGTTCAGCTTGCAACAAAATGTTTAAAAATATCAAATCATTTGAAAATCATGAGAACAGTAAGAAGCACAAAGAAAATGTAGCTAACATGAAATTAGATGATGACATTGATATATCGGACATAGATCACGAAGATGCTGTTCAAGAACTTCCAGTGAAGGAGGGAAAAGGTGAAGGTGATAAACTGAATGGTCAGACACAGGAAATAGGAGAAGAATTGGAAAACTCAACTTCAGATATTGAAGACAATGAAGATAATGATTTCAGAGAAACTCTTAGTGACGATTCTGATAAAGTTCAGGTAAGTGGCTACTGTCTAATTGTTTAAGTTAAGGTTCTTTTCAAAACGGATTAATTGATGAACCATAGATTAAAATAGGTGTAATAAGCGAAAGATAGCCATTAGCCAAGTAAAGCCATGATCGAGGAATGACTGTTGCAGTTGGGTGAGGACTTGGTTGGGTTAGACTTAAGCTGAGTATCAAGTTGCATGGTATGCAATTAGAGATGCTTAGTTCCAGCACTGGACTGCAGCTAATGATGTTGAGCTAAAATACAGCTCAGCATCAAGTATACATATTTAATTTGTCTTTGGGCTACTATTCAGATAACCTTGGATAGGTTATCTGAATAGTAGTCCTGAATAGTAGTCTTTGGACTACTATTCAGATAACCTATCCAGGTTAAACTAAATTAAATTTTGTTTCAACATGTGTTCTAACATTCTTTTTTTTTTCAGGCTTTACCCAAGAGTCATAAAAAGAAGAAAAACAAAAAGAAGTTTATACCAATGCCAGAAAGTGAAGGCAATGACAGCCATGATGAGATGAGTTTCAATGAAATTGAAGGACCAGCACGCAGCAGAAAAAATAAGAAATTTAATATGCTCAAGAGTCAGATACAAGCAAAGAAAGAAGCTACCTTAAAGAAAGGTTCACAGTCACAGACTTCAACAGAGAATCTGTATGAAGTATCTAGTACTACACCCACTGACGATGCATTGGGTGAAGCAGCTTTGCCAAAGGATAGGCCTGCACTACCCAAGACACAAAGGAATATCAAACCAAAAAAGATGGTAGAAAGAAAACCGGTAAGGACTAAAACAAGTGAAACAGAAGATTCCAGCACAGCATTGACCCTCAGGTGTGCAGTCTGTGAAACAGACTTCCCGTCAAAGAATAAATTATTTGAGCACTTAAAAAAAACAGGGCACTCAGTACCTCTCCCGCAGACTAGCTTTACCCCACAGACTAGGAAAGGTAAAAGAGCTAATAGGTAAACATGTGCAATTTAGATAGGATGGAAGTATAAACTAATCAATGAGAATCAATTGATTTTCTTTAAAATCTCTACAAGTTGTAAAAGTGACTTTATCAATCTATTTATTAAAATTATGATCACTGTCAATGGATTTCTAGTTTTATTCTATGTAACCCCAAATAAAATATCTGTTGGTTTGTAATGTTTTTGTATTTACAAAGTTAAAAACAAAACATGATGCTAATACGAAAGCTATCATTAAGCCTAATTTAATATATAAAATCACAATAATACATAGATAATTATTATTTTGAACTTATTACAATAAGTCAGTCAAATACTGGCATACAATCAAATTAAGAATTTTAATAAATAGAACTAATTCTAAACCACTCCTAGGAGTGATGTGCTATACGGACAATTTATTATTATGTACTACTCAATATACAAGGACTTAAATATTCATGACTAATATGCAATGCATATAAATAAATAGAATATTATAGAAAACAAACTCAAAGCAATAACAAAAAGATCTATTGAACAATACTGCCGTCCTTACGAAAAGTGCAATAACTCGAGTTTTGGCGCGAATTGAGATAAGTACATATTCGGAATTTGCAGAACAAGATCTATATATTCTTTTTAGACACTTTTTACGTATCTATGACGTAGCGGGTTTTAATACTAAGCCTAATTAGTATTTTAGATACAAACAAAACAAAAATAAAATCTTTACATGCGTTTTTCTCGAAATCAGGTTTAACCTAGTTATTGCACTTTTCGTAAGGACGGCAGAATAATGTTCATTACAATACAATTGCAACTATTCAAACTCTGGAATGTCAGCAAAACTGTAACCAGGATATTCCTTATAGGCATAATATGCTATCCTTATATGATATGCCCCTGGCAAGAACATTATACAGCCTAAAACTATCATAGGCCACAAACGGTCAGAATACTTGGTATCTATGTGCCCAGTAACAATTAAACTTCCTACAATAAGTAGTGCTGTACCCACAATAAATAAGAACGCCGCAAGAGATATTGCTTTCCAGGGTATTTTAGGCGGTGGCCCTTCAAACTGTGCATCCGAAAACCCGCTGTCGTCGTTCGATACTAGACGATACCCATCATGCTGTCGTCCAAACCGGAATCTGGACATCTTCAAGTTTTTCAGTTGTTCTGTACAGAAAATAGGTTATTGTTAAAACCATAACAAACTAAAACCAAAACAATAATCCGAGTCATAAATTCGGGCTTGCCAAGAAAATTTCTATAATGTTGATAATTAGTGTCGTTACATACATATTAACACCACTAAAAGCGTCCAAAATGCAGTTATTGCACAAGGCTATAAACTACGTTAGGAATATGATGAAAATGTGCTTTAGGTCATTTACAAAGATAATTCTACAATAAATGTACCGATATCAACCACAACCATAACAATTTTTGACAAGGCATTAAATTAGGAACTGTCAATGTCATTCTGAAACAGAGTTGCCAATGCTAATTATCATTTTCACCAAGTATGTAAGGCCTGAAACTGCGTTAACCCTTAATTTGATAATGTCCGGTGTGACGGACGTCAACAAAAAATAAATTCTACTAGTTTTTTATTCGATTCTCATCGATTTCAAATCGACTAAACATAACTTAATTTCATAAACTAATAGTAGAAAATATATTTTGAGCGTGAAAAGCTGCATTATGTCAGTCGTGACACAAAATGTCAGCGCAAAGATGACCACCTGTTTTGCTCAAGGTATATAAAATTCTTTTTCTTCTTTTTTGCCTATGAATGCCTTGAAATCTCGATTCAGCTATTAGAACATTATTGTATTAATAATTATAACCCAAAAACAAATACGCTCTTTTTAATTTTCATGATATTTTTTGTTGCTAAAGTGTTTTGTCCGTCACAGCGAACATTGCTAGTTGTATAGAGATCTAGTACTTTATTCCTATGTCCGCTGTGGCGGACAACGCCAAAAAGCTATTTTTTTTTTTAAAAACACTATTTAAGAGCTGGAGATGGTATTTAGCTATATTTTCACAAATGCTCAACATATGTGTGAATAACGCTTGGTTACTCTACCGCCGTAAGCATTCAAGTAACGCGAAAGCTAAAATAACTATTCAGATACGATGTTTATGAAATATTGTTGATGGCAAACAGATGTGCCAAAAGAAATAAAACTGAGACAGCAAAAGTAAGCAAACCACATGTAGCTCGTCCATCGAGTCCAGTCAAATATGACAACATAGGCCATTTCCCCTCAACAATGAAAGAAGGTCGTTGCAGATACTGCCAAAAGAAGACCGTATATTGCATAAAATGCAATACAAGATCATGCTTTGTAACAGGCAAAACCCCAAGAAATTGTTTTTTAAATTTTCACGCCAAATAAAATAACATTTTCAGGTCAATTTCTGCATTTTTCATTGTTGTATTTTCTTATTTAAATAAAATAAACATAATAATAGTAACGTTTTTTATTTTTCCATAATTTGGCACTGTCCACCACAGCGGACATGCAAATCTACACGTTTATCGTTAAGTCATTGGTAATGTCCGCTGTAACGGACACGAATTTTCCCAACAGTGGGAAACTCAGGATTTATTTTTACATTTTTTCGGGGCTCTTAAGCACACCTCGAAAGCCTAACTATAATTAAATTTATGTATTTCTCACTTTTTTTTCGTTGCAAAATTAAGGGTTAAGTGGGCACCCGCGCGGTTTCATACAAAAGTGCTCCGTTGCGGGGACCAGCGCGGGTGTCCGTCACGGGGAGGCGCGCCCCGCACCCACGCAACGGGGCCAGCCTCCGTGCGACGGGAACAGTCGCGGGGGCACGCGCGGGGCCCGCCAGCCGTAACACGCATGGGTTTTTTTTTTTTATGGGAAATCATCAAATGACTTCTCCCGCTCTGGGCGAAGCAGGAGAGGGCATGTCTGACTTTTACTGACTAAAACCCACCCGTGTTTCATCAGTTGCCCATGTGCCAATCTCGCGACCCTGGAACACGCACGGGCTTGTTCAGTCAATAACGCTAGGTGATACGGGTCGCACGCACGCTCGGAGAAAATCAGGGACAATGTCTTTCGATTCAGATAGGGTAGTTGTGGAAGTGCAGTGTCACCCTGCCATATGGGACCAGGCGAATGAACTGTATAAAGACCGAGACGCCCGAACAGCAGCTTACCGCAATGTTATTGCAAGCCTTTCCATTGGTGATATGACTGATACAGATTTTACTTTTAAAATGTTGATCTTCAAATATGGTTCCAGTTTCGAAAATAATTCCTCGTAGACCTGTACCGAACTTTAAAATATTTGTAAAATGAGTCATCATTTTCTCGTTAATTTACTGAACTTTACAGTCGTCGTTTTGCTACGTAATAATATATTAATTTCATCATCGAGACGACTATACAAGCACATCGTTAAAATTGAACTAGCGACTCTGCGTAAATCGGTCTCCGCGACGGGTCCCCGCGACGGGGACCGTCGCGTACACACGGAGCCCACCCGCGAGTCCACGCGCGTAGATACGCGACGGTTGCCCGTCACGGGCGCCCGCTTAACGCAGTTTCAAGCCTAAAACAGCGAGAAATGAATCCTGAGGGCTTCAAAAAACTCGTCTGCATCGCTGTCAGTGGGAATAGTTCCCAAAAGGCTACAGCATTGCGACGTTAATTGGGGTGCAAGCTAATTTAGAACCCAACGGCTTAGCACGCGACAGTGGGAAGAGACCAGATGGAATGACCATAATGCCCTGGAAGGTGGACAGGCCCCTGGTGTGGGACGCAACATGTATCGACACCCTTGCGCCATCCCATGTAATGTGCGCTCGAAAATTGGGGGATTCCGAATCGGATAAGTTAAATTTTCCGTTTTATTTAACTTAATTCATGCAATCTATTAAGCATTGTCCTGCTACTGCAGCTTTAAGCCTTTGTGGGACAAGCTAATTACGTAAACTCTTATATTTTCATAACACATTACGGGCCTTTTTTTTTGGATGGGAAATCTTCAAATGACTTCTCCCGCTTTGGGTGGAGCGGGAGGGCATGTCAGACTTTTACTGACTAAAACCCACCCGTGTTCCTTCAGTTGCCCATGTGCCAGGGTCACGGTATCTCTTTCGAACAATCTCGCGACCCTGGCAGGCTCATTACGGGCCTCTCATCCAGTTTCACAAGTATTTGATGTGTTGAATAATAATTTTTTCAACTGCTTTACAATACGTCGGGGCTCAAAGGGGCATAGTTTGGGGGCCCCGTATCATTAATACGGCGGTAGCTACGCCTCTGGTTTCAGCAAGAGGACGACACAATTTTTATGTTTTGGTTTTCATATAATTTTAAACACTAGGTAATGCTACCTAGCTACGAAACTATCGAAGCATAAATAACTGATATTATTTAAAGGTGAGAAGTCAAAATCCCAACAATTCCTCCGCATCATGTCAATCCACAGTATATAGCCCCAACGTACTTAATATTCCCCACAGTTTGGAGAATTCTCCACAAATTGGCAACACTGTTGTAACTGCCACCGGCGCATTATAGATGACGTGGCATTTGTCATTTTGGTGCAGAATGAAAAAAAACTTTTTAACAAAAAAATGATTTTTCAGTGCCGACTCAAAATTTTAAGGTTCATTATTTTTTGTTTTCACTTTTTTCTGCCGTTTAATTTTTTGTTAAAAAGTTTTTATTTTATAATTTTTTGTTGCTTTGTACTAATAATATCTACTTGGCAAGGTATACCCTCCTATCCAATAAAAAGAATTATCAAAATCGGACTACTCTATAAAAAGTTATGCGTGGTTATACATTATTATCAGTGAGTGAACAATCAATCATCCCCTGTTTTCCGACTCTTAGGGTTCGATTTTGAGTATGTATTGAGGATCAATTCGACAAAAGGATATAGCAATTTTGAATACTACATCGAATACAATATAAATATCTGAGTCCATTTCTTTTTGAATCACTCAAATCCATCAAGAAATTACGAAGTTATTAAACTTTAAAAAAAGGGAGTTTTAAAACGCACGCCGCGCGCGCGAAACTGCTGATGACGTCACAAGGCTCGATCGCCCGCCACGCGCCGCACTGCTTTGTTATGATTTGCGGAGTTTAATCGTTGTTTCTTTTTTATTTATAGATATTGGTAGATATGAAACATGAAAGTCGGATTTACTCAAGGCCCAGTCGGACAATCTCGCGAAGATTGATTCGTTTATGGTTGAAAAGAAAAAAAAAATATATTCCAGTGCACAGGTAGGTACTACGTTTTAGAATGTTTTGATTTGGCAGGCAGGTACCTTTTTCATGTTTCTACAATGTGTAGGCACCTCTCTACCTATTTTAAATAATATTTCTTACTAGCTTCTGCCCGCGACTTCGTCCGCGTAAAATTTACTGCTCCCCCAACCCATCCCGTCGCATCGAATCGCCTGTCCGTGCGAGGTCTTTGTATGCGTGACGTTTTTCTTTGTGCTCGGCTCCTAAGGGTCTTTGCGTGACCTTATATAATATATAGTCTATAGCCTTCCTCGATAAATAGGCTATGCAACACTAAACGTACAACTCTTCAGCTTTTACTTGGGTGTGCTACGCAATGAATTTTTTGAGACCAAGGCGCGGGCAATGGACGTGTTTTATTATATGGAATTTTTCACTTTTTCTTCGAAAAATAAAAAAAAAATATTACCCAGGTGTTGAAATTTATATGTGAGGGGGTTGCAAAGGGGGTCGAAAATTTCATTATTTTTGCGATAGGAAACGCCATTTTCGAGATATAAGCAAAAGAAAAGGAAAACAAAAATATAGTACTGTATTTGCACATGAAGGCGAGGCACATGAAGGCAAGGCGCGAGGCGCGCGCAATGCAGTGATGGACGTGTTTTATATGGAATTTTTCACTTTTTCTTCAAAAAAAAAAAAATATATTACCCACGTGTTGAGATTAATATGTAAGAGGGTTGCAAAGGGGGTCGAAAATTTCATTATTTTTGCGATAGGAAACGCCATTTTCGAGATATGAGCAAAAGAAAAGGAAAACAAAAATACAGTACTGTTGAGTACTGTTTTTGCACGTGAAGGCGAGGCGTTCGTTGGTGTGAATTTTAGTTCATAACTACTAGTTTTAATCCACACCTTTTTAGTCGCGATTAAAAATAGATTTAGTTAAAATAAATTATTATAGTCAACATTTTTGAAATGCAGTATAAAGTACTTTTAGGTAAGGGGACATGGAACGTCGCTCCTCATGAAAGTACACCACTTCTTTGTATTTTTTGGGTATTTTGGGACACAAAATAACAATTTGTCCGGTGTAGCAACACTTGTATTTTCGCATCGTGGCACGATACAATATTTTAAGAAGACAATTCGTTTAAATGTTCTGAGAGTCACGTAACTAAAGGCACAAAGAACGTGCGCGGCGGTGTCGCGGACGCGAACGTGGAAAATGACGTCATCAACGAATTGTGCGTATTGGCGAGCGTTTTTGAAAATGCAAAATTAAAACCGCTCTAACTTCGTCATTTTTGGTCCAATTTTAATAATTCTTTCACTGAAATAATTGGTTTAGGTATGACTGTAATTCTACATATTTAACTAAAATCGTCGCTGATCCTCTTTGAGAACCTCCTCCGTTTTTTTTTTTTCGTTGGTTGAAAATAATAATGCATTATTGTGCTAATAATCTATAGTTCAGGGATGGCAAACCTATTTACGTCTACGTGCCATTTTTGCCAAAAAAACATTGAATATGGTCATGACGTGCCAACTAATAATATTGAGTTAACTAACGACTACTGAAGAAGTAACTTTAATATTATTCACTACCTTTTATCTGCAACTAAGTATTTATACTTCCACAGTTATACCTTTTTTAATAACAGGTAATCTTAACATTACCAGTTTTATAAATAAAATATTAGTTTGACTTCTGCTACATTGCAAAATAGACGAATGTTAAGATTACCTGTTATTAAAAAAGGTATAACTGTGGAAGTATAAATACTTTTTTTTATAAAATAAAATAAGTATTTATACTTCCACAGTTATACCATTTTTAATAACAGGTAATCTGAACATTACCAGTTTTATAAATAACATACTAGTTTGACTTCTCCTGTTGCAAAATAGACGAATAACAAACATGAAAGTTTCAATAGATGGGGTGCCCAAATTATTCTGTTACGTGCCACCAATGGTAATATTAAAAAACGCTAGTAAGTGTTGTGTGATTCCACGATAGTAATGGTCTGGTTAGGTGGTTGGTCAGTAGATGATGGCCACCCATGATAGCCCAGCTCGAAGTGTCATCGCCGTGTCAGCGTATTTTATGATTAAGTTTTTTTGTGCTCACCTTTGATTTGTTGCAGAAAAAGCGTCATTTATGTGAACTCCTCCTTGATCTATTATCGTAAAATTTAACCTATGAAATAGGTCGAGATGGGGGTAGGTGGAAGGCTATTATGCAATGACCAACAATCGATTTAGCCTCGTGTTCTGTTTGATGCTCGATCTTAACAGCAACAGATTCTCCATCTGTAAAAAATAAATATGTAATGATTATCCCGATAGATTAGCTGTTCATAATATTCTTGCCTGACCAACCGGCAGCAAGTTCGTCATGCTCCCTTAGATGTCACTGCTTGCGGTAGCATCGGGGGTCGGTTTACCACCTTCCCTCAAATGTGGGGGGGGGGGTCTATAATAAGATAGGTACTTAATAAAATATAATTTTATAGCTACAATTTAGTTTACAATTTGTAAATTTTTTTTTTGTGGCTGTCCATTGATACCGGTATAATACACTGGTCATAAAAAAAACGACAATATTGTAAGTACAGAAATAAATTAATTCCGGTCAATTAATGCAATTCTTTGAAGCTATATCTACCTAGACCTACCTATATGTAAAACCTATAGTAATAATAATGAACAACGCAATTAGGTACCTAATGTTCCATACGCTGTTTCATTCCAAGGAGTCGTTCCTGCCAGAGTCGCAAGATTGTTCGAAAGAGATACCGTGACCCTGGCACATGGGCAACTGAAGGAACACGGGTGGGTTTTAGTCAGTAAAAGTCTGACATGCCCTCCCGCTCCGCCCAGAGCGGGAGAAGTCATTTGATGACTTCCCATCCAAAAAAAACAAAAAAACCGGCCAAGTGCGAGTCGGACTCGCGCACTGAGGGTTCCGTACAAACCTGTAGGTATTCACGGTTTATGCATAAGGCTTGTGTTTATGAAATTAAATCCTATTTTTTTAATTTTTATATTTGAGTTGATTGAATGAAAGGTAAATTGCGGTTTACGATTTATGACGTATAAAAAAAAAAAACAATTAATAGATCTTGTTCAAACCAATTTTCGTTGGAAGTTTATATAGCAATGTACATCATATATTTTTTTTAGTTTTATCATTCTCTTATTTTAGAAGTTACAGGGGGGGGGGACACACATTTTACCACTTTGGGAGTGTCTCTCGCGCAAACTATACAGTTTAGAAAAAAATTATATTAGAAACCTCAATATCATTTTTAAAGACCTATCCATAGATACCCCACACATATGGGTACGATGAAAAAATTTTTTTTGAGTTTTAGTTCTATGTATGGGGAACCCCAAAATTTCTTGTTTTTTTTTTCTATTTTTGTGTGAAAATCTTAATGCGGTTTACAGAATACATCTACTTACCAAGTTTCAACAACATAGCTCTTATAGTTTCGGAAAAAAATGGCTGTGACATACACGGACAGACAGACAGACAGACAGACAGACATGACGAATCTATAAGGGTTCCGTTTTTTGCCATTTGGCAACGGAACCCTAAAAAGGGTCTTTGCTAGACGGTCGAAAAGATACAAAAAAACAGTTATTTCGCATCGTACCTATGACATTAATGACAGCCAAAACGATTAATTAACAGCTACCCTACGTGAGTTGACTCACACCAACTCCGAGAATATTAAAAGGCTGAGTCATTGGTTAACCCCGTCTGGGTACAGGAATGAGAATGCCTGAGGCCTGGAGAACTGGAAGGTGTAGTGTCTCCAACACACCTTATTACAAAATGAGTTATTCCAAGGCGCCAAGCCCAAACCTTCGAGCCAGTAATTGTTTTGTTTTATTTGAACTTTATTTCGGTAGGTATAAAGTTTTCATAAAAGCTGATTTCAGATCTGGACCTATGTTGACAATTTTATATTAATAACTTTACGTTTGTCTACATAGTGTGATACACAGCATTGAGAGAACGACGAACAAGAAGAAAAGCTTAAGCGTAAAAAAACTTTCTTTAGTAAGGACGTTCTACCGAGGAATCCCTATACCTAAGTACACGTAATTACCTATACCAAACGAATACCTATTTTTGTTCTCGAACTAAATGCTAGCCGTAGGTATAGATAGACCCATGAAAATAAAAAATAAACATTGTATACGAGCTGAGAAACTCAACTAACTTACAGAATTTGGCAACGCACGAGAAAGTCTGCAGACGTTTTTTTTTTCTTATTTGAGTTGAAAAGTTGGCCTATTTCTTTAAAATGAACTATGTGAAAGAATGCCAAGATTCAAATTAAAATATTTAACATATTAATTAGGTACCGAGATATAAAGCGACGAGCAGAGAGCCAAGCGAAGTCAGACCTTAATGAATTTCTTTGTTATTCGAGCATTTAGCTCTAAATACGAAAATGTTTTTCTTTCTTCAGGAAAGTAGGTAATCATGAGTAAGTAGGTAGGTACTTAAGATAAAATTGAAATGATCTAGTACTGTTGTTCTCAATAGTTACGCAGGAACGTACTTAGGTTACTTATTGCATGTTTGTCATGTGGGTGCAGACCCGCGTAATCTACAAACATTGTTTTAGTCAACAAACACTACACCGGGAATAGCTTGTAGGGGTCTACTAGGACCGATGCCTGCCGGGGTCGCGTGATTGTTCGAAAGAGATACCGTGACCCTGGCACATGGGCAACTGATGGAACACGGGTGGGTTTTAGTCAGTAAAAGTCTGACACGCCTTCCCGCTCCGCCCAGAGCGGGAGAAGTCATTTGATGATTTCCCACCCTGAAAAAAAAAAAAAAAAAAAACCGGGAATAGCTAACTATAAATTAATCATAGTGTAGGGATGTCAGGAAACGTCACCCTGAAAACAGCAAATTAAAAGCTTTGCCAATAAGACCAAACACAGAACTACCTAAACACGTAATGTCTACACTGCCCGAATAATACAAGTCTAGTAGGGTTACCATCCGCCCAGATAAGTACGGACATGTACATTTTGGCTCCTCTTTTGGGCTTCTGTCTTTTGCCGCAGCTTTTCAAAAAATGGGTTTATGAACTGACTTCAAAAAGAAGGAGGTTCTCAGTTTATCTGTATGTTTTTGCATGCATGTTCTGCGATATCTTCGAAAATTATAAATCGATTTCGAGAATTATTTAATGGATAGGGTAAGTCTTGGGCTTTTTTTTCTGGATGGGTAATCATCAAATGACTTCTCCCGCTCTGGGCGGAGCGGGAGGGCTTGTGTCAGACTTTTACTGACTAAAACCCACCCGTGTTCCTTCAGTTGCCCATGTGCCAGAGTCACGGTATCTCTTTCGAACCATCACGCGACCTCGGCAGGCATCGGTCCTAACCACAGAACAAAGAATATAGGAGAAGTGCCCCTACACTGGCTAAGCACGGGAACCAGTGTCGCCAAACTCACACATTTGCATATCAAATTGTCCATTACCCACATAAAAAACAGTAATATGATTGGCTACAAATTACAAATGCAACTTTTACAAATCATCTTCTTATTGCTTTCAAAAATTATGTCTTATTGCAACGAGTGAAAGTTGTTATTATTTGCCATGACACAAACAATAAAGACGTTTTTCGTCTAAAAACTTTAAAGAGACAAATTTACAACGAGTTCAGCAACTCAACGCTAGATGGCGCTGTAACCGATTCATTCTATTCAGAACGCTAACTCCTTTGAAATAGATGTCATATTCACATGCACATCTCTTTTGGTACTCAGAGATGTAGACATATATCGATATTTTATTATTGATGTTACGTAATTTATTCGGGTGATCAATGTATTAATTTGTTAACATCATACAAATGCTTAAAAACGGAGAAGGTTGATTATCGACAAAATATCAATATTAAAGAGGTATTGATATGTTTGTATGTAGGGGGATAATATTATTTTCATAAAATCAAGTACACGGGCGAAGCCGCTGACAGAAGCTAACGATAAATGAAACGATAACAGATAGTACTAAAAATATTAGAAAATATTTTTAGTACTCAGAAGACCTTGAAATAATATTTTTTTTTTTATTGCCGATTTGATAGTCGACTATTAATATACTTTGCCGTGATAGCTTTCATTAAGACTGTAATATGATTAGACGTAGGAAAATCCCCTAATTGATGATAGCTAATGTTTTGGAATATTGATGACCCAATAAACTGGTGCATTATTTAGCCATGATATAATCTTTATTAAATATGTGACCGTCTTTTAAAAATATTTCTGACATATCTTCACAGATTCTGATGGGCATAATAACCCCCTCTAGTCTTATAATAAATCTATGTAATTATTGATTTGTTTTTCTGTTACTAAAGCACTAACGCAAATATCACACTTATTTTTTTAATCAACTGACTTATTATATAACCAGCTATGTGAGCTATTGATTCCTTACTAAAATCAGACAAAATTATCGATACCGGCCTACTTTACGGATGTGTCCCATCCCTAATCGAGTAGCGTCGAAGTTACTAGAATTTAGGTTACGATTTTCCATATGACGATCAAGTGCATTTAGACTTTGTTACAATGAATATAAGGCTGTTTATAGTTTGCATTGAAGTCATAACATGTGGTATTGTAATTAAAATCAATTATATTAAAAATTAACGAAGTTCAGTACTTGCCGATGATACGATACACCTCCACGAGATACTTTTTTTTTTTGCTTTCGTTTTTACAACTCAAACCCGCACAACAAGGCATAATTTGTAATATTTCGCGTATTTGTGAGAGAACCAATCGCGACAAGTATCTGACGGCGAATAAGCTAAATGTTGCGCATCTGCGCTTAATGTTGACACGCGCGCGATGTCTAAGGGGGTGGTCCTAACAGACCCCTACAGTGCTGCTGACATCTCTTTGAGGCGCGCGTGGAACACTATGCGCCGTCGACCCGAGCTTGGTCCTTAGCAGGCGGCGAGCTATCCATTGCTCGCCGCCCGCAAGCTCGCGCCTACGGTGGCCGGGAGTCCGCAATCGACTCCCGACGCCCGGGGCGTCTCCTCCTGCGGCGGCTAGGGACGTGAGGGCGCAGTGACTGCCACTCCCTCACGTGCCCCGCCTACTCCTTCGCGAGCATTACTGCTTCGCAGAAGGAGGTGACGGCTTCCCATGCCCTCTCGCTCCGTACCATGGCTCGCACCAGGGCCGGACGCGAGAGGTCGCCGCCGCCGATCGCCTCCACGAGGACACAGCGGTGCTCTGCCCAGGCAGGGCACACTTCCATATGCTCCACCGTGTCCTCTAGACGATCCTCACAATGGAAACACCCGGGCGTTTCCTCCCGTTTTATCCTGAACAGGAACCCACCGAAGCACCCGTGCCCGGTTAGAACCTGCGTCAGGCGGAAGGTGAGGACGCCGTGGCGCCTCTCTATCCACTCCTCAAAGAGGGGACTTACCGCCGCAACTGTGGCATGCCCAGCGCTGGGTTACGACAATCGTACCCGCCATGTCACTATGAGATCCTGCCGGAGCTCTGTCCGTCCGCGATTTGTCGCGGCAGCGGAGTTTCGCCCCGGCGTTTCGCCTCCTCGCGCCACTCCCACATTTGCGTGAGGACCTTTGCCTCCAGATCCCATGGCGGCACTCCGGCAAGGAGGCTCGCCGCCTCGCACGAGAAGTCTTAGGCTTAGGGTGATAGTTTTTGCGTTAGCTTCGATAATTTTGTATCGTGTTGATTTTGTTACTTCCTGCCTCTGTTGTTTAAATAGCAAGTAGTGGTACCTATTCGAATTGATGATTATTGAAATGGTTTTGTAAAAATCAAAACTTTTCCAAAAAAAAAAAAAACAATCCATTTCCAAGAAAAGACACTACTAAGTGTAAAATAGCGATCCGATGACACCGACTTCCGAATTAAAGTTATTTTCCTAGTGACAAAAAACGGCTTCCAAAAAAACAACTACATAGTTGTAGTTGTATTTTTTTTGAAGCCGGTTTTTTTAAATACCTATAAAAAGTTAAATGATTCAGTACTACAAAAGTATGATTAAAAACTGCCTCGTTGGTACAAGGTCGGTCAAAATGTTATTGCGTTTTTCTTTCAGGAAATTCTCAGTGTCAGCCTGGAGTCATGATTTGTGCCCGGTTGATTGCAATGGAGCAGTGGTGGCCCAGTGGTATCAGCCCCGACTGACGTGATCGTGGTCGTGGGTTCGATCCCAGGCAGGCGCAATACTTTGTATAAAATAATTTACTCACCACTGCTCTCAAAACGGTGATGGAAAACATCGTGAGGAAACCGGCATGTCCTAGAACCAAAAATTCGAACACATGTGATATCTACCAACCCGTACTGGGCCCGCGTGGTAGATTACGGCCCGCTCCCTCTCACCGAGAGGAGGCCTGTGTCCCAGCAGTGGGAACAATATAGGCTGATGATGATGAATTCAATAGGCTAACCCCTATTACGAGTAACTCAAACGTAACATGCGAAATGTGGGTGTAGGTACTATCAGTACTATTGATGTAGCGAATACCAGTGGCGTGCGGTCCATATAGGCAAAAAGACACTGCAGACCCTAGACTTAGATCTAGACTAGTTACTAATATTTCAATAATAAAGAAAATATGCTAAGTAATAAAATTATTCAAAAAGTTTAAACGCCTAATATAAATGAGAAGCAACGTTCATACGGTTCTATTAATGTACTCGCGACGCAAGCAGGCAGCGATCGAAAGTGTCTTCTTTTCATTCATAAATGTACGCATGTAGTGGTAATTTCTTCTACATTTTCGTGTCTGCACATTTCACACAGAAGCGAGCTAATAAAGCGAACTCCTGCGGCAGGCTATCCAATCGCGGGCTTCCCTGCGCCAGGGTAACCAATCACGGGCGGGACGCCCATGGTTGGTTATTGGCGCGCTGTGAGTATTATGCGATCAAGTTGAATATTACGTAGCCTCAAGCAAATTCCTATTCGCAATGATACAATTTTATTTGTCAACGTTTTAGTTGTCAAAATTTAGAAATCGTTTGTTTACGAAAGGATCCATATTGATTTCTTAGTGGAGCGCGCAGTTTTATGTTTTTATTTTGACTGAGTTTTGTTGTGATTAATTCATTTACAAACGTTAATATTTAGGTCGATTTGTTGCTTATTTCAACTAGTTTTTTTTTGAACTGTGTTAGTTTTTCGATTTACCTAAGTACTACGCTTCTTGTTAGTTTTTTTCTTCAAAATGGTGTGTGTTGAAAATCAGTGGCGTGCACAGGGTTTTATGACCGGGTAGGCAATTCAAAAAAAAAAACGTGTCTCGTAATTGCTCAAGTTAGTGAAGAAAAATTCACTAGGTGGTTTAAAAGGTTGAAATGGCGATTTCCTGATGATGATAATTCTTTTTCCGTCGAAAGCACAGAAAGATGTTGTACTCGTTGTTGACTTTGTGTGTTTCTTAAATAGGTACGTGAGAATACGTTTTAATGAAAATGAACGTTCTGTCGATGCGCTGCTTGCTTGGATAGTAACAATAAACTTCGCTAAACGTAAAACTTCTTCGTAACACTTCTCTCAATACGAATATTAACAAATGTATTTATGTTTGAGCAAGCCGCGGGATAGAAATCATATAAATCTGCAAATCCCGAACAATTCCACACTGTATTCGAACTACTAAACTAGCAAGGAAAACAAAATAATTTAAATGTGTGTAAACAAAAACACAGCCGGTTTTATGTTTCTTAATTATTACTATGAAACTTACGAGTTGCATTACCTCTTTGCTGGGTTAATTCTCGTACACTTCCCTTTAGATACACTTTTTAACAAACACACATTTTCAACACACACCATTTTGAAAAAAAAAAAACTAACAAGAAGCGTAGTACTTAGGTAAATCGAAAAACTAACACAGTTCAAAAAAAACTAGTTGAAATAAACAACAAATCGACCTAAATATTAACGTTTGTAAATGAATTAATCACAACAAAGTTCAGTCAAAAAAAAAACATAAAACTGCGCGCTCCACTAAGAAATCAATATGGATCCTTTCGTAAACAAACGATTTCTAAATTTTGACAACTAAAACGTTGACAAATAAAATTGTATCATTGCGAATAGGAATTTGCTTGAGGCTACGTAATATTCAACTTGATCGCATAATACTCACAGCGCGCCAATAACCAACCATGGGCGTCCCGCCCGTGATTGGTTACCCTGGCGCAGGGAAGCCCGCGATTGGATAGCCTGCCGCAGGAGTTCGCTTTATTAGCTCGCTTCTGTGTGAAATGTGCAGACACGAAAATGTAGAAGAAATTACCACTACATGCGTACATTTATGAATGAAAAGAAGACACTTTCGATCGCTGCCTGCTTGCGTCGCGAGTACATTAATAGAACCGTATGAACGTTGCTTCTCATTTATATTAGGCGTTTAAACTTTTTGAATAATTTTATTACTTAGCATATTTTCTTTATTATTGAAATATTAGTAACTAGTCTAGATCTAAGTCTAGGGTCTGCAGTGTCTTTTTGCCTATATGGACCGCACGCCACTGGAAAATGTGTGTTTGTTAAAAAGTGTATCTAAAGGGAAGTGTACGAGAATTAACCCAGCAAAGAGGTAATGCAACTCGTAAGTTTCATAGTAATAATTAAGAAACATAAAACCGGCTGTGTTTTTGTTTACACACATTTAAATTATTTTGTTTTCCTTGCTAGTTTAGTAGTTCGAATACAGTGTGGAATTGTTCGGGATTTGCAGATTTATATGATTTCTATCCCGCGGCTTGCTCAAACATAAATACATTTGTTAATATTCGTATTGAGAGAAGTGTTACGAAGAAGTTTTACGTTTAGCGAAGTTTATTGTTACTATCCAAGCAAGCAGCGCATCGACAGAACGTTCATTTTCATTAAAACGTATTCTCACGTACCTATTTAAGAAACACACAAAGTCAACAACGAGTACAACATCTTTCTGTGCTTTCGACGGAAAAAGAATTATCATCATCAGGAAATCGCCATTTCAACCTTTTAAACCACCTAGTGAATTTTTCTTCACTAACTTGAGCAATTACGAGACACGTTTTTTTTTTGAATTGCCTACCCGGTCATAAAACCCTGTGCACGCCACTGGCGAATACGTATGCGCGAATATTCGCATACTTATTGACATTTGCATTCGTAATCGCATTCGCAGACTTCATGCGAATATGAACGTCAGGAAAAGTACGTAAGTTGTTAATAATATTAGATAAATGAAACCAAAAAATCTTTTCACTTTAATTACTTAGTTTTTTTTTTCTCCTTCTAGCTTTACTATCTTAACTTTGCAACAATATCGACAATGCTCCGCATAAGGAAAACGATGACATAATATTCGCATTCGCAAATATTGGTGGTAGATATTCGGACTCGCGTTCACGAATGCTTAAAAACTGACATTCTTACATCCCTAATCAGTACACCGCTGCCAAACTCTTCGAAGATTATTAGATGTGATTTGAATTCTGTTAATGAAACGTTAAAAAATAACATTTCCGGCATTTATCATGTCTTGTCTTTTTATATTTCGCAATGGTAACCCTAGCTCTATGTAGGTTACAAACAAAGCATATTTCTACCGCCACTTCAAACGATCTCGGCAGGTCCATGGCAACCTCGCTTTGATTACACGCTTTCGCCCACCCGTCGTAGATCTGCTCATGCATGCACCAGGAAGTAGGTACATGGTTTACTAGCTTTAGCCCACTCTTACATCCGGATGATTCCCTACTTTTAACTTACTAGGCCTTTATATCCGTCTACACTTGTTTGTATATATTATATGTATGTCATTCTGTCTGTTACCTATTCATGCTTTAACAGATGCATGGATTTCAGTGAAATTTTCAAACAGATAGACCATGAACTGGGTGCTGACCAAGGTTATAATGTCACTCACACTCACTTCAGCCGAAAGACGTCCACTCCCCCACAGAGGAGGGGGGTTGCCATAATCGCCACGCTTGACAGGCGGATTAGCGATCACAGTATGTGTTAAGATACATAGAAGACGCTGCCGCCCGTTCTCTAATAAAGAAGGGCGGGAGAGCAATGGTGTTCCTCTGTGCAAATACCAACATAGGAACCTGCTAGGTAGTCCGTTCCCGATAAATGATTTCCTAACCACAGACGGGCCAATTACTTTTCCTATTTTTTCATCTTTTAGTAGGTACTAGACTCACTGAGTCGACATTGCATTAAATATTTGGATAATGTGGCTTGTATGTACTTTTCAGTACAGCGACTGAAGTCTGACCTATTTCCTCATCTTAATTATAGATACCGTACAATGTTGGCACAACGGCAATACCTTACCTACGCAAAATATTCTAGGAAGAAAATCTTCCAAATTTGCCCTTAATAACATTTTTCTTCGCGAAAAACTAAGGTATGATTTCCACCAATCGATTTAGTATTCAGCACGCCCAAGTGATTTCATTCGGGCCCCAATCTCACTAGTAGCCGTAATGGAGAACTAATTTCCAGCCCACGTACAATACTACCACATTGATAGGTTACCTAAGCACCAATTTACTCTAAATACCAATTAATTAACGGATAGTGATATAATACGCAATTCAGTTAAAATATCACCGTAGCCGAGCTACGCCGTAACAGCAGTGAAGTTACGAAATTTTGCTTTTACCAGTCTGTGCTACGAAAATCGCATTGTATTAATTAGGTACCAGTAGTAACTGAAGTATTACGTAGAAATGTGCTACGAAGCAACGTAGCCGTGTTTATTTCGTAGACTCTCGTAGCAGATATTGCATAACCGTTATAATGAAGTCTGCGTTATAAGGTGGTGTCAATTAAATTTTTACGTACGAACTCATAGAAGACGTCATCACGCAATACTCCGTGTACACTAATTGCCTATTATGGAAATGTTATATAATTTAATGAAATTTGTATAAAGTATTGGCATAATTAACTGGATTTTAATTATTTTTGTTTATTACTACTCGCGATCTTTTGAAATGTAACTGATTTGAAACAACCTTTCAAACCCATAAGGACATACTTACTGAACATTGTAGACCCCAATTACTACCTCTTTAAATTTATGGCCATAATGTAACCCATATTAAGGTCACAAATAGACAAAAAGCGATTACCATAATTATTAAAACCAACACAATTCAAACGACGGAACAAAAACATGGATTGATTACCTACACGAAGGGCGACCTTTGTACGAAACACACGCAAACAAACATGCATTATGCAATCGTGCTCAATTGGCAACCTCCCATACTTAGTATCACCATAATTTATAAACTTAACGGACACTCGAATTTCAAACTGCCCTTGGAAATCGAACGTTACGATTGGGGAATTGAATAAGGGCGTTCCATTTTTATATCAATAGATCGGTTTCTATAAAGAAAAACAGGCGATGTAACAAATAGTATATATGTGAGTGGTCACTAAAGGCTGTGGGCGCAATAAGAATAGAATAAAATACTCTTTATCCACGATTTTGGACCTGTGAATGGAAATTTTCGTCAGTAATTTTTTTTTATTTAGCTATATCCGTCTATAGTGTTAATACCTACGTGGTCAAAATGTATGGAACCGCAATATTTTTTTTTAATAACCGACGAAGAATATCAACGCAGGTGGGTGCAGATTCATGTACTGAATCTACGGTAACAGATACACTTACAAATTATAAATTAGTACCTCGGGCGACGCAATGGCCTTTTATAGACAACACTTGAATGGATTTTAAAGGGAGAAGGGGAGACAGTACTGCGAGAAAGTACAAGCGCCGAGGCGTTAAAGGTACTGTACCTTCCCAGAGACAAAGCTGAAATGTCTTATGTGCCAGTAACGACACGCATACGTTTGAAATTGGAACACCTGAATGAAGCTGCTTGATGGTTGCTGCAATAAATATGATTATAGTAATTCCCAGGATGAGCGAGGAGCTCATACAATGTTCTGCTAACTATGATATGCGTGTATATGCCAGCAGTTATGCGCCATGAAAGAGACTGCGGATTTGTGCATTGTCCTTGACCTGATGCCACTAGCCGCATCGTACACATACGACTCCATTGCTGCTAAAATACTCGGTGGTAATTTATTGGGGGTTTCCGGTCTTAATGCAGTGAAGATCTTTAACTATTTAGTCTAGAAGGCTATGGCAATTCAAGTATCTGGGATGTTATTTTGTTTCCAAAGATTAAAACAAAAATTTTTTTTTTTCTAACTTCGGTATTTTACACATGTGCAAATAAAGATCTAGTAAAATAGGTTCAAATTATAAAAATAATATTTACAATACGTTTTTGAATGTAAACAAGTACTGTAATTGTTTGAAATAAACGAGCCCATTCATGTGGTACCCCATTTTGACCTCGTTACGTCTTTTAATGTTGTCTCCCCATTTTAGACCCCTTTTGTGTGGTGTGGGTACCTATGCCTTTGATTTCCGTAGTATGTACGCATTTTGAATTACGCATTTTCTCGATATGACATGACGGATTAAAGTGCACATAAATGGTGTGTTTACAAGACACCGAAGTTCCAAACTTCAAAGAAACTTCTCAAAGCAGTCTTCGAAACTTAAAAAAAAAACTACCTATATTATAAGACTAGCTGACACAGCGAACTTCGTGTCGCCTCAGGTTCAATAAATGTTATAATAAACGTTTTCTAGCTGACACTCATATGTTTGGTTAGCTCCTACCAAGTTATAATAACCTGGACTTTGAAGGTCTACAGCGTTTTCTAGCTGACATATACCCTTGTAAGTGAGGTCCTGCCGAGTTATGACCACCTGGTACTTCAAATGCTTAAAGCGATTTCTAGTTGAAACACAAAATGTATCATCTTGGGTTACGTTACTAAAGTTTTAATAAGGTTCCCTAATCTTTTCTAGCAATTAATATATATTACTCAGGGTGAATGTAGCTTTCTAATGGTGAAAGAATTTTTGAAATCGGCACAGTAGTTTTTGAGTTTATTCATTACAAACATACACACACACACAAAAATACAAATCTTTCCTCTTTATAATATTAGTGTAGATGTTTACGTTTTAGAATCTTGAAAATTATTTATGTTCATTTATCGTAAAGTTTTCATTTTAAGTAGAACGTTTAGAGATAAAATGCTTGTCTTCCTTCAAAGCCACTCAGCCCCTGAAATCTACTAAAATAGGCATATTCATGGTATCAAAGTGACCTCAATTATTTCAAAAAGAGCAGATTTGGTCGCGAAAATATTTAGTGTCTAGCTCAAACAAGTAAGGCGATACATTAAAAGCTTATTAAACAAAGGATGCTTGTAGGCTGTCAAACGCTATCGATCAGAGTGGCATTTTAGAAAAAGTATGAAACTCACACTTTTATATTCGTGGTACATGAACTTTGAGTATATCTTATACCTTTAAACGAGCAATTCTTGTATATATGTATATATATATATATATACATATATATATAATCTGAATCTCGGAAACGGCTCCAACGACTTTCATGAAATTTTGTATACAGGGGATTTCGGGGGCGATAAATCGATCTAGCTAGGATTCATTTTTAGAAAATGTCGTTTTATTCGCGTTTTCAATAATCAACTTTTAAACAAAAACTGAAAAATATGACTGTTCCTGACATCTATTGGCGACTAATAATACTATTTTTTTAATTGGGAGCAACTAACTGCTTTAACGACACAACAACACTAAAGCTACTTCAACAGATGGCGTTGTTAAGCAACACTAAGTCATTGGCTTGACGTGTTTGGTTTGACGTTATGGTCCAGGAGGTAGCGTTGCAAATGAAACAGTCATAGTAAGCCGGCTGAACTTATTATTTTAAACACAATTTACCAAAAAATACCGAGCAAAGCTCGGTCATCCAGATATTGTACTTATACAACATTATTTTTTGTTTATGCGAAACCCGAAACACGGGTCTAGTATTTTTATGTAAAGAATCTATGAAAAAAATTTCAAAACTGTATCATTAATAATCACAAAGTTATAAGCTTGATAAGTTACCTGGTTGTCCACGTAAAAACATATGCAGATCACCACAAACAGCTAGTGTACGTACCATCTCCGTGTAATGGACGTTTGAATACGAGAAAGACATGATAATTTTAAAATCGAAACAAAACACTAAGGCCTGCGACTTGGAAGCGTAATTAAATATTTTTGGTACAAAATATAACATGGTGTAAAAATTATTGGAATCGATTCAGTTACTGATTCTGAACAAACTATATTCAGGTTTCGCATATACTAAAAATAATCTTGTATAGTAGCACACCGGAATTTTGCCAGGTTGAATCTTGTATTACTGAACCTCACCTACGACTCAAGCGTTACTTAAAACTAGTTTTAACCAATCATCATTACCATCATTTCAGCCGTAAGACTTCCACTGCTGGGCATAAGCCTTTCCCAATTTCGTGGGGGTTTGCCATAATCGCCACGCTTGGCAGGCGGGTTGGTGATCGCAGTATGGTGGTAAAATGCATAGAGAACGCTGCTGCCCATTCTCTAGTAAGTCCCTTAGTCGCCTCTTACGACACCCACGGGAAGAAATAGGATGATGCTATTCTTTTCGTCCGGCACCAAACGGAACGTCCAGCGCCAAATGGCAAAATGGCTCCAAACTAGTTTTAAGTTGCTAATGAGGTTCTGTAATACGGGCCCAAGTCTCATGAATAAAGAGCTATCCTATTACCCAGTTAGGGCACCGATCTAAACTCCAAGCTGCTACAGCGGCTTGCGGGCGGCGAGCAATGGGTAGCTTGCCACCCGGTAAGGACCAGGCTCGGTCGATGGCATGTAGTGTCCCACGCGCGCCTCAAAGAGATGTCAGCAGTATTGAAGGGGTCCGCTAGGACCGATGCCTGCCAGGGTCACGAAATTTGTCCGAAAGAGTTACCGTGGCTCTGGCATATAGGTAACGGAAGTAACACGGATCGGTTTTTAGTCAGTAAAAGTCTGACACGCCCTCCCGCTATGGCCAGCGCGGGAGACGTCATTTGATGATTTCCCATACACAAAAAAAAAGCCTGCTACAGAAAAACTTCCGATGGAAGTGTTACAAACAAATCGCCAAGCTACTCGTATAAACATTGTAGATAGTTGTACCTAACTTTGTTACAGCGTACAACACAATTTGATGTCCAATCGAATCTATTCAGTAGTGACGTGATTGAATTACGTCTACCTAAATGATCGCATTATGTACGTTAATAGGTTTGTACGTTATATTAGTGCGACTAGTCGGTAGTCGGCTCTTTACTTATCTCTGTTCAAATAAATAATGTAAAACACATAAATTTATAAGCTCACGCTTTTTTCCCATGAGGGTAGGAAACATCAGAATGCCACCTGCTACAATCCTTGCATACTTCTTCGTTCCTGCTTGGTTTATGCTCATATGTCTGGACATACACGCTCGCCGGTTGCATCTACTACGCACCTGAACATTCTGAAGAACATCACCAATAAGGTCACCAATATCAGGAAGGGGAGCCCTAGGAGAAGGCGTCCCCTTCCGAAGTCTCCATTGACATCTGCCTTGTTAATTATTTTTGTTTGTTAGCCGCCCTTCATTCATCCTCTCAATATGACCAAACCATCTAAGCTTACTCTTTTAAATGTTTATCAGTACATATTCTTTTAAGCCCTACCGTTGTCTTATCACATCATTCCTCAGCCTATCATTCACAGTCATTTCTTCTACTTGCATACTTTTTTTGCCACACCCAACATTCACTTCATTGCATAAGCGTATGCACCAGCAATCCTTTGTGAACAGCCAGTCGAGCCTTTTCGGACATCAACTGGTTGTTCAAAATCGCATTCAAAGCTTTTATCCCGCATTTACTCTCCTTTCCACATCTTGTCAATCTTGTATTTAAAAAAAATCCCGTAATGTAAGTAATACGTTTAGAACACAGCTCAATAGGTTTAATAAATGGTACAGGCACAAAGTGCATACAAAATATTGTCTTGGTCATTTTATCAATATGCATTCAAGGAATAAAGGGGCGATCATGTTCATTGCTTAAAAAATCTGCATAAAAAAAACTTTCCTTTTGTGCCTGGTAGCAAGTTCGTACCCTCCACGTTGGGTAAAGCAAGGTCATCTTGTATTGAACTATACTGGTATTGACCCTCCGAAAAGTCATACATACCTGCGTAGGTATATCAACCATCTTAATAAAATACGGAACCCTAAATTGGAACGGGTTTCGTAAAAAAAATATGATCAGTCAGTTAAGTTAACCCAAAATACCAGGGGGCAATTCTCATAATTTTAATAGATTTCACAGTCTGATCACAGTCTCAATGTGTCAAAAAATACCTCGAGTTTCCATACATTTTTGACATTTGATTGTCGCCCAGATGAGACTGCGAATAGATTTTGACCGTTCTTAATTACGAGAATTGACCTTTAGAAGTTTTTTATTCATTGATGGAACAGCATATGCAATTTATAGACTTTTAGCTCTGTATTTATCTAACGTTTAATTAAATAATGTCTACCTAATTATCTTAAACTATAGACACAAAAAGTCCCGTAGAACTACCATAGTCATTAAGAATCTTGAAAATGTGGTTTTCAATATTGTTGTGATGGTGTTTCTCTGGCCAGAGAATGAACTAACGAAACGAAAAATTGAAACTCTCAATTTAAAGATTCTAGCATGGTTTGTAGCAATGCAGATACTCCGCGTAGCGTACGCATAAACACGTTGAGAAAATATATATAGTGCTTTGTAGTTTTGTTGTCACATACTAGTTTTTATACGGAGACCTACGGAATTACCTACGTCTTAGTGATATGATTTAAGTAACTACTATATTTTTTTAATAACTTAGTATCTAGTATTGTTATTTTAAAGGTCACTGGACAAAATTGAAACAGATAAGTGAAATAAGTTTGTGTTGATTAACGTTTTACGACTTTTATAATTTATAAACATTTTGTTTCTATTAAATAAATTTAAATAATTTTCAGGGTCGCTAACATTACAACTGCAATTACAGTTTCACATAATATAAACATAGGCATGGTTGTGCCGCTCCTACGAACTCGACAAAAGAAACATCACGAAGTATATGAACCATGAACGATACACAAACGTCTGTTTAGATCTCTTTATACGCCGCTCTATTCAGCATCCCGAATAAATACATCACATTACAATCAGAAACATAATATTTTTATAATCTTCAGTAACTTTTTTTAGTTTTTCTCAGCTAAGTTAGTCCTAATTGTTACGCGAAAATGGCGTGTGCTTAGTTTAGTAACAGGGTGGGTGTCCGCCATTACTGGAGTCGCGCCAAAACATAGGATAACAGTTACTGTTCGCGCCCAGCGGTGAAAGTGCTGCCAATCGATACCACCCACCGATAACCTGATACAAACAGCTGATCTTAACAACTACACTACCTATATCAAACAATACCACTATTCACCCTCCGTCTGCATATTTTAATAAACTATAAGTACTCAATTGGTAATCAGCTATGGTAAACCGTCTAAAGAAAAAAAAAACTGTCACGGTACTGAAGATTCTAGCAATCTATAGAAACGTTCAAAGTGTCAAAGCTTTTGTTGATGTAGCTCGTCGCTACGAACACAACTTCTAACAAGACCTTGATTCAATTCATTCTACTAAACGTTTACAATAAGTTTGTAATACAATAAGTAAGAAAATAATATAGGTCAAAACAGAAGATTATAAAAAAATACGTATAATACTCACCTCGATATGTAGGTGAGGCGGCAGCGCGCCAGTATAGCACATGTGGTGGCGCTGCGTGTTGGTGTATTTAGTTTAATCGCTTGCGGCTCACGAGGGCGCATGCGCGGTGGTGCAGGCGCGCGCACCCTCGCCGGCTGTGACAGCGCGGCCCACTCCGCCGGCATACCGACCTCGAGGCACACGCGCGCCCATCGCTCGCTACGCGCAGCAACGCCGGCCCCTCGCGGCCAGGAGCCCTCCTTGGCGCTTCCATCACCCTTACACTCTACGACACTACATCACCGGGGGCTTACCGCCACGGACGCCGGCGTTCGCACACAGGGCTCGCCGGATAAAAGGTATACCTTTCATTATGTGCTTGCAATGACATGTCCGCCCTGGATCCGCTATTCATTTGCGGTACAATGCCACATTTAATTGTTTGATGGCTGTCAAAAAAATATCTGCTCCCGGATGAACACCTGGGATTGCTGCATTATGACAAAAGAGTGCGAACGCGATAGGAATCCTTGTTCCTCTTTTGTCAGCTGCCGTATGTTGGTTATGCCGTTAATCCTCTAATTGACGAGTAAGGCATTGTGTCTGACCTTCCCTCATTACGGCTTCCACTAGAATATGCATTATATACTATGTGTAGCAAGTAAATCACGTATTTTATAGTACTTATGACGTTTTACTTGTGCGTAACTCCGTTGTCTAGGACGTCTGTCACTCACACACTTCGTGATCAAAATTTTATAGTTATGACTCTTGATTTCTTCTTCGTACTTGCTAAGAAGAAACTGTCGTATAGAACACCCGATTTTCCGATATCTGAAATTATTGAACTAGTTGTGATTAAAGTCTAGACCACGTTTAGTCTAGAAGCTACGAAAATCCACTTGACCTATGAATTTTCGCGACCTATTTCTACAATCCAGTGCCTAAGGGTGTTCCTCGGATCTCGTGCGGTTTTCTCACAGTAATAAAATTTTTGACAAACCATACGGTTGTCGTGCTAAGCGTGTTGTCGTCGCAATTTCACGGAACGGCAAGAAACATTATCGTTTTGATAGTCTTTGTCTCGAACACTTTTATTATCACTTTTCAACATGATTGTTTTTGGTACTTATTACCGTCAATCATCTACCTGTTTAAACCTTCAACTAATATAATCTGTTTTGTATCGTTTTTTTTTAATGAATGAAACCTTCTTTAATATTACCGCATATAAAACGGGTGCATTTGATGCCGTCATGCATAAAACTCATGCCTGCACACATTCATATAAAAGATCGTGCTGACACTCAAACCTACCTCAATGGAGCTTCCATTGAGCGAAGCGCATCCAAATGACGTGTTCCGAGGTGCTTACTGAAGCTTTTGTGCCTTTTTAAAAGAAAACAAACTACTTCAAAGTTTTTTGTACCATTGAAAACTGAACCTTAAGTAGAATAAAGCATTTGTTCGGTGAACACAAAGTTAGTATATGCAATAAGAATTCGTTAATGCGACTTTAACTTAACACCGTCCGTGGTCCGACACACACTTGACTGGCTTTTTTTATCGGACAGCAACAATAAGGGTAAACTTCGATGCGGATTTGCCAACAATACAATTCTGATGCGTTTGTAAAGATGCATTGATGAAACGATGTAATTAATCGATTTTTGCACTCTACAAATTGTACAATCAATTGCGGTATAGACAGAAAATTCTTAACGCAAATCATTATGCGAAAATCATCGCGGTTTCCCGCAGCCATATAGTCGCGTTGTTATATCGATCAAAGTACGAACAATACAAAAGTGACGGACTTCCACAGATTACTACTATCACACGTTCTCGTAACACCGATACAAGCGGCTTAGCTAATTGACCTTGCGACGCTGCAGTCGGGTGTCCTTGAAATGCGCTACTGTATCGGTGCTGAGAAATGCTTACATATATGTATAAGCTACAGTCATACCGTTGGTACAAACTATAAGATCAGCTTCGCTGTGATTCAGTCGTCTGTCAGCAGGATGGTAGCAGAGCTCATTGCTCTGTTTGCGCTGGACTTATTTAAGGATCGTGAAAACTGAAGAGGTCGTGAAACCTGTTTTAGTGCATCAGCCCCGAAATTACAGCTCAACCTGGACCGCTCTAATAGAAGATATTATTCAGGAAGACTACTTCAATTTTTCGATTGGAAGGTTTGGTGATTTTTAAGATTATGTTTTTACCAATCAATGCTCGCTGTCTTATTCCTTTAAGACTCCTTTTACGATACCTACCCACAGGTGACTAAAAGAGCCGTCGAGGGCTTTCGGTAACGACACTGCCTAAAAAAGCAAATAAGATTGTTTTCAGTTTCTTATAATTTGATCAGTTTATTTTTAACCATCCAATCTTAAACCATTGCTGTACATGAGCAATTTTGACCATTGTCTTTATCTAATTCAAAAAGTAAATCAATACCAAACAGCCGCAGGTAACGACAGATGTAAAAACTTTATTTTTCGCCCCAAAGCACTTATCTTGTTTGAAACAGTGAGCTACAAACTTTCGTAGCGCTTTTGTTCAAAATAGAATATAAATGTTTTATGCCAAATTAACCACGGTTACGTTTTTACTGATATTATCGGATCTTACAGATTTAACACTGTAGGCACGTCATTATGTTTCTTTAGTTTGTTACGATTATCTCAACAGTTCATTAAGAAATCCTGAACATTCGGGAATCTACATTTTCACTAAACCTGCATCTTGTATCTCTAGAAATATGCTAACATTTATTTGTATTTTTATGGATTATTTTTCGGTGCTATTCTCTTGGAAAAAATATTATTGCAACATTCATCATCATAATCATTTCAGCCGTAAGACGTCCACTGCTGGACTTAAGCCTCCCCCAATTTGGGGGGCTTTGCCATAATCGCCACGCTTGGCAGGCGGGTTGGCGATCGCAGTATGGTGGTAAAATGCATAGAGAACGCTGCTGCCCATTCTCCAGTAAGTCCCTTAGTCGCCTTTTACGACACCCACGGGAAGAAATGGGGTGGTGTTATTCTTTACGTCCGGCACCACACGGTACTCCGGCACCACACGGTACTCCGGCACCACACGGTACGGCTGCAACATTAGTTCGTTTTAATATCATCATCATTTCAGCCTAAAGACGTCTACTGCTGGACATAGACGTCCCCCAATTTGGGGGGGTTAGCCATAATTCCCACGTTTGGTAGGCATTTTAATATACTCACAGTTTTTTCAAAAAGATTAGCGCCTTGGGGCGTTGAGACTGGTATAGTTTAATGGCGGTAATGGCAGATGAAATGGTCCTACATTTCCATACCGTTTGTCTGCCCGCAGTGGAAATGTGATAGGGCCTTTTAACGAAATAACACTTCGTTTTGACCCAGTTAATTCGGGGCTGATGACGTGATGATTGTTGGAAATGCGAAAAGTTAGATATCTAGGTCTACTATAAAAAAATTAAATGATGTTCGTTGGTAGGCGCATTACTTGAGAAAGGCGGGACCGATTTGGCAATTTTTTATTTTTGTGTGGCAAAGTTTTCCGGAAAAATTTTAAATCCGGGAAATATCAAGAGTCCTTTTCGATGGGATTTTCATTTGCTTAAAGTTTTGACAATTTTTCTGCCGGAACAGCTATTTAAAAATATTTTCCATCTGAAAAAACATTTAGGTATATTTTCTATTGCATGTTTCGAATTAGGTAACAATAACAACTAGATAACAATAACTTCAATAAAGGAAATAATAATAAAGTACTACGATAAGTTGAGTACACTAATTGACAGAAATAAATTAATGTATTTTTGACCAACTTTCGTGCCGCGTCAAAAACTACGCAATCGAAATCCCATTTATACAAACAAAAAGTTAGTTTCACAGTTGACAACCTAAATCTATACCTATCTAAATATTATATAGGGTCTAGGCTGCGTCAAATGATCTCAGACGAAGAGCGAATAGCAGGCGACATTAAGCTGAAATCCAACGCTATTGTCCCTGTCCCGGGTAAATTCTGCTAAGCCGCCACAAAAACTAGGCTATCGAGACGGCTCCCATTCTGTGCGGCTATCGATCTTCACTCTAGTACCACTTCACATAACAAAAGCCAGCTTCATAAACTCTATCGAACATTTTACTTTTCAGCTGTAAAATCTTCAATAAAACTTAGAAGCACTTAATTGTTCGCCTTTCCCTATTAAACGTAATTTTATTGCCAATGTCAAGAATAGAGCGAGAGCCATTTTTTTTGTGAGTGCAAAATCATCAAATGACGTTTCCCGATCTGGGTGAAGCAGAAGCGCGTGTCAGACTTTTACTGACTAAAAACCACCTGTGTTCCTTCAGTTGACTTTGCCAGAGCCATGGTAACTCTTTCGAACAATTCCGTGACCCTGGTAGGAGATCGAGATCCCTAAGAAATTAGTTTGGACCGCACTGTTACTCTTTTGAGTCAAGAAGTCCGAAACTCCAAGTGTTGCCGTTTTGTATACTCCCGAAAGTTTGTGGAGCGAACCCTGTTTCGGGTAGCCGTTAAAATCACGTCAGATCAGACGCCATCTTTGAGCTTTGGTCGATATTCCGAATTCAATTTTTAAATGGGGAATATTCTCATATTTCGCGGTATGAATGTAAATGTCATGTCCCTTAAAGCCAACCCGCCATTTTCCATTCACACAGGAGTTGGCACGATCCTCGGAGTAAATCGAGTCAATGGAATTTATTGTCAATTGAAATATTATGCGGTACGAAACAGGTACCTTTTGTGCACCATTGCCTTCGTTTATGACCTCGTTTTATGCATTCCTATTTAATAGGAAAAGCATTTCAAAATCTTTGATTTGTAAAGAAAAAAAGAAAATTAACTCCCTAGAATAGAATAACTCGTTTTCCGGACAGGAGTTCATACTTACTAGCCCAGTATCAATTCGATGGTCCCTATTAACAATGTCAGTTATGCATTTTTACCAATAGTCACTTTTTTACATAAATACAATAAAAAGATCTATCGTCCGTAATTTTTTGTTTTTTAATTATGGTCTTTAGCCACTTTTAAAGATAATTTTGTCGGTGGTATTAACCTTGTCTGCGCAACAGTGTTAGTAGTAAAACAAACTGTGAACAGCTCTACTGAACAGTAGCTTTTGCAGAACCGACATTGTTAATAGGGACCATCGAATTTTACTTAACTTCTAATGTTAGTAGGTTACAGATACATATTAACACATGATAAAGGGTCAAATTAAATTAGCTGGCAATACTTTATCCACGTTTTGGGTCTCCATATCGAAAACTAATGAAAAAATAAACGATTTGCGAGATTCAAATTTTATTCAAAACGTTACATGAAACTGAATTGTACCTTAAGGGAATTGTAAATAAACAAACGCCTGATGAGTTATCGTTTTAGGAAATTCGTAATAAATATCTATGTTCCACGCAACGTTGCAAATCAGCTGATTGATTACGTCCCACATTTTGGCCAACGAATGACGAAACAATTTTGTTTTTTTTTTGTATTTTCTGTTCCATTCGTTTTCAATAATACAAACTACATAGAGTATAAGATGACTGCTTCTAACCCCTAATTTCTATCCCTACAATGACTGGATAACCACATTCATTCTTATCCTAAAAAGGGATGGAAACTGATCTCATATTGCTTAGGGAAAAAACCGGCCAAGTGCGAGTCGGACTCGCGCACCGAGGGTTCCGTACAAACCTGTAGGTATCCTCGGTTTATGCGTAAGGTTTATGTTTATGAAATTAAATGTTTTTTTTTTTTATATTTCAGTTGATTGAATGGAAGGTAAATTGCGATTTACGATTTATGACGTATTAAAAAAAAACTACTTACTGGATTTCGTTCAAACCAATTTTCGTTGGAAGTTTACATTGTTATGTACATCATATATTTTTTTTAGTTTTATCATTCTCTTACTTTAGAAGTTACGGGGGGGGGGGACACACATTTTACCACTTTGGAAGTGTCTCTCGCGCAAACTATTCAGTTTAGAAAGAAATGATGTTAGAAACCTCAATACCATTTTTGAAGACCTATTCATAGATACCCTACACGTATGGGTTTGATGAAAAAAATTTTTTTGAGTTTCAGTTCTATGTATGGGGAACCCCAAAATTTATTGTTTTTTTTCTATTGTTGTGTAAAAATCTTAATGCGGTATACAGAATACATCTACTTACCAAGTTTCAACAACATATCTCTTATAGTTTCGGAGAAAAGTGGCTGTGACATACACGGACAGACAGACAGACAGACAGACAGACAGACCGACAGACAGACAGACAGACATGACGAATCTATAAGGGTTCCGTTTTTTGCCATTTGGCAACGGAACCCTAAAAACCACTTTGCCTGCGCACAGATTCTAAAACCAATTGCCATGATGATCGTAACTTTTCTTGTCTCACTAACTAAAAAGAGTTATTCTACAGAAATAAATAAATATATGAAAATAATTCTGTACCATGTTTGATCCAATGTTAAATATCTTGTTTTATATATACATAGTTACATACATACAGGGTGGCAGGTACACCGATGCAAAACCTGTAACCTGTAATTCAGGACATGATAATTCCGCACCAAAGAAATTGCAACCCAGGGGGCGCTGCAATGTATCGCGGGTTATTAAAAAAATAGCTTTGCCATACATGTTGACTGCAGAGGTATTGCAGTTTTCTATGCAACAGCAGAATTTTTGTTTATCACAGTTTGCGGTCTGCCATTCTGTATATATCTCCATGGTATGTTTCAATTCCAATTTATGTCCACCTAATATTTTAGTGTGTCTTGCCAGTGATGACCTATGAAACTGAAACGTGGTCGCTCACAATGAGCCTTATTGGAAGGCTTAAAGTCACCCAAAGGGCGATGTAGAGGGCTATGCTTGGAGTTTCCCTCCGCGATCGAATCAGAAATGAAGAGATCCGTAGGAGAACCATGGTAACCGACATAGCCCGGAGAATTGCTAAACTTAAGTGCTCGCAGAACAGATGGCCGATGGGGCTGAAAGGTTCTGGAGTGGCGACCGCGTACCGGAAGAGGTGGAGTTGGAAGGCCTCCCACAAGGTGGACTGATGACTTTGTGAAGGCCGCAGGCATCCGCATGATGATGATAATATTTTAGTAGATACCTATCCAACCGTTGATACGGTAAAAGTAACGATAACATAACGATTTTATACACCATTTACCATGCGGCATCGAAGAAGAAAATATCTAGTGACTTCACTATGAGACATTATTTCTACGAAGAACTACCTACAGAAGCTACAGAGCTCATGTTACATGTGATTCATATCAATTCATGATCGCCGACATGCCTAATTAACTATGATACCTTGTATTAATAGTCACGTGCATCATACTTAGTTTACTATCTCAGCTACTCGCTTCAGCCCACGACTTTTTTGTTTTAACCTAAAATATAACCTATCCTGAATAGTCGCAAAACATCTCTTGGAAAATGCAAAATGTCCACTGGTGGTAAAATGTCTCTTTCTCACATTGTAGCTTTCGCAGAATGTCGTTATCGCAAAATGACAATTTCTCAAAAGGTCTCTCATAATGCCTCTTTTGCAAACTGTCGCGTTAGTAACTTAGAATGCAATTTTAGGGTTAAAATAAAAAGTTATATATCGACGGTTGAAAGGCTATTTGATCAAAAAAATCATTATAAAAGAACTAGTGAGTGGATTTTGGAAAAACTGTATTATATTTACCAAAGTCCACTCACTAGTTCTTTTATTCGTAAAATAAACCTTTGCATCACTCTCCTGCAACTTTCAGCAAATGTCGCTTAGATCAAATAGCCTTTCAACCGTCGATATATATTTTATAAAAAAAAAACATATAATTTTTCACTTCAATAACAGATACTAAGACATTTAGAGCTGATGCTGCCGCAATTTTTAAAGAAAATATTTTTTACTATGTTCAAATAAATACTAGGACACATTTGAGATGAGAGGTAAATACAAAGCTGCCTCTGTAATTGATTATTCCATTTTTAAATCAATAAAAAATAAGTTAATACAACTCACCAAAGTGAAGACATATGATTTGTTTACTTTTAATAAAATCTGACTCTAACAAATATTTATTAGTTACTAACGCGACATTTTGTGAAAACATATTCTGTGAAAGAAGCAAAGGAAAGAGGCATTATAAGAAAGCGATCTTTTGAGAAAGAGTCATTTTGCGTAAGCGACATTCTGCGATAGCGGCGTTATGAGAAAGAGGCATTTTATGACCAGTAGACATTTCGCAAAAAAGACGTTTTGCAACTAATCCCGATAAATATAGTATTCTACATGCTATACAGCATCGCCTATAATCCTTAAGATTACAAGAAAATAAGCTCATAAAATCGCGGCCAATCTAAGGTTGTATTTAAACTAAAAGAGGTCTTGCAGCGTTGGCAACTCTAAATTTTACGCTGGGGATTACTTCGACATAATTCTCACATTGAAAACTCTAGAGAAGTACATTTGGAACCACCCGTATCAGTAAGGTATCAGTAGTGCAATTTTGAAGTCTTTGAGTATGACAATACTTTGACGTAATGTTAATGAGCAATCTTCGACATACCTCTACCTATTCATTCACTGAGAAAGCAGAAATAGAGGAGTTTGAATTTGGTGTGTTTCTTTTTTGTCATTGTTTAAAATTTTAAGCATAGAATATAAGAAGGTCGTCGGATTTTCTTGTCATGGTAATAAAAGATATATTGTTAATATTCCTATAACTGCCATTTTTTAACGCTCCAATCAACCCCATTTAATATATTGATATTTACTCGGAACTAAAAGTATTCAACTCAATGAGCCAGGCATTTCAGTTCAGTGATTGGCATTATTTTCATGAAAATATACATTGAGCAAAGCTTTTACACAACTCGGCTTCTTTGTTTGTCGAAACATATTCACAGCATAGTAAAACCTACATGCATATTTATTCAACCTCGATTTGGCGATTCAATCATAACTTGGAACGAAAACGAATCAATACGAGGGTGCTTCTGTACTATAGGCGACATTTTCATTCAAGCTTTGCTTACATATTCGCGTATTACGGCCAAGGACACACTAAATATTAATTTCCATTACCGATTATTCGTTCCACACAATTTAAGTATCGTTATCAAAGCTTGGGAGCCTAAGAAACACCACCAATCGTGGCAAACTTAGTTTCGACGCTAAGCAAACGATCACGCGAACTTTGTTTTAAAAATCGGTGGTAATAAAATATGACATTAGCTAATTAATATTGAAAGTGGACGTGAGATAAATATATCTTGAGACGCGCGATGATAATCTGTAATTTTGTCAACACAGATGATGCAGTGTATAACAACTGTCATAAATGACAGAAGCGCTATTAAATGACAGAAGCGCTATTAAATCAAACTTATCAGTGAATCAAACATGTCACCATTAATTCAATGCATTCATTTAACACTTGTAGGAAACACGACGTGCATTAATAAATAATGCAGTTGGCACATTATCATTTTGCATCCATAATAAATGTAGAAGCTACCTACAGATAGCGTCTACGCTTCAACAACTAACAATCTGTCATAAGAACAAAAATAAACCATCTAATAAATTAAAGGGCGCTGAAAAGCATGTAGCGATAGTAAGAAAAAAACATTTCAAAACTTATGCGGTGTTAACCTAGATACGTTTTGTGGCGTTAATGCCAAGATGTTCCAGTAATGAGGTACAGGAAAGCCCTTGTAAAGCCAAAGCCGGAAAGCCTGAATTAAAATACGAGAACATTTTAAATGTCGCCGTTTCATATTTAAGTACGGTTTTAAAAGTTACGTTGTGACACCAAGTTGAAAACACGTACCGGTCATCTGGGATGTAATGTAGCATGAATGAAAACATGAGAATAATTAATACTGTCATATAATATTCTAGATAAACAAATAAATACCACTATTTTGACTTACGTAAATAGTCCTCAGTTTTTCTTCAGTGTGCTGACAGTCAGAAAAGCAAATGATTATTTTTTGGTTATCATCACACCACAGCTGTCGTTGGCGATATTAGATACACGTGTATTTTAGTAGGTACTGGAAAAATTGGGGCGTACAGTAGGATACACCTCTGCCTCACCCTTCGAGGTATACAGGCGCGATCTTAATTGAAGTGATGTACTGAGAACTAGGTGTAATATTTATTAATAGCTACACTTCATCTATACAAATAAATAAAACTGAAGTGTCAGTTTGTAAATTCAAATTAACAGCTTTTCACTAAATGCATATGAAAGTAAATATGTTACTTACACCAAAAATGTCATTTTTTTAAACTTTTTTCTGTCTGTCTGTTTGTTCTCTGAAATGGCTGGACCGATTTTAACGATACTTTTATTGGCAGGTAGCTGATGTAATAAGGAGTAACTTAGGCTACTTTTATTTTAGAAAAAATCTTTTATTTTAGTAAAATACCTGCGTTAATTTCCGACATCCACGCGGGCGAAGCCGCCGGCAAAAGCTAGTATTTTATAAATTTCAGGCGTAGGCCGAACTCTAAATGAATTTCATAGAGGCCACTAAGTACTTCGCGGAAATTTATAATTGATATTCCCGGGATAGTTAATTTGCGAGTTTTGTTCTCATCTAGCTGACATTACCGATTTAACGATATTGTTTATTAAGTAGCTAATTACAGTGCCCGGGTCGATGGCAAGTTAAGCTCCGCTTACCGAGCTCGGTCAGAGGATGGGTGCCCATTTATAACATATCGAGAAATTAAGCTTAGTGATCGCTTTCTGAAGCACGATAAACAGTTAGTCTCAGCTGTCATTTGTAGATCTTTGACAATCTGACATCTGTGTTATCAAGGACCAACTATCGCGGTAGCCATAACTAGGATGTAGAAGTCAGATAGGCAGTCACTACATGTACAATACTGGTATTTATCTGCATTTGGTTAGACTAGAAGCCGACTCGGATATAATCAAGAAAAGTTTAGGCTGATAATGGTTAGACTTACAGAGTGCATGACAGAGACGATGCTTTGTGAAACCATAATTTTTCTCAAACTTTACATGTAAGTAAGATTTTATAGAACAGACCGGCTAAAACTATGAGAAATAGGCAAAATATATCATATATATGTAAGGTGTATCTATTCATACACGAAATATTTTAAGAGGTACACCTGTAGGTGGTAAGGAAGCTATAGAAGCAAAAATATATTTTTTATCTAAGCGTTTTTGAATTTTCGTAATTATTATAATTTTAAAACTGCTAGAGACGTTTTGCATAAAACCTTTACTCCAAATTCTATGAATGGCCCACCTGATGTTGCGAGGGCGGTGACCGAAAGGCACGAGCATGGCCGCGGTGTCTCGGGCCGTAAAAAATAAGAAGGAGCCAGTATTTCTTATGTGCGTCAAATAATTAATAAATATAAAATTTTGAAAAAAATACATTTAGAAATAATTTTTTTTCGTTGCTGTAGCTTCTTTACTACCTACAGGTGTACCTCTTAAAATATTTCGTGTATGAATAGATACACCTTATATAGTCCTCCAGACCGTATTTCGGCCACGGCGGCCAATCTCAACGGAGACTAGCCATCGGCGCGGGAGATATTATAGTGCTCAAGTGTGTGCGCAGACACAAAAGCACTCACTCTTCCCTCACTCTCATAGTCCGATGGGACGGCAACCCGACACGACCGGAGAGAGATCAGGCGTAGGACCAACGGCTTAACGTGCTTTCCGAGGCACGGGGGTATCAACACTGCCAACTTCCAAACTCCGGGCTGCTACTAAGAAATTCCTAATGGAAAAACCCAGTAACATTTTGCCCGACCCGGGAATCGAACCCAGGACCCCACACTCAGCAGCCGCGCTTGCGACCCCGAGACCACCGGGGCAGTACACCTTTTTTTCCTGTATAATACAAGAGTTATATCCTACAATAGAGTAGGTACGACCGTTCTTCACGGCTCTCCTACGCAAGTTGAAACTGACCTACTTTGTCTATTGTTTTGGCTTTGAAGACGCAAGACCTGCATCAGATTGGCAACTACGAGTACACTGGTATGATATTTGAATGCTTCATGCTCTCTTGAACAAAGAAAATTGCAGGAATTCTATTGTAGTAGGTACTCTAAAGTTTACTGAAAAAACTAAAATTACATGACAATGCTTTGTTGTTTGTTTTTTTATGTTTGTTACCTCAGAACTTTTGACTGGGTGAACCGATTTTGTTGATTCCTATATTTATTTGAAAGCTGGTGCTTCCCGTGTGATCCCATTATATAATGCAGATTTTGAAAATGCTTTTTTTGGATAGGTTACACTTTAGGGGTGGTCCCATATACATTTCATTGACTTTGCTTTGGTAGTTTATGCGTTAGCTTCGATAGTACGAATTTAATCCACTTTGTTTATGGTAATGATATTCTAATAGTCCTCTCACTGCTATTCACCTGGCCAGCAATGGTATAGGAATTGGTGCGAGCAAGATACTATAACTAAAAAGTTAAAAATAAAAACTTTTTTCAAAAAAAAAACTTCTTTACGACTTCCTTAAAAACACTACAAAGCGAAAAATAACTTTAATTTCGGAAGTCGGTAGCAAAAAAAAATACAGTCGAATTGAGAACCTCCTCCTTTTTTGTGAAGTCGGCTAAAAACTGCACTATTCACACATGAAAATATATTACTGCTACAAACAGTATTGTATTAAGTACTTGTCTATTCATCTTGTTTGACTTTATAAACTTATACTGAGTTATGAGCTCCTAGTACATACCTACCTGTTATTTAATCATGTGTCAAAAAATACAAAAAAAAAATTTTTTTTAGACTCCCACTCATTATAATCAGCCTATATTGTTCCCACTACTGGAACACAGACTCATACTCAATACACAATATATACGTATAGACAATGTATACTAAAAGTTTAAAGACATGTGACATCCGCCAACCCGCACTGGGCCCGCGTGGTGGATTATGGCCCACTCCCTCTTACAGAGAGGAGGCCTGTTTCCCGGAAGTGGGAGTTTTGAAATAGGCTGATTATGCTTATATATAATTGACATTTTATATACTTTTATAAATAATCGACTTACAAAAATAATATAATAGATTACCTACATATCCGCAAAATAGTAGATTTGTCACCAAAATGTAGTTACCAAACAATATAAAATCAATTCCACAATAAATTACCTAAAATCATGGAGATATGGGGTCAAGTACAAAATAAATGTTTTTGTATATATTATAATAGGTTTGTCCTAATAGTATTTAAGCAAACTAATTTAAACAGATCACCAATAAATCATATATTATGTCCCTAGAAAATGTTTTGCCACCGTTTCTTCTTTGGTATGGTGCCTTCATCAGTGTCTGTATTTTCGTCACCAGACTCCAATATCGGCACTTTCTCCACGAATGATTGCTCGACGAACGACAATAAACTTTTTGAATGAATTACATTACCTTCACCACTACTTGATACCATAATCCAAAATAAACAGTTAAGAAATTAGCTAACACAACAAATTATCCACAACGATAATAAAATGCACCCACAACAATGAAAGTAGAATCGTCGCGAATGAAGTAAACTTGCATCTCGCTGCACGCGCCGCACATCGTATGATCGTATACCTACGACCCATTCATTAAATCAAATCAAATCAAAAGTCATTTATTCAAACTAGGCTGAGAGTCAGCACTTTTTGAACGTCAAAGTTACAAAAGACAGTCCCCCCAAAACGCCCGCCCTTCGACACTTCCTAGTGCTTTAGCTGGGAAGAAGAAGTGACGGAACAAAAAAAAGCCTCCTGGCATAAAGGGCGTGACAGCGTACATATAATAGGTAATAGGTAGAACGGGCTGGTTTCCGCAACTCCACGTCTGAGCGCGTATTTTGCGTACGGGTGGGAAATCGGTTATTCGATCCACCCCAGCTCCTCGAGAAAGGCCAGCAACGCCTTGATGTTACTGACTATCTCACGTAGGGTACCTGGGTTACCGAAGTACTTGGCCCTGTATGTGGCGATCGCCGGGCAGTTTAGAAGCACGTGCGCTGCTGTCTCGTCGTCCTCAATGCAGGCCCTTGCACAGCGGACTGTCTGTAGCTCCTATGACAAATAGATGTTTATTAAACGACCCATGGCCAGTTATTGCTGCTGTAACCATACGCAGCTGTCGTTTGTCTAGCCGAAGGACCTGTTTTGTGAGTCGGGCATCGATGGTAGGTAAAGCCTCCTTGGCCTGCCTGCAATCATTTTGGTCCACCCATTGCTTAAAGTGTAGATCCCTGGTACGTTTTCTTACCAGAGAGCGTAGAAACCCAAAGGGGAGTGGCGCGATGGGTTCTGGTCCCACCGGTGTCATCCTCGACCCCCTTCTGGCAAGTTCATCGGCGGCATCGTTACCAAGCGAACCGCTGTGTCCTTTTATCCACTGAATGGTTATATTATTGAGGCTACCCACCTGGTTGAGGCGCTGGTGGCACTCGTATATTAACCCAAAATCAATCGAGTGACTGTCCAGCGCTTGCAGAACAGCCATACTGTCTGAGAGTATGCGGATCGAGTGGTCTTTAACTGCCCTGGCCATGATGGCTGAGGCGGCAAGAGTGATCCCAATGCATTCCGCCTGGAATACTGTGTTGTGAACTCCTAATGGTGTGGCTATATGTATGTTGAAGTCCTGCGAGAAGACTCCAGCACCTGTGCCACTGTCTGTTTTTGATCCGTCCGTGAAGATGCGCAGCTCAGTGGGGCGCAAACCCTCACATCGGCGATCTTCGTGCAGCTGGATTCTGTATTTTTTATCAAAAATGAATTGTTTAGGCACCCGGTCCATTATAGCTTTAGTAATGGGGAACTCATTGTTGAGTTCCTTAAGCAGCGCGGTGTGTTGTGTGTCTCTCTTCCTCCAGAGGTTGGTTGCGTTCAGACGCGCCGCCGCCATCGTGGCTTCCTGCTGTATGAACAGGTGGAGCGGTGGTAGTCCCAGCATGGCTTCCATGGCTGCAGTCGGAGTAGTCCTCATGCAGCCCGTGACCGCCATGCAGGCTAGTCTTTGCATGCGTTGCAGTTTGTTGCAGGCTGTAATAAGCTTGGTGCGGGGCCACCAGACCACAGCCCCGTAGGTGATCATGGGTCGGATCACTGCAGTGTACAGCCAAAGTATGATTTTGGGGGATAGGCCCCACTTCTTACCTATCATTTTCCTGCATTGCCAGAATGTGATGCAGGCCCTGTTTAGTATACTGTTTAAATGGCTACTCCAGTTTAACTTACTGTCAAGAATGACCCCGAGGTACTTGACTTCGTTGGCCAGCTGAAATTCTGTATTGAACAATTTCGGTAGGCGGAAGGGGCCTAAAGCTCGTTTATGGGTGAACATGACTAGCTCCGTTTTAGTGGGGTTCACTGAGAGGTCATATTCACTGCACCATCTCTCTACGATACGTAGTGCTTGTTGGGTGAGGTTAAAAATCGTGCTCGTCACCTTCCCTGAGACAAGGATGGCGAGGTCGTCCGTATAACCTATTGTGTAGTAATGATTGGCATTGAGTCTGGCAATTAATTCGTTAATCACCAAATTCCATAGAAGGGGTGACAGCACCCCTCCTTGGGGGCAGCCTCTGGCAATCATGGCCAGCTGCTGCTCATCCTCTAGGCGAACCACGCGCTTGCTTAACATGTTTGTGATCCAGTCTATGAGTACCTGTTCAACTCCATGTCTGGAGAGGGCGCTGCTGATGCTGGAGAAGTTTGTTTTGTCGAAGGCTCCTTCAATGTCTATGAAAGTGCCCAGGCAGGTCCCTTTCTGATGTATCGCTTCCTCTATCTGGCTAACTACCAGATGAAGCGCCGATTCGGTGGACTTACCCGAGCTGTATGCATGCTGGTTACCGTGCAACGGTAGGGTTTTCAGAGCGCCGTCCCTCAGCTCCCTGTCGCACAGTCTTTCCAGGGTCTTTAGAAGAAAAGAGGTCAGGCTGATTGGTCTATGGGATTTGGCGTTTGTGTAGTCGCCCTTACCTGGTTTAGGGATGAATATTACTTTCACTTCCCTCCATCCTTTGGGAACGTATCTAAAGGCCAGGCACGCTCTCATTAAAGGCACCAGTCTTTCTGCGATGAGGGTTCCACCCCACTGTAGTAGGGCGGGGAACACCCCATCCGGGCCAGCGACCTTAAATGGAAACTCCGGATGGCCCATTGAAGTTTCTCCAGCGTGATCACCTTGCTAGCATAAAACCAATCATTGTCTGATGGTGTTTGAGTCGCATCTTGCCAGTCGATTTCTTGCGAGAAAATACATCCCGGGAAGTGTGTTTCGATAAGGACGCGTCTCGTTTCTTCTAGCGAGGATGTGAGAGTGTTGTCTGGCTTGCGAAGGGTAGTTGGCCCTGGTATAGTTTGTTGCGCCAGTACTTTCCTTACCCTGTTTGCTTCCTGGCAGGACTCAATGCTACCAGTGTATTTGCGACATCCCGAGGTGCTCCTGAACCTGATGCATTTTTTGTAGCAGGATTTGGCTGCGTAGTACTCATCCCAGTCCTCATCCGCACATGTATTCATTGCTCTATTCAAAGCTTTCCTTACCTTCTCGCGCTTTCGCTCCAGATCCGCACCCCACCATGGCTGTTTGCCCGGTGTACTACGAGGAGTCGTCTCTGGACACGCAGTTTGGTAGCTGTCTATCATTGATTTAGTGAGGTGTTCTACTTGTACCTCAATCTGTGTAGTGTCCGCAAATGACGTCGTATCGCTTGGTGTCGCAAGTTTGGAAACTAGGCTGCGTGTGTAGGTACCACGATCTGTGTTGCGCGGTTTGCGGCGCGGAGCTACTGGCGGGACAGAGGCCTGGATGTCAAAGCGGATCCATCTGTGGTCGGATTAGGAAGCCTCCCTGGAGACCTGCCACCCAGTGGTAATTTCCGCCGCGGCCTCTGTTGCCAGAGTGAGATCTATGATTGTGCGGCTTCGTCTGGTTACGAATGTCGGTTCGGAGCCAGTGTTTAGTAGGGATAGGTTAGTCGAGAATAAGTAGTCAACCAAGGCCTTACCTCTTTCGTTTTGCGTTTCCATACCCCACAGCTGGTGGTGAGCATTGGCGTCGGCACCGATGATGACTTCAAGCCCGGAACTCTCGCAATAGCTCACGAGGCGGGCGAGGTCATGCGGGGGTGGCGCCTCCGCTTCGGGCATGTAGGCCGAAGCGAAGACGATTGCCATCTCCATGGCGCCGTCACGCTGTATAATCAGCTTCACTGCAGAGATATCTCTGCAACAGAATTCAGTTAGAAGCTGTGTTTTAAGGTTTCCTGTTACATAGATACACGATCTTGGTTGATCGTGATCAGTAGTAACCAGGAGCTTACCGCCAAGATTGGAGAGTCCTTGTATGCGGCCCGCTCTAATCCACGGCTCCTGGATCAGGGCGATGGCCGTTTGTTGCACCTCCAACCACTTCCGGAGCTGAGCCGTTGCGGTCTGACTGTGGTGGAGGTTTGCTTGGAGGATTTTACATATCGACGAGGAGGACGCCATTGCTGGTCGATTCCTCATCGTCTTCCTCCAGATTGAGCCCGGCAAGCAGACCGCCCTCTTCGAAGTCATCCCCCTCCCGGCACGAAGCCGGAGACAAGGTAATGTCGTCCGACTCCTTGGGAGCTGTCCCGCCCGAAGAAGGGACAGCTCCCAAGGTGGCGGCACTTGGGGCGGCCGATTCTGCTACAGCAGGTGCGACCGCGGTTGCTACCGGGTTGTTTGGTGGGGGAGTCGATTCCCCCGCTGGTGTCTGTGGCTGCTGCAACAGAGCCTCCGAAATGGTTCCCGTGACGGAGTCCCATCCTTGGGGGACATCGGTGAACCTGCCGTTCCTACCCTGGAACTGCAGGTACACCTTCCCTGCCCCCAAAGATAGACGGCGACCCGCGCCCATCAGGGTCGGGATTTGGTCCACCGGGACACCGACCACCACGAACCATGACTAGGCCTGCTTGTCGGCTTGCAGCAGCAACCAGCGCTTGACGTCGACCCAGGGGTTCTGGTAACTGAGAGCACGGCCAATATTGGTCGGCTCTCCGAGGACCCCCTGCTCGTCGGGGATCACGATGCCACATCGTGCCTGTCTTTGGATCTCCGACTGACTCTTGACTACTAGCGTTAGATTAGTAGGGAGAGTCATTCCGGAGATTGTTTTCCTTAGCCAGGCTAAGGTGTGGTCATTCTCGCACCACAGTTTGAGGACACCACCGGCATACAGCGGCTTTGCGTTAAAAGTCGGCGCCGTGGTGTCTTGTTTCGGAGAGCAGGCCTCGACTAGTATCTGCTTCTGAATAGCAGCGAGTACCTGGTCTGATACGTCCTTGCTGATGAACCCAGTGTGGTCACAGGTGACCGCTACATCGAGGGTAGCACTAGCAGCTTGGACGTAGCTTCTTTGAGCTACCCGTTTGGATTGATCAAGACGCGGCCGCTTATGCTCTCCACGAGTTGTGATAGTCTCGTTGAGAGCTCGCTTGGCCGCGGCCTGACCCTTCCCACCGGGTTGCTGAGTCTTTGCCGGCGCACTGGATGACGGTCGACTGGTCGTCGGACGGCTTAAGCCGGCCTCCGCCTGCGACCGCTTCCCAGCGGCGAAGTTTAGCTGGCCGCTAGTTGGTTTGCCCGAACTAGCGGCAGTGGCCTGGTTGTTTGGAGCCCCCCTACCTGGCCTTCTGCGAGCCTGACGGCGCTCCTTCCGCGTCATACGCTGTGCTGTGGCAGCTGGAGCGCATGAGGCGTTTGTGCAAGGGCAACGGGCTTGTTGAGTGCTTTTACCCTTGCCCTTGCCCCGCTTCTGAACAACCTTCCAGGCGCGAGAGATCGCGTCCTCGTGGCTGTCGGTCACCGTTTGATCGGCGGTGACCTCCTTATGGTAGGAGGCTAGAGGAGCCGCAGAGGTGGGATGGTGTTTCCCAGTGCCAGTAATAACCGGCACCGGTGTTAGTTTAGGAAGGGTTGGACCGGCAGCGGTGTTAGACTTCGCCGTGGTCCTCCCCTGAGTTTTGGAAGGGCTGGTACTGGTCCCAATCAGCGCCGACGCCCTTTGTTTATTTTGGGACTTTTTTTGTTTGGTCTTACCTGTGGCTTTCGCCACAGCCAGACCGGCGCCCGCGCTGGTACCCGCGGTGTTAGCTGCAGGGTGTCCAGGGGCAAGAGAAGTGCAAGCACCACTCTTGAGAGTTTCATCGGCTTTCGCCTCCACTCCGAGTTTGTTGGTTTTAACTGGGGTTAAGTTCTCCATGTTAAAAGTTGTGAAAGGATTCGTCTCTCTGGCTCCCACCCTCCATGGAGCCCGCACCTGGGAACGTCTTGCTATGAAAAAGCTCGAACGTTAGGATTACCAGAGAGATATAGGGGCGCAAGGCTGGTTTAAGAAAGAAAGAAAGAAAGAAAGAAAAATATTTTATATTTTATATAGTTTACAGTGCGACATCGGGTGCTCGATCGGGTTGGCCCCCAACGAGCTGAACAACCCTCTCTTACACCGTCAGCATGACCTTTACCTACCACTTCGGTCATCCGAGGACAACCTCCGCGGACCTCACGCACCTCGCCTGTGGCCCTCTGACGGGAAACTATGGCCATTTCCCTACCCCTGGCTAGTGGGTAGGGCCACCGTTTCGCTTGAAATCCAGACCAAAGAGGGCGTGTTGCCTCACGGACACATAACAACCAGCGCCGTTCGGCTCAGCCCCCCAGGACTCCTTCATCCCCGCTCACGGCGCTCAACTGCGCAGGTCCTAGCGCAGGTGACTGGTTGCTCCTAACTCGCCATCAGCTGCTTTTAGTCACAGGGTGGTCACGTTCCGGAGTGGAAGTTGGGCAGGTGGGAGTTGGGTGGAGAGTGGGGATTTGGGTGGGATAGTGTGAGGAGGGGTTGTGGTATTTGGGGCAGGAAGGCTGTTTGGGACAGGGAATGAGGGGTTGTGCGGGAGTGGGGAGGGGAGAAAAGTGAGGTGAAGTCGCCTGGCGATTTCAGTTACGTCTATTTCATAAGGAATTAGACCAAGAACAGGGTGGCAACCTCGTGAAGGTATATCCGCCAGACTTGCCTTGAGGATCTACACGACTTCAGCGCTCTCCCTCAAGACCCCGCCACCCTGCCACCTCTGAGGGAGGCGGCCGAGTAGGCCTGCATCTATACTACCAAGCAAAGCGTGTCGTTGTGCAACCGCAAAAGCATAAATACAGACCCCCCCAAAACAGCTTACATATGCAATGCTGAATCACGTTCACATAGCTGTTACGACCCGTTGAGGCCGGAAAGCGCGCCATATTGTCTCCGCCCCCTTTGAACATATTTTCATTAAAATTATAAACTGATGTAATAAATTGGTAACGAATACATTATTTTAATAACTGAACGAAATAAAATGTAACTACTGTATTGGTGACAAAATAACAAATAAAAAGGAGTCGCAGTCAGGGATCGATTAATCGATTTATTTGGTGACAGATCTATCATTCTGAGCACAAAGCTATTATTTAAGTAATAAAACTATTATTATAAGAACGAAGTTTATATTCATGTAATGCACTACAATTTTATTGGTAATCCATCTCATATTTTACACATTATATTAACAATAATTTGATAATTCATACTTGGGAACACTCTTTGTTTATCTGAGAACGATAATATTTGGTGGCGATAGATCTATTTATTAGGTGATACAACTTGATGACAAATATTAATTTTGGTGACAAGAAATATAGTCCCCCTTGAGAATGGCTGGACAGAATTGGCTGTTCTTTATTTAAAGTATTCATAATAGACAACATTTGCTTTTATTAAAAAAAAAACAAAGGTTCGTAATCGTCTGAATTACTCGTAGGTCCATAAAGATATTTAAAAAGAAGTAGTAGTTAAATTTTTATAAAATTCGGAAATTGTTGAAAGTCATCTTTTCTTTGAAATTCTTCTATGAATTATCTCATGTAATTTAAAAAGTCTTTGTGTTTGAATTCTGAATCATAGAATCACGCAATACTAACTTTCTGCGCACTTTCAAATTTAAATTATGCTGGTTGACTGCCAACAATACATCATGCGTATAACACACCTACCTAATAAATTAGTAATAAATTAATTTCAATGGAAATTAATTAAAATTCAACATTGATTACAATGTAATAAATCACTCCAATGAGCATTCATTTAAAGCAAACCGACAAAATACTAGTATTTCTGTTAATTAATAATTTTCAGACAATACGCAGATAGGAGGTACATTTTGCCAATTTTGGGCTGTGCTGTGAAATTTGTTTTAAACCTTGTTTATTATTTCGTTTAGCACTTGCAAACAAATTGTATAATCTGCCATTGTATCAATAGACTTAACATAATAATAATGTTCACGAAAAACCTTTTTGTAGACGCTAACGAAGCATATTATATTTTCTTTTCAACGTAACAATCAAATTATTGTCACAGTGTATGTATGCAGAACCTATATAATTTTGTATCCATAATATCGATTCGAATAAACATAACATAAAATTACCATTTACTCCAAAACATAGCTTAAGAATAGTCTTAGAAAACAAAACACATTTTCACAGCACGTTTCTGTTTTTCATGAACCAATCAAGGCTTTTCGCCTGTAGAACACAATAAATTCACACATTTATTCTTAAAATAATGTCTGCTGTAATTACTGTTTCAATTAGCTGTGACTGGTGAAATAAATAGGATTGTTAAGAGATTTAAATAAGTCATCCATCGATCGTTGTCGCGTCGGCCACTGCAGTACTGCCTCAGATTCAAGGGCGCTGTGGCTTTCACACGCAAACTCGTTGCTAACTTAATATGGCTGCTATTTGGTCGCGTGTAGAGAATTTAACACATTATTTTTTACTTTTGAATGAAATATTACATGCGTTTGACGTGTTAAAAATCACCTAGATTGCGATATTATAATGTAGGTAAGTAAACAAGTTCAGAATGAGGCGCACAGAACACTGACATGCTATTAAACTTTTCTTAAAAGTTCTTAGAATGATGATTAATATTTTACACGAAATCATTACCTACATTATCTATTTCATGTAATAGGAATGATTTAATGCAACCTCTTTTATAATTTTACGTTATGAAACGAAATTTTTATAACTGGCCACTTACGCTCAAAACATTTTCATGTAGCCATTAAGTTTTAGTTGTTTATTTTTTACTTTTAATGAATAACTAATGGTATTCTTTTAATTATTTGCGTCAGAACTTGCCTGTATGTTCGAATCTTTAGGAAATCACAACCTTTTTTGTAAAATATTTTAATTGAAAGTTGAATGTCAAAAACTGGCCATTAGCACCATGATTAGCACCGAAAATAACCTAAGAAAATAACCGTAAATGCCATAAATGTTTTATTTTTAATTTATTATTCTTATAACATCTTATAACTATTGATGCCCTGAGCTATGCGCAAAAATTGAAATTCAGATGGGCCGGTGATATAGCCCGGCTAAAAGATAAAAGATGGACATCCATCATAACCAAATGGCACGGCCCACAAGGAAAAAGACGCACGGGCAGACCATATACACGTTGGGAAGACGACATTAAAAGGTTAGCGGGACCACATTGGATGCAAATAGCAAAGAATAGAGAGAAATGGAAATCTTTGGAGGAGGCCTTCACCTAAGGGGGGTCCGTGCATGAAAATCTTCTAAATGTATTAACTAAATAATAAAAAATAAAAATATATATATATATATAAGTATCATAAGCAACAGTATCATTTAATTGTTAAGTAATTGTAAAACTTTAGTTCTATTGCATGGAATAAAAGGCTTTTTTATTTTATTTTATTTTATTTATAACCTTTCATTCTCTGTTTGTTGTCAGCATTAGGCCAATTTTTTACAAAAAATAAGAGTAAACCTTTTTGTACAACCTTTCTGATACAATATAATCAGAATAACGCATTTGTTTAAAGCTTAATGTCAAACTTAAAAAAGCAAATATTAAACATGGAATTAGTAAGAATTTATAGTAATAATATTAAATGGCATCAACAAATAATGAGAGTTGAGAGAATTTCAAGATTAATGAAAGTATTACGCTATCCTTTAATGGGTATTTACATCAACACTCAAACTCATTTTAGGTTTATACATAGTGCGATACAGCCTCAACAATACATAATCTGACGCTCAAACAATTATATTCCCTTATTATTCAGAACAATGCCAAACATAATTTGACTTACTTATCAAGGAAGGTTGTTAAGATAAACACGTAATAAAGCAAGAATGGTAGAACAATTTCCAACGAAGCGGTTGCTCCATTTAAGATGAATAATATATGCTACAAATTAAGCCCGCAATTTTCTTTGTTTGACAGACGTATCTCTGATTCAAAAGTATTCAATTACCCTTTTACTCCATGCCTTTTCTCCGTTGTATTTTATTTTGTGCATGTTACGTAAGTCATACCTATATCGTATACCGTCACAGAGTTCTTTAAGCGCTAAGTACGAGACAAATGTACCTACGTATTTTAAATTTAAAACCAGTTTAGGAATGGGGTAATTCAGAAATAATTGGTCTGTTCTACTCAGTAGTGCTATTCTGTAACAATCTCACCGTTAAAACTTAGTTGAAGTAAACTTGGAGTGAGCTTTCAATGTCATCCTACCTGATCCTAGGGATTGAACAAGCATTACATTCACACTCTCTACACTCTCTAGCATCAGTGAGATGACACTGACAACTCACTCCACACGAGTTTTCACGGTAATTTATTTACGCAATGCTTTGTAAATCTCACCGTTAAAACTTAGGTGATTTGACATTACTGACAATTCACTTCACCTAAGTTTCACAGTACGATATTTACAGAACGGATGAACTGACTCCAGACTACTTATAGTCTGGAGATAAACTCCAGAACCACGGAAAATGTCAACCTATCCTTAACGTCGTAAGTTCTACTTCAGAGGGTGACTCTGAAATAGAACTCAATCAGCTGATAGCAGGAAGGGGGAAGTTCCCTGTTTCAAGTTGACACATCCGCATCGACACGCGAGCGTGATTGATGAGCAGTGAGGGTAGATACCTCCATTGGTAGGTTTAGGACGCTTTAACTTGGCAGATTATTTACCTTGATGAAAACAATATGGGATAAGTAATTAAATGTCTTTCACTACTTACTTATGTATGTCAAAACCAAAATCAAATACCAAAACTAGAACACTACCTACCGAGCTATTTGTCAATGTACACTACAAAAGAAGTTTTGTTGGAAGTCAGTTCGATTTTTTTTTTGCCAAAACAAGTTTTTACTTTTTAGGTATGGTATCTACCCCGCACTAGTTCGTATACCACTACTGGCCAGGACAATAGCAGTGACTGGAAGTATTAGAACATTATCAAGATAAAAAATGGATTAAATACGTATTATCGAACGCAAAAACTGCCCAAGCAAAGTCAATACGAATAATGTATATGGGACCACCCCTGAAGCATAACCAATCAAATACAAAAAAGGAAATTGCCGGAGATATCGGTGAAAATACCTAAACAAAAAATATATAAAGTGAAACATAGAACCTCCTCCTTTTTTGAAGTCGGTGATAAAGAAAAAATCTACTGAAAGCTCCCATTGTGATACGTTGTATTTTCCGCCCTTAGATCTAGTACCGGATATACGTCGCCTCTCCCGAGACAAAGGCGACATCCCAATACATTCTCTGAAACCACTGAGCGGAGTAATAATTCAGCAAACGGTACTGAAGTCTCCCAAGTCCAATAGAGGTACGAACATTAATCTAGCAGGTATAAATTCTCGCCTGTCTACCTGGCTTCCTACCTAGTTTAATTCTTTAATTGAAATTCGAACTAGGTTGACATTTGAAAAAAGAATTAGTGCTATCTAGATGAAAAAGATTTCAGTTTGCCTACTTCTTGCAGTTTGCTTTGTGCTTTATGAAAAGCATTTAAAGTTTAATTTGTTTTCGTTGAAAGATCGTTGCTATTGCGGACGTAGTTTAATTCAAGGAGTGCGTGGGAAGTTTAAGAATACTATTGTTGGGTAGGTCTGTATTATTTTTTTAGCATTCAGTATGTCTTTATGTCTATTCTGTGTTTTGATCGATTAGAGCTGTACAGATTGCAAACGTTTTGAACCACATTTTAGTATAAAACGATTTAAAACCACACGGGTTTTACATTGAATTAAAATGTTTGTTTTTAATAGAACTCTCTGAGAGTTCACACGAAGTGATCTAGACCATACCTACTTCCTGAAAATACAATTTTGAATGCAAGTAGTATTCTAAAAATAAGTTAGGACATAAGTCAAATGATTTAAAACCAAATCAGGCTATTTTTTTATTGATACTTAGCTACAACATATTTTTAAGATGTACCCATTTCAGATTGTTTTCAGACTGTCTAATAAAAGTAGTATAAGTATGATGTATGACCACATATTTTTATAAAAAATTGTAGAAGAATTCCATTAGCCTTTTAACTAAGTTTTTAAAGTAATACGTAATTTATAAACGGCCCATGTGGGTGTGGTTTTTAACAGATTTGTAACGTGTTTAAACCACAGATTTTCGATTAACACAATTACAATTTAAAACTATAGCTACTATTTACAGAAATTAGATCAACATATCTAAACACCTATGTGTGCAATTATGTTCTAGTTTTGACATCTTATCTCTGCAGCTGTCACTATATGATTGTGCTGTCCATAATATTCTCTATGTCAGTGATCATGGGTCGTCGGTTTGCAAGTTCTGGAAACTTGGCACGTCAATCAAGTAGGGCTTGCAAACCACTAGGAAGTGGTGAAGGGCAGGCGTTTTGGAGGACTGTCTTATGTAACTTTGACGTTCAAAAAGTGCTGACTCTCAGCCTAGTTTGAATAAATAACTTTTGATTTATGAATGTACACCATTTAACTAGCTGTTTAATTAACAGAATACTGACAAGCTAATGAAATAACATCACTATTGTATACTAGCTTCGCCCACGTGGAGGTCGGTAATAATCGTACGGGAGCGTACTACTGGAATAAAAAGAATCCTATGTGTTAATCCAGATAATAAAATATATGTTATATATAAAATATATATTATAATAAAAAATATGTCGTTTGGGCATTTTTGCGTGATTTTGTAGTAGTCTTATTGATTGTTAAGTTTCTGTCTTAACATGCAATATTTTGATATTTTTTCTCTTTTTATTGACATCGCTGTATATTTCAATTTTCTACTAACTAATTTGTATGATTATTTAATTCAATTTCATTATTGAGACTTGGCTGAATTAATTACCTACTTGCACACATTTGTACACCTTGTGGCATAACAAAGCGCATTCTTTAACATCTTTATATACTTTGCTATTATTATTGTACCTTTGTTAAACAAATTAATAAATGACTTATGATTTTACGGTTATAGCATGCCTAACAAAGTCTAAATACGACTGATAAAAAACAGTAAGCAAAAATCTTAGTATTTTTTTCTAACAGACATTATATAAGTTCTAATCCTATTTGTCTAGATCTAGGTCAATCTAGTCTTAACAGCAGGCGTTTTTGCTACTAAATCTAAAAGATAAATGTGTCTGCTGGATGTTTTTGTATCGTGTCTGTAGGACGGCCAATTATCGCATTTTATTACAGGTTATAAAACAGTCTGTATATGTATTAATACCAACCCCATACGAATAGAACTTTCTTAATAGTCAATTTTGAATTACCTAACAGTCAAAACGGTGCAGATAAATCATGCGGAAACCGGCATGTCTTAGAACCAAAAAAATTTAAGACATGTGACATCTACCAACCCGCACTTGGCCCACGTGATGTATTATGGCCCACTCCCTCTCACTGGGAGGAGGCCTACGTCCCAGCAGTGGGAAAATTATAGGCTGCTGCTGATGAAGCTCATAATTTACCACCATAAATGCCTAACCCTTTACAGCCATACAAGTGTAGTTTTCTGTTCGTTTACGACCATTCGTTCATTAGAAATACCTGCCCGAATGACGTGCTAAAACAAAATTTAAATGTTCACGGACGGAATATTGACGGCTCTCAGGCGAGGCTTTAAAAAACGGCGGCAGTTTTCACCTGAAAAAATAACCATAACGCCTAACATTTTTGATGTTTGACGTGTGTGTTTAAAATTTCAACTTTCGCGAATATGTGGGTATGTGAGTATTATCAAGCGAGTCTGACATGGCATGTGAATAGCAAAGAGAATATTCGTGAAGCCGTAAAGAGATATTAATCCTTTCTCCTACAGGTCATAAATATTCAATTACCTGTCTGACAGCGCTATCTCTAGACTAAAGACGTTCATACATCTTAATCGTCGCGGTTTCAGCTCACACGTCATTCAGAGAATCGTTAGCTTGGATTCACAATTCTAAAAGCGACTGTAATTTTTATGTACGTAAAGTTACATCTTTGTGCTTCAAGACCGTGGTTTGCGTCTATTTCAACGGACGTTAGAACGTGGATGTTGAAAATTATCCCACTGGAACGTGCTATCGGGATAAAAGCAAGTCCATGTCACTCCGGTTAACATCAGCTATTTACCAGTAAAGTTCCATCAAAATACGTCAAACCGCTTCGGAGATAAACCGAAATAAACAGACAGACATTTTTTTGCTACACAGTACATACAACCGTAGGTATATACTTACGTAATTTCACTTTCATATATAAGCATTTTGAAAAAACCGGTCATTTTGATATTACAAACAGAACGTGTGTATACATATTATATTCTTATTGTATAGATTTTTCGGTAAGGAACACAAATATGCTGTTTCTTAAAAATCTCTCTCATCAATCAGTCACACAAAGAGCTGACTATTTTCCTTAAACTTTATAAATCATCTGTAGTTCCAAATATACAAAATCCCATAAAAATCCGATTGCTTTATCGAAGAGCCATTCGATAAGGAAGACCTTCCACAAAACTTACTTTCAACGATTCCCTTTAAGCCTCCTCTATCCCATAATTTATACCGGCAATCAGTTTTCATCAGTTAGATATCGAACGAACCCAAATCTTCACCACAGAAATGTGCCAATGGTATAAAGCATAAGGAAAGAAATATTGCTGAGTCAATAATTTTATTCGAAAAATCGCTAGAAGAATCTTTATTTGAAAAATCGAATATTTTGGAATATCGAATCGATATTGAAGAAGTAACACTTCCAAATATTGCTTTCTTGGCCAGTTTAAATTGAAAATTATTGTTTCATAACATACACATTGCAGATGAGAATGTATCGCTAGTTAAGAAATGAAAATAAAATTAAATCATGAGTCTTCCAATAAAGAGATGCTCTGTGAATACAACAAAAACATATACATATATGATTGCGAGAAAATTAATAAGAGAACGAACAAACAAGCCCAGTTATATCCAGCATAATTTACCTTCATGATAAGTAATTATACGAATGTTTATAAAACGAAATCATGCGCAGTTATTGAGTTAATTAAGATAGTGTTTCCGAAGGAAAAGCTCACAACTGATTAAAATTCGTTCTTAAGTAGTATTCCAAATGGTTGGTAGCTGACAGTTTTCGCGTTGAATATATTATATTGATACCTGCAGCCTTCACAAGGTCATCGGTCCACCTTGTGGGAGGCCTTCGAACTATACGTCTTCCGGTACGAGGTCGTCACTACAAACCTTTCGGCCCCATCGGCCATGTATTCTGCGAGCAATGTGCCCTGCCCACTGCCACTCGAAGTGGCGGAGCTTGGGGAAAGCCTATCTTCAGCCAAAGGACGTCCGTCTTTTGGCTGAAATAAAGCTGATGATATATTGATTCTGAGTTTGTTATCTGGGTCTTTTGTTATTAAGGGAGCTAAAAGTTTTTGGACTGAGTTGGGCCATACGAGTTTTAATTTTTAATTCCAGTTGTTTTTGGTATTGCGCGTTGGTTGATAAGACTAAGTGACTGCGTTAGCTACATAAGCATTATTAAGTTTTACATAAGCATAGCTTTACTAAGTTGAATATAAAACTGTAATACATGTTAAGCACCATTTTCCGAACAAATTATGCAGATATTGTGCTTCATACATAACTTTGATAACATTATTTTTGGACTGAGTTGGGCCATACGAGTTTTAATTTTTAATTCCAGTTGTTTTTGGTATTGCGCGTTGGTTGATAAGACTAAGTGACCGGGTTAGCTACATAAGCATTACTAAGTTTTACATAAGCATAGCTTTACTAAGTTGAATATAAAACTGTAATACATGTTAAGCACCATTTTCCGAACAAATCATGCAGATATTGTGCTTCATACATAACTTTGATAACATTATTTTTGGCCTGAGTTGGGCCATACGAGTTTTAATTTTTAATTCCAGTTGTTTTTGGTATTGCGCGTTGGTTGATAAGACTAAGTGACCGGGTTAGCTACATAAGCATTACTAAGTTTTACATAAGCATAGCTTTACTAAGTTGAATATAAAACTGTAATACATGTTAAGCACCATTTTCCGAACAAATTATGCAGATATTGTGCTTCATACATAACTTTGATAACATTATTTTTGGACTGAGTTGGGCCATACGAGTTTTAATTTTTAATTCCAGTTGTTTTTGGTATTGCGCGTTGGTTGATAAGACTATTGATAACATTATTATAATAAACCTATTTACCTCGTGAGAGTCAAAATGGCGGGTGTACCATAGCGAATCAAATTATACCAATTACCAAAAAAATGTACCTAAAACGTACTATTTTGTACCTAGCTCTAAAAAATCTGTACCTCCTTCAGAACAAAATTATTTCGAAATCAAGGTACACCCGCCATATTGACATCAAGATGGCGGGTGTTCTGTAATATTTTATTATTTATCCATTACTCATAAAATATAATTACACCAAAAAATTGTACCTACAAAGTACCTCAAGTAAAAAAAAAACACACTTGATCAGTTGGACAGTTCCTGAGAAAGGAAACAACCGTGTCTTAAATACATAAAATCACGCCTTTTTTCATGGTATAAACCTCGGAACCGTGTCTTGTGTATAGTAAACACGATAATTATCATGATATATTGAATTAGTTATATATTTTAATAGTTATTTAATATCGGATGTAAAAAGGCAGTTTCCGAAGCCGAAAGCCACATATTCTACCCATTATTTGGATAATTTTTTTTTCACTAGACCCATTGCTGGGAATGGTTCTGGAGATATTGAAGGTCAAAATTGCAATTTTTTAGTTACTTTTTTAAGAAAATGAATTCCGAGTGTTATTACACTTTTTACTACATTTTTTCCAAACCAGACATTACCTGAATTTTTTGGTGCAATTAGGTACAATTTTTTGGTTTAATTATATTTTACTAGCTTCTGCCCGCGACTTCGTCCGCGTTAAATTTCTTGTTCCCCCGACCCTTCCTGTCGCGTCGAATTGCCTACCCGTGCGATTTCCCCCGTTTTTGCAACATTTTTCATTACTGCTCCGCTCCTCTTGGTTATAGCGTGATGTTATATAGCCTTTAGCCTTCCTCGATAAATAGGCTACTCAACACATAAAGAATTTTTCAATTCAGACCAGTAGTTTCTGAGATTAGCGCGTTCAATCAAACAAACAAACAAACTCTTCAGCTTTATAATATTAACCCTTCGTCTGTAAACCTGGGCATTTCGTGTCCGAGCCAAAACTGTTTAGTTCAATAATTTTCTAACGTGCGAATAGATAGAGCTACTATCCCTACCTAAAAAAAGTTAAATAGGAAATGGACTTGACACCAAAAGTTGAAGGTCTCAGTCCCTTCTATGCAGTAACAGTGCGGAGTTGAAAATCGGAACGGACACGAAATACCCAGGTTTACAGACGCCGTATATTTAACTCGTACGTAAATGAAAAACTTTTTTTTCATTTTAACTTGTTTTTCGCATGATTAAAAGTACAGAATGAGAAGATTTTTTTAACGACTTCAAAAAGGAGGAGGTTCTCAATTTGGATGTTTATATATATATTTTTTTTTATGTATGTTCGGCCATAACTCCGTCATATGTAAACGGATTTGCAAAATGCTTGTTTTGTTCGAAAGGAGTTTATTCCAAAATGGTCCCATTTAAATTCCGCGATTTCTGCTTTCGCATAATATGCATTGTTTGTTTGGAATTAGTGCGAAAAAGTTTTTATTTTGAAATTTTTAGTTATGGTATCATAACTAAAAATTTAAAAATAAAACTTTTTTACAAAAAAAAAACAACCGACTTCCTTAAAAACACTACACAGTGAAAACTAACTTTAATTTCGGAAGTCGGTGGGGTAAAAACCTTTAATACAGATCCTAAGACACCGACTGCCGAAATTAAAGCTATTTTTCACTTTGTAGTGTTTTTAGGGAAGTCGGTTGTTATTTTTTTGTGGAAAGATTTTTTTTAAATTACATTTTTTCTCAGTGTTAGTATAATGGAACAATGGTCGCGGTTTGATAATTAAATGTGTTTAATATAGTGTTTAATACATGTTTTATTGCCTGTTTTACCTGTCCAAACTTTTAAGCATTTCTTGATAAAAATAAAATAAAATATATTTTTCTGAAAATTGCATGATTAACCTTTAATTTGATTTTTTTTTAAATTACAATATCTTAATTTTTCATAAAGTTGCGACTTTTTTAGTAAACCTCCGTTTTTGCAAGTTGCTCCATATTTTTAATAAAAAATATGGCAAAAATGAATTTCTCGACAATTTTATGATCAATATATTAAGTTGAAGGTTTTTTTTTTTTCCAGGATGGGAAATCGTCAAATGACTTCTCCCGCTCTGGGTGGAGCGGGAGGGCGTGTCAGACTTTTACTGACTAAAACCCACCCGTGTTCCATCAGTTGCCCATGTGCCAGGGTCACGGTATCTCTTTCGAACAATCACGCGACCCCGGCAGGCATCGGTCCTAGTAGAACCCTACACTGCTGCTAACATCTCTTTGAGGCGCGCGTGGAACACTGCGCGCCGTCGACCCGAACTTGGTCCTTACCGGGCGGCGACCTACCCATTGCTCGCCACCCGCAAGCTCGCGCCTACGGTGGCCGGGAGTCCGCAATCGACTCCCGACGCCCGCGGCGTCTCCTCCTGCGGCGGCTAGGGACGTGAGGGCGCAGAGACTGCCACTCCCTCACGCGCCCCGCCTCCTCCTTCGCGAGCATTACTGCTTCGCAGAAGGAGGTGACGGCTTCCCATTCCCTCTCGCTCCGTACCATGGCTCGCACCAGGGCCGGACGCGAGAGGTCGCCGCCGCTGATCGCCTCCACGAGGACACGGCGGTGCTCCGCCCAGGCAGGGCACACCTCCACCGTATGCTCCACCGTGTCCTCCAGACGATCCTCGCAAAGTTGAAGGTTTCACACATGAGCATGAATTTTTATTAATTATTTTGAGTGCATTAATAGGTTGAAAAAAATTACCGAACTTGAAATACCCACGTTTACAGACGGGAGGCGTCGAACAAACGTTAACAGACAGAGTTAAGTATAGATGAGTAATGGTTAAACGATAAAATATTATAGAACACCCGCCATCTTGATGTCAATATGGCGGGTGTTCGTTATGAAGGAAGTACAGATTTTTTAGAGCTAGGTACAGTCACGAGCTTTAATTTGGGACCCACCTAAGATTGAATATCGTGTAGCAAACTTTCGCCATTTAGAGCTATTATGTTAACGCTGTCACTGCACAAACAATAAACGTCATAATGTTTACCATCGACAACTTTACGTTTCTAGGGGCTAACGTCAACTGGAGCGAGGGCAAACGATCATTACCGATTTCCGAGTAATAATTACTTTTTGGTCCTGTGGTCCCATAAGAAAAAAGAAACAAATAAAAAAGAACAAAATTATATTGTCAATATATGATAGCTAGTCAACTAACCCGCTTATTCTTCAAACCTATATTAGTTAAAAAGTTTTGTCTCTTTCTCAAACATAAATATCAAAGTGACGGACCAAAACAACATATTTAAAATAAAATAGGTTTAAAGGCCGTTTATGATTATGGGGGCTTAGAAGATTTCAGCTAAAATATTGATTAATAAAATCTTTAGAAAAACAAAGTTTTTTATTCTTTATATTTATTAAGACATTTATGACACAAACCTCAATCTTAACACAATTATATAGAAAGCATGGTTAGCGGTGCACAAAATAAACACTTATCACCGAAGGCTACGACTAAATTAATTTAAATCTCTCCAGTAATTTTTTTATCATAAATATTCAAAACCGCGTATATCCACCTTCATTGTCAATCACAGCCTGGAGCCGGTTACGCATGGATCCAATCAATTTGTCACATATGTCAGTACCCCTTAAACTTTCCCAGACTGTGAGGCAGTGATCCATAAGTGCTTCTCTAGTTCTTTCGTTTCTATTTGACCATTTTTGAACCATTAAGCCCCATAAATTTTCTATAGGATTTAAATCGGCACACTTTGCAGGCCACGGATACGATTTAAATTTGCTCTATTATTGTCGAACCAAGTTCTAACGATTCTTGCCGTATGAATTGTTGCGTTATCTTGAACAAAGTTTATTGGAGCAACATCTTCTTGTGGATAATATAGTTGCAATGTTGGAAGGACACTCTCGTCTAATAAATCGACATAATCTTGAGCAGTGGCCCTGGGTGGTAAATTTATTAGTTCTCCAATGCCGGCTGAACTAATCCAGCCAGACATGTTAACTGTAATGCGACCAGACGCGTTGTTAGCTATGACGTGGTCTTCCGTGTATCGCGTCCTGTCAATTCGCCACAAATGTAGTCTGCCCGTTTGGGAAGATTGAAAAGTCTTTTCATCGATGAAAGCCGTCGTCGTCCAATCAAAATTTAGATACTGACGTGCGAAAATAAGTCGAGCAGCTTTATGGGCATCCGTCAACGCAATTTTTTTTGCAGGCCGCCTGTGATGCAGTCCCATAGCTTTAAGATGCCTTCTAACTGTTGAAGGGTGGACTTCAAACGCTTCCGCAAAATGCCTCGTTGGCGTAAATCCATTCATCAGGTATTGCCTTTGCATCAAGCGGCTCTGCTCTTGTGTTATAACTTGCGGGTGATGGTTGTTTCGTCGTAAGTCAATAATATTTTCCTCGTTCCCGTGGCGTCGAACCCAGCGGCGAACTGTGTTTCTTGTCACATTTATTCGTCGCGATATCTCGTGAATGCCTACTCCTTGTTCGTGCAAATCAATAATTTGGAGCCTTATTTGGTCACGATTAGCCGCAAGCATTTTATTAATTGGTAAATTATATTTTGTGAAAATATCACATTAAACTATTTTCTTAAATGACACTGACTGATAGCTTTTTGCAACGAGGTTATCATTTCATAGGTCGATTAGATAAGACATTTTATGTCTTAACTTGACATTCAACATTTCAACCTTAAAGCAAAGTTTCAAAGTTTCGACCTTATTGCATTATGATTGTTCTAACAACATTTAACGGAAATGGGTCCCAAATTAAAGCTCGTGACTGTACATAATAGTACTTCTTGGGTACATTTGATTGGTAATTGATATAATTTAATTCGCTATAGTATACCCGCCATGTTTTATTTCTCAAGAACTATCCCACTTATCAAGTATGTGTTTCTGTTTACTTGAAGTACTTTGTAGGTACAATTTTTTGGTGTAATTATATTTTATGAGTAATGGATAAATAATAAAATATTACAGAGCACCCGCCATCTTGATGTCAATATGGCGGGTGTACCTTGATTTCGAAATAATTTTGTTCTGAAGGAGGTACAGATTTTTTAGAGCTAGGTACAAAATAGTACGTTTTAGGTACATTTTTTTGGTAATTGGTATAATTTGATTCGCTATGGTACACCCGCCATTTTGACTCTCACTTTACCTCACCGTAGGTAGATATAACCTTGGATAGTTACTAACGTATTTAATCATGTATTTACACTCTGTAAGCCAGGGTTACCAAAAAAATATACTTATTAAATATTAGGTCATTCGTTATAAACGTCAACTCAATCTATCGTAGTCCACTGCTGGACATAGGCCATTTCCAGGCTACACCACAACACTCTGCAGTAATTAATTGCATGATTACTGATAAATGTGTGCACCGACAGGTCCCTTCAATCTGTGCGGTTATTTTCTCAAAAGACCATCTCAACACCAGTCTACTACCTATGGGAGACATAATTTTTGGCTAGATAATGTGAAGACATTATCTAACCAAGTGGACTTTAAAGGAGACGGTAACCTCTGAGTTTTGTCCGCCTTTCTTCTCAGAGTAGTCCGATAAGTAACGCCGACCTCATCTAGTTTTTTCTTTTAAATATGATTGACGTATAAAAGTGTTTGTATAAACCTACTTACAAAAATAAAATTATTTATCATTTAGGTAAATGTACTGTATTGGCATCTATTGCAAATATTTTTTTTACCAACCATTAAAACGACTTCACTGATTTGAAAGTTTAAATTAGAGTAGGTAATTACTCACTCACATACACTGCATAGGGGAACCATTGTTTTGTTAGACCTCGTGCACAAAGAGTTACGTTTAGCAACCCTAGCCAGTACGGAACGTGCGGGTATGACGTCATGCGTGTCCTTGAAACGCCCGCTGCATTCGACCACCCCTTCCTGCCAACTGCAGGGGTGTAGCACCTGCTTTAACTTGCAAATTTAATTGCGACCAACTTTTCTATACGACGCAACGTTCTAATTAGGCAGCAACATGTTTGACACACCGTAATATTAAAACCAAAGGTAATGTTGGTTGTTATGTATTTTTAATTGATGTTCTTTTTAGTGCTGCACAAGTTTTTTAAATAATACTGTTTGGATTTTACCGCTTTCAACCAGTTACAAAACTTTAACGGTTTCAGCTTTTTGCTGGAAACTTGCAAACTCATGAACGTTTAATTTATTAATTGCGTAACTTAGGGAGTTTTCGCAACATTCCTGAGTCTCGCTTACAAATTCCAGAAACGGATTTTCATAAATTAATTGAGTAATCAACACCCACTTGGATGAGAGAAAATTAACTCAAAGACGTCAAAGGTCATTTAAGATAATAATAATATGAGTATTATTGCCTTCAGCTACCACCTCCACAAGCTATTCCCGAGTAGCTCTTGATTATTACCAAGTTTGTATGAGGAGAAATACAGATAATTTGGACACTTCTCGCTTAAGGAACGTAGAAAAGATTGTATGTTACGTGTAAATAAAAAAGTATGTTTAAAAACATAAACCCAACGACTGAAAATCTCGAACAAGAAAATATTCTCATCTGAAAGCTATTCGACCACCTCTTATGCCTTTTTGCCCTATAGCTTATGATTGCTTACTACTGTTACAATGCATTGTTTTTTTTTAGCTTGTGACTTTATATCCCCTAGAAGTTAAATTAGCTCTAAGGCTTCGTTCTGGCCACTTTCCATCGGCAAAGTTTGATTTCTTAATGCGTAAGGCTGCATCGCCTAATTGTGAGACATGCAATAAAATTGAAGATGTGCAACATATGCTGATGGAATGTGTTAAGAACAAAGATGAAAGGGAATCTTTGGCTAGGGAGTTTAAATTAAATATGTGGGATGTCGGACTTATCCAAAATAATATTTTGGCATACCCTAAATTAGAAAGGACCAAACGCATAATTTGTGACTTAATTCAGAAGTCTAGGCAATGATTTCCTTTTCTATTTGTTAGTGATGTATAGTAGTGGTATATAGTATTGTAGTAAAATATAATATAATTATAGGTTTATAGTTGTGTGTTAATAGAGTATAAGGTCCAATGGAGTTGACGTATCCGTGTGGATAAAAACCCCTTATTAATAAAGATTTTTTTAATGTATCCCCTAGACTAGAGGGTGCCATAGTCAATTTATTGTGACGTCACATCAAATGTTCAACGGACGATGACAACTAGACGCTTCCAATGAGACCTTATTTGTCTAATTAGGATGAGTAGTTTAGAAGTTATGAGGGACTAGATGAACATATACATACATAAAATCATAAACCTCCATTTCGCCATAATCGGGTAAAAAGAAATAAATAGGTATATTTATAGATGATCATTTAGTGTTCACACCGCCGGCTTTTTTCAAGAGCTATCAAAGAGAGTACTCGTACAGCGATGCAAAGTTGGCAGGCAGAACACTCGCTGAAAGTGTAGCTAAAATAAAAGTATTGCTATCTATTACTGAGAGCCCGCGAAAGAAAAAGACAAGTGTCACTTAAGTACGTCTCGATTACTTTGATTTTGGCGTGATTTTAAATAGATAAAGGTAGCTAGGACAGACTGGATGCGAAATGCGGAGGACAGGGTGTTGTGGCGCAGCATGGGAGAGGCGTATGTCCAACAGTGGACTGCGCTAGGCTGAGTTGATTGATTGATTGATTAAACATGATACGTGTACGTAGTATGGCGTAGCGGCGTCGAAGAAAATGTTAGTTCAACAAAGTTTAACAGCTCTAATTTATTTCCGTCACTTCCTTGTTACATAAAAAGGAAAAAAATATCAATGGCCTGTTTATACCTGGCAGCCTGGTAATAGAGACTAAAAAAGGTACGCAACCTAACTAATACAAGCTCTGTATGTCTGGCAATATTCTAGACATCTAGACAAATAAATAAAATTGGAGTGTCTGTTTGTAATACGTATATTTAAATAACCACTTTTTACTAAGTGTATATGTAGGCATGTATACACGGTACATATACCAAAACAACATTTTTTACAATTATTGTCTGTCTGTCTGTCGGTCTGTCTGTTTGTTCCGGCTAATCTTTGAAATGGCTGGACCGATTTTGATGGGACTTCCACTGGCAGATAGCTGAAGTAACAAGGAATAACTTAGGCTACTTTTATTTTAGAAAAAATCTTTTGTTTTAGAAAAATACCTGCGTTAATTTCCGACATCCACGCGGGCGAAGCCGCGGGAAAAAGCTAGTTATATATATAATCATTCGCGTCTTACACTGTTAGCTACCAATATTTGCTTAAACCACCCTACGGCTCAACCTTCCCCTCGAAAGTGTCCAAAATAAAAAATGTCCCCCTAATTAGCGACATCCATTATAAAATAATCCCTGTGGAGCAGAGATAAGCAGCGTCCGGACATAACAATTAATATTAAAGGGAACCCCTAACCTGCGGCTAATTACGTATTTAACTTATTGACGTGAAATAGATGATTTGTTAAAGTGAAATGGATAATTTATCGAAGTGCAATAGCTAATTTATTAAAGTGAAACACATAATTAGTGGGGCTTGTAACTAAGTAAACACAGCCGCACGGGTCGATCGTTCAGGTTAAGCTACGCTTACAGCGGTTGGTCCGTGGATAGCCGTCTTTACATATCAACACCCCAGCGCGCCTCGCCGTCACTACGGGTGGTTTGAACCCCGATAGTCTGACAACCAGTCCTACCAAGAGTATCGGATTACCCAATAACTGGGTTGTGGAGGTGAAGTAGGCAATCGCTCCATGTTAAATACTGGTATCCAATTGCATCCGGTTAGTCTGGAAGCTGACTCCAATCCTTTCCCATAGTTGAGAAAATGCTAAGCAGATGATGATGATAAAGTGAAATACATAATTAACTGCAGATTTGTATGGACCAAGAGGTTCCGGGGAAGTTCAACATGATTGTATGATGTAACCGTTTAATTGTACTTAACAGTTGCTAAATTCCAAAAAGATTCGTGGGTCCATTATGTATATCGTGTATCATACTGCCACGGACACCGGTGTGCGGTGCTGCGGTCTTTAACTTTGACTGTAGAGTCTTTATTTATGTATAAAAACCGCAGGGTATAAACAGGCGCCGAATTTGGGTCTGTTTCGTCGCTCGAGCAGTCAGGCTCAAAAAGATGGCACGCAGTAAGCGCGCTTTAATGGGAGGATGTGTGGTCGTGGGGTCGGCCGCACGTAGTGATGGTGCCCAACCGGATACCAGTATACCGACTGCGGCAAATGTACAAGTATCACCCGGGCACCCGATACATTGGTGCTAGAAGGAACAGTGGGGTTTTAGTCGGTAGAAGTCTGTCATTCAGACCCTTCGTTCTTACCAATCGGAGGAAATTTATGAGGATATCCCCATGAAAATTGAGTACACCGCAACTCCGTGAGGTTCTACAGTCAAAGCTAAAAATCGTAGCAAAACATTGTGATAACAGCCTAAATGATAATTCGTGTAGGCTCTTTGAAAAAAGTTGAAGTCATTTTGTACCTTATAACGCTTCTAAAAAACATGTACAATTACTGCTAGACGACTTCACACAAATTGGGTCCGAATGGTCAAACAAATTGATGATGTCAAGATATGTCAGGATAGGCAGAAACTTTACAATCTGTTTAAAATCGTTAAGAAAATGATTGAATTGCAAATTGTTCAAGAGCTTAGAAAATATACAAGAGTTCTAGAAAATTCACTGCGCACATGTGATTATTACGCTAGATCTCTATGCATTACGTCACCGGTCACCGCGTTTCGCTCGTGCTGATAATGTATCTGGAGTATTTCAATTTCTTGCATATAAAATCGATAGCACGGTAAGCACATAAGTTGCCATAGTAAATTGATTTATAAGTCTACGGTATAATTTCGCAGAGCAAAGTTGTAACTGACATTCCGAATTGAATGAGACCATGAATGGGCACCAAGAAACCGGTACTGAAACGGTAAGTGTAGGCCCATAGACCGCTGCTACGAGAAAAGGTTACGATGCTATGGGTATCGTAGCATCGTAGATCGCTTTTTTTAGATCATTAATATGCCTATCTATACTTAAAAATAGTATAAATACGTAATTTTTTTAAAGGTTGAAATGTAGATGGTGATCTTCAATCATTTCATTCTTCGGAAAGCGGAATTTATTCGATTACAAAAATTATTTCGCTAATAGGAAGCTACAATTTTGCCTAGTCACCTTTTTCACGGGGACGTATTCGCAGCCGCTCTCTAGGATTTTCATTTTGACGTCACTATTGGGTGTTAACCCTTGAAAACCATGAAAATGACTTACCAAGGTAAGTTTAAGTTTCGCAGCCGCCCTCTTAGATTCCAGAAAACAGAGACGAAGAGAGATTCTCTTTGCATGGAGTAGGAGGTATAAGGCTTTTTCGTTGCATGATGATTTCTACCAGTTTACAGCTACCGCAAGCCACGTTAAAGAACTTCGTTCCAAAAGCTTTACTGATTTAAATGCTTAAAGTATAACTTGTATTTATCACAATCACATCAGTAAAGTAAGCAACTACCATTTTAGTTTGTAGACTTATAATACAGTGCACCCATTTACTGGATGTAAGGTCATAATTTCAGTCGTGTGACCTGAATTTCAAACAACCAGTGACTTTGACATAATCCCACACACGTTCATACATTTATATGTCTGCATATTCCCATTAAACGCAAAATGCCGGTTATTACCCATAAAACGTCACAATAACATGATACGACCTCTGTTAGTCCTAGAAATCGATATGCTGAGAGTCACTTACGTCCTACAATAATGTTTTAATAGCCTATAAACACGTGCCCAAGTACCTTGAATATATATAGTACATTCTAATTCCACGCTGGCTTTACGTGTTTCCACGTGGCTTTTTCGCAATCATCGCCTTTGTCATATTTTTAACAATGATTCACGTTTTCCTTGCGTTTTCCCTCTTTGTGAAAACATCTGACGGAATGGGGTAACAAACAAATCGATTCCATATTCAAAAGATTTTATTTTTAAATATTTTTTCACGTTTTTCCTACTTTAGACTCTACTTTCATTGGCTTCAGAATGTTTTGTGTTAAGGTGGTTAGGCAAGCACTTGTATTGCTCCAAACACAACACGTTACAGCCATTGTGGCTCTTGCCACCCATGCCTTTTGCAAAATTTTCATAATTGGATGCAGTTTTGTAAATCAACTATAAAAGATACACAACCAATATTGATATTTCACAGTAACCAAACCGAAGTAAATATGATAGTTTCATACTACCTATATAGTTAGAAAAAAATCATGTTTTCCCCGGTTTCCGTCAAACAATGCCAAACCATTTTAATAGCCTTTGAAGTCCAACAGACTATGACAGTGGCAGACTTCTATGAAAACAAACTTAATGTTGAAATTTCATTCACTGTGTACTTGCTGTTTTGAACTGACTGATATGCGGTGAACTTATAGAGCTGCGGGGTAATTCCGTTACACACTAACAATATCTTTTATTCTGATAGTTCCACAATTCATTGTGTTATTCACGTTGTTGAGCAGACACATTTTTCAAATATACGGATAAGCAATATCCATCAAAATTATTTCGATTATGATTGAAAATGTGTTAAACAATTGGGTTGTTGATCTGGCTGATCTAGCTGGCTGAAGGGATGTGAGCATCTTCCACTGCTCTGATCCAGTTGAAATTTTGTATTCGAAACTTTGATTAAAATAGAAGAATAAGTTAACCTTGAACTGATGCTGCAGCGTCACCTGGAGTTTGCAGGAGACCCAACTACCTCACTAACAAACATCAACTTAATTATTGTGTTTGGGCTCATTTGAAAGGTATCAGTGAATAGGTTATATATGATCAGGGTCTGATGAAGGAGTAGTAAAGACGATTGAGGATAGATCAGTAACTAGCTTCACTGTGGGAATCATACGTAAAACTGCGCAGGTTTGCGAGGCATGTGTCGATCGTATCGTGTCTATTATTACTATTAAGTTGAAAAAGCAGAAAATAGACAAATTTAAATAAAAAATTTCAGACCCCCAACTAACCTTACCTAACGTGACCTGTACATTTCAGAATATTCTCTGAAATACTCAGGCGTAGCGCACCTCCTCTTCCCATGTAAAGGTTATAAGTAGCATTACAGAGGTTTATACAAATACAAATGAGTCTATTTGCATAACAAAGGCTCATAAGAAAACCATTTCAGGCGCACGAATTTTAGTAAGGTAGTGGTTATTGTTCTGATGATAATCATATCAAAATACGATACATTAAATAATAGTATTTAGCCCTTTAATTTGTTTTTTTTTTTCGTTGTAGTATTTTAACACGCTTTTATTAGCTTAGTATGTGTATAACGGAATCTTCGAACGTAATTTTCAACCCCTTCAAAATGTTCGATTAATTTGAAAATTTGCACACCTATCAAAGACCAATGATAGTACAATAATAAAATTGTGCCATTATCCTGGCCAGGATCACCAGGATAGCAGAAAAAAAAATCTAAAAACCCGCTTTTGTATCTAGCTGAACTAAAAAATAGAAAATAAATAATAGTTATAAAAATTAAAAATAAAACAAATTCATAGAAAACCAAATTAAAAAGTAGAAAAAAAGCGTGGGATGCGTTTTGGGTAGTTTTGGTTTTTGGTAGTTTACAGACTTTGTCTTAGTTCAAAAGCTTAGCAAAAGCGTTCTCTCGATGCATTTAATAAATTATTACATCAGATTCAATTTTATGATTTCTAACAGGCATACTTTCTACACTGACTTAAAAACCACTAAATAAAACTTTTACTTAAACCCAATTCAAACTGCAAAACAAGGTCACGTTGAGTCGCGCGTATAAACTCAGCGCTAAGCCAATTGCACTTCATTTAGGTGGCCGCATATAAAATGTTCAGAATAACCCGCCAACCATCACGAGATCTGCCGCCGTATATTTGAACGTGGAACGTCAACCGTGATTTTAGTGTCGTGCAACATGCAAGATTCTATGTCAGTTTATTATGTGACCTCGTTATTGTAACGTGTTACTTTTTGATGTTGGTTTTTTTTTAGTTTTGATATCGTGTACAATGTTCAAGCTTTAGTACAAAAAAAAAAATTCTTAATTTTGTTAATAGGAAATCATACTTTTTATGTGTTTTTTTTTTCTGTCGTGAACACATTAATTAGTTTTTTCTTAATTTCATTTAAATACCCAAACATGGCCACTGCCTTTCCCTTTACCTATCCAAATTCCTAGTTTTTTGACTACATCGCAGGACTAAATATTTTAAAGACTCCACAAAAACTTGAGCTTGAAGTGTAGGTAATCTTAATAGAAAAAAGAACAGGAATACTTTACAAACAAAAAACAAAATAAACAGTTCAACAAGATTAAATCTAACTGACATTCTGTAATCCACTTTCAACGACACTCGGCGGTACCTTGGCATGAATTTCGCTCACCGTGCACTTTTCTCTCCAACATTTTATCTTTAAAATCTCTGCGCTGTTGCAGTGTTTCTGTTTTCTATATTTTTTTATATTAGAAATTGCTTTATGAGGTCGTGTCGTGACTTTTCTGCTGCCCCTAGGCCAAAGGCGGTCGTATATTTACTTAATATAGAGGCACTTTTTTCTTATGAAGGTTCGCTTTCCGGAGGTCGGAGCTCGTAGCTTGTAGCGCTACGAAAAGCGTAGCGCTCGTAGCAAGCTCGAGGCCATTTCCTTTATCGCTACGAATGTCTTTTCTTACGCAGAGTGATAGCCACTAGTAGAAAAAGATGTGGTTTGTTTTTCTTTATCACATGTTGTAAGTAGCACACATAATAGTAAAACAAATGAACCGTCAACCCGTAGCGTGTCTGTAGTTATTTCTTTCACAAACGTTACAACCTTCGTAGCCATATTATTTCTAAGATATAATTCGCTTATACAAGATTTCCATTGTGATAACACGAGCTCGAAGTTAACAACCTCTTTCGGGTAACAATCTTATACACAGTAATGTTAGTAACGAAAAAGGACAAAATAAAGGTGTTTGAACTTTCGCGTTTCTACCACGTCCCGTATAAGGTAAACTACTATTAGAAACAATACAGTTGACATGGCAATAACGTGCTAATATACATGAATCATTATGTAGAAACGTCACATTGCATGCAATACAACATTATTGACTTCTGACTTGATATCGGTACCGTAGAAGCTAGTTAACAATTTACAGTTCTTAGAAACTCTTGGAATGACGGCTCTCATAACGACTTGTATCGTAAAGTTAATCAACTTACAATACAAGTCGTTATGAGGGCTAATACAATAATATATTTATAATATAAGGTAATATATATAATATATATTACCTTTAGAATAACAGAAAGACATGAGTAGGTAAATATTATTTAAGGAAAGTTACATCTAGGTAGGAACATTGTTGTAAACATTCATAACGATTACGTAGATGTGAGTGACGTAATCGGAGCGCGTTGATTTTTTTTTTTCTAGACGTGTCAATATGTGTACATGCTTATTTAAGACACTATGATATTGCGAATTTGCGACCCATAAATAGGTACTTAATTGTGGAAATTGTTAACAGTGTAGTGCAGTGGACACTAATGTGTTCACTACTGTAATTAATCATATTTAGACTAATTACTGCTATTACAACAGAATTAATCCTAATCTACACACAAGTAAAGCAAAATAAGTAAACCTTCATACATACACCATAGCTAAAGATTCATCCTTGGCAGTTTGCACAGCTGCCTTTGCCTGTCGTCCCATTTGTTCCCCGACACACAAGCGCTTTTCCGACTTCCCGCCATTTATACCTGAGCAAAATGAAAACCGTTACAACGTTTGTTTCAGAGATGGAAATCGTGCCCGAAGGGAAAAACTTTCGATTGGTTTCAGAAGACGAGCTCCCAGCTGTGGCCGATGTTTTAGTGCAGTATTTGCCGGAATCTTTAAAGGTAACTTTTAATGAGATTTTACTTCAAACGGCTTAGAAATTAGGGCGGAATGATTTTTCTTACAGAGGTTCTTATTTGTTTTCAAATATTTCGTAATGAATGTGTACTCGTCAAAATGATATATTTGAAATTAGAACGTTATTCCTGTTTTCTTAATACTAATTATTTTAATCGGAAGATTAGAAACTTTTCGATAACATATTTTTCTATTTATTTCTAGTTTCACCAAACGATTCAAACATATCTAAACAACAAGGTGTGGGACTTCCATTTTTATGTAGCGAAGAATTGGCCCGAGGATCCAATCTGTCTGCATTTTCCCGGCTGTACTAGTACGGTAAGAAATATTGAATTTACTTATTTATTTTGGGCATAAAAAGCAAAACACCTATACAAGGAGACACAGTGATGTAGCAGACTTGCTGTCTATCTAAATAATTTTTGGGAATAGAATTGAATATAATATTACTGTATACATACTAATTACAGATATAAATGTAGAAATTTTACATAGAATCACACAATGGACTCAATCACATATTATCGCTAGAAGTGATATTTCGTAGACAATATTGACCTGTGTTTTAACATATAAATTTACTGAAATCAGATATTTATCCTAAAGAAAATAGGTGAAGCACTGCATCCAAAATAATTTTGAGTATTATAGATTACAGGTTGAAAGAAAAATATACTAGGTTTCGTATATTCAGTCCCACTTCAGATTGGTATAGAGAGCCTCTCTTTCAAAAACTGTAATTAAAGTAAAAAAACTTCCACACTTTATCTAGGCGCAGTCGTAGGTATCATACCTCTTAAAGAGTTTCGTTTTCTTTGCAAAGAGAAACTTAAACTGAAAACAGAAACTACTCTCGCCCATTTTACGTCAAAGGCGTATATTAAATTATTCAAAAGTGACCTTTTGTGCCTCAGCAAATACTTGCCTTGAGATTAAAATTGAAGTGGGTACTGAAACGGAAGAGCGTCTTATTTTCCCTGCTGCTCGAGTAGCATCAATTTACGTAATCTTGGGCTTATATTTTAAGATTGTTATTGTTGATGATAATAACAGAGAAGTACTATAGGTAATTAGCTACCTTTAGCTATTCATATCTTACTTGATTATTTATTTATTTTATTTATTTACAACTAGCGACAGGCCCCTGCCTCGAATGGGTGCAAAACCTACTAATCTGAACATCGATAAGTCTGTGCTCTATTTAACACTGAATACCTACCGCATCAAATCCATTGTGCAGTTTGGAAGGACTAAGCGGACATACAGACACGAAAACTGACTTAGACTTTTACTATACCTCCTCTTGAATCAATCTGTGTATTACAACGCGCAACGGATTTTAATGCGTTTTTCATCATAAAACTGTATTAAAATCCGATGCGTAATATAAAAGATCTCAGCATACAGACGCAGGAAGGAACTTTGTTTTATACTATGTAAAAATAATATATTTTATAGATTTAGAAGCAATTGCTATGAACTTTGAAAGCACATTCGTTCTAATAAGAAGACCTAAATTGCTGAAAAATTGGTCTGTCAGATACTCCAATTTCAAAACAGGTTCGAAACGTAACGGTGTTGTTCTATCTTTTTAACCGACTCCATAAAAACGAGGAGGTTCTCAATTCGACTGATTATTTTTAAATTTGATATTTCGTATCTATATAAACCGTGCTACGCAACGCCGTTCTTCTATCTTTTTAGTATTGACAGTTAATTGCAAAACTAGTTTTCCAATTTTCTCAAAAATAGCAGCGATCTCTGAATATTATAACCATTATCCCAAAAACCACGAATCTTAGGACCTGGAAATGATAAAACTAGAGTGCTACATTATTCAGGCTATATATTAAGCCTATATAAACGAGAATGTCATTACTTAACGTTAAGGTTAAGGGTTGTTACTATTTTAATCCATAAAACGGGCTCAGGAAATGAGTTTGGAACGTGCCGTTTGTGAGTTTGCTTACTCACACTACACAAAAAAGTATAAAGGCACACTTCTAAGAACACGCTATTATGAACTTCCGCATGATAATGTATAAATGGTGGTTGTAGGTAAAATACTATAAAAGGGGCTCGTGGGTAAATGATAACAGCCACAATGTTTGATCGAATATTAAGCTACACTTGCCGCGGTCGGTTTTTGGATCGGTGGCCATCTATTACATATCTTACCCCTAGGTTAAGACTGGTTGCCAGACTTTTGGGGTTCTGCCATCTGAACGGCTTAAGGTGCTTTCCGAGGCACGGAATTAGCACACCACCACTTCCAAACGCGGGGCTCTCACAAAAAAAAAATCCAAATGGAAAAACTCAGTAACACTTTGCCCGACCTGGAAATCGAACCCAGGACCCGATGCTCACCAACTGCGCTTGCAATCACGAGACTAACAGGGCAGTCATAGGCGCTAAAAGGTGGGAAAAAACCCATCCTGAAATTAGCTGGGCTGATGTCACTAAATACGAGACATTATCAGCTCAGTACTTGCGTGTTGTGAGGCTTACCTACATGTTTCCAGATCATTTCCCAACGTTCACTACTTTATTACGTGACGAGCAACGAGACGCCGTCAGTAAAACTGCGTATCACGCCTCTAAAAGTAATTAAGTTATGACATTGCTTTTCTATCTTTTACCTCCTTTCTAGGGTTCCCTACCCAAAGTGTGCTGACGGGAACCTATTACTAAGGCTCCGCTGTTTGTCTGTCCGTCGGTCTATCAGAGGAATGTATCTTTTGATTAATTTTCACAGAGGTTATTCAAAAAAAAAATTAGGAATAAATGGAGCGTGTTCTTATATGAAACGTGTTTCATTCTGCGTTTTTCAAAATATTTGATACAGAACTATTCGTGTCTCACTTGGCTGCTTTATCTGGTGTGCCGTCTTAGCAAACTTGTCGATTTGTATGCAGTGGGCTTTTTAAACCTAACTTCTGCCTTCGTTCCTTAGGGATTGCCTTCACAGCGAGCTAACGAGCTATGTCACCGGTGTTTGCAGCGAGCTGTGCTACATGTATTATTTAACTATGCCATGTTTAGAAATACGTGAAGGATTGTGAAGAGAAAATGTTACTCTGAGAAAAGTAGTTTTCTTTTATTTGAGTAGTTTCAAGTTCCAAGCTTTATCTTCTTTACATATTATAAAATAAAGTCACTTCGCTGTCTATCTGTCCCTATGTATGCTTATATCTTTAAAACTACGCAACGGATTTTGACGCAAGTTTTTTTAATAGATAGAATGATTCAAGAAGAAGGTTTATATGTATATAACATGCATAATATAGTAAAGAAACGCTAATAATTTTAGAGGTTTCTAATGTGATGTCATAAATAAACATATTTTTTGCGCTTACATTGCGAACGCTGGCTGAACCCTACGAAATAGCTCAAAATAATGTACCACAGTATTGTACACCTTAAAAAGTTCTACAAAAAAGTCCGCAATGATATATGTCTAACTCTTAAGGATAGCCCATAATAACCATTTTTATCCTTTACTTTTTATGAGAAATAATGACTTATTTATGAATGCGAATACAGCATTAATCCTTATGCAATTAAGTACCTTAAATAAATTGTGCATTTCATGTAGATCAAAATTGCCCTTTACAGAATATCATTAAAATGAATATTTTAGAAGATATCAGAGATTATAATAAAATCGCCGCAGAGCAGCTAGCGGGCCTTCCCGCGTCCGGCCGTCCCGGTTGGTAGCGGTCGGGTAGTGCAGGATTAATAGGATTGTAATATTGTAATTCATATTACTTTGGCTTCATAGTAAATGCGAATATCATGTGTGTTCGAAGTACTCAAAATAAACCTAATTGTATTATTCCAAGTAAGAGACCGCGAAATATTGCTTAGATGTTTAGATTTTTGGATGGATTTGAATTTTTGGTTATCCTGAATACTTACCATATAATTATGATACTTTATCCCGGTAGTAGGTTTCCGAGTGATATTTTCCGAAAGCTATACGGGCGAAGCCACTGGCTGAAGTACTATTCTTATAACTATGTTTAATTTGGTGTCTGGTAAATAATTGAGTGTCTGTATAGGTAGAATAGGAGCGTTAAGAAAAACCAGTAAGACTTATATTCAATTTAATCCAGCCCTATGTCGCAGTCTTCTTACTCTGAATACTATTAGTTTTATTTTAAGTACATGAAACACACATAATATGTAAGGATCGTAGCAGATGGCGTTCCGTAGTTTCTGCCTACCCCCATGGGAAAAAGGCGTAATTTTATGTATGTATAACATGGATTCATAATTCTTACCGCGGTAGTACGTCCTCTTGCGATAATTTCCGACATACACGCGGGCGAAGCCGCGGGCAAAAGCTAGTATCTTATATCTTTAAACAAGCAATTCTTGTATCTATGAATCTCGGAAACGGCTCCAACGATTTTCATGAAATTTAGTTTAGAGGGGGTTTCGGGGGCGGTAAATCGATCTAGCTAGGATTCATTTATAAAAAATGTCGTTTTATTCGTGTTTTCAATAATCAACTTTATCGATAATCAACTTAAAAATTAACTTATGTTTTTTTTTTTATTGGAAGAAAAATAACAAAATGTTATTTGTATTTAAATATAATTTCTAAAAATCACAATTTACCAAAAAAATAAACAAATACCGAACAAAGCTCGGGCATCCAGGTACTAGTTTATGGTGAGACAAAATATTTTTTGTGTAACAAGACTTTGACATTGGTTTTGGAAGTCAGATTGGCCACTTTTTGTTTAAATTCATAATTTTATTTTTGCGGTAGTGTGGTAATGAAAAATAATTCAGACCTTGTCAGAATCTCATCAAGAAACGTGATTTCATGACTTAATTAACTGACATTCAAGTAACTAAATTGCTTCAATTTCCTACGCAATAAATTTACTAATTTCGACAACAATGCCTCAGAAATTGAGACCGTAATGACTTATTTCTTCTCAATAACAATTTCAGGGCGATATCCACGCAAATTCAGAAAATACCAATATCCTTAGTTACTATACCTCCCCCTAAGATCGACATTTGAGTTGGCATCGTTTCCGACTTTTCCTACTCAACGTCACTTATCTTGTGACGTAAGCGGCCTCGAGAGCTCGTCATCACAAGTGTTTCTTTGCCTAGAAAATCTCGGGTTCCCTTACAAATGTATGAAACACCAGCTAAATAAAACCTTGGCATAGTAAACTAACTTAATCAGGTTACTAATATCTTGGTTAAGCTTGCCACGATAATTCGGTTAGCCAATTTGTCGTTTTTACGGTATAGGTATGTAGGCGGTTTTACGGTACCTATAGGCATATACCTATATAGTAGGGATCTCGCACCTGGACACGAGTTGCCTTGGCTTTCCTGGAAGACTTTAAATAGGCTCCGGACTCAGGTAGGCCGAAGTAGACAGAACCTGTTCAAGTGGAAATTCATAGATGGCTCCGTCCTGGAGTGTAAATTTGGTGCTGTCCCACAAACAATGCGGCTCTTAATATTTTGTCCAGCATGTCCTGCTGTTTGCACGCTACAGGAGTTGATGGACGCTTCTAACAATACTAAACTCGTAGCCAAATTCTGGGCTGACTATATTTAGATTGCTATCGACACGCTAAGACGAAGAAGAGATCTAGAAAAATAGAGGGTGGTGAAATCACGCAAATACAGAGTGGGAGGGGGGACATCGATACATAAACTGAAACCATGGATTCAGTGCATGATTCTAAACCCTCAGCGTTGAAATTTTTCATCCGTTATATAAAGCAAATAGTTGTTGCATACATTTTGATCGCGTAGGTATTGCACTTTTTTTATTAAACAGCAGATTTTATTATAACCGGCGAAAAATTTCCACAATGGGGGTCTATACTCGTATGTTGAATTCATGGTCACAGGTTGTGTGTCGATGTCCCTGCTACCATTTTTTTTGTACCCTGGATATGGGGATTAATTTTCTTTCTCAGTGCCTTCAAATGACTTTAGGAGCCTTATTTCCAGGTCGTTACACAGAGTTTTGCGAACATTTTAATCAGTAAAAAGAAATTGAGATTATGTAAAAATTAACTTGATTTCTCGACCAAAGTCCTAAAGAGAAAGCTGATAAGACATGAAAAGTTGCTCGGAATTTTAATGAAATAAAAAAGTTTAGGATGATAACGAGAACTTTCTGGGAAGATAATTTATTTGAATCGTGAATAATATTTCTCTGGCTATTTTTAGTTAATCGTACCTAATGGTCATTAGCGTATCGTATCTAAATCTCAGACAAATCCAGTAGCTTTAGGTAGAGTTCAAGGAAATCGACCTAATTAATCATAACGGACTGAAACGAACATAACATTTTTATCTTTCAAACCGATAAAGCCATTATTTACGTCATCAACCGCAAATAAAATTAAATCAGTGTTTTACACTACATGCAGTTTTGCTATAATAACTTATCATTCAGCAACTATACATATAGACATCCTTCGTTAAACAAACGTCTACTTCACAAAGACATCGGGGCCGCCAGCCAAGCCCGGCTTATGCGGTTCTCTTAATACCATCTTAATTATACAAAGTAGTCTGGCCTTGGCGATAATTTAGAATTAAATCTAGACTGAATTTTACACGCAGTAACTCATTTCGTAGACCCCTTATATATATACAATTTTAATTAGGATATTTTTTGTTTTAATTTTTAATTTCCATGATGCAATCTTTAAAACGTAATGATGAAGAAGTAGTTCTGCCATCTTATGAAATTAAACAAACCTTATTGGTCTCTAGGATCAGTCTTCTGTAGAACCTTTATTTGACTTTGACACCTATCAGTTGCTATATATTATTATTTCTGAGCAAAACCCTACAATACTCGAGTAGAGTGATCAGAGCAGGCACCAATTTAAGCAGGTACCAACGATTCATAGAGCATCCATAATGAATCGGGAAAACACTTTCCACTATTACATGGGTACTGCAGATTGTCTGCAAAAGGGAACCTCACATCATTCAGGCTGGTAGAAAAATAAGTCTGGTTGCATTCGATCATACAATCGACTTTAGAATTCATTTTCAAAATTGGATATACGGCTATTGTTTTCCAAAAACCATTTAGGTGTTAGACACGTAAAACATAGAACGTGGAGGACGCGGGGGACGAAAATATAACAAAAAATCAATATAGCTCACAAAAAGAAACAACCGACTTCAAAAAAAGAGGAGGTTCCCAATTTTGTTGTATTTTTTATTAGAACTCTATAATTTATAATTGATTTCAAAAATTCTTTAGTTACTTAGTGGTCTGTTATAAATTTGGTCAAGTTCAATGGTTTTTGAGTTAGCTACAATAATACTTTCTTTTTTCATTAGGTTAACTTATGTTGATGAAGTTATAATCATTTCTTGTCACTGTCATTTACCTAGCAAGTGAAATTATATGAATTCGAGCGGGATACGCTACAATACGAAAAACCAAGCGACTTCCAAAAAAACACTGCGACGTGAAAAATAAGTTTAATTTTGGAAGAAGATGGATCGCAAAAACAAAACCAAAGATACTGACTTCCGAAATTAAAATGATTTTTCACTCTATAGTGTTTTTTCCAGTCCTTTGAGTTTTCAGGGCTCCGTACCCAAAGGGTAAAACGAGACCCTATTACTAAGACTCCGCTGCAGCTGTCTGTCCGTCTGTCACCAGGCTGTATCTCATGAACCGTGATAGTTAGAGAGTTGAAATTTTCACAGATGAGGTATTTCTGTTGCCACTATAACAACAAATACTAAAAAAAAGAATAAAATAAATATTTAAGGGGGCCCCCATAAAACAAACATGATTTTTCTGCCAATAATGGTACGGCACCCTTCGTGCGCGAGTCCGACTCGCACTTGGCCGGTTTTTCGTAAGTAGCTCTGCCACTACATAGGTTACAGTATAATTGACCCATACAGCATTATCGGTACCCTGTGCCCGCACTAACGCGATCTCGAGACGAAGATATGTCCGTATTACTCTATAGCTACTTAGGTTTTCATGGAAAATATAATTTGAAACCTAACCCGCAGTCACGCCTTGTCTACTAATGACGACCCATGAGACCTGAAACTATTTTGATATGCTACATAGATTATGTGACACTTTATTCAGTTTTAATCACAATATACTTGCACTATAGGTACACCACTGTCTATCTCCTCGGGCATGGCAAGCGTCATGTAATGTAGGTAGTTATAATTGATAACTTTTATCATCAAGAAACTGTGCAAGAACCTAACAGTTTTCATATGGGTTTTAAACTCGTCTTTGAAAACTCGATAACTTTAAGAAAGCCTTTTAGTAGCACTCTTTCTCAAATCCCGAAAATAAGCGAAAGAAATAAAAGTGAAAAATGTTGTTTCTTATCTTCCTACCCCATTAATACTGGTATTACTCCGCGTACCAGAAGACGTAGAGTTGGAAGACCTCCCACAAGGTGCACCGATGACCTTGTGAAGGCCGCAAAAATCCGCTGGACGCGGGAAGCAAAAAACCGGTCGAAGTGGCGGATCTAGGGGTGATGATTATGATGATTAGTCGGCGGTCTATATCCGTAGGTGGAAGCTGATGCTTATTTATGTGTGTAAGTGAATAGTTGTTTGGAGGTAACAGGAACAGGGTGTATAGTTCACTCAACCTCCGTAGAAAAGGGAGGCTCCTCCAACCAGAAGGGCGTCGTGTCTGGTTCGCAACTGCCCGACGAATGATCTCGGGACGTTGTATATTTGTTACGCGGTAAACTCTGTTTGCGCGATGCAGGATTTGCGTGACGTCAGGGTGATCCGTAATTCGCACGTGGCTGTCTAGATGGCGTTACAGTTGATTTCTTAAATTTCTTATACATTCATAGCCATTTAGCTAAGTCTCTCGGAATTTCGCTAGATCCTGACCTTTCGAGACTGTCCTAATTTTAGCCACAATACGCGTTTGATTACCTCACCGGCCAGACAAGACGTCGTAAAATGAAGGCCCTTTGTGCGCCAAACTTTCCCAAATTCACCTGGCAACAGTTATTACATTTATTTATATTTCTGCCAACAAATATTTTATAGATATTACAGTACTTCAATGTGTCTACTTGTCTTTCAGATTTGAGTTTGATAGTTAATTATGTAAGTACAAATAAATAGCTTTGAATGCTTCGTTTCTTTATTGATCCATCTTAAAACCTCGTAGCGTCGCGTCGTAGCGCTTCGTAGCAGAGAACACTAAAAAAAAAATATTTATTTTCAAATTGACTCATTCGTTTAAAGTACCTAAATCATGCATAACTTGACGGATAAATGATGAGTCGTAGGTACTGCTTGTGAATAGGGTGGACACATCATAGGAAAGAACGTCAGAAGCAAATACTGAAACGTCTATATTCTAGTTAGGAGCTTTCAGTAATCCAATGCGACCTAGTTGTCTAATTACCTCGATGACCTAAATAATGTAGCGGGACTTTTGGATACGGATTTAATTCTTGTTAGGACGAAATGTGGCCTAGAAACTAATTTTCTCAGTCCACATCATGTAAGCAGAGAACACAGGTTTATATATGTAGTTAGGTAGTGTTGGAAACTGGTTTCTGCATAATTGTCCCTTGCATTTAAATAATCCACGGTATTACAAATGTCTACATAAAATACTGTGATGTAACATTGGGAAATCATTCCAGTAGCCAGTCATTTGATTGGCAAAATGTGACATAAATCCCGTCCTTTCTCTAATCAGTGTGGCATTTATTTGTTTCTTTATCATTTCAGCCGAACAAAACAACATATGAAAGCGTGACAGTGTTCTGTCCTTCGGAGCGCGCAGAGTTGGTGGACCTTCTGACGTCAGAGGATATTCTCCTGGACCTCACCCAGCCATTGTACCTGAACTTCACTCACGAAGCCATTGTGAACCGCTTCGAGAGGCACTATGAGGCGCACGACAAGATTACTGGCGATGTCTACGCCTGTGATAACCCACCACAAGACGACAGTACTGAGGGGTAAGGAGAAGTATATACGTTTTGGGGACTTTGTGTGTGGAAGTCTTTAAGGCAACTTAGTCTTATCCAGGAATAAAACTTGGTTTTACTTTAAACATTATATTGCATCTTTTAGATACTATATTGTATTTGGATCTTAACGTTTTATACTTTTACCACGTCTGATGCTCCCTGGTAACAATTGTTTAAAAAAATATCTAAACATGGCTTTAAATATGATTACAGATTGCCATCGGACGTGGAGTTAGTTCGCTTACAGCCAGAGCACATGAAGGCAGTTCACGACCTGTACCCGGCAAGCGACATAGAATGCTGCGAAGTCTTCGAGAAGCTGGTCGCCGAACTGCCCGCCTACGGCATCTTCGTCGAAGGGAAGCTAGCCGCCTGGATGGTCCAGTCCTACTACGGAGCCATGTTCTCCATGCAAACTAGGCCCGAATTCCGCAGGAAAGGCTACGGGATCTACTTGGCCCGCCGTCTCACCAAAGAAGTCGCCGCCCGCGGCTACAAACCCTTCGTCGTCATTCGTCCGGAAAACGACGCGTCCCGATCTCTGTACATGAAGCTCGGCTTCGAGAAACGTTTCCGAACGGTGCGTGCCGTTTTGCGTCCCCGCTAACGCGTTAAAGTTGATCACTAGCAGATTTTATTTTTTTAAGACTTTTGAATAAAATCAATTTAGCTTGCGATCTTTGATCGCCTAGAGAATTTTAGTAGTAGCTTTAAGATGGGGCGGCTAGTGCTCTCGGTCCGACCCGAGTCGATACGACAGGTGTTAGCTCCGTTGTGGCGCTTGTACAGGCACAGGTCAGCCGCGCGTGCATCGGACAATCCACCAGACTGGAGGGCTCCTGGTGACCGGTGCAGACCCAGCGCTACGTACAAGCGCTCTAAGACTTCTTTCTATACATAGGGCCTCTGCGATATTTTTCTGCCGTTAGCGTTTTTAATCTCCTAGTATCTACTTCTTGATATTGACAACGAATGGCTTTCTTGTTGGGCGTTACATACAAGTCAGTCTACATTTTGATACGTATATAGCTGATGCCTCATCACGCTTCCAGTCAGATTCGAGAGCTGTAGCCGTTTGCTGCGCGTTCTCTTGCGCTAGCCTAGTTACTGATCTCAACAATACTAGCGTTCACCATTATTTGGAACCCTGACATTTAATGATCAGATCAGCAGGCTTCGTCATTCGACGGCATCTGCTTCGCTGATACTATTGGAGTACAGACAATAAAACAGCTATCATGTTCTACCTACAATTTTAGTCCTCCTCCAATATGCCGTTCAGATCATCCGGATGCTGCCTTTGCTAAAGTTTGACATAGTCAAACACACTTCAACATTCCCTGTATTATATTGTATTTTAGTATAGTAAGCCTATCAGTGAAACTAATACCATGCGACGTAAATGTTTCGGGGCTCTAATACTTGTGAAGCTGGTTACTCTACTCATTTAGGCGAACGCTTCATTACCACTCGTTGATCGAGCGGAAACTGTTCTGTCTCATGGTTTATAAAATTTTTGGGACCCGTTATGATCTGTGTGATAAAAAAATGTTAGCGTTTAACATTGACATAAGTACTTGAAAATGTATAAAAGTACATGAGAAAGATAGGTTGCTGTCGTTGCACCCAGATTGCACAATTCGAAAAAAAATATCATGCACCTTTTAAATGTCAAACGCGATGAATATTAAAAATATGATAAAAGTTAAAAAAAAAAACGTTAAAAACATTGAACTTTATTATTTTACAATATAAGGTAAATAAACACGCGGATCTGTAAAAGTAATGGGAAGAAATGACAATTAAGTACTCATTTGAATTTATAATTTAAGTTAAAAAAATGTGATTACAAATAATCGTAAAACAATAAATAAACTTGTTGTCTAGATATTTTCATAAATGTAGAATAAAATAAAAATAAACTGTGACTAGTTTTCAGTTAGTTATTATTAGTTTTTATAGCAAACAAGTTTTTTTATAAATCAAGTACTTGGAAATCATTTAAAATTTGATACGAAAACGTAGATAGGTAGGTATTTTAATACGGGAATGTATTTTACGATTATATCGATGTATCTAATGAAATACGTTTGCTATTCTTATGTATACCTGAATATTAATTAGAATTATTAAGTTAATCATCGATTTATTAAGTACTAATAACGGATATTATTGTGTGATATGATAATATTTATTGCTTTTTGAATATTTTTATTAATTTGGCCAATTTGTAGTATTTATTCTGTCTTCCTAATACATTATAATAGGTATGATGGACATCTCTTATGACAAAAACGGGTAGTGTAAAATGGACTCGTTTTGAATCAATAATACTTAAATATTATACCTAATCCCTATTTATTTTTCTGTGTACACTTGTCAGAGAATGCACTTGCTTCCTTTTTCTTTTTAATATAAAAGCTGGTTTTAAAAAAAAATATTGGCAAGGGCCTGAAATTGTAAAGTTAAGTATTGCTCAATAATTGGAGCTTCCGATTATTAAATTCTGAAATTGATTGCCAAATTATTGATTGTGTATTTATTGTTCTTGCATTTTATTGTAACGATTATTTATTAAAGGATTGTGCTTGTCTTTGTTTGTGTCAAAGTTATTCAAACTGGATGATAAGTTAAAGAATTTGATATTACCTACTATGCATTATTTTATAACATCTACGATATTTTAGAACTGTCAATTGTAAAATGTTCAACTGTTTATCTGAAAATGTACACTCATACCATGCAATCATGCTAAAAGCTTTCCTACTAACATGTAGGTACATGTCGAATAAGTAGATCGAGATTTCTTCAAATTATTAATTGTAAGACATTTTCTCTGAACACTCCCTTACCTACTTATGTACCTACCTTAATAAAATATACCTAAACTAAAAGGACAAGTTTTCCGTCCTATGCTGCAGTTGACATGAAAATCGCAGTTTACTTCAATAATACAGAAAGTTATAAAGAATGTAGTATCCATTCTGTACTGTTTTTCTGTTTATCACTTACCAACCTTGCAAAGGTATTGAGAAAACAATAAAAACTAAACCTTAAACGATTTTTTTATTTATCACCTTTCCCTTTTAGTAATTACGTGTACCGTAGTAGGTACTACCCAAACCTAATTACTACGATACAAAGACAAATAGAATGTTACAGTCATGAGTTATGACACAACAATTATTACAACTACACCTCAAGTTCTGAGTTGAAAAGCACAATTACTGACAAATGTGTGCACTGACTGGACAGCTCCACTCAATCTGTGTCGTGCTGTCGTTTTTTTTTTTTTTTTTTTTTTCAGGATGGGTAATCATCCGCTCTGGGCGGAGCGGGAGGGCGTGTCAGACTTTTACTGACAACCCACCCGTGTTCCATCAGTTGCCCATGTGCCACGGTCACGGTATCTCTTTCGAACAATCACGCGACCCCGGCAGGCATCGGTCCTAGTAGACCCCTTCACTGCTGCTGACATCTACGCGCCGTCGACCCGAGCTTGGTCCTTACCGGGCGGCGAGCTGGCCCATTGCTCGCCGCCCGCAAGCTCGCGCCTACGGTGGCCGGGAGTCCGCAATCGACTCCCGACGCCCGGGGCGTCTCCTCCTGCGGCGGCTAGGGACGTGAGGACGCAGAGACTCCCACTCCCTCACGCGCCCCGCCTCCTCCTTCGCGAGCATTACTGCTTCGCAGAAAGAGGTGACGGCTTCCCATTCCCTCTCGCTCCGTACCATGGCTCGCACCAGGGCCGGACGCGAGAGGTCGCCGCTGCCGATCGCCTCCACGAGGACACGGCGGTGCTCCGCCCAGGCAGGGCACATCTCCACCGTATGCTCCACCGTGTCCTCCAGACGATCCTCGCAATGGAAACATCCGGACGTATCCTCCCGCTTTATCCTGAACAGGAACCCACCGAAGCACCCATGCCCGGTGAGAACCTGCGTCAGGCGGAAGGTGAGGACGCCGTGGCGCCTCTCTATCCACTCCTCAAAGAGGGGACTTACCGCCGCAATTGTGGCGTGCCCAGCACTGGGTTGCGACAATCGTACCCGCCATGTCGCCATGAGATCACACCGGAGCTCTGTCCGCCGTGCCGCGATTTGTCGCGGTAGCGGAGATTCGCCCCGGCCGGCGTTTCGCCTCCTCGCGCCACTCCCACATGTGCGCGAGGACCTGTGCCTCCAGATCCCATGGCGGCACTCCGGCAAGGAGGCTCGCCGCCTCGCACGAGATCGTGCGGTATCCTCGGATTAGCCGGATGGCCATGACCCTCTGGGCCGCACTCAACCGGCGCGCTGGGTGCAGCCTCAATCAGGGCGCCCACACCGGTGCCCAGTAGAGGGCCATGGACCGCACGACCCCCGTGTAGAGCCTCCGGCAGGAGGCGTTTGGACCCCCAGATTGGCCAGGAGCTGCTTGAATGCAGCCCCAGCCCGCTCCAGTCTGGGAGTCAAACGTCGGAAATGCTCAACGAAGTTCCACCGGCTGTCGAGGACAAGTCCCAGGTACTTCATCGTCGACTCGACGCCGCCGATGTGAACCCCTCCTACCGTAAGTTGGGAACCCGCAGGTGGCGCGTTCCGAGGACCATGAAAACCCATGGCCTCGGACTTGTGCAATGCCACCTCGAGTCCCAATTGCCGGATCCTATCGACGATTGTCGCAACCCCGCGTGTCATAATTTCGGCCGCCGCCTCGTGCGACCTCCCCTGCGCCAGGACCAGCGTGTCGTCAGGGTAGCAAACTACGCTGACGCCGCTAGGGAGGTCGGCGCGCAGTACCCAGTCGTACCCGATGTCCCACAGATGCGGCCCCAGGACCGATCCCTGTGGGACACCGCACGACATCTCTCGCCGGTTCCACTCTCCCTGGTGACCAGGGTAGATAACGGCCCTATCCGTCAGATAGGCCTCGACCACGCGACAGAGGTAGGTCGGCATCCGGTGATACCGGAGTGCCTCCCTAATGCAACTCCAGGGCAGGGTGTTGAAGGCATTGGCGATGTCTAGAGACACCGCCAAGACGACCCCACCCCGGGCCACTGCATCCCCCGTCGTGAGGGCTCGCACGCGCATGATGGCGTCCACCGTGTCGTGCTGTCCTCAAAAGACCATTTTGAGACACGATCTACATGATCTTCTCATTATCTGACCAGTTTATGTCTGGCCTTTAAAAGAGACTGACCTCTTCTTAGAGTATTCCAATAGGAAACGCCGGCCTCACGTAGTTTAAAATCATCATCATCATCATCATTTCAGCCGTAAGATGTCCACTGCTGGACTTAGGCCTCCCCCAATTTGGGGGGCTTTGCCATAATCGCCACGCTTGGCAGGCGGGTTGGCGATCGCAGTATGGTGGTAAAATGCATAGAGAACGCTGCTGCCCATTCTCTAGTAAGTCCCTTAGTCGCCTTTTACGACACCCACGGGACGAAATGGGGTCCCCACGGGACGAAGTTTAAAATATACTTAATATATGATTGACGTATTACCGTATATCGACTGGTTTCTTAAAATAATGAGGTAACCGGTGCAACTCTATCTGTGTAGGAATCGTAGTCGAAGTCCAATCCAGGACATGGTCTAATCAATGGCGGACTAAGACTGTGTGTGAATAATGACAAAAAATACGGGTTTAACGTAGGTTATTATATCCTTCCTACACCATGGGTCAATATTACTAGCATATCTATTTTTTTTTTCAGGGAAGTAGGTACATTTTAATCTTCTCAATGGTGCCGATTCTGTTGTACACGAACTAAACTAACTAAACTATCTCTAAAATTCCTTACTTTTGGCTATGAGAATTGTAACGCTATTCTGCAAGGAAAAATCTCTAAATTTAAAAATTATTTTGACACGACTAAAATCGAATTTGACAATCGCGACTCAGCGTGGTATTTTTTTTTCTTTTGGTTTCGCAACGTTGTATTTGTGTGTGCATTGCGTAGAATGATTTTTTGAGAGACGAAGGCGCGTGCTGGTGGGGCAGCCTCAACGTGTTTTATATGGAATTTTTCACTTTTGTTTGAAAAATATAAAAAAAAATATTACCCACGTGTTGAGATTTAAATGTGCCGGGGTGTACTAAGGGGGCCGAAAATTTCATTATTTTTGCGATAGGACACGCCATTTTCAAGATATAAGTAAAAAGAAAATAAAAAATACAGAACTGTTTTTGTACGTGAAGGCGAGGCGTTGTTGAGAATTTTAGTTCATGACTACTAGTTTTATTCCACACCTTTTTAATCGTGATTAAAAATAGTCAGATTTAGTTAAAATAAATTATTATAGTCAAAATTTTTGGTGAAAACCGGCATACTCAGAATAGCAAAATTGACATTTTCACTAAACTAATAACTCAGTGCAATCTTAGTGCTGTCAAACTAAAATATAGTTAAGTTGTGTCACTTTAGTCTATTTCAGAATAGGAAATCGTCGTTTGACAGGATTAAACCAAATTTTAGTGATTTTTAGTTTAGTTTAGAGAATTTTGTGACAACAGAATCGGCACCAATATTTAGGAACTTCTTTGTCTTATGGAAGGTACACCGACGACACATTTACAATGATGATACAATAGGTTATGACGAATTTTCAAAACTGTGTAAATACAGAACATATAGGCATGCACAACCTTCTTATTAAAACAATTCGATTACATTGAAATATTAGAAATGAGATTAAATTGCAAATGAAATAAAATAGTGCATTTCGTCATAATGCACTAAAACAATACAGCCACGCAAAATCATTGCTCAGGATGTTTTCCTTAACTGTTCTTGAGAGCTGTGGTGATGGAATTATTTACACAAAGTATAGCTTATATTAGTCTATATGAATATTGTTACTAACAAAATGGATACCAGTCTGAAATAGAGTATTTAATAATGATAATAATAATAGCGCCTGCCTGGGTTCGAACCCACGACCTCTGTAGGTCGTGGGTTCGAACTGGACCACCAGGGCTCTTTATATTAATATAGTACATACTAATTCCATTGGGGTCACCGACACACTGGTGATCGGAAGCGCAGCTGCGAACGAATGGGGAGCGAGCGACGCGGCGCGGCAAAATCAAACTTCGAATCGTTCGAACAATATTTATTCACATTTAATGATTTTTGCATCATACATATAAAATAACAGCAACTGGTGCTGCAAGATCATTAAGCAGGCACAAAGTGCATAGGTACTCGAGCTTCAAAGGAAACTTGCCGCATTATCACTGGTTGCCTAAAGCAGACGGTAGCGGTACAAATGCTATATCTCCTATCAGGAATAGCGCTACCAGAATTTCAAAAAGAAAAAGTGGGCAAGCTCCAGCGAAAAACCTAACATGGGTCCGACACACGACACCCTTTATGGCTCGTTCAGATTAGCGCGACGCGATGATCGCGCTCGAATCGGCGATTTATATCCGTAGAACAATTTTTATGAAAACGTGCGCGACCGTTCACACAGGAGTGACCTGTCGCGCCACTACACGGTCATAGAAATTGTTCTACGGATAAAAATCGTAGAATCGCGCGCGACCTTCGCGTCGCGCTAGTCTTCACGAGCCTTAACATGACAACATCCTTGTACGACAAAGGCTGAAAAACTGATACCGCTTTTTGAAGTGTGTCGTCCTACTCACTAGTGAACGATCAGAAGAACGACTGAACGAAACGGAAGATTGAAGATGTTGCGAGACAGGATCACAGGACAGTGCTTCTGTACTCATTCCATTTGTTCCATCCACCTGCTGAGGAGCTCCCACCTGTATACGAATTACGTATTTTGGCTAACCTCCACAGACCAAGGTTGACCAAAGCAAGGAAAACCGGTCCAGATGGAGATTCATAGATGACTCCGCCTGCCAGGTGCTTTTCCACAAACGATGGGGTACTTAATATCGTGTCCTGCGTGCCCTGTCGTCTGCACATTATAGGAACTGATAGACGCTAGTGATGACACCAAACACGTAGCCGGATTCTAAGCAGAGTCCATCCAAAGGGGAAAAAAGTAGAATTATGTATGTCTTTTTTTTTTTTTTTTTTTTTTTCAGGATGGGAAATCATCAAATGACTTCTCCCGCTCTGGGCGGAGCGGGAGGGCATGTCAGACTTTTACTGACTAAAACCCACCCGTGTTCCATCAGTTGCCCATGTGCCAGGGTCACGGTATCTCTTTCGAACAATCACGCGACCCCGGCAGATTATGTATGTCTTGTGTTTGCATACATTAAAATTAGTAGTGAGATTCAATTAATGACTTTTTTTATAAAAGTTTAATAGTTATTCAATGGAATTATTTGAACTTAGAGGGTCGTATTGCTGATTTTAATGATTATAATTCTGTAGCCATATTTTTTACGTTCGCAAATAACATTTTTAATCAATATTCAACCTGACACTACGACTATATTTGCTACAGCACATTGCAAAAATCGTAAAAAAATCAAATGATCTACCTTAGTGCGACCGCCTTATGCTGGATGAGCTAAGGTAAATCGAGTATTTCAATGTTTTTGGCCTTTATCCTTTTGTCATCTTTATAATAAACTGGAACATGGAAGGAATTTTCCCATTTTTAGGGTTCCGTTGCCAAACGGAACCCTTATAGATTCGTCATGTCTGTCTGTCTGTCTGTCTGTCCGTCCGTCCGTATGTCACAGCCACTTTTCTCCAAAACTATAAGAGCTATGCTGTTGAAACTTGGTAAGTAGATGTATTCTGTAAACCGCATTAAGATTTTCACACAAAAATAGAAAAAAAACAATAAATTTTGGGGTTCCTCATACTTAGAACTGAAACTGAAAATATTTTTTTTCATCCAACCTATACGTGTGGGGTATTTATGGATAGCTCTTTAAAAATGATATTAAGGTTTCTATTATCATTTTTTTCTAAACTGAATAGTTTGCGCGAGAGACACTTCCAAAGTGGTAAAATGTAACCCCCTCGTAACTTCTAAAAAGAGAGAATGGTAAAACTAAAAAAAATATATGATGTACATTGCCATGTAAACTTCCACCGAAAATTGGTTTGAACGAGAACTAGTAAATAGTTTTTTTTTAATACGTCATAAATCGTTAACCGCAATTTACCTCTCATTCAATCAACTCAAATATAAAAAAACCATTTAATTTCATAAACATAAACCTTATGCATAAACCGTGAATACGGTTTGTACGGAACCCTCGGTGCGCGAGTCCGACTCGCACTTGGCCAGTTTTTCACTATTAGTTTCACTATTAATATTGAGATTATTGCTAGTTGGTAACCCTAGACTGTCAAATGAAAATATTCATATATCAAAATTACTAAAATTTCGCATCATGGCGACGAATGTTTGATTTTGTGTTTGTTAGGTGTTGTCTTGTGAATTTTGTTATGACTGAAAACGGTTAATTATAATAAGTTATTGCAATGACGAGCTTAATAAATAAAATTGAACAATTAATCAAAAGAGAGAAGACGACTCCTGAACGTAAAAAAGATGATTCCAAAAAGTCGTCAAGTGAGATTCTTTCAGAACTATTCGGTGCTTTTAACGCGGATCCTCCTAAAATAAAAGAAGTTACTTCAAAGAAATCTAAAAAAAGTAAGAAGAAACATAAGAAAGAAAAGAAGAAACGTAGCCGTAGCACTAGCAGTGATAGCTCAGAGGGTAGCACATCCCACAAACGGAAGAAACGAAAAAAAAACAAGTCTAACAAACGTTCTAGAGAAAGCCGGTCGCCTTCATATCCGTACCCGTTGACGCCTATTCGCGGTAAACCTGAAAATAATAATGTGAAAAATAAAAGTGACAAAGAAATAAAATTGGAAAATGTGAAAACCAAAGAGGTTAAGGTTGAAAAAGACACAAAAAAGCTAGTGACTGTAAAATTAGTGGATAACTCTGTATCTTTATCACCTCCACATCCTATTCCCTTGCCACCAGACAGAATAATCATTGACGCAAGGCAAATATTAGATAGTAAAAAAGCTGAAGCTAAAGCTGAGATGAACAGTGCAGAATATGATAAATATAAGGGTAAAATTCAAATAAAGAATCTAAAATTCAGTACAGTATTTGAGGAAACTGTGAAACAGGCTGAAGAAGAGGCTAGAAAGAGAGCAGAGAAGTATGAAGAAGGTGAATACACTGACTCCTCCAGCGGCACTGAGAGGGAGATTGTATATAACTCGGATTTCCCTAAAACCTCTGATCCGGGAGGACTCAAGAAACAAGCTGAAGATGAAATGAAAATGTAAGTTTAGCCTAACTTTTTTCTGATCATCTTGATCTTTCTTTCACTTTTGAGCAGTACAAGTCCATACACGCTTGTAACTTTTTACAAGAACTTAACATATACAACATTAATTTTTGTTTATGCGAAACCCGAAACACGGGTCTAGTATTTTTATGTAAAGAATCTATGAAAAAAAATTCAAAACTGTATCATTAATAATCACAAAGTTATAAGCTTGATAAATTACCTGGTTGTCCACGCAAAAACTTATGCAGATCACCACAAACAGCTAGTGTACGTACCATCTCCGTGTAATGGACGTTTGAGTACGAGAAAGACATGATAATTTTAAAATAAACGTATTGTCGTTCGGTGTCCTACTTAGAAGCGTAATTAAATATTTTTGGTACAAAATATAACATGGTGTAAAAATTATTGGAATCGATTCAGTTACTGATTCTGAACAAACTATATTCAGGTTTCGCATATACTAAAAATAATCTTGTATAATGCCTCATATTTTATACCATTTTGTCAATTACACAATTACATTAGCTTCCACACTTTTCTGTGTTTAGGCTGCGTTTTGAGTTACACTGACATCGATTTATGTATGCGAACACCGTTTCAAATTAACGGGAGCGTGATAACAATGTTTTGTGTCACAACATGTGTGTGCGGATGTGCAATATCTTAATCTAATTTGGATTTATTAGAAACTAGCTTCTGTCCATGACTTCGTCCGCATCAAACTTTTGCTCAAATCGTTTGGAGTTAACTGATAATTGTGACTGTCAAATAATAAACAAATAATTTGCAATAAAATAATATTGCGACTATAAATTGAGATGTAAGCTATCCTATCTTTCAAGTTGGATCAAACTGCACATGGTGTGCAAATTTTATTAAAATCGGTTAAGTAGTTTAGGAGTCCATCCCGGGCACACAATGTGACACGTAATTTATATATACATATTTAGATTGTGCTTCTGGATAAAGTCACCACCTACCAAAGAAGAAGAAAAATTTTGTGATGTATACAAGTTTTATATGGTGTCTATTTTATTATTGTGACAGTTCTCAACTGTTATAATCGTGAAACCAAATTTATTGATGTGAGCGCTGTGACCAATGTCATAATTCGGAAGGCAGCCTTCGATGAAGGAACTTGGTTAAAAATTTAAAAATCATCATTATCATAATCACCCTGGACACTGTTATGTCTGAATTTATTTGGGGCAGTACATCTGTATGTATGTAATAATTATTTTAATACTTATGTTGTTTTAGTTGTAGCGACTTATTGGAGGATGCTAAAATGGCTGCAAAGAAGAGCAAAAAGACTGAAACCTCAACAAAAACGGTGCGAAAGGAACGAAGCAAATCTCCCAAGAGGTATTTTTTTATAATAAAAATAATATAAACTGCTCTTCATTTTTGTTTCTTAATGTGTCGTAAATTGGTTATGAAATGATTTAAGAATGTATTATAACATACACTTTTCTTTAAGTAATGGGCTTAAGTTTTCATAGTACAGAATTAGTGTACTCATTGAAGAGCTGTTTGAGAAAGTTTGTGAGGATGTTTGTTACTATTTCACGCAAATACTACTGAACAGATTTGGATGAAATTTGGCACAAAGCCAGTTTTTAACCTCGATTAACACATAGGGTCCTTATAACATTATTCTTGATCATTTCTATCTGTTTGCCAATTTTCTTCCCAATCCATTCAGTCGTTTTTGAAGGACATTTTATGACCACCTTTAAAATAAGTTTTTATATTATGACTTTGGTCTGTGGGTCTTGTGGATGGTGTTATATCAACCATTACTGTAAATAAGTGCTTGCTTTAACGAATATATAGCATGGTAATAATAAAAAGATTTCAGCTTAAAGCCTGTCAACCATTAACATTAAAATACTGTTTGACAGCTTTTTGTGGTCTTAAGACCTGTTAAATCCCACTCCGCCCGAAGCAGGAGACGTAAGAGAATGATTTCCCACGCCAAAAACACATTGCACCCTTTTTTTTGTGGGTGGTATATCATCAAATGACGTCTCCGAGCGCGTGTAAGGCTTTTACGGACCAAAACCCACCCGTGTTCCGTCAGTTACCTATATGCCAGGGCCACGGTAACTCTTTTTCGAACAAATCTCGCGACCCTGGCAGGCACCCTATTGCACCCTGCACTTTCTATACTTCAAAAAGAAGCTAACATTAAGACTTATTCTTTAAACAGATCAAGAAGTAAATCCAGGCGTTCAACATCAGCCTCAAGGAAGACCCACCACCGCTCAAGTTCTAAGACGCGTCACAGTAGCCGCACACGTCACAGGTCGACCTCGAGGTCTCGGAGAAGGTCAAGGTCACGTTCGCGACGGCGGTCAAGGTCATGGTCGCGCCATCGGCTGGGGTTGAGGCGACTGTCACCCAGGCATGGACTAAGAGGAAGAAGATCAAGGTATTTGGAAAACTTACTGAGGGTTGCTAAACACATGTTTGGATCAGACATTTTGTTTGGTCAATAGTAGCACCCCTGATAAATGTAATGTAAACTAGTAACATAAAATTATGGTAACTTGGGAATCCCTAATCTGATTTACATGTTTTATATGAAGAAGTAATATCATAGTCCCCAGCTGAGGTTTTGTAAAATTTATGAAAAGTTAGTATCAAGAGAATTATGAGGCTGCTATCCCACCTGGTCACCTTTATTAGCTAGGTCCTGAAAACTTTTTTTTTTTGCATTCTGTGGTTCACACAACCTTTACTAGGATATGAAATATTATTGTGAATTGAAACCAGTTGGCTTTTAAATTATTTCGTTACACATGAGCAACGATAACTTAATAACAAACTAAGGCTATTAAATAGCCTTAGTTTGCCTTGCATTATTAAATTAAATTTTGCGTAAATTATAGATATTGATTATTTTCTTTAACATAAACTGCTACAATATTTTCTATTTTTTTTTTCGTGTATACTGTGAAAATTAAAGTACATAATCAGTTTTCGCAGTGACTCGTATTGTTCGGAAGTTAGACTTCGTACAATGTGTATATATTTTTTTTAAAGAAAAGTAATATAATTCTTAACAAGAAAAATGCGTTAATAAATTACACATATTGGGGTTTTTCGTTCTGCGAGTCTTCACAGTTCAGTGCCTCCTCAGGAACAGGAAAATATTGCTTGCATCCTTGCATACATTTAATAAGAAGGAGATCGCCTATGACCATAATCTGGCCTGGATAGGCCTGTTACTGGCCCCTGATTGTACCAGAGCACATGCATAATGCACTGCCAGAATGATAAGGATAAAGTCGTAACTGTTATACATTTTCAAGGTCACCCACCGGCGTGAAACTCGCAGACAGTGAGAAGAAACGACTGCTGGAAGTAGCCAGAAGGAATGCTATCAACATGCTTAAGAATGGAGCAGTGCCTGCAGGAGCGGCCGCGCTGCCGCCTCACACGAGGAACCAAGTCATGGCTGCCATACAGTCTGGAGGTCAGTTATTCATAATCAGCCTTTATTTTCCCCACTACTGGGACACAGGTCTCCACTCGGTGAGAAGGAATGGGCCATAATTTACCACCCGGGCCCATTGCGTGTCGGTAAATGTCACATGTATTTGAATTTTTGGTGTAGGACTTGTCAGTTTTCTCACGATGTGTTCCTTCACCGTTTTGAGAACAGTCGTGGTGTAACAATTTCAAATCAAATCAAATCAAATCAATTTATTTCGGGCTACAAAGACCCATAACATAAATACCTTACAGACTAACATACATACAAATAAAAAACAATTTAAAACTATTGTACACGAAGTGACGGCGTCGTGTTGCGCTGCGTGGTGTCGCGTAGCCTTCCGCGGAATCGCCGATACACGACACCCTTCGGCCAAAACTCTGCCTTGAGGTAGGTCTCGATTTGTACAGTTGGAACTCGCACCACGAATGACTCGAAATTCGTGTTGTGGCGCGATTCCAACTTCTCGACCCTCAAAGTGAAGTTCGTTTTCACTCGTACATACTCCACGATCTCCTCAACCTTCGTGGTGTAATGCAGACGTGAAATATACAGCTGCGTCGTAGGCACAGCAGGGCGCAGCAGCATGTTGGGTCCACTCGGAGCTGTTCCACACTGGTTTCGTGAACAGGGCTTCTTCTTCACACAAAGTAAAGCACCTGCGTGGGGTCGAACTCAAGACCTACAACCCATAGCTCAGTATGTTTTGATTACATGTTCTGCACCATATAGGGGTTGCCCTTGGATGCATTTTCATTTTGCAAACAGGCATAATCGTCGGTTGGTTGATTCTATTTAAAATTGTCTAACATGCCTTTGCGAGCTGGCTGCGGGCTACTGTACGTTTCCAAAGGACCGGACTCCAGGGTTTTTGATCAAGGCGATAATAACGACATGATTCCAAAGCAGTTCAAGTAATTTGTGGGCAAGTGTTACTTGTTTAAAAAAGTTTTACTGTATGTGAAACAATAAAACTTAATTTTGTCTCGGTCTACAACAGGGATGTTAAGGAGCTCCGTAACCGTAACCGAAACTATCGGATATCCGATATAAAAATTTATCCGTAACCGTAACCGAATCCGAAATAAAAGTTTCGGATAATATCGGATTTGTTATTACATTTTTATTTTAGGTAGATTAGATAACACTCAATTTATATTTATAATCATTTTTATTTTAAATAGCTGTAATAATTACTCACGGACTGATTGTAATTCCTACCAAATGGTGACATATAAATAAAATCATTTTATTAGCTATTTATACATATTTTACTTTTGAAATTCCTTAAAAGTTTAATATCCGTAACCGATATTATCCGAAACTAACGGATAATCCGAAATAATTTCATATCCGTATCCGGTATAATAATCATTCCTACATCCGTATCCAATCCGTATCCGAAATGTCATATCCATAACATCCCTAGTCTACAACAAGTCGGCGTTCCTAGTCTATTCTCAGTCTGTCAAAAATACCTCGAGTTTCCTTGCATATTTGACATTTAAGTGTCGCCGAGATGAGACTGACTAGATTTTGAACATTTGTAATTACGAGAATTGGCCGTCAGGTATCTACCGTTTTTTTTCTTCATGAAAGAGATCTCATTGTAAAAAGGTCAACACGCCGCAAATATTCATTATTACCAATGGTATTTTCTAACGTTTGACGTTGAGTAGGACCCCTGTCCTGTCAGGAACAAAGTTACTTAAGGTTTTTCTTCAACTCCGTATGTAATGCGATATGGAGATTTAGATTGTTTATATTTTTCGTCATGTTGAAAATTTGGTTTATACCTCCTCCATGCAACTTTCTCTCTCTCTCTCTCTTATTAACCGACTTCAAAAAAAGGAGGAGGTTTCTCAATTCGACCGTATATATTTTTTTTTTTTTTTATGTGTGTTCACCGATAACTTCGTCGTATATGGACCGATTTTGATGATTCTTTTTTTGTTGGAAAGGAGATATCCCAAGGGTGGTCCCATGATAAGGAAACCAGGATCTGATGATGGCATCCCAGAGAAGTCGAAGGGAACCTTCGAAAATCGTAGTCGCGACTAGTGCGTTTTTTATTTCTTTCATTAATTATCTTAAAGCACTACTATTTAATGAAGGTCTGAAGTTGATCTGATGATGAAGCCGAAAGACAGTCGAGGGAACTCTTCAACGACTTACAGCAATTACGCGGTGTTTGGACTTAATTCATTTCTATTGATGAGAACTTTGCACCCATATGGGCTATAAGTGCCATTACAGGTCTGATGATGGAGACCATAGACAGTTGAGGGAATTCCTCAACGATTTACAGCAGTTCCCTATTGTTGGGGTTACTTTATACGGTTCAAAGTGCCAATTTTATCACTACTATTTAATTAAGGTCCGGAGTTGATCTGATGATGGAGCCAAAAGACAATCGAGGGAACTCCTCAACGATTTACAGCAATTACCTGGTGTTTGAACTTAATTCATTTCTATTGATGAGAAAGCTCCCATAAGGCTTATAAGTACCATAACAGGTCTGATGATGGAAACCATAGACAGACAGTCAAGGGAATTCCTCAACTATTTACAGCAGTAGTAAAGTATTAAATTTCATCTGGCGATTAGTGGTATAGGAATTAGTGCGGGTAGATACCATAACTAAAAAGTAAAAAATAAAAACTTTTTGACAAAAAAAAACCGACTTCCTCAAAAACACTAGAAAGTGAAAAATAACTTTAATTTCGGAAGTCGGTGGCAAAAAACTCAAATACAGATCCTAAGACACCGACTTCCGAAATTAAAGTTATTTTTCACTTTCTAGTGTTTTTGAGGAAGTCGGTTTTTTTTTTGTCAAAAAGTTTTTTTTTAATCTTTATTTTCTCGCAGCCACCATTTTTGATTTTCATTTTCACCTCACTATGATGATCTCTTACCGCACGCTGCGTTCAAGAACTATGTTGCAACAAAAAAATAATTTATTCTAGCTTTTTAGTTTTTTAACTGGTTGGAGAAACTTCACAGAACGGATGAAAATCTGTATCGTCTAATAAAAAATCTCATGCTTTTATCAAACAAAAAATATTTTCACAGGTAAATCAGTAGACGAGTTGACAGACTTCTGCAAACATTTATCAAAGAAGGAGGCCCTTGGTGAGCTGTCTTCTGTCTCTTCAAACGATGATGATATGAGCGAGAACGAAGATACCCTCGCTTTCCATCATCCCTTCCTTGTCAAGGAGAAAGCACCTATTGTTATGAACATAAGGGTGAGTATTTCTTAACATATTTTAAACAGAAAAAGCAAAACTTCCATTCCAAACTCCAAAGTAAGGCACACAAATAGCATTCCTTTTTTATGTTAGTGTACTGTGCAAGTTCCATGAACTGTAGCCAAATAATTTTTTTTCTCTAATCATAATCCTTCATTGGCTTAAAAAGTAGGTACAACCGCAGACAATAGCAACGGATCACTTTTCACACTTATGCCTTAAACAATAAGGTTGAAAAGTCTACCGCCAGTGTCAGCAATGGTACTACATAATATAAAAGTGGTTACAAAACTTGCGATCGCTGTACAATTTTCCTTCAATTAGCCATGCAAACATTGAAAATATTTTTTTCAATGAAAACACACACTTTCGATATACTTTGTACTGACCTTAAAATTACGTAAATGTAACGAATGCAGTCAAGCGTTAATCAACGCCCGATTCATCACATCAATTTATTCATAAAAATTAATGAGACTCATAAATTCATTATGCAATAGGCAGTCGTACGGAAAATACGTTATTACGAAATAATAGTGTACTTACTATCATTTACTACCAGTTCTTTTTATTTTAATTACTGATTGTTTATCATTAGCGCGCAATAAATGAAATGTGCGCATTATAAATATAATCCATACTAATATTATAAATGGGAAAGTGTGTGTGTCTGTTTGTCCGTCTTTCACGGCAAAACGGAGCGACGAATTGACGTGATTTTTTAAGTGGAGATAGTTGAAGGGATGGAGAGTGACATAGGCTACTTTTTTTCCCATGGACAATTGTATGTAGCAATTCTGTTCCGAGTTCTCTTCTATGTTCTAAATCAGGAAACGGGTACCCCGAATTTAACGCGAGTGAAGCCGCGGGCAAAAGCTAGTTAATTATACATCGGAAACTAGAATCAGTTTATGCTAATAATGGAGTAGAAGATATAATTTAAAAAGTTGTATTTTTTTTCTTTTTTCATAGTATCGTCGCTCTAATTAAATTTTAGATTTCAAAAATAAACCTAGGAAGGCAGTTAAATCTGAAATAGCTTAGCTAACAGAGATGTATCGAAGAAAAAGAAAGTGCTACAATAGGCCCAAATAATGTATTAAACAGTGGTCTGTGTATTTGTTATAATTTATTTAATGATTAAATCATTATTTATTACCTAACTAGTGCACTCATTATCATTATCTTATATTCTTTTGACAAAAGATCCGCATAATAACAAAATACTTTTGTTAATATTCGGATAATGTACTGGGCTGCAATATTGTTACATTTTGTATAATTTTTTCTTTGTTCCAATACATATTGTAGCTGTTTATTGTCCCTGACTAAATAAAATACAACTACTTGGGATAAAAGCGATAGGATGATTTAATCATTTTATAAATGCAATGATCGAAGCCAATTACACTATTACTAGTGGTCGCCTAGTGGTCGACATTCGATCATAATAATAAATGTATATTATATGCTTAACCATTAAAACTAAATAAAAAAATTATATGGTTATACTTGACATTCAGTAATACTATAGACACAAAATATTAAAGACAGATATTCTCGATTGGACCACAGATTTCAACAATAAACTTTTGTAATCCATAATTATATTTGACAGTCAGTGAGGCTATAGACAAATAATATCAAAAACAAATACAGACTCGATTTGTGCATGTGTGTATTAAATACACGGTAGTGAATAGTAGTGTGTGTAACGTGTTATTTATTGAAAACTAGCTTTTGCCAGCGGCTTCGCCCGCGTGGAGGTCGGAAATTATCCCGCGGGAACATACTACCGGGATAAAAAGTAGCCTATGTCCTTTCTCAGGCTCTAAACTATCTGTGTACCAAGTTTCATTTAAATCAGTTCAGTAGTTTTAACAGGAAAGCGAGACAGACAGACAGAGTTACTTTTGTATTTATAATATTAGTATGGATAATGTATTTTTACGCATAATTTAAAAAAATATTAGAATTCGTCACTTCTTCTCTGTATAAACTATAAGTATGCGAAATTTCATACTCCTCCGTCCGCCCAATTTTCGTAAAAAGGGATCCAAAGTTTTCGCTTCACGTATTAATATATAGATAACACATTTGAACGCAATCTATAAAAAGGGGGAATATATACAACGTGGCCAGGATATCGATGCGCAAACTGTAACCATGAATTCAGCACATGTTGCTAGATTAGCGTAGGTCCTACGCTATGCTACGGCCGAAGGCTATATTACTCAGTTATGAAAAAAAAAATCTGTGGTTTCATAGAAAAGTGCAATCAATACATACGCGGTCAAAATGAGTGGAACAACGGTTAAAAAAAAAGTAACCGGTGATAAATTTCAACGCAGGGGTTTCTGAATCCATGGAAACAGGTTATACGTCGATACCTTGCTACCCTGTGTAAATACATCATATAAAAAATAAGTTTTTTTTTCTCTGGTGCATTCCATTTGCAATCGGTCGTCGGACCATAAGCAAATTCCTTTACAAAAAAGAAAGGTCAAATCATACATATTCCGCGTAGAACTTAGTATGTACGTACTACTACTTACTTAAGATACTGATGTTGATTACCTAAACCTTTACATGTCTTTCATATTTCTAGGGAGGAGCCCCACTGCCCATTAAGACGAATCCTCTGCCAATAGCTAATAAAGAAGAGTTAAGACTTCAGTTCCCTGTGTCTTCGGGCTCGCAACATAGAGAGAAGGCGACGGAATGGGTTCCCGTCTCACCGCCTAAGAAGGATATGGTAATATACATGTTTTATTCGTTATCATTTTTGTAAATCCCCATGGATGTCGGAATTTATCCACGGGAACGTGCTACCGAGAGAAAAATTAACCTCAACTTCATAAGCTATCTGCCAGTGAAAGTTCTGTCGAAATCGGTCCAGTCGTTTCGGATATTAGTCGGAACAAACAGACCGACAGACAATTTTTTACAAGATGTCCATTCCAGAAATCATCACCATCATCATCATCATTTCAGCCGAAAGACGTCCACTGCTGGACATAGGCCTCCCACAAGCCGCGTCACTTTGGCCGGTTCTGTGCTTCTGGCATCCAACGGATTCCTACTCCAGAAATGACGCGAAATTATAATAATACCAGTCTATCGTGTCGGTCCAAAGTTGGATCCAGCTTCCCTCCATTCCGTCCTTCATCAATAACTAAACAAAATTGAATTCTTTCTAATTTCAAAACTTTTATTGCAGCAAGTCGCAAAAGTGGGCTCAAGCAGCAGCAGTAGTAAATCAAAATCTTGTTCTGCCTCTACAACTAACACATGCACAGAAATTGCCAAGTAAGTGTATACTTTATGGCTACCAAAATAAGGTATTAAATAGGTTTTTTTGTAAAATAAACAATTGTACTAAATGATGACTTTCTGTTTTAGAATAACTGAAAGAACCCCAAGTCCACCTGCCTATATGAAAAGCTTTACGACGGGAGCCCGTAAGTTTCGTAATTAAATACATTATTAAAATACCAGAATATTATTATTTTTAGATCACAGAATCTACGCATTCTGAACATCAAAGTTAGTAACATAGAACAATAAATATTGCTGGAAAACGATTTTTATTTTCGTCGTGAAAATTTTGCTGTTTCGTCAGCTAACTTGCTTTGATCTTGCGGGCTACGGCAACGCACGCAGAACATTGTGCGTTTGGGTGTATGCAACTATAGAGGAGTTGTGGGGGGATTTAAAGTTATATTATAACATTTAAAACTGTCTTCGTGGAAAAAAATAACTCCATAACCAGATGGTTCCCAGGTATGGTGCAGAACAAAAATTTGATCACAATTCTGGGATGCACAAGTGACTTTCGACTTGTGTTCTTACATCTTCCTCGGCGCCATATTGTGATATTTTTCCTCATAGTCATTAATAATTGTGAATAAATTGATTTCACTCTCAAAGTACAAGAAAAACGTAATCTATAAATCTTCATTCTGAGCAGTGGTTCAGCTTGATAAATCCTCTGCTCTATCGTCGCGAAAAGACTGTGGAATACGTCGCGTTACCAGTCATCTCTACCTAACCTCTTTTTAAAATAAATTCATGATGTTTTATGTTTTCAGAGCTAAACTCCGTACCTGCGATACCTGCGTTACCGGCTCCAGGGCCACAAGCTTACCCCCCGGGGGTTGATGCACAGAAGATGGTTCAAATTGTTAGTACTTTACTATTCATACTACTTTCGCTTTACAAAAAAAATAAAATAAAGGGAATACACAACATATCTTTTGATAGTTATTATACTATCTCAAACTAGGGTAAGGAATGGATGATAATGGGTCCATTCTCCATTCTCTTAATAATGAAGTATCACAATCATTGATGTAATTCGTAAATAGATAGTTCATTGTTTATGTATTCGATCAAATTTGTTTAATGTTGCCAGTGTTACTCAGATGAATATTACGATAATATGGTAATTCCCTTACAGCAAGATGTAGCGACGCTCGTGTCTGCAAAGCTGTCAATAATTCGGAAAGAGCAAGAGGAGAGTGAACTTTATCCTACACATGGAGTAAGTTACATTATCAAACATTTTGAGTAATGCATAAGTATTTATAGTCCTGAAAACGAATTTCTATCAAGGAAGTTAGCGTAACATTACCTTTTTCAAAATTCCTTTTAGTTTATCTGGGTGTACTTTTGCTAAAGTTTAGATTTTGTGTTTTTATTTTAATAGTGTCTATATATTTTGTAGATATTCAACATTATGCGTAATAAATGGGGTTAAAATATTTACTATTGTTAGTAATATTATAATACCAGCCCGTTGTAGTCCCACTGCAAGGTAAAGGCCTTTTCTTATACTGAGAAGGCACAAGCATTGATCACCATGCTTGCTCAAGATTGGTTGGCAATTTCACTATAAATTCAGGTTTCCTCACATAATTCTTGTTCACCAATGTTGGTAATGTCCAAGATAAACTCAGCAAGTGAGGTTGAGGTCAGCTTCCAGGTCCAAATCAACTGAACTCCAGTATTTTACATGGTGCAGTTGCCTATCTGAGCTCCACAACCCAGTTACTGGATAATAATAATACGGCCCCCCGGCCCCTTGGTAAGACTGGTTGTCAGACTTTCGGGCTTTCGGGTCGCTAGCCGTAACTTCTCATGACAACATGTCAAAGATCTACAAATGACAACCGGGACCAACGGCTTAACGTGCTTTCCGAGCCACGGAAGAATGGGTCTCGAAATGTAACGAATGATCATTCATCCACGGATTGACCTCAGCAAGCGTAGTTTAACCTTCGATAGACTCGTGCGGCTGTTATTATTAAGCCAACAAACTCATACGAAAATACATATGAATTAATAAGTCACATTGGTACCTACTTGCCCGGCTTTGACCCTTAACCTTTTGAACGCCAGAGCAAAAACGCATCGGCGCCCCTTCCACGCCAAGCCACAAATCCAGCGAAAAAACCTACAAAAACATAGGGATTCCAACAACTTATCGACAAATTATCGATAGCCAATTAATCATTGCTTTTCGTTCCATATTTTTTAAATAAAATATAACTCGTTGCATTATTCTTTTATTTAATTTGACCCTATTTATTATCATACTATTATTAAACACCAGTTACAATATTCTAAACAACCTAAAAGCAGACAGAACTACAAACGAATAAATCAAAGAATAGGTACATCACTATTCTCGTTCGTGACGTAATCCGCTGTCGGGAAGACACGACTCTGGCGTGGCTGGCATGACTTTTGACAACTTCCTCGCATGCGAGTAGGGATGTGACATTGTGGGACATAATAAATAATCATCAAATAGTATTTAGGACAATTTAATCAATTTACTTATAATTATTACTCTGATTCTTCGTAACTTGGCAAACTTATGACATCCAAGTCCTTTTGCTGTCGCACATTTCTAATATCGTTTAGTAAATTGACATAAGTTACTGAACGTTTTTCTTCTGGCACTCGATCCAGTTCAAAAGTGACGAGTCTTCTGAACGCCGCATTTCGTGGGTTATCTACCCACGGAATGCGGCGTTCCGTTGGACTTAATTGTCTTGGTAAATTCCAACGGAGGTAAATTAGAGACGTCACACCTTAATTCATTTGCGTCCCATATGCTCCGTTGATACATGATTGCACTCCTTATATCTTCTGAAGAAACTTGTGTTTCTTTTGTTCGTTTGGAAGAAAAGAAAGAAGTCGTAAAAAAGACTTACATCACTCAAAAAACTTGGTGAGGAAGGTCCGACTATATCCTTAGGAGAAGACATAATTATCACTAGTATACGAATATTGTAATTATGAAAACTACCCGTTATATTACTTTATGATGAAATTATTATAGTAAATATTATGCATTACGAATATTCAGATTCGAATAGTTGTCATTAAAAAATAATTGTCGAAGTAATAGTAAGCTACTGTCAATAGAATATTTCATAATTTATATACCTTACTTACCCATCACTAGCTGTCGTGTCTTGCCGACTGTGGCGTGGGGAAGAACACGTTTTTACGTATTTCGATTAGCAATTTTTGATCATTGTTTTTTCTAGTGAAATGTAACTAATGGATATATATTTGTGCCATTTTACAATATTTCATTAATGTAGCTTTAAATGATAGGAAAAAGAAACACAGAAAACTTAAATTACTATATTTATTTTGTACCCAAAAAATGTCGATTTCTTGTCTATAGACGACGGTGGCGCGTTGGGCACGTTTTCATTTGTCGGCTATATACGACTGTGGCGTTCAAAAGGTTAACCAAGAGCCATGAAGACACATATTGCAATTTTTATTTAACTTTATATTATTTTACTAATTGTTTTTAATAACCCTATTTTCCTAATATAGGTAATGTTTTCACAGTTTGGTTGGTCGGCGGGGTCTGCGAGTGAGTCATCTCTGGGTCAGTTCACCGGAACGACAGGTGCCCAAATATTGACGCCAAGGGAACTAGCTAGCGGAACACAAGCTTGGGCCAAAAAGGTACTCATTATATACTTCTGAATATATGGATATCTTATTGCTGCCTTTTTATATGACTTCAGTGAGATTGTTCTTTCATTTTCACTAATTAATTGGTATTTGATTAGAATGTTACAACTATGAGTAGCGTAGATTATAACACTCGAATCAAAATTCAAAAATCTGATAGTTGAAATGTAAAAATAAACGTTGCGTTTACCATAACCGCATTTCGTAGAACCAATTCTGTTGTCTTTCAAAAACAACATTGCGGAGATTTAAATTAAATAATTAAATCCACTCTAAAAATATTTGTGTAACAATCAATATTAACGTGTTTATTCAAATCTACAATAATTATTCAGAAAAATATTGATATTTTGTGGCGTGTGATTATGAAAGAACAATACGCTTGTATGGACGAACCATAAAATTTGCGCTAAAGTATCAAACGAAACCTAGTAATAGAGCTCAGCTGTCTTATTGTGTACTATGTATAGTGTTTAATCTTGTTTATTATAATATGTATTTTGAAACTGGGTTTGTTTGAGACATCATTTTTGAAGAATAATTTTAAAGGCTATTCCCAAAAATATGACTAACTCATACATCACCTCACCTCATATTCTATATTTATAATAATACGTCTATTCAATGAGTAAAAGTAGTGCAGTACTGGCAAATATTCTGAAATAAAATCACAGAAGACCGTCTAAGCTGTGCTTGTCATTTTCAGTATTTGATACTAAAAGGCTAAACTGGTAAGTACGAATGTAAATTACTAGTTTAACTGGTAAGTAAAACAATAGTAGATTTCAACCACTTGAATTGCCTTTATAAGTAAAGTAAGATAAAACAAATACGGCATTATTTATGCCTTTAAAAAATGGCTCAGAATAGTGAACAAATGGAGATTTCATAATTTGGTGGAGTACTCGTATGATGTGGGTCTCTGTTTTCTCATAACGATTTTGCAAAATGAAAACACATTATCATTTCATTTATAAACTATTCCTTGGAAAAAAAACCTACCCTAGCCATACGATAAGTTAATAACAAAATTTAACTCCATACAGCTTACCAATATTGACAGACGGTGAGCCAAGGGTTTCGTTCAATACTTTAATAGTGTGGCAATAACTTTTCTTTCAGCTGATCGCTTCGCCGGTCGGGATCGCCGGTCCCAGCGCGTTCTACCGTGCGGTCAGAACTTATAATACTTATTGTATTATACTTTCTGACCTTTTTCAAATATTACTGTGATGGTTGCAACAACTTATTTTTTACTGTTTTATCTTTATATCACTCTTTTTGTAAACAAAGCAATATTGTAGCACAGTTTTTACGTGTATGTAATTTATTTATATGATTCACTAAAGCTTTGAAAATGCTTGCCTTAGTGGTTATTTTATAAGAACGTACTTAAGTCCACCAATGAAATTGGGGCTTCTGATTAAAACCGATGCCAGAAACAGGAAAATGGTTTTTTCATTATTTAAATCATGCTAGGAAATTCTGAAGAGATTTCAAATGTCAAGATTTTTTTGCTAAATTTCCGAATTTAAACTATACCCTTATATTTTACCCTGCGTTTAATTATATCTATTTTATGCATAATGTATTGCCTATCTTGTAAAAAAAAATACCTATTTTTATGTATGACCTCACACAACTTTGAATGCAAAATATATGCCCCAACACAACCATACTTTGGTAACTTACTGGGGCTGCCTCCTTTTATATTATAAATGCAATGTTTGAGATGAAATAAAAACTTTTTATTTTTTATTTAATTTATCTAAAATATTGCATCATATTTTAATCAAGTTTCGAATAGAAAGTATTGTATTGTTATTAACATTTTGAACTATTGTATTTAATGTGTAACCTCAGTATGTATTATTCGAATTATTCGTTGCTGCAACCATCAAGTTCGTTGTATTCCTTGTTTGTGTAACGAGGGAACTTTGTAGTTCCCTCGTCACACCGCACTACTCTTCTAATGTGATGGTAATTCTCATGCCTCTCCCATTTGGCATGTCAATCATCATTACCAAAGATTGCGTACAGATATTCAGTTTTCCCCTTGGTTTATGACTGACTTATTTATTTTCAAGTTATCCTTTTGTTACATTATTATTATTTTACACAATGGAAAATGATGTTTACTATTTTTTAAGCAGTATACTTATTAAATAGTAATATTCCATAAATGCAGACATTTCACCGTTCATAGTTCTTTTTTTCTTTTTTTTTGTCTTTGTCTGAAATTGTGAAAAATATTTTTAGGTCGCGAATTTTTTGTGAGCTTGAATATGTAGACGGATAAGAAATAAAGTACTTTTTAGTCAGTCTCCAAATACTTACGGCCATCGATTCTTTGAGCTATCTTGGAATGTTCGAAAACAGCTTTAACCGAAACATTTGTGCAAAGCTATGTGCGAAGTTTTGCACAACATACAAACATAACGAAAACGGCTGCTCGAAATATTTTCCAATGCATTTACAAATGTTCATACACATGCTAACCCTGAATTATACAGCGTTGGATGGCTCAAAGAAAAGTATGGCTGAAATGGGGAATTCATGAATATTTGTTACAGCTTTTAAGTGATAAGGAGATGCGTGCACTTCGATGTCTACGATGATAGGTGCTAACCTTACAATGTATTCAAAGAGGTAAGTATAATGCGGGAAGGGGTGCAATGTTACTCAAACAAAAATGAACTTTATTTGTGGTGCAAACTGAGTGGAGAATCGCAAAGTGATAAATTACTTGCAATGTCAGAATATGGATTTGATTGAACAATATTTAAAACTGTTAGAACTATGATTATTTTCAGCCTAAAGATTTATATCTCTATATTCCAAGACTTCTCATTCTAAGCAGACCAAACGGGAATTCAGTTTTCCTTGATATACTAAAAATGGATTAAATTACCTATAAATTCAAATATCTTTCACACCAAAAATTTATACAACTCACAAATGTCAATACATTCTCTAACTTGATGTACTATGTGTAGGACCAACTAGTGCGAGCCGCGCCCGTAGAAGGGGGCATGGGCATGCACTTACTCCAGAAAATGGGCTGGACACCCGGCCAAGGGTTGGGTAAGGAAGGTACTGGGACACTCCAGCCATTACTCTTGGAAGTCAAGCTGGACACTAGAGGCTTACAGGCCAAGGAAGAGGCCAGTAGCAGTAGACGCAGCAGAGGTGTAAGTTACATTTTTATATATTTTTGTTTTCAATTACTTTGAAAACTTACTTCTCTTGACGAAACATTAACTTTTTTTGCACGTTATCCTTGTATTATTTTATTGTTCCTTTTATAGTTCAACTTGTCCACCGTCATCCGCACATACATACATCCATCTTAATTTGTTTTTAAATAAATATTTTAAAACTTTTCCTTACAGATGAAACCCCAGCGGCCCGGTCGCATCCGAGGCCCTGCACCACTCGTCGCCGGCGGCAAACACCCAGTATCATTACTCGGAGAATATTGTTCCAAACAGAAACTAGGCCCCCCTGAATATAGCCTATGTTTCGAATGTGGTCCCGATCACAAAAAGAACTTTCTGTTCAAGGTCTGCGTACGTTGATATTTTTTTATTGATTTTTTTATTTTATAAGTTTACTTTTATAACAAAGTTCACAATCTCTTCTCAGCGACAATCCTTTAACGTTCAACGTTCTTGATAGCTGGACTACACAATACCACAAGGAGTATCATATAGCCCAACTTTTAAAAACATTCGCATTCTAATCTGAATCTGTCAAGTATACCTCTAATTGACCTGCATTTTGACATTGATTGTCGCCAAGATGGGATTGCTAATAGACTGTGAACCACTTTAATTTCGGGAATTGGCCTTCTGATAGACAGTTCTCCCAGATAAAATACTGATATTCAGCTGGATCCGGATAAGGTAAGTCTACCCTAACACAAGCGGATCCAGACCCAAAAACGAACTAAGTGGAATAAATAACTAATACGATAACGTTTTAATAGCATTCGTTTCATTTCTGCACATTTCGATTTCATTTGATTTTGCTGGTTGAAGAAATTTGTTACAAAAAGATAGTCTGATTGACGGCCTTAATGCATATTCATTAAGAAATTGCTTCAATGATGAACGCTGAAGATGCAGCTATTGGATATCTTCAGCAGGAGTAATAGCATAAATACTAACGTGCAAAGTGGTGCGGCCAGTTCGTAGTAGGGCCCAGAGGTCTTAAAAGCCAACTAGCCTAGACTTAGTAATACCTACTATGAATGGTAAAACTTATCAAACCAATCCGAGGGTGCCAATTCTTTTTGTGTTTATTCTAGAAGAAATCTCACTTACTTCTTTACCTTGTTGAGAATTCAAGCTGTTTGGTAAGAAAATATATCGCGATATTAGAAGACGACGCGTTTCGAACTTACGTTCCGTTCCACCAGAAAAACATAACATAAAATAAGTAATGCGTAAATTTAATACAGATTGTTACAATCTATATTTTATTAATATAATAGTTTTAAATTACATGCATATTCCCTATTATGATTATTCTACACTAGCTTTTGCCAGCGGCTTCGCCCGCGTGGAGGTCGGAAATTATCCCGCGGGAACATACTACCAGGATAAAAAGTACCCTATGTGTTACTCCAGGTTATAAACTATCTGTGTGCCAAATTTCATCTAAATAGGGTCAGTAGTTTATGCGTGAAAGAGGAACAAACATCCATAAATACAAACATTCGCGTTTATAATATTAGTAGGATAAGTCCGTCGATCATGGAGAGTTTCTTGAGCGACGTATATAGAAAAGTCTATATAAATAGTCATAACAAACCCTAACCTAAACAAGGAGCTAAAGTTATCGTCGCTCCGTTCACTGTTGCATTCTACGTTCTCAAACTAGTCGCAGAATCTGACCCATGTGTTCATCCCAGAAATAAATCATGGATCCGCTCTTGCCAAAATAGTTCAACAAATTCTAGGCAGATGATGAACTTTATGTATCTATAAAACGCGAGGTATGCTCGGTACGAGAGTATTGCCATTTATTGGATGCCAGCCAAAGCATTGATATAGGCATTTTTGGGGTTCGGCAAAAACGATCCTAAATGGTCATTCAAAATGAAAAACGACTAGAGAAACCTAAAAAATATTTTCAAAGACCTTTTCAATGATACCCCACTTGTAGTGTTGGGATTTTATCCGGATAAATACTCAAAATGGATAAATACTCGATAAATATCCATTTTTACTGAGTATTTATCCAAAACAGCGGATAAATACTATTTTAAGTTTTCGTAACGTAATTTTTTCATTTTTACTAACAAAAGGATTAAAATTCATGAAAAACAGACAATGCAGATTGGTATCGTACCTTATTAATCATTTTAACAATTACAAAACGCCGATATTGACAATAATTTCATTCAATTATGAATACAGTTCGTCAATCACTGTCAACGTTAGATAAAATTATACATTCGTGCATCGGTTTTTCACATACATACATGAACTCATGCCTTTCTTCCATGGGGGTAGGCAGAAACTATTTAAGTAACGCTTAAATTATTGTAATAATAAAAAAAACTGTTCTCCCTTGTTTGATAGAACAACGTTTGATATAATATTACTAAATCGAACAACGTTTAAGAAAATCATCACTTTTTATAATATCGTTTGACAGAATTTCAGTTCATCGAATATTTATTTGCTATAACAACATTTGCGCTAATGATCAAAAGGTATAATGTTCATTTGATGTAATGTTCAGATGGTATAACCATTTTTTTCTTCACTTTATACCCTATACACCTGCCACCCTCAACTATTGTTACCAGGAGAAACTGGATGAAATCTGGACTTTAGGGCACCCCGACTCGGATAGGTTAGGTTAGAAGGGGATGGCGGGGTCGTGTGAGCGAGCGAAGCGAGCGAATAGACCCCGCCATCCCCTTCGTGGTTATTTTTTTATAAACCACCCAGAAGTAGGAGCCCCGCGAAGCGGGGCTCCGCCGACCAAGCCCACCCTCGACTATGCATAGAATATTCGATACGATCTTTCGACTAAATCATTATTAGTGTAGTGAAACATTAGTTTAAATAAAATTAGTGCATTTGAAAATTCGGCGAAATGAAATTAGTTCAAATAAATAATTACGCTAAATAAAAATTTACCAATGAATTATTCGGTCAAATGAATAATTCTTCGAAATGACTTTAGTAATATTATATCAAACGTTGTTCTATCAAACAAGGGTGAACCAAAAAAAACTACCTCGAGAAAGTCGTGAAAGATAAACAAATCAAATATCTTGACTTGGCTCGCGAGGTTCCTGACATTGTAGGATATGGATTCAGCGAGAAATGTGCAGTTTTGAAACCAGTGGGTATGTAATTATTTACCATAAATAAAGCGCCTGCCTGAATGCAAACCCACGGTCTACAAGTTGTAAGTCGGGGCTGATACCACCGGGCCACCACTTCTATCGCCAATATGAAAGGCGTGTCAGACTTTTACTGACTAAAACCCACCCCAAAGGGTATTCCTTTAGTTGCCTGTGCCAGGGTACCTCTTTTAAACAGATCCGCACCCTGGCAGGCATCGGTCCTCGTGGACCCCTTCAATATGTAAATACATCTCTTTGAGGCGCGCGTGGAACACAACGCGCCGTCGACACGCGCCTGTTCTTTACCGTGGCGAGCAATGGGTGGCTCGCCGCCCACAAGCCCGTGCCCACGGTGACCGATAGTCCACATTGAACTCCCGACCCCCGGGGCGTCTCCTCCGACGGTGGCTAGGGGCATGAGGGCGCACAGCCTGGTGGATAGATGCACACAAGCAGATAGGTGGATAAATTTAACGGCAGACGTTCACTATTTTTTGCCACTGCTGGGAGAATTTGACTTTTGGCTTTATTATCAAGAATCGCAATAGTAGGTGAAAATAAAGTCCATTTTGCGTTGAATTCATATCCTTAAATATTATAAACACTAGAAGGGCATTGCATTTGTTGGACTAAATACAGATATGCCTAATCCCAAAAGTTATCATCAAGCAAAGCTGCTTGTGGCATTTGTCTTGACGATATATTTTTCTTTTGCTAACGCTGAGAGAGTTTTTATTTTATTTTTCATACCCCTTAGTGATCGTAGATAGCTGCCCTATCTTGTGCAGCATGGCAGGTTAAACTTTTCTCCCGTTACCTTTTGTTTTACGATTTGTTGTCGCTTTGATCGTGGTTTTTGGGTTCAGTTCTTGTGATTTTTTGACTGTCTTATAAATCGATGAACGCTAGCTGCACGCACGGAAAAGCATGACTCATTGTCACGTTCTGCCTGAACCGAGCGCGCAAGCGAGAGCGCGAAAGAAGCGATAGCGAGGCACGATTGGCCTAAGCGTTCGACTTGTGAAATCTATCTCTCTTCCATTCCATCGGCCAATGCGTCCAAGTCGAAGAAACTTAGACATTATCACGTAAAATTATCGTCCGTAAACCGACTTTATAACATAGAACCAATGGTTTTTTAAAGATTTTATCATATCTGCATAGTTTATAAAATTTTGAAACTACCGCATTTCAGTGCACCATGTGCCAGTAAATTAATAGTGTGTGCTGCACAGTTTAAAGGCTCAACACCTTTAACTAATTGAAAAGCCCTTTGCATGTTTATAGCGTTGGCAAACAACAACAATAAACTTGTCTTCGCAGCATTTTTTTTTTACTTTTAGAAGCTCTTCACGGAGATATTCAATTATGTGGCTATTCTCTACACTCTCAACAAAGAAAGATTCTAAATTTGTATCTAAAGAGCATGCTCTATTAGAGACGTTTCGGTTTCTGACGCAATTACAGCCCTGGCAATTGACATTAGAACTAAATAATGTAATAACGTAGTATTTTGAAAAGCCTAAATAACAATAAAAGTCATTAACATTTTAAAATAATCATCCGATGCGCAAAAAAGATATTTATCCATCATTTTGAGTATTTATCCGATAAAAATGAGTAAAAACGAGTATTTATCCGTTTCGGATAAAAACTCGAGTATTTATCCTCCGAGTATTTATCCACTGCCCATCACTACCCACTTGACATAGTTCATCGACTTTCTTTTTTTTCTCAAACAATCATACATAATTAGGCTGATAAACACATTTCCCTCCGTTGCGTCGCGCAGTCGGGTAAAAAGATTTTGTTATTTCCAACCGAAAATATCCCATACTTAACTCAAAAACTGTTGTTTGTAAAATACCAGAAATAAACTACAAAATCAACACTGCACATGAGTTAATATTCATCAGAATTTCAAAAACCTTCACTGAGGCGACGTACGACGACTGTACGACTTTACGACGGGCTTTTGGCTATTTCTTTTTCCTATATTATTTAGTCCTTACCGCTGGCTTTCACGTCACTCCATAATATATTCAGCGCTCCTACGTCAGTGTCTAAAAGTCAGTTGGACTTTGGAATCGGTGATTGATTCTGCATTGTCATCACAACTCAGTTAGTCACGGCATCTAGAGTGCAAAGTTCTATTAATGACTCGGTATAGCCAAAATAGTAATGCTCAATTATTTCAATTAACACTACAAGCAACCAGTGTGAATTAATTTTCATTCGTGTTCACGAATGAAAATACGGGAAATGTCCTTCTGACGTGATGCTATCATCATCAATTCAGCTGAAAAACGTCTCCCATGCACCGCCATTTCGACCGGTTCTGTGCTTCTCATACCCAGCGGATTCCGGCGGCCTTCACCAGGTTATCGGTCCTTTTGACAGGCCTGTTGGTCTAGTCGTTAGTGACCCTGACTGCTATGCCGGAGGTCGTGGGTTCGATTCCCACCCAGGACAAATGTTTGTGTGATGAGCACGATCATTTGTTCTGTGTCTGGGTGTAATTTATCTATAATATGTATGTATTTAGTAATATATAAGTATTATTATCAGTTGTCTAGTACCCATAACACAAGCTCTGCTTAGCTTGGGACTAAATGGCGTTGTGTGATAGTTGTGGAATATTATTATTATTACCTTGCGGGAGGCCTCCCAACTCTACGTCTTTAGATACGCGGTTACGAGCAATGTGCCTTCCCACAGTCACTTCAGTTTGAAATTCATCGGGCAATGTCGGTTACCTTGATTCTCCTACGGAATTCTCTTCATTTCTGCAAGCATAGACCTCTCCATTGCTCTTAGGATGATTTTCAGCCTCCTAATGAGTCCCATTGTTAGCGACCACGTTTCAGGGTCATAGGTCATCACTGGCAACACACACTGGTCAAAGACTCGTCTTGAGACACTGCAGTATATGGGACGACACGATATTGCATAGCTTCTCGAACGCTGCCGAATGATGCTGTTACGATTAATTTTAAAATTAAATATTTTTCTACAGGTAAAAGTAGCAGGAACAGAATACCGGCCAGCAGTAGCCAGCGCTAACAAGAAGCAAGCGAAAGCAGACGCCGCGCAACTGGCACTACAGAAATTAGGCATAGTGATATAACCCGTAACACGTAGGATCTAATTGTATACGACTGTTTATACAACTCCATTGTTTTACTTGATTAGTACATCATAGTAAAACGTTTGTTTGAATAAAATGCCTTTAGGTTATTATGTTGTTTTATTTTACTGTATTTCTTGATGTTCTAAAAATTGAGCAATGGCAATCAAAACAAGATAATTATGTAATGCCAAACGCACTTTACAGCAGCCGCATCGGGCAACAGTGAAACGCATTTATATGTACAATTGCCAGCACATAGGTAAAGCTACTAAAGTCTGTCAAATTTCTTTTATAGGTTTTCAACTTTATCGCTAAAGCATTAGGTTCAAGATGGATTGGGAAAATTTGACAGTTCGAGTTCAGCTTGATCTGCTGGCGTCTGTACAAGAAATTGCTTAGCCCGCTTGTAGTGTACATACGTTGGTTCATACAAGATGGACAAAAGTGATCAAGGACAGTTTTTCCAATGCGGTGCGGACCGGCCCAATCGGCAGACTTGAGCCGGTCCGCATACCTAGTGCTGTTGTTTAGTAATAATAGCTGACGCATCAGCAATTACTAAACAACAACACTAGGTAGGTACCTATAAAAATACTACTCCTACAAAATTATGTTTGGTTGAAGTATGATTAATAATGACTTGCTAAACATTTCTATGTCAACTAGATAACAAATATCAATTTGTAAGAGAGATACCTGTGTCAAGTGCTGTTACTGACTGATAATGCTCATGAAATTGAGTTTGGCCTCCCAATCTGATACCAAACTGAATTGACAAGCTTACGAATCCTAAAGTAAACCGGGCATAAATCTTAAATTCTTTCCCTGGCCGGTAGTGCGCAGCCTAAACTGCAGTGCCTAGAAAAAATAAATCTGTACTTATGAAGGTGAGCACTAAAGCATTTTTGAAACTTCATTCCTAAAGGGGTTAAATAGGAGATAAAAGTTGGTATGGAAATTCTAGATTTTGCCGAGGCGAAATTGTAATGCACACACTTTTAGAAAAATTACTTCGTCAATATAATCTGTGCTATTTCCCTACCATTACACTTTTCAGGGCAGATGATATGCCCAGTTTCCCTTCTTTGAGTAGTGTTATGTACCAAATAAATGTTGGGATAAAAATAAGTAACAAACCAGAAATACTTCATAATCAGATTTATTTAATAACTATTTTTGACAACATTACTACAACTATTCAGGACATTTACTACAACATTTTAATTTAAAATCATGAGAGATCTGTATCTCTGAATATCTATGATGTAATATGTTTGTGCATACAAGATCAAAGTCCAAAAAATATTGAAAACACAACGCTAACTAATTCCAAACGATTTCTAGTGAAAATTGGATCAATGGAATAAAATTTAATAGCATAGGTCCTTTTCCTTCTCAGTACCTACAATTACTTCTAATAATGTAATAGATACTCGTCCGTCTCCTTAGGTTTCCTAATAAATCACAGATCTGTTCCAAACGCCTTCCACTGTCATCCTTTACTGCTTTTCGCCTGATTGTTGTTTGATCCTGTAGTCTGACAGAGCTGCTTTTATAGCATCTTCAGCAAGCACTAGAAATAAAAATAACCATTATATTAAGCAATTCAGTACAGTTTATTACTATTAAAGTATATGAAGTAATAACTAGGCAACTTGTAATCCATTCCAAATCTTTAGGTATATTAAAAAAAACTGCAAATGTGTTTATGAAAATCTTATCTGAAACCACTTGTTAGGTCAAGATAATAAAATACAATGTCAAACTTTATGGATGTATATATCTAAAAAAAATATCTACATCACAATAATATCAAATCAGCTCTATCAATAGTCATAAATGAAGAATGGGAGAATTATCTTCAGATGGATAGAGATGGTCATTGTGATAGCCATTTGCGTATGATGGTTGCCATTGAAAAAGCATCTTAAGGAAAGTGGACCTGCTTTTTAGTATCACTTACTAGAGCAATGCAGCTTGACTGGCGGCAATGAGAGCTCCTTAGCAATGTCTGTGTTCTTCAGCGACAAAGCTTCATCAACTGTCTTTCCCTTCACCCACTCCGTTGCCAGTGAGCTGGAAGCGATTGCAGATCCACATCCGAAAGTCTTGAACTTAGCATCAATTATCTTGCCATTATCGTCCACCCTGATCTGCAGCTTCATCACGTCACCACATGCTGGAGCACCAACAAGTCCTGTGCCAACATTTTTATCCTTCTTGTCAAGGGAACCAACATTGCGGGGGTTCTCATAGTGATCAATGACCTGAAATAACAGTTGGCATAAAAATTTTAATTATTTTTTGTTAAATTCAGTTCAATTACAGACAATAGTAGGGACAGCCACTATTAGCTCAGTTGGAGATTCATTTCATTTGTGTTTGTTTTGAATTTTTGCATGTTTAATTTGATTTTAATAAATTGTTCATTGAAAAATAAAATTTTAAGATTTAAAAGAGCAGATGAGCATTTAGATTGTTTTAATGTACTAATCAAAACTCATTTAAATGTAAACAAATTAAAAATAAATTGATAACGAGTACAACGCATATTGCACTGAACTAGATTCGAATCAATTAGTTTGAAATGAAAATCAATACTTCTTACACTGAAAACTGAAAATATTACTTAATATTTTATCATCGGTCAAGGTTATTGGTGAAATTACGTAGTTCCCTAGTGAAATCGATAATCCTTGACATTGCATGAAAGAACTTACATTAGCATGGTAAGATGAGGTTTGGATTAAGTTGGGACTGCTGAAACTTTTCAGGCAAACGCATCTACGTATATTTGTCACCAGAAACGCCATCATTATTCGATTATATTTATGAAATATTAACAATTACTAGCTCGTATCCACCACAAACACTGCACATTTGATTTACGTCTTGGGAAATAAATTCTATCTGACTGGCTGGACTAGTTCTTTGACGTTAGTATTGTCTGTGGGCTGGCAATGGCAAGAACAATCTGAACCATCAAATACCAGTAAAGGACTTGTAATGAAGTTGAGATTTTTCTCGAAAGCAGTATCAATCGTCTGTACCAATTCCCTCTAGTAGCGATCTTGATATAATATATTCAAAATTAGTACAAACCAACCAGTAAACATTTATTTATTTCGTTTATTTCCTTAATAAGTTAATTGAAAATTCTCGTATCAACATTTTCGAACGCACTGTAATTGACATATACGGTTGCGTTCGAATCGCTTGTCACATTAGATTTGAACTTGATTTGAAGATGAAAGTAAACGGAGTAGACGGTGTAGTAAACGGTGTAAATAAAAATTAAGAATCTTATGAGTATTGATGACAAGTAATTTACATTTGGGAGTTCCATTGTTATAAAAAGCCTGGTCTTTTATTGATAATTGTGCAATATTTAGCCCCAATTCATCATAAAGTCGAAATAAGTGTAGTGTTCGAACGTGAGCCATATTTAAATAGGATCTATTTTGTTGCGAACATGTAGCTTTAAATTAGTCCATAAATAATTTAACTCAGATCCAGCCAGTCCCTTGCTGCCCCCCCTATCAGCGATTGCCTAAGCCGAGGTTCGTACCCCCCTCGGGGTAACCCTTAGAGCTTTCGCTTTAGTTTTTAAGTATAATAAGCCCCGGCTGGAGGCCTAAAAAGGTAACTTTTTAGAACTCGCCGGGCCCCAATCCGTTTAAGTAGTCACAATCTTTTCAGGATTAACTACGAGATGCCCCACAAAAAAAAAAAAAAAAAAAAAAAAGTTGCGAACATGACAATCAGTTTTAGAGCGATTTCGAGGCTTGTGGCGCCTATAGTCGGAAACGTTTTTTGTTTATCTCGAGCCCAGTTAAGTGCAGTGTAAGTGAAAAATTCAATAAAAAACTTAAATTCACTGTTTGATTTTGATAGGTGTTACGCAATATGTAATACATCCCAAGACTGGCTGTATTCGTTTTGTGTACATCACTAATCTGTCAAAAATGATTTTGAATGATTCCTATAGAAGGATGGAATTTGGAATCAACAAGCCGGTTTAGAGTTGTTACATAGTAATCTTACGATTTCCAGGAAAATGAGTGCTAATCCCGATTACAAATCTGCGACATCGATCCACGAATTCACAGTGAAGAACATTAAGGGTGAAGATGTAAAACTGGATGTGTATAAAGGTCATGTTTGCATCATTGTGAATGTGGCCTCACAGTGCGGTCTTACCGCTAATAATTACAAGCAATTGAATGAATTGTACGAGAAATATGCTGAGGAGAAAGGTAGGTTATTCTGATAAGAAATCAACAACAGTTATCGCCAATATTTTACCCGTTCTGTAAGTAAGCGATACCTGGGACCGCGCCCCTCTGTGAACACCCGCGCACGTCTTATTACGCCACTTATTAGTTAATTTACGTAGGTATGTGCAAAATAACTGCGCCACAAGGGCAGGGCATCTTTAAAGATTGGCGAGAGTTGTTAGATAGACAGCATGTTAATATACCTATTTGTTATCTAGGTACAACAACATTATCTATTTTTAGGTCTGCGTATTCTCGCGTTCCCCTGCAATCAGTTTGCTGGTCAGGAGCCAGGTAACCCTGAAGAGATTGTCTGCTTCGCCGCAGACAGAAAAGTGAAGTTTGATCTGTTTGAGAAGGTTGACGTAAATGGAGACAATGCCAGCCCATTGTGGAAGTTCCTGAAGGTAAAGGTTCTGTATATTATTTTATATTTCAGAGTGTATTTGACTTGTGTTAACATACATAATCAGCCTGGACAAAACTAGTATCATAGACTGGCTTACTTTCAAACTACTGCATGGATGGGTAGTTTATTATCCTATCTACCTACTTTTCCAGATACCCTCTTTTGGTAGAGAAGCTTAACTATAGAGATAGGATTTAATTGCATGGCATGGATAAAAATAATAATAAGCATCAATGTTGAACTTATTGTATTTGCTTTTTAACAGTAAAAACTTAGTATGTATATTAAATTCATTTTCCAAAAAAAAAACAGTCACATAAGTACACAATTTTATTATTTACTAGCTTCTGCCCGCGACTTCGTCCGCGTCAAATTTTTGCTCCCCTGACCCTTCCCGTCGCATCGATTTGCCTGCTAGTTTTCGTCCATTTTTCGTTGCTGCTCGCACCTTTTGAGTTATAGTGAGTCAACCTTAAAAGATAGACATATGCTCTCGCGGACTTTTTTTTAGAACTTTTTAATAGGAACAATTCCGTTATACATGATTTTTGCGTTACTTTAACCGTTTACGTAGCGCACGCAACGGAAACTCTCAAAAGGAATAAATTTTCCCCGTTTTTGCAACATTTTTCATTACTGCTCCGCTCCTCTTAGTTGTAGCGTGATGTTATATAGCCTATAGCCTCCCTCGATAAATAGGCTACCTAACACAAAAAGAATTTTCAATTCAGACCAGTAGTTCCTGAGATTAGCGCGTTCAATCAAACAAACAAACTCTTCAGCTTTATAATATTAGTATAGATTATGCTAAAATATTGATGATTTTAAAGTCTTTCATGTTTGTTTTTAAACATAAGAATCTAAATAATTTGTATATATATGTTTAAGCATGTTATTTGAATACATTTTAAAGATTAGGGCTATGCCATTCGATAAAAAAAAAAACAAGCCTTCTCCAAATTAATATTTAGATTCTCTAACAAACTAAATAATGCCAAAGGAATTAGAGATTTTTGTGACATTCATTCGAAAATCTAAGAAAACTAGAAACCAAGCCTACTGAAATAATCATATTTATACATAATGTAACAAAAAAATAAAATTGAAGTGTATGTTTGTTATGTCGAAATAAAAGCTTTACTTATTGCATATGAAAGTTAATTATAACAAATGATGGTAATTATAACAAAAAAATGACTTGTAAATTTGCTGTCTATATGTTTGTTCTTTCTAATTTACAAAATAGCTGGATCAATTTTGATGCAACTCACTGGCAGATAGCTAATGTTATACGGAATAATATAGGATACTAATACTCGGGTTGCACATTCCCATGGGTTAATTTATGATATGCACACGGGCGAACCTGTGGGCTAGTATCTAATAAAGTGTGGAGCATTCTAGAGTTCAGTTTTGTTTAGAAAGAATTTTAATCTAATCTTATTTGCTTTTTACTAAAACATGAAAGAATTTTATCTAGTCAACAAAATCATTATTGATTTGTTGATGACAGACAGAGTCAACATACAAATCAGAATATATTTTATAGAATTATGTGTCATGGGAGCAAAACAATCAAGTTTGTTATAAAAAAAAAAACTTTAAAACAAGTTGTGAAAAATTTTAAACATTTTTTTTTTAAGTTAACCATGAAAAATTTTTATCTGGTCAACAACATAATCAAAGATGTATTTTTGTTGAAAAGAATCAAAGTACAAATCAGAAAATATACAAAATTATGTATTGTGGGAGCAAAACAAATTATGCTCATTACAAAAACGAAAACTTGCATGTTAGTAGCAAAAGTTGCTGAGTAATGATAATGAGTTTTTATCACAATTAGTGTGTGTAGGTGTAGGTACAATGTATGTGGCAAACCACACATGTATTGAAGGACAACCGTGAATAATCTATTTGTGATAAGGTGAAAATCAATAGACCTGCTCTATTATTCATAAATCTGTGGAAATGGCCTTAAAATGGTCATATGCTAGTAATTATGTGAAATGGTTTTATGAAGGCAGTAGTTCTAATAGAATTTTCCATGTGAAATCAATAATAAATAGATTATCGATATTGTATAATTTAAGGTTATTTTATATTCATGTGTTATAGACGTAAACCATCCAGATAAAATCGCTAAATGATGGTATAAAAACCATGTCTAAATCTAGTGTGTATAAGAACAACGCGGTCATACAGAAACACACGACGTACCTACTTCTATGTTTTTTTTGTAATAGCCAATAGGATAACATTCTAAATCATAAAGATTAGAACCTTATCACTGGGTACGTATATAGGTACTAGGCTGCTAATGATTTGGAATATATATATCAGTAATAGATATCGAATTGGGCTGGACAAATCTGACGTATGTCAGACGATCAATGGGCCAAACTTACGACCCAATGGGTCCCCCTTAATTGCAAACGACATCACGGAAGGCCCAGACGGAGATAGCAAGATGAGCTGGAGTTTAAAAAAAAAAATTAACCTTTGGTAGCTCTGGACAGAGAGAGGTTGAAAGAGAGAAATCATCAAAGTCTTCGTCCAGCAGTGCGACATCGAAGGGTAATAAAAAAAAAAAAAAAATAGGTATTGAAAATGCAATTAAAACGATTTAGGTGACCCGGCGACACATACGCGCTTGGACGGTTAGCCCACGAGCTCACGGACGTAGAAATACCGCAGTGTGATTTTATGACACACTACACACACACACACTTTTTGTGTGTGTGACTTTTATCTCTGTGTTGCTGTTGACCCGAGCATTAAGAATCCACCAGAGCGCAACCCAGAGCTTCAAACACAATACACTATTGAATTTCAACTTTCGACGCCAAGCAGTAGGTAATTTTTTTCTCGTGCACTCACTGCAGAAAAAAATTACTGCGCCATTCAACTCAAATAAACTAGTATCGTTTACCTATTTATAATTATTACTTACCAAGCCATGTGCCCGATAAGATTTCTAGGCAAACAATGGTACCGATTCCTTTGTTCACAAACTAAACTAAATTTAAGTTCAGTGCATCTTTTTCTTTGTATTTCATTAAGAAGAGGACAAAAGAAAAATGTTAGTTTAGTCCTGTCTAATTAATCAGCGCCTGTCACTTCTCCATACAAGTTTAGACGTGATTAAAAACTTGCCTACTAAAATTACGTCAATTTACGTCAAGCGCTGATTAAGTTGGCAGGACTAAACTAAAATTTATCTTCTGTCCTTTCCTTAATGAAATAGAAAGAAAAAGATGCACTGAACTTAAATTTAGTTTAGTTTGTGAATAAGGGAATCGGCACCAATAACGAAGTTCCATAAAAGCTTTTCTTTACAAAAGGAAATCTTGTGCAAAATTTCAATATTTTAGTCCACGTTCACACGAACTTAAAAATATCGCCGAGACTTGACAATCGAACAGTGTATTTTTTTTTTCGATACGCTTCGGGATGCCCATCGTTATTTTCGCAGAGGTCGGTTTACACCGACGACGCGCGACGGTTGAGAATTCAGTGCGCGATATATCCCGCCAGCAGAGGTGGCTCAGTGGTAACGGCCGCGACTTACGAGTCGATGTAAACGGTCGTCAGTTCGAACCCGAGCAGGCGCTTTACTTTGTGTAAATTATTTCATCACCACTGCTCTCAAAACGGTGAAGGAAAACATCGTGAGGAAACCGGCATATCTTAGAACCAAAAATTCGAAGACATGTGACATCTACCAACCCGCACTGGGCCCGCGTGGTGGATTATGGCCCACTCCCTCTCACCGAGAGGAGGCCTGTGTCCCAGCAGTGGGAACATTTATAGGCTGCTGATGATTTTATCCAGGATAACTTTAAGTATGTGTGAACGCGGGTATGAATGAATTTAAGAATTTTATTAAGGTGGAAGGAAGCAAGCGCTAGGGTAACCACGAACCTGCCAGGGTTGCGAAATTTGTTCGAAAGAATAACCGTGGCCCTGACATATAGGCAACTTAAGGAACACTGGTGGGTTTTAGTCAGTAAATGTCTGAAACGCCCGCCCGCTCCGCCCAGAGCGGGAGACGTCATTTGATGATTTCCCTCCCAAAAACAAAAGAAGGGTAAACACGAATTTCATTGTATTTCGCTTGTGAAGCTATATTTTGTTACTGTTGCGAATTACATATATTTTAATCAACATACTAGGCAGCTTATACTGACCTGGGAATTGCATAAAACTTAAGAAAATGTAAATTTCGTGGGCTATCTTAAGGTGTTACCACATCAATCGAGCGATCGTCGATCGATGGTAGAATTAAATTAGTCGACGTCGATCGATAGTTTCTACCACACCAATCGATCGATAGCCGATAGATGCCATCGATCGATGGTAGAATGGATTGGTTGACGTCGATCGATAGTTTCTACTAGACCAATCGATCGATTGTCGATCGACGATTGATCGATGGTAGAATGGATAAGTCGACGTCGATCGAGCTGCTTGAGCTGCCCATGTCACCCCGAAAGAAACTGATGGAATATAGCCGGGGTTAATCGATCTACGTCGTCCGATGCCGTAGACCGATGCCATCGACCGGCAATCGATCGATTGGTTAGTCGACCGGTATCCGTCGACCGATGCCATCGACCGGCTATCGATCGATTGGTTAGTCGACCGGTATCCGTCGATCAATTAAAGCTACCACACCAATCGATCGACTATCGATCGATTGGTGTGGTAACACCCTTAGCGGTCTTATGTAGATTTCCTATTTAATTAACATATTTTTTTCGTTTTTCACAGCACAAGCAAGGAGGCACCCTGGGCAGTTTCGTCAAATGGAACTTCACAAAATTCATCGTCGACAAAGATGGCGTGCCCGTTGAGCGTCATGGACCCAATGTTGACCCATTGGACTTGGTCAAGTCCCTCGAGAAGTACTGGTGATCAAACTAATGGAAAAACGGCTTCGCATTTTATTTTTCTATCTAGATATTTTAGGCAGGTTATAGATGGTTTAGCAGTAAATAATGTATTGTAGCAACTGAGCATTTAACTTTATATAAAATGTCTATTTTTTACACATCACATTTATTACGCATTTTCAAGCAAAAATATAGATAAGTACACAGTTTTGTTTTCAACTTGGCATGTCGAAAGATTAGTCTAAGTAAAAGTAGCATAGCAAATCAAAAAAGAAAAATTGGCAATCGCACTATGTGATATATTACGTAGTTTTTAAGAATGATTGTTATGTTTTATGATATAATGTATCAACATAATAATTTTTAACTACTCTTTTTTATTTACGGGTACCTTTTAGTAGCGTCAGTTCTTTTGAACGATTGGAATTATAAAAGATTTTATTTCAGAAAGTGAATTCGTATGTACAAAAACTTTAACACGTCAATCATATTTTGAAAACTAGACGAGGTCGACGTTTCCTAACAGATTACTCTGAGAAGAAAGGTCGAAACAAACTCAGAAGTAACAGTCCCTTTTAAAATTCCAGACATAATCATGTGAAGGTTATGTAGATCGGTGTGAGATTGAGGGGCTTGTGGCTAAGTTACAACAGCCGCACGGGTCGATCGTTCAGTTTAAGCTACACTTGCTGTGGTTGGTCCATGGATGGGTGACCATCTTTACATACCAAGACCCTTCCGTGTCCCGGAAAGCACATTAAGCCGTTGGTCCCGGCTGTTTTTCGTAGATCTTAGACAGTCGTTACGGGTCGTCAGAAGCCCGAAAGTCTGACAACCAGTCATACCAAGGGGTATCGTATTACCAAGTAACTGGGTTGTGGAGGTCAGACAGGCAGTCGCTCCATGTAAAATACTGGTACTCAGCCGCTTCCGGTTAGAATGAAAGTCGACCCCAAGATGCTTGGGAAAAGGCTAGGATAATAGATAATAATCTTGAGATTGTCTTTTGAGGAAAGAAAACCGAACTCGAATGTCGGTCTTTTTTACAGTCCAGACAATCTTGATCAGATCGTAGCCACACAAGCCACCCACAGCGGTCTTTACCAATGAAAATGCCGTTTTATATGAAAAAAAAAATAAACGAATTTTTTGCATGTATTTTTTATTTATAATAATCGAAATAATCACCCATGCAATCAATGCATCTTTGCCAACGCAGTGGCAGTTTATTGATGTCCTTCTTAAAAAAATCAGCTGGACGGGAGGCAACAAATTCTTCAAAGGCATTTTGTACTGCCTCTCGGGTATTGAATTTTTTTCCCGCCAAGAAGTTATCCAAATTCTGGAAAAAGTAGTAGTCTGTAGGCGCAAGGTCTGGTGAGTAGGGCGGATGACGGAGAGCTTCCAACCCCAGTTCTTGCAACTTGGAGACCGTCTGCTGTGCAGTATGAGGTCGCGCGTTGTCGTGCAGGAGCAGCGGAGACGAGCGATTGACCAATGCTGGTTGGAGATGTGCCAGCTTCTCCATCATTGAGTTCAGTTCTTCACAGTACACATCTGCAGTAATGCTCACCCCGTTTGGTAAGAAGCTGTGATGAAACACACCGGCGCTAGACCACCAAACAGTGACCATCACTTTTCTAGGGGTAAGTTTTCGTTTGGGGCATTGTTTAGGTGCTGAACCAGGATCCAACCAGCTTGCTGAGGGCTTGCGGTTATCAAACAGAATCCATTTTTCATCGCAGGTAACAATGCGGTTCAAAATTCCTTCATTTGTGTGTCTGTTGAGCAGTGCAAGGCACGTCTCGACGCGTACTTCGCGCTGGCGATCATTGAGTTCGTGGGGCACCCATTTGTCAAGCTTTTTTACCTTGCCAATTTGACGCAAATGGACCAATATTGTTTTGACCTTTTGACGCTAACGTCGAAAGCTGCTGCTAATTCAGCCGTAGATTGTGTATCATCAGCTTCCACAATCGCCTTTAATTCGTCATTGTCGACCAAAGTCTTCGGACGACCGCGAGGTTCATTTTTCAGGTCGAAATTTCCAGAACGGAAGCGAGCAAACCAATAACAGGTGGAGCGTTGGTTTGTAGTGTTAGCTCCGTAAACGTCGTTGATGTTGCGTGCCGCTTGTGCCGCGTTGCTGCCACGACGGTACTCATATTCCATAATTACTCGAATTTTTAACGTATCCATGATGCCGAAAAAGATTGAAATGCGATGAAAATGTAACACTAATCAATAAACAAATGACTACTTTTGGAAAAAGAATTCCATGTTTTTAAAATAAAATTAATTTGAAATTAGAATTCTTAGACAAACAAAAATTATTTTGATTAGAAATGGCCAGTACTGCAGAACGGCAATTTCATAGGTAAAGACCTACTATTGTATTAACCACACCACAATAGTGCCCTCACGGTGGTGGTCATGGTCGCACTACCATCAAATGTATGGTTAATTGCGCAATCAATCTGACGCTAGGTGAGAACCTACCTGCCAGGGTCGCGACATTTGTTTAAAAGAGTTATTGTGGCCCTGACATATAGGCAACTGTAAGAACACGGGTGGGTTTTAGTCAGTAAAAGTCTGACACGCCCTCCTGTTCAGCCCAGAGCGGGAGACTTCACTTGATTGACCCACAAAAAAAAGGTGAGATACCTACCCGCCCCCGCCAGAAAACTGTGTATATTTTGTTGGCCTCACAACCAAGCTTGTACCACCGTGGTGTTCTATAGTAGGTAATATAGCTCTTCGGTACCCTTATGGCCCATATCTTTATGTTTTAATCGGTTGTGCTAGAAGCGTGCTTCGAATCGATTATCATTTCTACGTGTGACCTCGGCCTTACTGTTCATCACGATGAAAAATCTGAAACGAAGTGATTGAAATAAATTGAAACATGATTTCTAAACTGATATATAAGCTAAAATTATGTCAAGTGTCAACAAAATAATTCTCAATTTGTAAACAAATATTCTACAGCAAAACAAAGATAAATTGAAGAATTGAATATTTTGATCGACATTAAATAATCATGTGCCGTCTGAACAAAACCGTAACGTGAGAATAATTAAACATAACTTAAAAATATCACACCATCGACATAATAAACAATCCTGACTCAGATCCTGAACTCTCTATCTTACCTATTCCTCGTTCTCCTTCCTAGATCTCATTGCTCTTCGGTGATATTATGTCGGCAGATCGAACGGCCCAACTGTAGTTATAGCTTAGCTATGCCTACACGATTATAGCCTAGCCAAAATCATTAATTAATCTTCAGAGTGGACATAAAAAAATAGAAATACGCTACGGTTTTTGAGCTTCAGTAATTTTGTTAATATCGTCCGATCCTGGGTCTGGTCAAAATGGAAGAGCGGCAATTCTTATAATATTTAGAACGTTCAGTCTTAAAAAATACCTCTAGTACGCATGGCTACACATTAAGCTATATATTTCCAGTATAAGTTGACATCTCATTGTACGAAAAGCCTATACAATGCGAGGTCAGCTAAAACTGGAAATTAATAGCGTGACCTGTAGCCGTGTGTGTGTATATGTTATGAACCAAGTGAGAAATTGAGCATTATACATAATGCCCGGTCATTATGAAAAATGCCCAATATGAGAATGCAATTTGATAATAATTATTCAAATAATCAAATTGACCGGGCATTATACATATTGTCCTGTCCATCACCTTTTGGGCAGAGTAATACAAATATATTTAATGGCATAGAATTAAAGCGGCAGTTCAATATTTGAGTTATGGTAGGTAAAAAAAATAAAGACTCATGTTTGCAAACTAGTTTAGCAGTAAAAACTGAGCAGTAAACTAAATAAAAATGAGTCCTAAAATAATTTAAACGGGCAGTTCAATAAATACTGAGCCGTGGAATAGTTGAACTGGGCGGTTAGGCGCGTATAGTTAACAAATCGTAATTGGTTAGTAATAAATTTTATTTTAAGCAGTTCTATAAATGATGAGGCATGCAAGCAAGCATGCAATATGCAGCAGGCATGATTTCTGTCAAGGCTCCGGCGCTACGGGGCTCCGACGGTCCCACGCGAGCTTATCGTCGCAGATGTGTTTTACGCTCACCACCGCAGCTTCGGCTCGCTGGCCGGCTTCGCCGCCCAGCCTCAGCCGCGGTGGCGAGCGTCAAAACCACCTGCTCCTCAGCTCGCGGGCCGCCTCGCCCCTCCGCGCCTACGCGGTTTTAAATTACACTCTAGGGGTAGGGCAAACAAGACTACGTGCAGTCGGTTTGCAGCGATTCGTTTCTGTCACTAAATGCAGCACAACATATTGAATTTATAAGACAATACTTGTAAAAATTAATTCCCATATTTAATTACTATTTTTTATTGTTATTGTCATTTAACTTAAAATAAACTAAATATTAAACCATTTAAATAATTAGACTTATTATTTGGATTAATTATCAAAAACTTCTACATCAAGAATTCACTAATTTTTGCATTTAAAACTTAAGGAAAGTCATAATGGCGGTCTCTGATTGGTCAAAGCGTGCCACGCAATGCGTGCCTCCCTCCCTGCCCTCACACCGCGTCATATTTAGCTTTATTATCAAATTGCCCAATTATCAAGTAGCAATATAATAATGACCGTGCAATGTGATAAATAATGAAGTTAAAATAGTATTAATCACTTTGCCCGATAGAGCTAGACATTATTCATAATGCTCATACATTATGCATAATGCCCGCATTAATCACCTGGTCCATAACATATATACATGTTTCACAAGTTATTGACATTTGATTTTCGCTGAGACGAGATAGCGACTAGATTTGGAATGTTTTTAACTACGAGAATTTTGCCTCCAGAAATATGATTTTCCTCTGTTTGACAATTCTCATTATGTATAAAGTCTGTCCACCAACCCCCTCATCACGGCCGCAAGACAGACAGCGATGAGACGGGTTAGCTATCCACGCCGCAGTGAATAGCCATTTGAAGTGGGGGCAATATATTCCCAGGCACCACCCGGGAGCAACTGGGAATTTTATTCCCGACTAGCTTCTGCCCACAACTTCATCTGTGTAAAATTTTTGCTCCCCTGACTCTTCCCGTCGCTTCGAATTGCCTGCCAGTTTTCATTCATTTTTCGTTGCTGCTACGCTCCTTTTGATCTTAGCGTGATGTTTTATAGTCTACTTATAGTCTATAGCCTTCCTCAATAAATGGGCTACCCAACACAAAAAGAATTTTTCAATTCGGTCCAGTACTTCCTGAGATTACCACGTTCAACCAAACAAACTCTTCAGCTTTATAATATTAAGTATAGATAGTATAGATTGCCACTGGTGGCAATTCATGTGGGCTCAACTGGTAATATTCGGGCGATCGTACCTATTCTACTGTCACAAAAATGTGCTCCTGTAACCGAATGGGAGTTCTATTATTTTACACATCCGTGGTAACGCTCTGTGAGTTCTGTGACACACTCATTTGACTGACTCTGGCAGTTGACAGAGCCTGCATGTAGTAGAGTAAGCGCGATTTACCTTTGTGATGCATGTTACCACTGGTATGCCGTTGAATGTAGGTACCTAGCTAATGCTGCGGTCCCACGGCCTGTTATCCGAAAAGCCGCGCCGACAAGCCATGGGAACTATCTTATCCAATGAGACTGGCCTGTCGTCGCCCTTCCGATCCGTCGGGAGTCGGTAAGTTCAAAGGCACGGTGCGAGAGCGCCCGTCGCGGCCGGTACGGGTGCGATCATTTTTGCATTGTTTATATGGGAATGCTCGGCACGGGCCCCGAGCAACCTCAATAGGCGTACCAACGCCTGGTGCGACCTGTAAATATACCGTAGGAACGCTCGGCATGGGCTGTGAGAGGCCTTGACTCGCGTTTAAAGCCTTGTGTGACCGGTCACACAAGGCTTTAAACGCGAGTCGAGGCGGTCAATTAACGTGCCGTGGAACGTGGAACTACGGTATAACTACGCGGTTTCCAGGGAAAGGTGTTCTAACTACAAATCTGCGACATCGATCCACGAATTCACCGTGAAGAACATAAAGGGTGGAGATGTAAAACTGGACGTGTATAAAGGTCATGTTTGCATCATTGTAAATGTGGCTTCACAGTGCGGTCTTACCGCAAAAAATTACAAACAATTGAATGAACTATACGAAAAATATGCTGAGGAGAAAGGTAGGTTGTTCTGATAACAACAATTGTCGCCAACCTTTTGACTGCTTGAAGTAATGCCACGATTACACGCGGCTATCGTTTAGATTAGGCTTTCTAGTCATTCAGTATTATTTGACTTAACTTTTTTTAACTATTTATTTTTGACAATTGATTTTCACGGAGGGAACGACGTCGGGTTTTTTTTTAACAAGCTTTTATTTACTTTCACCTGTCCGGTGTCTGTCTGTAATCAAATCTTGCAAGTTAAAGAGGCAAAAAAATATTTTTTATGTTGCTTACTAACCTAGAAATGAAGCTAGTACCTACACGAAGTCACCTTAGTAACGTGGCTTGAACTAGTCTGGTGTTTCTCGGACATACGAGTAGGAGCGGTCTGGGACCGCGCACTCTGAATAAATAACTTTTAATAAAAACACTCCCATTTTTAGGTCTGCGTATTCTAGCGTTCCCGTGCAATCAGTTCGCTGGTCAGGAACCAGGTAACTCTGAGGAGATTGTATGCTCCATATCAGAGAGAAGAGTGAAATTTGATCTGTTTGAGAAGGTAAATGTGAACGGGAGCAATGCCAGTCCGTTGTGGAAGTTCCTGAAGGTGAAGTTTCTGTGTATTAGTTTTTATTTTAGTGTATCAGTTTCAATAAAAATCTGAATCATTTTGAAAGATGTCGTCCATTGCTTCAAAAATTGTCTGCTCAACAAAGTAACGAAATGGATATTGTTGTAATCTCAAAATTGAAGCTATTCATACAGTTACAGTGTTACGCAATTATCCCGCTGTTTTTACATTACGGTAGAGTAAGTTGGGTAAGTTCGGCGCTATGATAAGAGCAAAGATCGCACGCACGAATGAAATTCCCGGCTAATTTGGCCATAATAGCTCTGAAGGCAACATTAAATAAATAAATAATTTATTGCTTTCACAAAAGTACTTTTAAAACTTACTTAGAGAGCTTTTATCAATGTTTATGTACTTACACAAAAAGTTTTAGCATCTGGAGCCGAACTAGGAAGAACCTGTATTTCGGCTTGACATTAGGTATGTGTTACGATTTGATTGCTACGGCTTTCCCAGCGCTTTACTCCAACTTACGAGGGTGGTCTGAAAAGTTTCCGACCTCAACGTGAAGATATGAGCATTCGTCAATAAAAGCTAGTGAATGTAGTTGTGTAAATTAGGCCCTCGCCAGATAAGCCGGGGTAAAATGCCCCCATTGCAATCGGGCTATTTTTTTTTTCTGAAATTCCTTATACTGTGGACAATATCTCAGCCCCATTTCAACTCTGAAATCTCACGCGTTCTAGAGTAAAAACTTTTTTATTTTTTTTTAAACCCATTTTTCTCCAAATCTACTAGACAATATTAAAAAAAGTGCTTATGAGTTTTAAGATATCACTAATTAGTATTCCTAGAAAAATTCGCTTGATAATCGGGTAAGTTGGTCATGGGTAAAATTGCGATTATATTTTTTAATATTTTTTTTTATGCCAAAAAGTATGGTACTCCTTAGCTTTTTTTTGTACGTATTACTCTAACATTGACCTATAATATTTATTTTTTTAAGATTTTTCAAAACGCGCGGACGGCTTCCTCATGCCTAAATATTAATACGAGACAAACACCTCCTATGGAAGCGTGTTTTTTAGTTCTTTTTTTAACTATTTTTTTTTGACAATTGATTTTCACGGACGGAACGACGTCGGGTTTTTTTTAACAAGCTTTTATTTACTTTCACCTGTCCCGTTGTCTGTCTGTAATCAAATCTTGCAAGTTAAAGAGGCAAAAAAATATTTTTTAAGAATATTTTTTTTAAACTATCGTCTAATATTTTGAAAAATCTTAAAAAAATATATATTGTAGGTCAATGTTAGAGTAATACGAGCAAAAAAAAGCTAAGGTGTACCAGACATTTTCGGCATAATTTTTTTTATTAAAAAATATAGTCGCAATTTTTGCCCATGACCAACTTATCCAATTATCAAGCGTATTTTTCTAGAAATACTAATTAGTGATGTCTTAAAACCCATAAGCACTTTTTTTAATTTTGTAACGAAGATTCGGAGAAAAATGGGTTTTAAAAAAATATTAAAAAAGTTTTTACTCAAAAACGCGTAATATTTCAGACTTGAAACTGGGCTGAGATATTTTCCACAGTTTAAGATACTTCAGAAAAAAAAATTAACCCGATTGCTATGGGGGCATTTTACCCCGGCTTATCTGGCGAGGGCCTTTCACCAAATAGTGCTAGACAACTGCCGAATTATAGTGAGATCCATAGCAGAGGCTATGAGAATGTCCAAGGAAGGTGTTTGTCTCGTATTAATATTTAGGCATGAGGAAGCCGTCCGCGCGTTGGTTGCCGCGTTTGCTCACGTTACACCAAAAACGTGTTCGTATAAACATTTCCAACGATCTTTTGGGGCAGTTTAGATTCAATAAATCCAAGTTTTGGCGCCAATTAATTACTGTAGTTGAAACTTGGATACAAAAATTTAGTCAAAGCAGTGGAAAGGAGTAACCGGCTTCAAAAAAAGAAAGACATGTTTTTTCGGCTGTGAAAGTGATGGAGACTGTTTTTTGGGATATTCATATAGTTATCTTAATCGATTTTCTTCAAAAGATAAAAATCATTACAGGAGCATGCTACGTATCATTATTTGACAAACCGAAGGCAGAAATTGCGGAAAAGAAAATCCTGTTTCACCAAAACGATGCGCCCTTTCACAACTCAGCTGTTTCCATGGTGAAAATCCACGAATAACGGTTTGAACTGCTTGACCATCCACGTTACTCACCAAATCTAGCCCCAAGCAACTTTTTTGTGTTCCTTCATCTAAAAATTGCGCTCGACTCCCGGCCACCGTAGGCGCGAGCTTGCGGGTGGCGAGCAATGGGTAGCTCGCCGCCCGGTAAGGACCAAGCTCGGGTCGACGCGATGGCGCGTAGTGTTCCACGCGCGCCTCTAAGAGATGTCACAGCGCTGAAGGGGTCTGCTAGGACCGATGCCTGCCGGGGTCGCGTGATTGTTCGAAAATGATACCGTGACCCTGGCACATGGGCAACTGAAGGAACACGGGTGGGTTTTAGTCAGTAAAAGTCTGACATGCCCTCCCGCTCCGCCCAGAGCGGGAGAAGTCATTAGATGATTTCCCATCCAGAAAAAAAAAACCGGCCAAGTGCGAGTCGGACTCGCGCACCGAGGGTTCCGTACAAACCTGTAGGTATTCACGGTTTATGCATAAGGCTTGTGTTTATGAAATTAAATCCTATTTTTTTAATTTTTATATTTGAGTTGATTGAATGTAAGGTAAATTGCGGTTTACGATTTATGACGTATAAAAAAAAAACTACTTACTAGATCTTGTTCAAACCAATTTTCGTTGGAAGTTTATATAGCAATGTACATCATATATTTTTTTTAGTTTTATCATTCTCTTATTTTAGAAGTTACAGGGGGGGGGACACACATTTTACCACTTTGGGAGTGTCTCTCGCGCAAACTATACAGTTTAGAAAAAAATGATATTAGAAACCTCAATATCATTTTTAAAGACCTATCCATAGATACCCCACACGTATGGGTACGATGAAAAAATTTTTTTTGAGTTTCAGTTCTATGTATGGGGAACCCCAAAATTTATTGTTTTTTTTCCATTTTTGTGTGAAAATCTTAATGCGGTTTACAGAATACATCTACTTACCAAGTTTCAACAACATAGCTCTTATAGTTTCGGAAAAAAATGGCTGTGACATACACGGACAGACAGACAGACAGACAGACAGACAGACATGACGAATCTATAAGGGTTCCGTTTTTTGCCATTTGGCAACGGAACCCTAAAAAGGACAGATTTTCGTCAAATTATGAGACAATCACGTTCGTGAACCATTATTTTGCAGAGAGACACACAGAGTACTTTTTGGACGGGTTAGAGAGCTGAGAGCGTCGCTGAAGGAAGTGTGTCTAGTAGACTTACAAGGAATAAAAATAAATAATATATTTTATATTTGTTAGGTCGGAAACTTTTCAAACCACCGATGTATGTAAAATACTGTAGATTAGGCTACAAGCATGCATTGTTATTTTAGTGTAGTGGTACTTAGGTAGGATTTTTTTTTCACAGCACAAGCAGGGCGGCATTTTCGGCAACTTTGTCAAATGGAACTTCACAAAATTTATCGTCGACAAAGATGGCGTGCCCGTTGAGCGTCATGGACCCAATATTGACCCATTGGACTTGGTCAAGTCTCTCGAGAAGTACTGGTGATCAAACTAGTGGAAAAACGTTTTTAGATTTTATTTTTCTATGTTATCCTGTATATTACATGTTCTCATTTTGTAAAAAAATAATAGAAATAACAAAATAAATGCACTGTAACAACTGAGCATTTGTTTTTGTTGTGCCCTTTCTGCATGCTGTATGTTTTAGGGGAGAAGCACCAGGGTAGCCCACGAAATTCCAATATAATTATGTTTTTGTGCTATTAACAGTTCTGTGTCAGGTTACCTGTTGTTTAAAATACGATCGTGATCGCAACAAATGCGGCTTTACAAAAACGAAAAAAGCTAACCTAATTTAAATTAAGGCGGGCTATCTTAGCGTATCCCCCTTAACAACCTCCGTTGGATGTACCATAATGACATGTAAACTACTTGCACACTTTTGTAAAAGTTACAGGCATGTGTACTCCAGGCTTTATATACAGGGTCTAGATTTTCAGACAAACGGTGCAACGGTGCGTTTGCATAGGTAAAAGAGATGAGTACGACAATCTATTAAGTGTGCCCTTCCTCATTATTACTATTTTAGTGAAGTATTTACTGCTCACACTCTGACTACGGGTTATCTACATAAGCCTGCCTCGAATCGTTTATCATATCGTCTTTGTGCTAGGGGATCAATCTAATTGATATTTTCATCCTCGGTAGTACGGAGGCTACCAGTTGAAGGGTACAGCTGTGGAGGGTAGAGGTAAAAAATATGGGTAGTAAATACAGCTCCAAAACCCGCCACCGCCAGGATATGGTATGAATGTAGTAGTTGTTGACGAACTGAAGTGTGCAAACCTAGAAAATTAGATATTTTAGCGTTAAAGAATAGTTTGTAGCAGTCGAGTATTCCAAACCTCAACAATTTACGTCAGAAAGGAGGATGGGCATTTTGGGCCACGAGCGAACAGAGATGACACCTATAATAAAGTGTAGGTCTTATCAAGTTATGCATTCCGCTATAAGACATTGTCCTTAAAAATCACTCTTTGATTTAGTTGTGGTACAATTATATAGTACCATAAAATCCGCTTGAAAATGTGAAGTTTCTTGACGTTTTCTAAATGGATACTAAATGAAATTGATAGATATTGTATTGAAATACCTTTTTAGATATTATTGTGTTATATCGGAGGAATTTAAACCAGCAAGCGTGACAAACAGCATCGGCAGGATTAATTGGACTGTGAGTGAGTACTGTATTGATTCAGGAAAAAATCAAATGCTGCCATATTTTCGGGGTCTTGAAGGGAATGTCGCCTATCCCCGCGTCTCAAATATTTGCTACATGACCCACAGCAATTTGAACTGAAGCCCGTGTTTTCTTCGGGGTAACCCTATACCGGTGGCTGGCGTGCCCCATCCGATACATTCACCGCTCGCATGATCTTTCCTCCAGGGTGAACTCTAGGGGATCGTTGTCAATGTTCTCGAATCTTCTTTCTGCCATGACAGCGTAAAGTACACCAGGGACTTAGCCAAGCAATGCTTGTTACCACCGTCACCACGAGGAGGTGCCCTGGGTGCAGAAAAGAAGTTTCCCTATAACTGTTTTCTCTCTAAAGGACCGATTTTTCTAGTATAGCTCTGGCATATCCTTGTTTGTCACAAAGAATCCTAATCTTGTACACAACTTTCATTTGTGTTCGCTCATGGCCCAGATATCCATATACATCCATATATATCTTTTAATCCGAAAATAAATTTATTTGATTTGATTTGATAAAATGCGCATGGTCCTTTACTCTGTCGCTACTGTAACGCCACCGATATTTAACACATTTTAACGGGCACTTTTTCATCACAGAGACAGTTCTCCTTACCTATAACCTACATACTTACAGGAACGCCCCTCTGTCAATATTATTAATTCAGGCGCCTACATCTACACGTCAACAAATTGATTTTCTTAAAACCTCATTAAAATATGTATAATTAAAAAATATGACTTGAAAATCATAAATCATGGACAGAATAAACAACCCGGACTTTAGTCGAGCCAAAAACATTCATGAATTCACTGTACGCAACTTAAAGGGTGAACTTGTAAAATTAGACAAGTACAAGGACTTTGTGTGTGTAGTTGTTAATGTTGGCTCAAAGTGCCCTTTAACTGTAGAAAATTACAAGCATTTTAACAAATTAATGGATCAATTTGGAGACAGTAAGACACCTAGCGCACTACGGGACCAAGACCTGTCGCAATCTTGGCCGCAGAAGCTCCGACCAAGGTGCAGACGTTCAAATTAAAGCATGTACACAAAGATTAGCTGCAACTAGTCGAGAGGGCCGGCGGCCGTGCGACCAGTCCATCGTTGCAGTCAAGTGCGTGATGCGCATTCAGTTTCTATGGGTATTTTAACCTGCACCATAATTGCGTAACGCACTATCAATCAGAATCTAAATCATTTTGATGATTATTTCTGATCCATTGCGTCATAATGTTGGAGAAAATTGTCTGCTCAACAACGTAAATAATGCAATGAATGTTGTTGAACTGTCACAATGCAAGTGATTCCTACTGATAGTAAATTACACCATAAGTACCCCTCTGGTCTGTGTCGCCGTGGTCGTGGTTGCGTAGTGCGCGAGATTGAAGCTAGTCGCTAAGTTAGCTGTATATAAAGGTAATATAGAACCTACCTACATAGATAAATTAACGTTGAATTGATCATCAGGAGTACAAAACAATAGCAAACTTGTGTAAAGCCCTTGTTGCAGATGCTCTATTCGTCAATTTGATAAAATCACTGTAGTAGTGAGAACCAAAGGACGTTACGTGAAATAAGACTTTTAGTTCTCATATCGTCATGACTGTCGTGTGTGTTGTTTTAAGGATTACGGATATTGGCTTTCCCATGCGATCAGTTTGGTGAAGATCCTGGTACCCCGGAAGAAATAGCTTCACATGCCAAGGAAAATAATGTCAAATTCGATTTATTTGCTAAAGTTGACGTTAATGGAGAAGAAGCATCTGACGTCTGGAGGTATTTGAAAGTATGTTTTTTTTTTTTAACGAAAGTGACGCTAACTAAATTAACCCTAAGCGGTGAGGGGATTAGCGCACCTCTTAATCTCATCAATATTAAACTGCTAAAATAAAAAATTGTGTGTGTCAGGTCCGTCGCACCGCACGACTGGAGTTTTGGTTACCTACCATAAGTTCGAAAAATATTTGACCGAATTTCATTTCACCTAAAACTTTTTAACTATTATCGTTTCGTTTTTTTTACTTCATCGAAGTCACGTCTGCCACTGTATCAGTTGACCTATTATCATTTCGACTCTTTACGTTACCCCGACGTTTTATTTGGTCGAAAAAGTTTTTATCGAAGTTACACTTTTTCGAAGTATTATTTTTCCGAACATTCATTATACCACTGTTCAGATTAACCTACTATCTTGTTTAATTAATTAATTATTTTAATGTAATACACTCGAGAGCAATGAATCCGGGTCACTTAAAGAATGTTAAAAATCTCGGAAACTAAAAATGATAGGTTAATGCAATAAATTGTATTTAATAGACAATGTAATACTCCTTAAATGAAGGTATTAAAACTTCTTAGTTATTGTAAAGTTATATCATAAAAAAATCAAATTTGAAAAAGGGCCACTTTCGAAGATGGAACTACGAAATTACAGCATTTGGTTTTGCTTTTGTTTGTAATCTGTCATTTATGTGGGTACATAAACCATGTTGATAGTGCTCTATATTAATGAATATAGAGCACTATCAACATGGTTTATGTACCCATGGTTTTGTGTGTGGTTTGTGTTAGAACCAGTTTCTTCGTAACGTCGGAGAACTCTTTGTACTGTTGACAGCGACACACCGACAGTCCAGGCTGTATCGCGCTGACTCCGGCCGGTTTCCAGCATTGTAAGTATTCTGGTGCATTCTTCAGGCGTAAGCGACATAATTTCAGCTTGAATAATGATTCAAGCTGAAATTATGTCGCTTACACACACGCTTACATACAGCCTGGACTGTCGGTGTGTCGCTGTCAACAGTACAAAGAGTTCTCCGACGTTACGAAGAAACTGGTTCTAACCTACGCAGACCAGGAACGGGCAGAACCAGGTGTACCACAGCACGAGAAGACCGATACTTGGTGAACACCATGCTTCGAAATCGCTTTCTCACAGGAACTGAACTCACAAATCAGTTTCGACGCCTCGGAGGAAGTAACCCAAGTGCATGGACAGTAAGACGTCGGCTTGCTGAATCTAACTTAAAACCCCTTAGACCTGCAAACGGCCCTAAACTGGAGCGTGGGCATCGTATTTCAAGACTAAGATATGCCCAGAGCCACGTAAATTGGAGTATTGAAGATTGGTCAAAAGTTATGTTCTCCGACGAATCAAAATTTATGCTCTACAAGCACGATGGAAGACACAGAGTGTATCGAAGACCAGGGGAAAGATTCAAGCAAGCATGCATCGAAGAAAAAGTAGCCTACGGTGGTAGGTCTGTACTTGTGTGGGCCGGAATTTCTTCTAAAAGTCGCACAGAGCTGGTGATCATAGAAAACGGCTCTTTAACTAGCGTAAGATATGTGGAAGAAATCCTCAATGATCACGTTGGTCCATTTATGGTCAATTTAGGTGAGGATGCTATATTTATGCATGACAATGCCCGACCTCATACAGGTAGGATTGTGAATGACTACCTTCAAGAGATGAACATTACTCGTATGGAGTGGCCAGCGCGCAGCCCGGATATCAACCCGATCGAGCATGCTTGGGACGAGCTAGGCAGATGCGTAAAACAACGAAACCCTCCCCCAATCACGCTTCGTGAGCTCAAAATTGCTCTCACAGAGGAATGGGAGAATATTCCCCAAAATCGTATAAGGAACTTGGTGTACAGCATGCCAAACCGCGTAAACGCAGTAATGGAAGCACGAGGAGGCAATACGAAGTATTAAAATTCAAGAAAATCGTAATAAAGTTCAAAAATTTCATGTTTCCTATTTTTGTTTTAAGGAGAGATCAGCAGTTTTTTTCTTTATGTACAATAATTTTGTGTTAATAAAATGTATGGTGACTCATATTTTTTTAACTTTCATTTAAGGAGTATTACATTGTCTATTAAATACAATTTATTGCATTAACCTATCATTTTTAGTTTCCGAGATTTTTAACATTCTTTAAGTGACCCGGATTCATTGCTCTCGAGTGTAGCACTAAATAAAACAGCTGATTATGAACAAAAGTGTTTTTAAAGAGTCCCAGTAAGAAACATGCAAACAAGGATGCTTGCTTCAAGCATGCAGCATGCAAGTAGGCATGAAGCGTGCAAGCAGGCATGCAGCATGCAAACAGGCAGGCAGCATTCAAGCAGGCATGCAGCATGCAGCGTGCGAACAAGCAAGCAACATGCAATCAGGCATGCAACATGCAGCAAGCATTGTTTCTGTCACGGCTCCGGCGCTGCGGAGTTCGGGCGGCCCCACGCGAGCCTATCGTCGCAGATGGTTTTAACGCTCACCACCGCGGCTTCGGCTTGCTGCCTCAGCCGCAGCGGCGGGCCTTCAAACCACCTGCTTCTCAGCTCGCGGGCCGCCCTACCCCTCCGGGCCTACGCGGGCTTAAATTAAACTCTAGGGGTAGGGCAGACAAGACTACGTAAAGTCGGTTTTACAGCGATTCGTTTCTCACTAAATTTTGTAGTAGAATATAATTGACTTTTTATGACACTGATGCTACCAAGTTACCGGCTATATATTTGATACCAAATAATATTCCCTAAAATGTCGTTTCATTATGTTGTAAATATGGCAAATAAATAACTTGGCAAATGAAAAAAGTTCAAAAGAGACTTCGGCCAATAGTAAAAAGTTATTTTGTAAATTGGTGAAACATAGTTCGGTAAAATAATACCTATGACACATGATACTTCGATGATATTATAAAAATATGTCAATTAATGCGTACAGCAAAAAAGACGTCAGTCAATAGTTTTCGGTGAATTGAAATTCGAACAAAAATAATTCGGAAAAGTAATCGGTTCCCCTGGAGTTTTACTCCTTACGAACGATTATCCATACTAATATTATAAATGGGAAAGTGTGTGGGTCTGTTTGTCCGTCTTTCACGGCAAAACGGACGGACGAATTGACGTGATTTTTTAAGTGGAGATAGTTGAAGGGATGGAGAGTGACATAGGCTTTTTTTTCTTTTTTAGTTGACTGGGGTGAACTTAGAGAAGCCGTACTTTTCCCATGGACAATTGTATTTCGCATGTTCGCGTGTGTCCAATGCCCAGAATCTTTACATTCTATCCCCAAATGGAAACACGTACAATATTGTCTTAGTAGCGTATTAAAATAACATTCTGTTCCGAGTTCTCTTCTGTGTTCTACATCAGAAAAAGGGGAACCGTATTACCCCGAATTAACGCGAGCGAAGCCGCGGGCAAAAGCTAGTAAAATATAAAGATAAGTAAAAATAACGTAACGTTACGTAACGGAGAAAGTTTGATTTTATCCCCATCAATTTTCATAGCCCTATAGACCCATATGAAAATCGATTCCTAAGGAGTAAACTCCAATAAAATTATTTATTCTTTATTTTGTTTCAGCATACTCTTATTAGTACCACGGACCATGGCAATATGATTAAATCGAACTGCACAAAATTTATTATCAATAAACTCGGTATCCCTGTTGAGCGACTTGGACCAGAAATAGATCCCGCAAATTTCGAAAAATTGCTTGACTCTTACCTACAAATTTGACAAAAGGTGCGAATTGAATCTCCACTGGATTCATCTGATTCAAAATACAAATATTAATACACATTTCGTACACTTGCCGAGTTATTAGCATCAGTGACTTTATTCATTTTAGGAAAGAGAATCATCGAGTAATGCTGATATTGGCATGGATCCTGATGAGGCAACACGACAACTAGCTCTATTATTAAAGCGGAAATATCAAAAAAAGTGGAGACAACATTATTTACGTCGAAGGTCCTCGTTTCTGAATGGCGCATGTCTAAATCAGGCATTTGCATCGATGCATTTGCGCAAACGAACGATTTTGGTATGGCAACCGCCAGCTGACAGACGGCAAAACGCGATCCAACGACGAAAGCGTAAACAATCCCGTTTTTAATTCTTATAAGCCGATGATCTATAAAGGATGAAGCTTATAATATTGTAATTATTTAAAAGAGACTTTGTTGCAGTCGATGCATTAAACCAAAGTCCCTGAATCCTATCTATAGATTAAATATTTGTCAACCACCACATTCAGAATGAAATACTATAACAACTCAGTTTGTAATTGGTTTCTATTGTGATCAAATAAAAGTGCAAATATTGAACTTCTTCTTTCCTTAGAAATTGCAAAAGGTATTTACTATTGAGAAATTCTTTGGTAAATTTGTGTAGTTGGTATGCAACGCCGACGCCGGCCTATAGGAACCATATGGAAGCACAAAATCAGAAAACCATGTTACTTGGTTCAATTTAGTTTACTGATATTTGCAAAAAATTGAAGCTTTAAACAAACCTATCGGGATATAATTGGCTAGACTCGGTTTGACTAGTTTGACAAATGACTCATTGAATCAAACCGTATGATCGTCTCGGGGCTACGGGGCTACGTCTCGGGGGCACTAGAATGAATAGCAAAAAAAATATTAAAAAAAAAAAATAGGTAAAATACAGTATAAATCTTAGAAAAAATATAGGAAAGAATATACTTATGCTAGAACTCAGTCACAGATTTTGCAAGCAGATAACAGGACGTGAGATTTTTAAATCGACTAAAGACGTTGCGTGTGTACCTAACATTAGGTGCTAGAGCTGTCAGCTGTAGAGATGAGATATACCTGCCAATCTCTATACCCGGCCTTCAAGGTATGAGTATTGCCAAATACCTGGTACAAAAACCGGGTTTCAAAATACCTGTAAGTATTTGGATTTGTTATTATTTCGCTATGTAAACGTATGCGATAAGTATGGTATACCTCCAATATTATGTAGGTACGACGTTTCAAGTAAGAGATATGAACATGGTTATTAGTGAGTGCTAAATAATTTATTCAAAACAACATTAATTTTATTTAAACTGACTAACTAGAGTAGCTGCGTAATTAAAAATTACACACAATATATTTTTAAGGAACTCTTTGATATGATAAAAAATGTAATTCGTAATATTTTTTATGCAATAACATTATTACGCAATTATGTTCCATAACGAAGTAGACTTATGTATTTTTTTTTTCTAAGTGAATTAGATCGTCCAAAAGTACCTAAAGCACGAATGACGTTTCGGGTCCTGCTGTAAATGGTCGGGTAACTTCGGGTGGTTTTGGCGGACCGATGCTGTACGAACTGGCTGATACCTTGTGGTAGCGGTTCGTTTCGTACTAGCCTAGTATGACGTCATACCTTCAAGGTATTTACCCAGTATTCCGGTCTGTACTCGGACTGCGTACTGGGAAGCACATACTTGATATATATACCTGTACCAGTATATACGCCTCACCTCATTCAGGTGCTGAACGCTAGATGTATCTACATTAAAAAAAATACATCAATACGCAGATTGATACCCGATTTATAGCTAGCAAAATATCAAAATCTGTGTTTGGACGTGAAATTTTGAATCGAATAAAAAAAAAAAAACTATTGGCGATGCAAAGATTCTAACTAGCGCCCCTAGTGTCAAAATTGTGAAGCTGTCTAAGAACGACACTTTGACAGTTTTCGATACAATTTACGTCACGGAAAAAAATATTAACCCAATCTATATCAGATTTATGTGTTTTCTTGCTAGACGAAACAATAATTATGTTGTCAACAGTGGATGTAATTAATGCGTCTGCAGGATAAAAAAAACCAATGCGTTCTGGAGAAAAATTATTTATAAATCCATCCTCAACGTCAATTTTTTCATTCAAGTCCAAGATCTTTCTTTGATACAACTATTTTCCTGCGTCTGATATCAGCCCTATTTTCTCGAGCAATTGATTTTATTTTTTGGGCTAATGGTAGGTACTTGTTTATGAGAGCTTCTTTTAGAAATATTCTAAGACGGTACGATATTAGGAAACAAATTCTGTCTTTTAGAATCTGGAACAATAAACATAATCTCGTTATCTGACGAGAAGCTCGCCTTCATCATTTCAGCCGTAAGACGTCCACTGCTGGACTTAGGCCTCCCCTAATTTGGGGGGCTTTGCCATAATCACCACGCTTGGCAGGCGGGTTGGCGATCGCAGTATGGTGGTAAAATGCATAGAGAACGCTCGCTGCTGCCCATTCTCTAGTAAGTATCTGACGAGAAGCTCGCCTTAGCTTATACTAAATAAATAACTTATAAAATACATGTGAATATAATATAAGTACTATAAAATCATTAAAACATAATTATACTTACTGTTTGGAAAATAGTTTGAAGCCTGAAAATGTTCTGCCGGGGTCGCGTGATTGTTCGAAAGAGATACCGTGACCCTGGCAAATGGGCAACTGATGGAACACGGGTGGGTTTTAGTCAGTAAAAGTCTGACACGCCCTCCCGCTCCGCCCACAGCGGGAGAAGTCATTTGATGATTTCTCATCCAGAAAAAGAAAAAAAAAAAAGAAAAAAAGCCTTAAAATGATGAGAACAAACTCTCATTGCTAATGAAATCGGCTTGCCTATTCTTAAAGCAGTCTCCCAATTTTTCTTCATAATTTTGTCTTTTGGAAAAACTTATTCTCGAATCTCCGCAAGTACTACATTGAGGAACGCAACAATATTTCGTATTCATTAGCAACAGGTTTTTTTATGTCATCGTGATCCATCTGATTACGTCCAAACTTAATCTCAACTCTAAAGCAAAGTGTCGTTCTTAGACTACTTCTAAATTTCGCCGCTAGAGGCGCGCGGATAATCTTTGCATCGCCAATTTCAAAAGTTTGCAAAACTACGGTTTTTATCAAAAGAGGAAGTTAGGTTGCCGAACATAAAAAAGTAATAAAAGTTTATAACAATTGTCTCTGTCCGCTTCCATTAGAAAAAACAGTCTATGGCATGGCATAAAATTATATGATATTGAGATATTGAGATAATATTAAATAAAACATGAAAGAAGACTCGGCTCCGGTCTAACAAAAGGTACTGAACTTGAATATATTAAAAGAAGACTTGGCTTACGCCTAACTATTGGTTATTGAAGACATTGATAAAAATAAGACTTGGTTTCGGCCTGACTATTGGATATTGAAGACATTGAATAAAGAAGACATGGTTTCGGCCTTGATTATATTATAGAAAGACAAGAAAGAAAAAAAAAAGAAGATTTGGAAGAAAAAGAAAACTAAATCAGACTTGGCTGTATGGGCTCAGCTCCCTTTGCCTGTCCCAAAGAGGGACGAAAAGAACCAAAAAAAAAAAAAAGTCTATGGCATGGAAGAGTATAGCTTAGGAGTATAGCAACAACTATTTTTAGCCAATCACAAGCAGCGTTTTTAAATTCATTTTAGCGTCGTCGTTCGTTGGCGCTTGGCTTCCTTCTGTAGTGTTGCGTTCATTCATTGTGTTTATATTTGCGCAAGTTTCGTTTCGTTATTGTTTAAAAATATTGTTGGCATTTATTGTGGTGTAAGAAAGAAGTAATCTTTACGGAATAAGCAAATTGTGAATCGATGAATACTTTAATATTGTGACAAGTAAATATCATCGCGTGTGGTTTTGTGATAATTTTAGACTCAAAAAAGAAACTAGCGATTAAAATGCTGTGGTATTAATTACAGAATGTCTACCAGAAGCGGTCGGATAAGAACTAGCGTTATAGACGTAAGTCCTTCGAGGACACGTAAAGGCGCCTCGCCGACGCGTTCTCCCGCCAGAACGCGGAAAAGTTCGCCGCCGCCGTCGGGGAAAACTCCGCCTCCAGCGCGCTCGACTGGCCGTAAATCTCCCGCACGCAAATCGCCTAGCCGAAAACCAGCTTCGAAGTTTCCCGCACGCAAGTCACCTTCGAGAACTACTAAGGATACAACACAACCAGAGGTTCCCAATGTACCGAAGTCCCCGGCAAAGCGCCGTCCCATCGACGAAGCAGCAGTAGCGGTCAAACTTGAAAATTTACCTTTTAAGCTCGAAGCCTACCGCCGGACCACCCGGTCTACGCGGTTAGAATACTCTTTGAAAGATTTGACATCGAGTATTACAGAGAGCGAATTTTCTCTTGAAAAAGTGAATGGCTTGGAACCTAGCGACATATTATCTGGTCTAAGAAACAGGAGATCTGTCGAGGAGGTCGTGCCTCGCAGGTCTAGTAGGTTGCGAGAGTTCGTTGACAATGTCTCAGACACTAGACGGAGCCTCAGCAAATCCCTAAGTCAGAGCAAATCAGTAAGCAAATCTGTCAGTAAATCACTAGGAGCATACTCAGATGAGGACAATTCTGAAGACGAATATCATCAGGTGAAATCAAAGTCAGTGACTAGGAAGTTGGCAACCCCCCTACGAAACTCTATAAATAGCTTGGGTCAAGCTGCAAACAAATGGGAGTTTGGTGGCAGAATAGGATCCCTGAGCTTAATGCTCCTAATACCCTTAACAGTATTCTCTATATTAAATTCTTGTAAACAATTGTGTTCTCCCAAATCACTTTTAGATCTGTCTATGTATAATTCTATACAATCTTTGTTTAGTTTACAAGTTTCCAGCTTTATTCTTGTGCAATGTGTTATTCAAGCCATCTTTGCTATAGTACCAATATTTGGTACTAGATCTGACCGCATGGATGAGTCTGGCAAAAGACACTGTTTCAATGCATTTTTCTCCTGCGTAGTGACTGTGAATGCCCTTTTCTTATTGGATTTCTTTCAAATTATTGATAAAGAGAATTTATTGAATGAATACGTCAGACTTGCAATTATCTCATATATTTTTGCTGTAATACTTAGCATTGTTTTGTACTTAAAAAGTAGTGAATTGACAAAGGAAGAGTTAAATCAGTATGGAAACACTGGATATACATTGTATGACTTCTTCATGGGGAGGGAAATTCATCCGTTTGTCAAGAAGCTGGATGTCAAACTTTGGATATCAAGAATCTCAAATATTACCTCTGTAAGTATTATTATAGGTACAGACGCCACCAGGTCAAGCTACCCGAAACTGTCAATTTTTCCCAATGAACCTTGAACCTAATGCTCTAGAAATAAAGTCGAAAATCTATCAAAGAAATCTGACAGATTGTAGTACTTGATGTGTTGGCGTCTGTACATAGATTTTCCTTCCCAAATGTTTCATCATCACAATTTTAACAATTTACCCGATTAATAATTCTTGCCCGGCAACTATTTTATAGGTTTTTGGTATGGCTAAATCAAAGTGCCATATAACTTCTATACTTGTAGTAGGCTACAGTTAATATTGTGTTCAGTTATTGTGGTGTGCTTATTATTTTTCTTATTATAACAATAACTGGCAAATTATACAAGAAAGTAGAATCCATGTCATTTGTGTATGCTTATAAATGAGGTAATGAATAATAAACAGTTGTTTTCTATAAAATATTCCTATAATACTATATTTTATTTTGTTTCAGCTGGTATTTCTCTCACTAATCTTCACACAAGGACTTCAAATCAAACTGGCAGAGAAGAATGATTTGTCATTAGAAAACTTAAAAGAGATGGTGAACAATGTACAGTTGAAGCCAACTGTTATTATATTCTCCATAATGCAGATAGTTTATATTCTAAACTTTATTGTGAAGGAGTACAGGATCACGGCAACATTTTACTGGCAGTCGGAAGGGGTAGGGTACCTCCAGACTGTTTCAAGTGCACTATACCCATTTTACTTCACAACAATATCTAAATACGTGGCAGACGCAGACTTAGTTCTGTCTACTAACACCTTAATCTCTGCTTGTGTACTATTTGTGCTGGGATTCTTCATAATGCTTGTTAGTAACAATATTAAATATGAGTTCCGGAAAGATCCTCTACTTCTGAGCTTGGCAAGTAAGTAACTGTATCATGTATGCTATTTGTTTATTGTATTATGCTTTATTTGTAAATGCTTTAATGGTGGAATATAGTTTTGATATTATATAACCGTCAATAATAAATACTTATGGTATAACGGGCTTCTGCCCGCGATTTCATCCGCGATAAACTTCATGTTCCATTCCGTCGTACGTTATTGTTGCGTTATTTTAACCGTTTACGTAGTGCACGCAACGAAAGCTCAAAAAGAATAAATTTTCCTCGTTTTTGCACCATTTTTCATTGAAGCTCCGCTCCTATTAGTTGTAGCGTGATGTTGTATAGCTTATAGCCTTCCTCGATAAGTAGGCTACCCAACACGACAATTTGACCCAGTATTTCCTGAGATTAGCGCATTTAACCAAACAAACAAACTGTTCAGCTTTATAATATTAGTATATTAAACTAGCTTCGCCCGCGACTTCTTTTCCGCGTTAAATTGCTTGCTCCCTCGACCCTCCCCGTCGCATCGAATCGCCTGCTCGTGCGAGTTTTTCGTATTCGTGACTTTTCTTTTTGCTCGGTTCCTCAGGGTCCTAGCGTGATGTGATAAAGTCTAGCCTTCCTCGATATCCAGCTATCCAACACTAAACGGAGTTCCTGAGATTAGTACGTTCAACCAAACAAACTACAGATAGATGCGACATAAAAAATAAAAATAAAACAAGTCGCGATAGCATATTATGCTATCACGGGCTTGTTTTTTTTTTTTACTTTTATGAGGAACAATTTCCTCCTACATTATTTTTGCGTTACTTTAACCGTTTAAGCAGCGCACGCACCGGAAGCTTTCAAAAGGAACTTTTCTCCGTTCTTGCAAAATTTTTCATTGATGCTCCGCTTCTATTGGCCGTAGCGAGATGTTAAATAGCCTATAGCCGTCCTCGATAAATATGCTACCAAATACTTAGAATTTTTCAATTCGAACCAGTAGTTCCTGACATTGGCGCGTTCAATCAACCAAACAAACAAACTTAGCTTTATAATACTAGTATAGATAGTAAGCAACCTTTGGAAAAACTAATCTATTTTTCATAATCATAAGCTTAATAATTTTCAATAATAGGTACTGAACAGAGGGAGATTTATCATCATCTTCGTCATTTCACTCGAAAGACCACTGCTGGACATAGGTCTCCCCCAATTTGGGAGGTAGATTTATAATATAATCTACTAAACAAGAAAACATTATTATGATTTTCCAAAAAAATATTTAAATTATTATTTTTCTTTCAGACATAGACTCCATGCCGACATTCCATGGAAAGAAGCTTCTGGTCTCCAATCTATGGGGGATCTTACGTCATCCGAACTATGCAGGTGATATACTGATTCACATCGCCCTAGCTTTGCCTGGGGTTGTCTCTGGACAGTATGTGGCGGCAGCACCGGCGATCCTGTCTATTCTTCTGCTAATGCACCGCGCTTGGCGGGACCATGATCGATGCAAGTGGCGGTACGGGGCTGCCTGGCAAAGATACTGCAAAAGAGTACCTTCACTACTATTACCTAAACTTCTTTAAATTCTGTTCTATTCAGGCTATAAGGTATGTTGGGGTAAGATCAGCACAGGGGTTAAGACCGTCCGAAATAAATTGTAATTAAGTTATTATTATTTTGTTTGGTCTAGATGGATAAAAATAGCGCAGAAATATTGTCAGTATTCAAAATAACTTTGTGTTTTATCAATTTAGCCTAAAAAATAATTTGTACGGTCTTATCCCTGCACCGAACTTATCCCAACATACTATAATTTGCAACCTGTTGTTGCGCCGTTGCGCCATACACCTCTTTTAGAAAGGTTGGCGATTCTTGTTGATGATGGGTGACAAATCTTTAAATACATGCTTCTTAGAACTTGAATTATGTCCCCAATGTTAAGAACACAACTACAGAGTATTGTAGATTTGATTTTATATAAAAAATTAATATCAAATACGTATTTTAGATATTATTATATGGTAAAGAATTTAATTTGTGTAAATAATTGATTACTCTTTGTATTTCAATAATACATCACATTTTAAATGGTATATTTTCTAGAGATCTGTGAGACGATATTTTATTGAATTTTATGATATGTCTAATAATTATAAGTAGGTTAGTGTTTGAGATTAATTACAGTGTGACGAAACCACCGCACAAAATTCTAATACTTAATTATGCTCTCTTTATTTTTATTTTTTTGAATGAACTATTGATATATTTTTTTATATTGACTTTGGTATACAAAGCATATTTTGGTAATGTAATATTGAAATTATCCGGAGATGTGTAATTTCAAGTTGTATTTTTAGGAAAGTAAGACTTTGGAAATCACTTCGTCCTAAATCATATTGGTAGATTAGTAATTAATACATTAACATTATAATATCTGTAGATTTTACAGTAAATCGACCAAGATTGTCGTGTTTCTTTTTGTATGTGTGCATTTTATTCTACAATATTATTACTAACATTGTTTTCTTGATAAGATTAAGATTTATTGTAATCTTTACATGGCAAATAATATATTGAACTCGAATTAAGACATAATTAAATACATACTTAGTACAAATCTGTCTAAATTCTATAAACCATGAAGATCAATTATTGGTCTTTCATAATTAATTACTCAGGTAACAGGGTTGGTTCTCTAGACTCCACAACACTGTTGGTTAATTTTAAAGCCTAACTTGTAAATTACATTATTTACAAAAAAAATGTAGTTTTAGGATTGAAAAAGAATTCTGGAATTTTAATTGCAATCGTATTTTCTTCTGGGGTTAATGCTTCAAGTAGTTAGTGTGTTTCCAGTAGAAGGACGTACCGTGTTTTAACACAAGTGCCTCTGAAATAGAATTTAATGTTTAAGATTTATGATACAACGGTTATTAACTGTTTCAAAGGTATTGCTCAGTTTTTATCAAGACTTTTTGCTCAAAAGTTAAGCACAATTATATTTACTTACTGTAACTAAGTTTCAAAATTAAAATTAGTTTAATTCTTAATTAATCATGCCGCCTTCTCAGATCGAATATTTACTCTAGATGTCAGCAACTTTTGCCATATTAGAAAGATATTATTGTTTTGTTCGAAAACATTCTTTGAATTAATTTTAACATTAGTTATTGTTTGGAAGTGTGTTCATGTGACTTCCATTTCACAATTATTTTAATAAAGGTTTTGTACAAAGTGTAAAAACGTCTTGTTTAATTTTGGTGTCGAATTGACAGGTTTGACGCATTTGGTGCACATCTTAACTTGTACATCATGCTCAAATGGTGAACTTAGCAACTGGTGCACTTCTCAATTGGTGCACTTCGCAAAAGGAGCACTTTGTTGCCGTAATATATTACTAAAGCCTGTAGTAATATATTACTTGTCATATTATCAAGTAGTATTTGTAAGGGACGGGGTTGAGGGATTTGTATTTACATAACAAATAGTATGCTAAAGGTATTCTCATAATAGGAATATAACCGGTTTTATTGTAGTTCATCATGACTGCTGAAAATATTGCAGCTTTGGCTTCCAAGTCAGGAAAACGTGATTTATTCGACTGTTGATCACAAGGACGAATGAAAAACCGTGTTATCGCATTTATTTATTTTTCTATAAAATACACATACAATTTGTAAATAAACAATTCAATATTCAAATATCTAATTTACACAGATTTCGTTCCTAAACATATTCATTACGTCCACGCTATAATGTAGGTAGGTACTATTACACGGATGCTGGTATGCAACAATTACAACATCAAATAAATATACCGATTATTTACTAAACAAAGTGTAGGTTCTTCGATGGACATAGCAGAAAACTACAAATGACTGATATGTTCTTCATTTTTTGTGGATATCTGGAAGAATTAATACGCGAAAAGAAGTTGAAAGTTAGTTTTCGTAAATTAATCGCTGCAAAAGCTTCTTGGATATGACATCGCATGCAATGTAAGATTTAAGTCCTATGGGACAACACAGCATCTATACTAAAGTAACTAACATCAAGTACCTGTAGATTTTAGACTAGTAGGTACATGGACCTTAAGACAAAATCGATATTAATTTACCATCCTAATAGGCCTATTAAAAACGCTCTGATTAATTAATTGGTGCAACCTTTTACATAAGAATGAAAAAAAGCATACGATAGGACACGTCTTGACAAAAGGCTGCACTCTCATAAGGGTCATTTTTGGCACTAAGATAATTATTCATAATTATGTCTGTTAAACATACGTTAAAAGCTGCGTCTCCACTTATGAAAAACACGCCAACAACTCACCTAATAAAGTAATCCCCGTCCATATTATACACGACATGTTAGATTTAATCACTTCAGTTCAAATTGATCAGTTAGAAGATCTAATTGGATAACCACATGAAGTTGAATGTCTTATCTGGGTCTTAGAAAGTGTAGAATCGTAATAGATACCATCAAATAACACTAGTGATACTAGGCATCACAAAATAATTTACCTGTGTAAACGCTGCCTACGACTCTGCTATCTGGAAGTATGATCTGAGTCCCGTCGTCGGTGTCGCGTCGCCGCGCGCCGCTTTGTTTAGATTAGTTCGATAGTGGGTTTCGCTGAGTGATATGCCAAAATCTCCGTCTACAACCCGTAACATGTAAGTCACTTTCACCGTGTTGGCATGTTTGTCACCAGTAGGAACGCAGCTTTATATTTAAAATAATTTATAACTAAACATTACAGTAGGTAGGTACATTAATGAAAAAAACATTCTTAAAAAACAACCTAAAGATTGTACATAGATTTATTTTTTATTTAAGTAATAACGTCTAATTTTCATCATAAGATTGTGTTTTAATCCTATATAATATTATATATATCTTCGTATTCTTTTAAACTAAAACAATAGGTAATTAGTAGTAGCAACCTCTGCCTACCCTTTGGGTATTGCAGACGCAATAGATAATTAAGTATATAGTTAAGTATGTAATAAATATTAAATATCTCTCCAACGGGACTATCATGTTTTATGGGTAGGTGCTTATCAACATGGTCGTAAAATAGTTTAAACGTAACTGTATTATTTGGGAAGACACACACATAAACCTTATCTATGTAAGCTCGACCAATCAAATAATGTTTAAAATATACATGAAAATATTTCAATTGATGCCATTAGTTAAAATGTTCTAAGCACAATATGGTCGTCAAATTGTGTATCTATTTCATATTAATTATTTATTATCAAACGTAAAACATCCTAACACCATTTAGATTATTATTTCATCACTTTTTAATCACATTACATAAAATTTATAAATACATAGTATATTAGTGCTGTTATCATTTGCGTGTCATTTTATTATTTTACAACATTAAAATACGATGTTAATTAATGCCATCTAGTTATTTGGTTCCATTTAACATTTACTATGAAAATATACACGTTTAAAATCTATATTATCGGTATATACAAGGTATATTTACATAAATGGTATCTTTTTAGAAAATATCTTTATTTTCTTCACCGGTAAAGACAACGATAAAAATAAGACATGTAAATAATATTTTTATATGTGTAGACGATGGATACCGTAGCTAAAGATTTAAAAAGATGGGTAATTAATTTCAAATGATTTTCAATTGAAATAAAAGTGTGGAGAGATGTAATCACTGATGTGAATTAATATGGTTTTTACATATATCAGGAAATTATTTTATGGCAGTGTTTTCACAAGTTTCTTTTTATTGTGAATTTTATTTTTTAATGAATTCAATTTGGTTACAACTAGCTACGGATTGGCTTAGGCCATCTCTCTTAGGAGAAATTAGATAGTACCTTTATGAGATTATAAGGTATTTCGCATTTTTCTGTACTTATTTGAAAGAAAACTTAGTACAATTTTATTAATAAGTAGTTGGTACTTTAATCAGCGTTACACTTTGATTAGGTACTTAAATGGTATTCATACTATAAAATATCTTAAAGGAAATATTTACTCTAATTACTATGAAAAATGGCCGGAACGATTCAAAATGAAGGAAAATAAGTGTTTAATCATTTTGAGAAGTAAAGACAGGTTAAGGGAGTGCCCACTTAACACTGGCATTGTTTCAGAAGAAAAGAAAGTACCTATTCAATGTTACCGCATGCATATAGAACCTAGGTAATTCATTAGGCACCATGAAAATGTTATTTGACGGTTTGTCCTCCAAATTGCTTCGATAATGAGGGCATGGCAGTATGGTATGGACCTTTTGAGTTTTAAGGGTCACTTATCATCTTTTTAAAAGCATTTTTAATATTTTCGAAAAGTAGATGTTTATTTCTGCGGCCGCGTTAGTACGACCGAAAATAGGATTATTTTGGATGGCATGTCGTATTATTATAACTATACGTATTATAAATATTTTATTCATACGATTGATCCAGGTATAAGAAGAAGTTTTCTATATCTAGTTGAACAGCTTTAAAATATTTTGTAGTTTTTATTATTAATTATTATCAGTGATATTCAGATAAAACTACCATTTTGAATACAGAAATCTTTAGATAAAAGACTATATTTTTATAGAAATCTTAGAATCTCGACTAAACAGTAGAATGTATTCATCAAACTAGAACTCTTAGATGAAGATAATACATCTGTTAAAACAACATTTATAAGGACAATCGGTTTATCTTCTAACATTTAAGCTATACAAGAAGAAAGGTTTACTTTAGTGCGGATACCAAGAAAATTATAACATTGCGTTCAGATAGCATAGTAAGCCTGGTCATCGGAATGTTACGATAAAAAGCCAGTTACAGCTGACTTAAACTAGCGAGGATCTAACATAATGCCCATTGAAGGCAGGGATACCACTAGAATTTACGATAAAACTATAATTACGTGGAATTATAACAAGTTCTTAACTGGACACTTAATTACACTAAATTAGTAAAGGTCCTAATATAATTACTAGTACAAAATAAGCCTCACATCATTCCTTGTTGATGGCATACCTACATACAAAACACAATTCATTCCTTTCGTATTACATAGCAACCGGCGCCATTTATGAAACCCCGTTTCTATGAATCCACTTTTTCTTAGCTAAAGCTTCTTATAAATAAGGCATTTCTTTTTACAATAATATAGTCATTCACCATTAAAGATACACTGTGTATCCCTACGTCATTTTTAAATTGGTCTGGCATCAGCTAAGGGGATAACCATTTAGATGGTTACGAAAATCTATGACATCAAGCGGCATATATTACCGCACTACCAACATTTGTTTTCCTAGCTACTTTACATTTAGGAGCTGAACAGACGACGGAAAATTTGTCCGTAACGATAAAACGTATGGACATCTATGCAATAATGCGTATGGAGGACAAAACGACCGCGCCGCTGATCATTGCCGGTCACTCGCGGACAGAATTACCGTCGCCTGCGCAGTGCCTTAATTTTCTTACGTATCAATTATTAGCTGATGCAGATTCCAGACTCTTTATGTACAAAATGACGTAGGTGGTGAATGTCGGTACTGTCAGGGGGGGCGGAACGTGTTGGCGCGCGCGCCGGCTTCAGGACGTCAGAAGTTGCTGTCGAACACGCCCATCGACCGGGTGATGTCCTCGTCGCGCAGGCAGCAGTCGAGAAATTCGTCCAGAGTCAGCACTCCGTCGCGATTCAAGTCCATTTTCTGAAAGTTACGTCATTTTTGCCTTAGCATTTTTGTAGAACATATAAATACATAATAATGCAAGTGTACAGCTGTAAAAAGTTGAATGCTTCAACTGTAATTCATTTAATCTTACACACTTCTTTTTGATACTGACTGTACCTACCTACACATTTAATTAGTACCTAGGTATAATACTGCCAGGGTCGCGATATTTGTTCGAAAGAGTTACCGTAGCCCTGGCATATAGGCAACTGAAGGAACACGGGTGGGCTTTAGTCAGTAAAAGTCTGACACACCCGCGCCCTCCAGCTCCGCCCAAAACGGGAGACGTCATTTGGTGATATCCCACCCACAAAAAAAAGGTATAATAAGTATGAAAGATAACAACAAAGTTGTGTGTATAACATATCATAACTTACAGAAACTAGATTATGATGAATGTGCGGATACTATCAGCTAGGTAGAAGGTATTTGCCTATATTTTTATCACTATCTCTTGTAAAAAATAATGAAACAGCATATTTCATGAATGATTGTGATGATTCTGTTGATAAGTTTCGTATGCTTAAATGACCTCTTATTCGCTGGTTTGCGCGGTAACCGTTGCGCCATTTGCGCTTTATCTTAAAAAAAGAAAAACATGTGAAATTAGAGAAAATACAAACCTGAAACAGTCTTTCAACCTTCTCTCTTATCACATCATCTTCTAAATTGTGATCTACGATCTTCCCCATAAGGTCGTAAACAGCAGTGACAATCTCAGTCATTTCCTCTTTAGTGACGCATCCGTCGCCATTGATATCATACAGTGAAAATGTCCATCGTAGCTTCTCTTCTAAGGTCCCTCTCGATAATATTGATAACCCGGTCACAAACTCCTGGAAATAAAAATATGTTAAAGAAATTTTCGTCAAGGTTATTTTTTTTTCGGAAAGTTGAAGAGCACTGATAAAACCGGTGCAGCAATTTGGACCCATTTATATAAACTCAATAGAAATCAAACGGGAGTTTATGACAAGGTCGACATTAAGCTTACACAGACTATAAGCACGGCGACAAATCAAGCTATGCACTACCAGTATAAGCTGACTTCTCATTGTACGAAAAGCATATACAATGAGAGGTCAGATTAAACTGGAAAATATAGCTTGATATGTAACCATATGTACCAGACTTATTACAGGCCTTCAAAAATAATAAATACTGGCAGTGTTTCCCATTGTTAGTGTGTTACACAATTGCCTTGCTGGTTCCCGTGAAAGAAAATTCGGTGCGAATAATTCTAAGTGTGATTTAATTTGTAATTTAATTATTTGATATAAGTTTATAAATTTTTGCGTGCCTATTTCCAGGCAGAATGTATATGGCTCACTTTTATCTACTCCACCTATATTTTTATGTAACCTACATTCGTTGCAAATAAATGATTTTGATTGATTGATAAAATAGTTCCGTTGTTACCTTAGCGCTCACACAAAGAAACAGTTATTTATACATCTATACAAATAAATAAAATTGGAGTGTCTGTTTTTAAAACTAAAATAACCGCTTTTTACTAACAAGGAGAGTACCAAACTTGGGAATCACAGATTCCGTTGATTTTTATATGTGTTGTAGGGTAATCTCCCCTCAATAACTAGGTAAAATGGTAAGACGCACTTCACCTTCATTTTCGAGAATAATAGATTTAAAGTTCAAGTCCACTCGACTCTTTTTTTTTCCAAGTTTATTTATTTATTTTTATAAATAATTTGTTATTTTAATCAATAAATAATTCAAATGTTGAAGTTATTTAATATTAAATTTATTATATATCTGATGTGTTTATATACTTTGGATTTTTATTTTATTGTTAACAATAATAAAATAATATTAAACATTTTAATTCTAAAAATACACGTTACTATAATTGGGAATTTTTAACGTAAATAAATTTTGTTAGGTATATAAATTTTCAGTTATTATACGCTCCTACTGTGCAAGACCCCTCCCCTAATTTTACCTGCTCCGACATCTACTACCTGGGGAAAGGGACGTATGTGTAAGAATACGATTGGCCAAAATTTGGTCTTGTCATGCGGCTGCTTTTAACTGTAGTCATTCGACTACGAGTTTTCATTAGTGTAACACGTAAAAATTGTTTAGTAGTTTACAAGACTCATTTTTTTGCAAATTTATTCATTTATTTTTACTAATTTGTTGAGTCAAGTGGACATGGACTTTAAACTTCACTTTCATTTTTCTCGAAAATGAAGGTGAAGTGTGTCTTACCATCTTACCTAGTTATTGAGGGGAGACTACTCTACAACATATATAAAAATCAACGGAATCTGTGATTCCCAAGTTTGGTACTCTCCTTGTAAGTGTACATGGATGTATAGACGGTACACATACCAAAACAACATTTTTTTTAAATTTTGTCTGTCTGTTTGTTCCGGCTAATCTCTGAAATGGCTGGACCGGATTTTGACGGGACTTTTATTGGAAGGTAGCTGATGTAATAAGGAGTAACTTAAGCTACTTTTATTTAAAAAAAATCTTTTATTTTAGAAAAATACCTGCGTTAATTTCCGACATTCACGCGGACGAAGCTGCGGGCAAAAGCTAGTCTATACTAATATTATAAAGCTGAAGAGTTTGTTTGTTTGGTTGAACGCGGTAATCTCAAGAACTACTACTAGTCCGAATTGAAAAATTATTTATGTTTTAGGTAGCCTATTTTTTGAGGAAGGCTATAGGCTATGTAGAGCAGTGGTGGCCCAATGGTAACGGCCGCGACTTACCAAGGGTCGTGAGTTCAAACCCAAGCGCTTTACTTGGTGTTGATTATCTCGTCACCGCTGGTCTCAAAACAGTGAAGGAAAACATCGTGAGGAAACCGGCATGTCTTAGAACCAAAAATTCGGAGACATGTGACATCTACCAACCCGCACTGGGCCCACGTGATGCATTATGGCCCACTCCCTCTCACCGAGAGGAGGCCTGTGTCCCAGAAGTGGGAACGTTATAGGCTGCTGATGATGATAGGTTATATAATGTCACGCTACGATCAAAAGGAGCGGAGCAGCAACGAAAAATGGACGAAAACTGGGAGGCGGGAAGGGTCGTGGAGAAAAAATTGAAGCGGATGAAGGCGCGCGCAGAAGCTAGTAAAAAAATATAATTGTTACTTTTCGACGATTAACTTGCAGCGATACGGGCGTCGGGCCCGAAAATCGGACGGCAAAATTTGATGCGGGCAGAAGCTAGTGCTAAATAGTGCAGCCCGAATTTTCCAGGGTACGTACGTATTTGTATTCACGTCCTGTGGGCGATATTGTTTATAAATAACTTGTAAGGATTTTAAAAATGGTATATTTACCTCAAAACTTAACAGGCCGCTTCTGTCTTGGTCCAGTGTGTTGAAAACGAAGTGCGCGTACTGAGCGGTGTTCGCTAGAAAAGAAAACAGTTAATTAATGTTAAGTTTGATCTATTATTAAAATAATATAATATAAAATCATGAAATTTTACAAGTTGCAAACAGTCTTTGAAAATCAGAGTAAATACAAAGGTTTCCCCGCCAGGTTTTAAAAAGCTGGGTTACTTTACAGCTCTAGTACCACGGGAATAGCATAAATCATGGTAAAAGATTAGCTGGTCAAGTAATATAGAGAGAATAACTGACCTGAATATAAGCTGCTGAAATTAGCTAGAACTAAAGGTATTCTGCATTAAGGATCGTTGGTGCTTGAATGACATTTACACGGGGGGCAACTATAAAGTAAAAGTAGGTAAACATCTATGAAATTGTATTGAAAAATGAAAAATCAAGATGGCGGCCGCTTTTTCCGTTTTAGTCCCGCGCCAAAAGATCCTTTTGTACAACTAACTTACTTGATTTCTGTAGGGTAGTTTGTTGACTTGAGCACCGCTTTATCTTGCGGGGGTGCTGGTACTGCTGCTGTTCATCATATTCAACGCAATGGGATACTTACTAGAGCAAGCTGGTAAATTACTTAAGATAGTGCAGGTTTCCCAGTCAGGTCTAAGCAGTGAGAATGATCTTGACCACATGTAAATGTGATTGCCAAACGTTTGGCGGTATACATAATAATTGTTCATTAACCATACAAGGCATAATGTTCTGCCAGGGTCGCGAGATTTGTTCGAGAGATACCGTGGCCCTAGCATATCGGCAACTGAAGGAACACGGTTGGGTTTAAGTCAGTAAAAGTCTGACACGCGCTTCCGCTCCACCCTAGAGCGGGACACGTCGTGATGATTTCCCACCCACAAAAAAGAAAAAAAAGGCATAATGTTATTTTATTCTATGAACTCGGGTATGACGTACAAATTGTATGTGTGGTATTAAAGATTAGATAATTCTAACCATTCAGTGTTAGAAATAACCTTTGCACCAATGAGTCACCAATTAATTATTAACATACGAGGGTTTAGTGGCAGTTGTGTTGAAGGGTTTTTGGAACTTTGCAGGTAAGGTACCTAATAATGGCTGTCCATGACTCATTGGTTTTTAGAATTTGTTATTAGAAGAACAAGTTGGTGGTTTGTAAATGCTGATTTAACAAGTCAGCATTCTGTAATTTGTATAGCTGGCAGAAAGCAAGCTAATCTTAGCGAGAAACATCGTATCACTGCATTTCTGAGCTGAAAATGTATTGTTCGAGATTAGGTGAGGAGATAGTCACTCTACCACCTTGATGACTTGCTAATTTGTGACACCATAATTATGTTGGTGTAAAATAAAAAGTAAACAAAAAGCTAGATGGTTTTAAATTTAATTTATTTCAGATATTACATAGTGGTTATAAACTTGACAATTGAGTTGGACCTACGTCCAATAAATTATACCACATACAGCTTGCAAGTGTCATTTTTTTGGCCACACTTAAAAAAATAGGAGCTGATCTGAAAAAGTGTCAACTAAAAAAATTATCACAATGGAATAATTAATGAAGTTACCTAGAACATTTGGTTTCCCTCAAATTTCTCCTTAATTAAATAGAGTATACAGTACTACTGTTTTAAGATACACAATGCTAAGGTACACAACGTTCGGCTGAGCATTTGTGTATCTCAAAATATTACAATGATATACTTGCATCATTACATTTAAAATTAACTTAATGTTAAAGTTGAGATGGGTTCACCATAGCGTTCTTCCCATGGGAAATGGACAATTCCTAAGATAAGATTACACTAGAGGTGAGCCACCCGTCTGCTGCTGATAAACCTCTATTGTGTCCCCTTCTTCCATCTCCAGTGATGTTGGCGTGTCATTTTCATTGATTGGCTGACCGTCGAACCTGAACCGCACTACTTGCATTGATAGACCCTGGAAAAACAGATTAGTACTTTTAGACAATTAGCAATCTCACTCAGATAATAAATTTGGGAATTGCACAATATTAAGAAATGTTCATTTTGCTAAATAATCATGTTCTAAAGGTCAACTCCACTCAAAATGCCAAGGTCTCTATGTTGTTCTATGTTATAGGGGTTTGATTTCCGGACTTAGTCCTTTGAGTGCACTATTGATGCCAAGGTCTCATAATTAAGCCATAGAAATTAAATTACAGATGTGCTTCACAATCACCTGCACAATACAACTAATAGGCGTTGACAATCTTTTGAAAGCCTAATCAAAATTTAGAACAGTTAGTATCTCGTTGCAAAATAGGTCTTTTGAACGTTGTTGTTTTGTGTTGCAATAAGTGAGACTAAAGTAAACGCTCAATGCATAGGCTGAATATGTGAAAAAGTTAATTTGTAACAATAACGGTAATTATTTGACAGCCAGTGTACATTTTTAAGAGCTATTTGGCTATATATCCATTTAAAATGAAATTATGTTAACAGCCATCATAAGTGTACTCGTAAACAACATGCTATGCTTGGTTTCTTCTCCATAATAAGTGATCACTTGAAGGGATTTTGACATATCAAAGCAAGATGTTTTCTAACATGCTTTTCCATTTTCTTAAGACTTTTATATTAGTCATAAGAAAATAAATGGTTGACGTATGAGCATTATTATGAGCAGAACAGTATTCCCATGAAACATCTGCGAACCTACCCTAAGGACAAGGTCAATGATCTTTTCATATTGTGTTTACACAACAATTAAGTGATTTAATACATTTTCAATCAATATTGTAGCCTATTTTATGTATATTTAGCAGAAAAGATATAACCTATGTAATCATCACACAATCTTCAAGTTAAAACATGAATCCATCTTTGAGTAATCTTTTGTTTTTATCATGTACGGATCTCAAAAGCATCGAATGATGGTTTCAGTGAAATATAACTGTAAGCGACGCTTCCATTTTTAAAACTGCCGGACATAGGGGCCCGCCAGAGACCCTACTTACTTAGATACCTTCATTGTTCATACAATACGTATTGAACATTGTATTTGAGTATTTCGTCTTTGTGCTAACTATAATCATTATTGAATGACCCTAAACCGCTTAGTAAATAAGATGAACTTACCGCTCGATCACAATAGGCGTTCATTAGCTTCCTCAGGGGTGTGTGTTTTTTGATTTTGAACTGCACGATAGCATTATCTTGGCCTAATACTTTCAAGTTGATGTGTTCGCTTTCTCCCTGTAAAACAAATATCGTAAAGATAAAAATATCATCTCAACAAACACAATGGTCAAACACTTCTCACTTTCAATCAGGTAACCACATTTTGCTAATAACGCCATGTCGGTGAAGCACTGTTTTTCGACTTTTCGTCATTACACTGATAATATAGTAGTATACACACCTTTTTCTCGTCAGACATTTTGGTATTTAAGTATTTAAAGGTACTATTAACACAGGAGCAACGATTTCGTAGAAAATCTAAAGATTATCAAACGAAAAACGAACAAGTGACAGATTCTCAGTCCGATGGCGTGGTAATGGCGTCCGGTCGTGGCTTGGAGGAAGCAACGCAGGTTTGCCAACACATGCGCAGTCGAAACGGCGAAATGGCGCGAGTCTGCGCATTGACGCCGATACTTTTTTTTAAATAAAAATATGAATATTCCATCGTTTATTTATGTACTAAATTAATTAGAAGCGATTTTAGTAAATCCTGAATAGTTTAATCAGAAATAATTAATTTGTTTCTTTATTAACAGGATTGTCTGTACTATCCGCCTAGTGTGGTCTCTTAGTCAGAATTTAGTTAACATGAACTCGATGAAAATATTTCCATTCGCTACCTGTAAAATGTTTGGAACATTCTAGAAGGCTATTAATAGAAAATCAATTGACTCGATAGTATAGCCAACTGCACAAAGCTGTTTCCGCTACTAGTGTTGTACAAAGTCGATAGATCACGTCAAACGGAAGCCTCTAGTGCTGCGAGAGGTCGACTTTGCGTTCCGTTTCAAGCTATAACAAAGTGTTTCACGACTTTACACATTCATCATTGTTTTTTTTTTATTTACTGCAATATGTCCCAATGTAGTTATTCTTGTGTTTGAATTATTTTTATATAATATCTATTTTTATTTAATAAACATAAGAGTTAGGCTGGCCGTACGCGTACGGTTTCATGATCAGGATTCCTGATTCGGAATTCCGTGAGACGACTGTAGACGTTAGATTTTTTGTATTAGGAATTTACAGGTATTTTTCCTGTAGGTAGAGTGGCGCACGAAATTAAGTTCTATTAACATAGTGGACGACGAATTTATTTTTATTGCACTTTTACCATCGCTAAACAAGAAAAAAAAGGAAACGTAACTATTGGACACATTCAATAAATACTAAGTTAATAAAAGATAGTCAATTAAAATTTTACAGGATGTCAATTGAATTCTGTAAATAAGGCTTCATAGATAACCCAGATGTCCACCGGCACAGCGCCGGCGTGGTTCATTATCATCTGGCTAGCCTTTTCCATACTAAGTTGGGGTCGGCTTCCAGTCGAACCAGGTGCAGCTGAGTATCAGTATTTTACATGGAGTGAATACCTATTTGACCCCCTCACTCAACCCAGTTACTGGGTAATACAATACCCTTGGTAAGACTGGTTGTCAGACTTTCGGGCTCCTGACTACCCGTAACGACTGTCGATAGATCTACGAAAGACAGCCGGGACCAACGGCTTTTTTTTTTTTGATGGGAAATCATCAAATGACTTCTCCGCTCTGGGCGGAGCGGGAGGGTCAGACTTTTACTGACTAAAACCCACCCGTGTTCCTTAAGTTGCCTTAACGTGCTTTCCGAGGTACAGAAGGGTGCTGGTATGTAAAGATGGTAACCCATCCACGGACAGTCGTGGTTATGAACGAACATTTCTGTACGTGTGTGCGGCGGATTAGCAAAAATGAATGCGAGCACTACGTTCGAATGACGTCATTCGGTTTTTGTCCGTTCCGAATGACCGAACGGAAGGTTTGTTTCCGGAACGAATGTTTGGCTTTTTTTCCGTTCGACAAATGTACAAACGTGTGCGCCTAGTTGAACATTTTGTATGTGAGGCAAGCATTCAGGTCTCCGAATCAGGAATCGTGATCAGGAATCCGTACGTATGCGGCCGGCCTAATGGATTAGTCAACGTCGAGACTAACCGGTTTTCAATTTGTAATTGTTCAGAAAAAGGTCGTCGTGATGAAAACACCGGCAAAGTGCGTGAACTCTGCAGATCTGCTTTGATTTAGAAGTAGGGGGTACCGTTTGGGTACGGAACTACGACTAAAACCGATTCATGATTTTAACTCCTGAAAGTCCATTTCACCATTAAGTGGGGTGGCTGACAAGTGTAAAATTTTCGTAAGTAAATAATTTATATGCAGCTATAAATAACTATGCTGTGTAGGACATTATGATAATTATGATTGGTTCCAGAGCTCTGATAAGGTCTTTTCGATCCTGAGCGTTTTGAAGATTTGAAAATCTTCGAGACTTGTTTACATAGGTAAACTTATTTTAAATTCTCAATTCATACGTATAGTCAACCGCACATCAGTGGATATTATTTGTACGGGAAAACCGCCCTTACTGCTGCTACGGCAACTGCTGCGGCATGACCGCGTTGTCGATGTTATCAATCATCAAAAACTTGACGGTTTAATCAAACGCATTTCAATGCAATTGTGAGTACTAGATTGATTACATCGTCAAGTATTATAAAAAAAAAACGTTGTAATTATACGGAATGGTATTGCCGATAGTTCTTCATATCTTTCTACTAATACCTAGTACTAATAGAATTAAAATTAAATTCCATGAATTAATCATGTAATTTAATTTTAACTTTGTTTGTTTGGTTGTTAACTCTATTGTCCATGCTGTGGTCTCCTATAAGTGAAGGAGTACACCTGATGTTACCCATTATTTATGTGTACATCTTTTGTTGGAGATCCTAAATAAATGAATGTATAAAAAAGGGAGTTATCAATTTTTTTGGCGGTTTTCACCTCAATTAATGACAATACAACGTACGGTAGCAAACGATGTTCGCGGTAAACTAGTATAAAGTACTCTGTCAGTAAAGTAATCCTTTTTTTACGTTAACCTGCCAGGATCGCGAGATCAGTTCGAAAGACACACCGTAGCACTGGCATATGGGAAACTGAAGGAACACGGGTGGGTTTTAGTCAGTAAAGTCTGACACGCCCTTCCGCTCCACCCAGAGCGAGAGACGTCATTTAATGGTTTCCCAACCATAAAAAAAAGAAGACGATGCGTTAAGGTGGCCCGGGAAACTCAAATTTTCTACCGTTTCTATTATAATTTTCAGGCCTGTGTCACGGTTTATGTTGATAAAAACAAAATATAATTCGCAACTCTAACAAATATGAATGTATTCACAGATTATAATCACAAGAATCTTTATTAATTAATACAAGAATATCATATACTCTCTAAGTAAGAATCGACTGGTCATTCATTAGCGTCACTTGAGTTTAAGAGATTGACTTGATGATTCAAGTCATCAATACATATATTTTCCATATATTCTATAAATGAATATCTACTTGTTACATTTGGGAATCATATTTTATCAATATGATAAACACTGATGCACCCTAATTGCGTAACGCACTATAAATCAGAATCTTAATCGTTTTGAAAATTATTTGTAATGCATTGCGTCATGTGTTCGAAAAAATTGTCGACGCAACAACGTAAATAACGCAATGAATGTTGTTGAACTGACAAAATGAAAGCGATTCCTACTAATAGTTAGTTACACAATTAGCTCTCAGCACATTGCAAAATACGTAAGGAAAAAATGAATTTTGTGGGTAACATCGGTGCTTTCACCATATTTTCTTGTTTTACACGATACAAGCACAAAATGTAACTTGAGATACCGACCTACCTCAAAATACCCACCGTGGCCCTGGCATAGGCAACTGAAGGAACACGGCTGGGTTTTAGTCAGTAAAAGTCTGACACGGCCTTCGGCTCCACCCAGAGCCGGAGACGTCATTTGAAGATTTCCCATCCACAAAAAATTAAAAATACCTGGGCATCTTTAATTTTGTCTGTTCGGATGTTACATAGCCACTTTTCTTAGAAAAGTTGGAGACTATTATCACTTTATGAATTTCAAATTGGAAAGAAGGTCTATTCTGTGTACCTAATAATTTTAAGTTGTTTCACTAAACCATTGTTTAGTATTTTTAAGCAATACATACCTAGGTATAAATTAAGAATGAACATAAGCCATAAGCATGGGTTTTGTTGAAATCTTTAATAAAAAATAAAATAACTTTTTGAAGTAGCTATTTTATTTAGGTTTTTGAGATTTTTTTGGTTACAACCGCAGACCTTACTTTGTTTTTTCGATAAATCTTATCTTTAAACGAGCAATTCTTGTATACTAGTGATCGCCCATTGGTCGAAATTCGACCGTACTGCATTTGAATAGAAATACATTATTAAATGAAAAAACAAATATATAATAATAAATATAAAAAATAATATGGTTATATTTGACATTCAGTAACACTATAGACAAATTGTTGACGCTGTACTACTGTGGAGAGGGTTCGCTGGCGGGATGGTAATGGCCAGGACCAGGACTTAGGTGTAATGAGTAAAGAATACTTCTTCAGGACTCTCTTCTTTATTTTCTTAACACTTCTTAACTGCTGGATATGGAATGAATTATCACAGTTTGCTCTGTTTTTATAGAATTTTCCCTATTATTTTTAATTAATTATGACTGTTCAAAGTGTCATAATTATAACCAGCCCGTACAATCTATGACCGGCCTGTACAGTCGTGACCGTGAGGCATACAACCTCTACAGTTTGCACACGACACTAAGTTTTATATGGGAAACTTACTAAAGCCATACTTGACACTCCCCATAAAACCACAAAAAAAAAATCTTATAAATCTAAACCGATCTAAACTAAATTCCTATCGTCGAATACAAATAATATTAAAAACAAATATTCTCGATATGATCATCATTACATATTATAAAATAAAGTCACTTCGCTGTCTGTCTGTCCCTATGTATGCTTATATCTTTAAAACTACGCAACGGATTTATATGCGGGTTTTTTTAATAGATAGAATGATTCAACAGGAAACTTTATATGTATATAACATGCATAATATAGTAAAGAAACACTGATAATTTTAGAGGTTTCTAATGTGATGTCATAAATAAACTCATTTTTTTGCGCTTACATTGCGAACGCTGGCTAAACCCTACGAAATAGATCAAAATAATGTACTACAGTATTGTACACCTTACAAAGTTCTACAAAAAAGTCCGCGATGGTATATGTCTATTTCTTAGGGATAACCCACAATAACCATTTTTTATCCTTTAATTTTTATGAGAAATAATGGCTTATTTACGAAGCGATTTTAAGAGCCCTCTTACAAAATTTGAACGCTCGAGTTTAGGTAAAAGACGGCAATCTTATGTATGTGTGCGTAGCTATCCACACATGCACAATACAAACAGTGTAACGCGAGTGTCGAGCCGGTCTAAACAATCTTGATCCGTTAGAATTATAATGCGGTATTTAGATATTTATGAAAATACTTATTTTATTTATCCAGTCTAATAAAGATTTCTAGACTATTCAAAAAAAAACCAGCCAAGTGCGAGTCGGACTCGCGCACCGAGGGTTCCGTACAAACCTGTAGGTATTTTCGGTTTAAAAATATATATATTTTTTAATTTTTATATTTCAGTTGATTGAATGTAAGGTAAATTGCGGTTTACGATTTATGACGTTTTAAAAAAAAACTACTTACTCGATCTCTAAAAATACCACGTTGAGTCGCGATTGTCAAATTTGATTTTAGTCGTGTCAAAATAATTTTTAAATTTAGAGATTTTTCCTTGCAGAATAGCGTTACAATTCTCATAGTCAAAAGTAAGGAATTTTAGAGATAGTTTAGTTAGTTTAGTTCGTGTTCAACAGAATCGGCACCAATATGTAATTGTTTTAATACCATGTAAACTTCCACCAAAAATTGGTTTGAACGAGATCTAGTAAGTATTTTTTTTAATACGTCATAAATCGTAAACCGCAATTTACCTTTCATTCAATCAACTCAATTATAAAAATTAAAAAAAAAAAAACATTTAATTTCATAAACATAAACCTTTTGCATAAACCGAGAATACATTCAGGTTTGTACGGAAACCTCGGTGCGCGAGTCCGACTCGCACTTGGCCGGTTTTTTTTCTTTTGGCTTCGCAACTTAGTACTTGTGCGCTACGCAATGAACTTGCTGAGATACGAAGGCGCGCGCAAGGGGATGCCCCCTTGCGCGCGCCTTCGTATCCTGGACGTGTTTTATATGGCATTTTTCATTTTTGTTTGAAAAATAAAAAAAAATATTACCCACGTGTTGAGATTTATATGTGTGGGGTATTATAAAGGGGGTCGAAAATTTAATTATTTTTGCGATAGGACACGCCATTTTCGAGATATAAGCAAAAGAAAAAAAAATACAGTACTGTTTTTGCACGTGAGGCGAGGCGTTGTCGTTGGTGTGAATTTTTGTTCATGACCACTAGTTTTAATCCACACCTTTTTAATTGCGATTAAAAATAGTCAGATATAGTTAAAATAAATTATTTTAGTCAAATTTTTTCTACAATCTATTAAAATAATGCTTTACTTGATAATTAACGAAACTCTTATTCAAAAAAAAAAAAAAAATGCGAAGAGTAGCAAAATGTTGTAGTCGTAGTATATTTTTGCCTACACGATACGAGTACCCGTAAACTGAGACGCGGGAAAAATTGACATAGATCCTTCCCCGTTGGGCGCTTGCGCCGTACTAAACGCTGCTCGCTTGTGCATCGTAATTTATTCTAATTTAGAGTGATTTCAAAAACGATATTATGTCTAATTAAATGAACAGATTTAAATAAAACTTGAGAATTCGATTTGTTATAGAGCATACTTTATATTGACATGAATTTTTTAATGTAATTATGCTTTATTCAAACCAAAAAAACGCGATAAACTTGCGAATAAATCGTAAAAATTGCCATAAGACTTTATTTTTTTTACTAATTAATGTTATTAAAAATCAATATTCTTGTACTAAATGTAACAACTAGATTATATGTCTGTTGTTTTGTGTATTTTTTTTACTCAAATTTCTACATATTAATAATAGAAATAGGAGTCTGAAATTGACCCTGCGCTGATTTTTACGAAAATTAGTTGTGGGAGATTAATTACTACAAAGTAAACAAACAAGTTTTTGTAAATGTTCTACTAAAAGTGACAAAACAAAAGATTGATCTATTTTTTACATGTATTCGTCAATGCCAGAGTATTTATAATGATGAGATGAGAGGTAAATAAGGCGACTAAAATCTTAGATATTCGCGCAAAAATGTAAAATGGCTCTTAAGCAATACAACATTAATTCTTATCCAATTAAATACATTAGATATGTTGTGCATTTCATGTAGATCAAAATTGCCTTTTACAGCATATCATTAAAATGAATATTTTAGAAGATATCAGAGATTATAATAAAATAGCCGCAGAGCGGCTAGCGGGCCGTTCCGCGTCCGGCCATCTCGCTTGGTAGCGGTCGGGTAGTGCAGGATTAGTAGGATTGTAATTCATATTACTTGGGCTTCATAGTAAATGCATATCATCATGTGTGCTCGAAGTACTCAAAATAAAGCTAATTGTATTATTAGACCGCGAAATATGGTTTAGATTTTTGGATGGATTTGGATTTTTGGTTATCCTGGATACTTACCATATATAGCATACCATAGATATTTTATCCCGGTAGTAGTTTCTCGGGTGATATTTTCTGACAGCTATACGGGCAAAGCCACTGGCCAAAGTACTATTCTTATAACTATGTTTAATTTGGTGTCTGGTAAATAACTGAGTGTTTAATAATAATAATAATATTCCACAACTATCACACAATTTCGGCTGAAATGATGTTTATATAGGTAGAATAGGAGCGTTAAGAAAAACCAGGAAGACTTATATTCAATTCAGTCCAGCCCTACGTCACAGTTTTCTTACTCTGAATACTATTAGTTTTCTTTTAAGTACATCAAACACACAAGATATGTAAGGATCGTAGCAGGTGGCTTTCCGTAGTTTCTGCCTACCCCCATGGGAAAAAGGCGTAATTTTATGTATGTATAACATGGATTAATACATTCTTACCGCGGTAATACGTCCTCTTGCGATAATTTCCGACATCCACGCGGGCGAAGCCGCGGGCAAAAGCTAGTGGATTATAAAAATGAAATAGGTTATATATCTATAAAATTAATTTATTACCTATGGCTACTTGACATAAGTTCCTTGAAGACTAGACACAAAATATTTAAGACAGATGTTCTTGATTGGACCACAGATTTGGACCATAATCAAAAGAATATATAATATATATGCATGTGTGTATTAAATACACGGTAATGAATAGTAGCAAAATCAAAAAATCAAAATCAAAAGTCATTTATTCAAACTAGGCTGAGAGTCAGCACTTTTTGAACGTCAAAGTTACAAAAGACAGTCCCCCCAAAACGCCCGCCCTTCGACACTTCCTAGTGCTTTAGCTGGGAAGAAGAAGTGGCGGAACAAACTCCCCAGCAGCACAGCTGTCTGTTAAGTTAGAAGAACTTGATTCTATACAATTGTAAGGAGGTAACATTATGAGACACAAAACATTAAATTAAATGATTTGCCATCTGTCAGCTAGCCAACCCAATAATCCAGGAAATAAAATGAAATCTATACTCAAGCAAAAGCAAAAAATATTTTTATCATGTAAATAAAGGTACCAAAATAAAAGCCTCCTGGCATAAGGGCGTGACAGCTTACATATGCAATGCTGAATCACGTTCACATAGCTGTTACGACCCGAGTTACAACTCGAGGCCTCAAAATGATAAACTAGGACCATCGGCGTAAAAACAAATAAACAGGTAGGTAATTAACAACAATACCAACATCAAGGTCAGCAAGACGACCAGTCACCACAAGCAGCACCCGTTCACGAGCATAACGCAAAGATCAGCCATTACCCCCCTCGCCTTATTTGAGGGAAGGGGGTAACCCGACCCCTGACGCTACCGCAAGCATTGACATCTAAGGGAGCATGACGAACTTGCTGCCGGTTGCTCAGGCAAGAATTGAATGACAACTTGTCGAGGTCGCTAGCTAATCATTTTATGCAATACTAATCATTATAATATGTCAAAGCATAGAACATGTCAAAACCAATAAATACACAAAAAAAAATGACTAACACAGTAAAAAAAATATATAATAAAAATTATATTACAGCTATATAACCTATCACTAGGTACGCTAGTACTGGAGAAAGAACACAAACATTGTCTTGAGTTAATCACAGCGACCAACTAGTTTTGTCATTTAAATAGTCGTTGATGGAATAATATGCCTTTAGACAAAGGTTGGATTTTACTTGAGCTTTAAACGCATTAAAAGGTAATTCTAGTAAATAAGGTGGTAGCTTGTTGTAAAATGTTATACCAAGCCCAACAAATGAGTTATGCACCTTATGAAGCCGGTGAAAGGGAACACGTAGTTTGTCCTTATTTCTAGTGTTAACAGTGTGAAAATCACTGTTTTTAGCGTGTAAGTGTAAATTTTGCCTAATATATAAGATGTTGGCGAAGATGAATTGTGATGCTACCGTAAGAATACCAATATCTTTAAAAAAGTCCCTTAGAGAAACTCTGGCACCTAGCTGGTAAATTGCTCGAACAGCTCGTTTCTGAAGGACAAAAATATTTTGAATATCAGCGGCTTTGCCCCACATTAGAATACCGTAAGACATAATGCTGTGAAAATAACTAAAATAGACTAACCGAGCTGTATCAACGTCAGTATATTGTCTTACTTTTCTGACGGCGTAGGCGGCTGAACTGAGCCTCCCCGCTAGACTTGAAATATGTGGGCCCCACTGTAGTTTGCCATCCACTGCTATGCCCAGGAAAACTGTCGAGTCTACAGTTTTAAGAACCTCTTTATTTAAGACGATTTCGGGACCTAGATTGCTAACATTCGGTAAGGCGAACTTTACACATTTCGTTTTCTTGGCATTGAGAACTAAGTTATTTGCCGTAAACCAATCCGTAACCATTGAGAGTGCACTGTTTACGTCTTCAAAATCTTGTCTGTTCCTATCTACTTTAAAAATAAGAGAAGTATCATCTGCAAACAGTACAACGTCACAAATACCCTTTAAAAAGAATGGTAAGTCATTGATATACACTAAGAACAAGAATGGGCCGAGTATAGAGCCTTGAGGCACACCTAACTGAACCGGTAGCCCGGTAGATTTTACACCATTAATATCTACACATTGGAACCTATTATGTAAATAAGAATTTATTACGTTTAAAGCTTCGTTATGGACACCGTAATGACGTAGTTTACGCAAAAGCGTGTCATGGTGCACGCAATCAAAGGCTTTGGAGAGATCACAGAATACTCCGATAGCATTTTGCGAGTTCTCCCATGCGTTAAAAATGTGTTTCAAGAGAGTAACACCCGCATCTGTAGTTGAACGACCTTTCGTAAAGCCATATTGCTCATTATGAAGGAGGCTGTTTAAATTAAAATGTCTTAACAACTGCTTGAGTATTAACTTTTCGAATATTTTGCTAAATGCAGGTAAGATAGAAATAGGCCTAAAATTAGAAACGTCTTTTTTATTACCTGATTTAAATAATGGTATGACTTTGCTACTCTTCATGAGGTCAGGAAAAGTTCCGACATCAACACATTTATTAAAAGTAAAAGCTAAAGAGGGGGCTACGATGTCTATTATATTACTTAATAGTTTGATGGAAATGCCCCAGAAATCACCAGTGTTTTTAGACTTAAGTGTGTTAAAAACATTAACTACATCACGAGGCGTTACATGTTCAAAATTGAATAGGCAACTACTTTTAGGCACACTACTATGCAAAAGGTTTTCAGCTTTAGACGGGGAGGAATTTAAGGAGCGAGTCGTAGTTATAGGTATGTTGGCAAAAAACTCATTAAATGCCTGTGCTACGTCAGCTGCCGTATTTACTAATTTGTTGTCGACCATAATTTCAAGTTGTTTTTCTTGTTTAACCGATTTACCCGTTTCATTGTTAATGATTTTCCAAGTGGTTTTTATTTTATTATTTGAATTTTTAATTTGATCGCTTAAAAATTTAGATTTAGCAAAAGCACTAACCTGTTTAAATAATTTTGAATATTTTTTTACATACTCTAGGAAAGGAGTATCAAACCTGTATTTTTTTAAACCATATAACTCGTATAGCCTCGCTCTACTTTTATAAATACCTGGAGTAGCCCATTGGTTAAAGCCGACGGAGGTGCCATTAATGTCAATGGTTTTGGTCTTGAAAGTAGATTTGTACTCTTTTTGCACTACATTAAAGAGGGCTTCATAAATTGCATTAGGATTCTCGTTTTCTACTATGGATGGTGTAATTCTACGAGCTACATTATTTTTAAACTTGGTGCAACGACTAGCTGTATAAGGCCTGCATTCAAGTTTATGTGCCTTTTTAAACAATGACATAGGGAAGCTAGATAGCAAACCACAGTGGTCGGACGTTAAATCAGTTAGCACTAATTTATTTTTGGCATCACCATCACTAAATATATTATCAAGACAAGTTGACGAAGAAGCTGTGATCCTAGTTGGTTCAAAAAACAAGTTAAATAAATTAAAAGACCTGAAAAGATTGAGAAGTCTAATACTCAATGGAGTAACATCTAAAATATTAATATTAAAATCGCCACATACAATTATACTTTTATTACTTGATTTTAACTTATTGAGTAAATCCTCCATTACTGACTCGAAACAAACGAAATCCCCAGAGGGGGGTCGATAAACGCAAATTATAACGTATCGCTCGAGTTCAACACAAGACAACTCAATAGTGCGCTCAATAGAGAGATTTACTAAATCTGAACGTTGCTTACATTTTAGCTTGTTTGAAACAAGAACTAAAGAACCACCACGGATGGCACTTTTTCTCGCAAATGCACTTTGTACAGTAAAATTATCATCATTGATAAACACTATTTCATGTTCTTTCAACCAGTGTTCAGTTAAACATAATACCTGAACATCATGGTTCTCTATAAATAAACTTAACTCTAACTCTTTGCCGGACAGACCCTGCATATTTTGATGAACAACATTCAACATATGCGGCTCATCCGTTGTCGCACCTAGTAGTTTAAACTACTAGGCGTATCAATAGTAGTGTTAGTATCACTACCAACACTAATTAAATAAGACTGTGACATACTACTTATGTCTGAGTTAATATAAGCTAATAGCCTCGCTATTTGATGTCTAAACCTAAGGGGAAGATACACTGTATTCCTTGTCGATTTTAACTTATCAACAAAAATGTTAGTGTCAAAAAATATAAGTTTATCATTGTAGTGACTGACCAAAAACTGCATATGATTATTAAGCATATGAATATGTTTGTTTTTCCTACTAGATAATTTCTCAAAATATGGAAATGCACACAAAATAATTTTGTTACAATTAATCTTTAAAAGCTGAGTAACACTGTCAGTTATATCATTTTGTTTGACCTTTGAACTATTACCTACAAATACAGTTATGTTGGTATTACAATCATATTGATATCTCATAATTGATGTCATTATTTCTGTAAAGGATTTCCCAGGCAAACAATTATTTTGATTCGAAATATTCAACTTGTTACTAACTAATTTCCCTAAACCTCTTCCTATACTATCTGAAAACATAACAGACTGAAAACCAAGTTGACTGCAACAAGGGGTAACACTACTAGCTACTACCTGTACCCCGTGAGATTGTTCATGCACAGTATCAGGTATATTTTGAATGGAGATAGAGTGCAGACTACTCACAACTTGGGACGGGTTCACCATTGCCTCAGGCTGGAGGGCATCAGGGTTGGATACCCTTCGACAAGTGCACTGAGTGTTACTGAGAGTCAGCAAATCCACTCTGTCTACCAATTCATTTGTAGCAAGGATATGTTCCTTAATTTGGTGCTTAGAGCATACATATTTATTATAAAGTGACTTAAGGGATTCATCAAGAACTTGAATTTCAGACTGTAAGCGCTGAGTGTCTACTTCATATATATTTATGCTATCTTCTAATTTAATTTGATAATTTTTCAATTTGTTGACAAGAGAAACACGTTCTTTCCTTAATTGAATATTTGTGGAATAATGTTTTTGATGTTTCTTGAATTTATTACATTTTTTAATAATTTTATTCAGTCGCGCATATTTTTTAAATTTATTTTGACTTATTTTATGACTACAGTTATGTTTCAGTAAGGAATCCTCGGTTAGGTCAATTGTCGTTATAGAGTGTGGGTTACAATTTGTATTAAACAATTCATTAAACAAATGGTCAGTTTCTTTGACCTGATTACGTTCTTTATCCTTTTCTAACTGTTGAATTTTGACATTTGCATGGATTAATTCATCCTCTAGGTCCCTAACCTTACTTAAAGCCTGCTCATACAAATTACTACAGTTGTTGAAACCATCTGTAACCCCCTTTAGTTGATCCCGTTCAGCAACAACACTGAGGTATTGGAGATGTAGGTCTACTAGTAGTAGTAGTGTGGGTAACGTGTTATTTATTGAAAATAATGTATTTTTACGCATAATTTAAAAAAATATTAGCATTCGTCACTTCTTCTCTGTATACCCTATAAGTGTGCGAAATTTCATACTCCTCCATCCGCCCATTTTTCGTAAAAAGGGATCCAAAGTTTTCGCTTCACGTATTAATATATAGAGATAATATAATATAATAATAATTATCGATGGATAATTCTCGTTGGATACGAGAAGCACAGAACAGGTCGAAGTGGCGGTACTTGGGGGAGGCCTATGTCCAGCAGTGGACGTCTTTCGGCTGAAATGATGATGATGATGATGATGATGAATAATTTATTTATTTACTTCAAGGTTCACCCACAGCACATACATATACATACAAACATTAAATCATAAGGTAATATTCTAATATATATGCCAATTACAGGTAAACACAGCATTGACTACAAAGACGCCAGATTACCGCTTAATTGCTAACTTATGTATGTGTACAGGTAAATAGGAGAAATGAAATAGCAATTTACGAAGATAAAATAAAAAAAAACAAAAATAAAATAAAAACAGAGTAAATATGATAAGATTATTTTGAACTATTAGTTTGACATTTCAACTAAGTTGTATTGGTGTGTAGGGAGGCCAAGACTCTTGATTTAAACTTCACCTTAGAGTCGTTATATATATCTGCTTCGGGTATGGACTTACTCAATGAATTAAGGTTCTCACACATCTTAATTAGTGGTGAGTTGAGACCTATATTTGTAGAGGTAGTAGGGCGCTGTAATATCGTCGTTATGGGAAAGCGTGGAATTCTAGGCGGAACTTTTACTGAAATGCGCGATAACAATTCGCAACAATCCATGCAACCGTTTACTAGTTTGTAAAGGAACATAAGGCTGTGCATAATTCTCCGTTGCCGTAGTGAGGTCATTTTAAAAAAGCTCAGACGCTGTTGATGCGGACACCTATGGGATATGCCAGGGGATATAAATGCAAGGTTTTTGGTGAAAGACCGTTGTATGCTCTCCGGACGCTGAGAATGTATTGCGTAAAAAGGGTTCCAGGCAACACTGGCATATTCCAGCCTGCTGCGCACTAAGGCATTGTACAGGACCATTTTAGTTCTAGCAGATCTAAATTCTTGCGTATTACGTTTAAGAAAACCTAACAATTGGGCAGCTTTTTTAACACAACTGTCTACATGTTGCTAAAAAGTCAATTTTTTATCCATGATCACTCCGAGATCCCGAATTTCATCAACCTTAGCGAGTGTTACACTAATGATTTTATATGATGTAACACTAGCTTGTTTCTTTTTTGTGAATGTAATGTGGAAACATTTTTTGACGTTTAGAGCCATACCATTTTCATTGCACCAATCTTGTATTCGGTCTAAGTCACTTTGAATCGCGATCAAGTCGTTCGGTGTTTTTATTGTCTTATAGATCTATAAATCGTCCGCGAACATTAAAAACTTGCAATATATATATAATCTGAATCTCGGAAACGGCTCCAACGATTTTCATGAAATTTAGTATACAGAGGGTTTCGGGGGCGATAAATCGATTTAGCTAGGATTCATTTTTATAAAATGGTCGTTTTATTCGTGTTTTCAATTACCAACTTTATCGATAATCAACTTGAACATAAACTTATTATTTTAAACACAATTTACCAAAAAATACCGAGCAAAGCTCGGTCATCCAGATATTATACTTTGAAATACAAACTTAATTCTGCGGTCAATAAAACCAATACTGTGCAAGTGCCTGTAAATATTCACCGTTGCAACTAAGGAATCCTTTACTGTGCGTGGTCTGACACGCACCTAAACGGTTTTCTTCAGTCACTCCGATCCGTTTTACGTGAAAAACGTTGCCAAACTGCTGTAAATCCCGTTTTTTGTTTCAGCATGTGTGTTTTATGGGCGGTGATTGTTATTTTTGAAACGCCTATGTGTCATGAAATCGCAGATTTGTGGGTGTTGTCCCGTACTGATAAAAGGTTTGTAGGTGTAGCCAGTTGGGAATAATGACCAGTAAAAGCTGGGTTCTCTTTTTGCTTGAATAAAATTTGCTACGTGGCTTCATTTAAATAAAAATGTTTGGGTAAACACTTGGTGACATTTTATTGTGGACGAATTCCGAATAAATTATGTCGTTACGTGAAGGTAGGCTATTAAGGTTCCTGCAAACAGACGTGACACGACAGCTCGACGCGACTCTAATAGAACAGTTTCTATGAAAACTTCATGGAGAATGTTCGAAAGTGTCGCGTCGCGCTATCGTGTCACACTTGTCTGAAGAAGCCTTTGTTGTGTTTTAATAGATACGATGTAACGAGTTACATTGAATATTACCTACCTTAATTTATATTTTTTTATTATCTTTATAAATGGCCGATAATCTTACTTGACAGAGAGCTCTTTCTGCTGAGTTAGATAACATAATCAGTCAATTATGTTCCTAGTGCTGCAACACAGGCCTCCTCTCTGTGGGCCATAACGCGTAGTGCCTAGTGCGTATTGGTAGATGTCACATATCTTTGAATTTTTATTTCTGGGACATGCCGGTTTCCTCAGGACGATTTCTTCATCGTTTGGAGAGCAGTGGTAATGAAATTATTTACGCAAAGTAAAGCGTCTGCCTAGGTTTAAACCTACAACCAAGACGGCGCCGTGACCACTGGACCACCACTGCTCCCCGATTTAGTTATTAGGTACCTTACCTAGTTATACAAAATTATTGATTTCGAAACGAATACATCAACAGAAATAACTACGAAGTAACTGTTAGCTTTTGGAGTAGACAGACGGACAAATATTAGCTTTACGTAAGTTATATATAGGTAGTTACTGCTAGGAATAGTTTGATATTAATATGATTGAGTTTTGTAGTAGTTAGGCTAGAATAGCCCAACTTGACCGACATCTAAAATCTAGGTAAACCAAGAGTTTGTCCGATGAGTTACGTTGCGTCGGGTACCTACCAGTGGTCTCGAACCTACCGATTTTTCGGTAGGTTCGAGACTTCGTTACTTAAGTATGATTGTTATAAATTAGTCTGTAAGTTTTTAAAAATAAATAAACGAATTTGATTGTCTTTTTTTTTGTCATTTACCGATTTACCGTTTTTAGCTGGCAATTCTACCGATCTCGCTCTATGACGTTCGAGACCACTGGTACCTACCTACGTACCAGCGGCGAGGTGTAAATTTTTCTAAAAGAGAAGCCGAAGCGAAGTTGGCTTTAACTTACTGACTCATCAATAAAGAATACTTACTATCATTCTAAAATTAATATAGGTAGGTAATGAATTAAATACAATTAAATTGAACAGCTGAAAACCGAATAAAATATGCAATATTCCTCTATCTCGTTCTCGCTGATGCATTTTTCTATACCTGTCTCTGTCATAACCCGTTGTACAGCGGCTTGCTCTCGCACATATCAAGCGGTGCCACGTGACCTAAAGTGACATCATTACGGGATCGCTGTTGTATGAATTTTTAGTTCCCGATTATGACGTTTTGGCGCCGGGTTAATTTAGAACATTTCTCTTGTGTGTTCCTCTGTGGCCGGACCACAGTTTAGTACTCAGATGCTATAGTTCGAAATAAATCCTACCTAAAGTCTACTTTCATCGGAATATATACATATTTTTAGTACCTCAAGAGATATCTTTTTAATTAACAATTTATGTGGTCCGGCCGCCAGGCAGTGCTCTCTGGCCGCGCCACCTCAAATTAAATAGAGTATAATGAACTATTAATAAATCAATATCCCGAAAAAAACTACCTAAAGAGTACCTTGCATACGACAAATATGAACCAATAAACCCCTTTAGTTAAGGAGTTATTGGTCGTAGGGTGTGGTCCGGCTGGAAGGTATACTCTGCAGCAAGTCAATTTAGCAATATTTAATATTAATTATCCATAAATCAATTTATATAATAGTACCTTTTCTCTACTCTTCGTTGATACTTTTCTCGCTCAAGAAACTATTCGTTTTGATTAATTAATCTTCAAAGTATGTGGCGCGGCTAGGGAGGATTACTTTCAGCAAATATAACGAAATATGCTTTTTTTTCTTTATGCGAACGAAAACTGCATAATAAGTACTTTATAAAATGACCTGGACTTCATCTATAAACTTTTATTTTTATTACTAACAATGATTTTGAAAAAGGTTCACTTTTTGGTTTTTGTTTACCTTACAAATTTATTACCTATTCTTAGGTAGATACCTAAGAATAGGTAATAAATTTGACGAAGTAAGTGAAAATGTTGGTTTTTAAATAAATAGTAAGTATACGAATAACAAATATATAATAAAATAAATAAATAATTGCGGTGGTAAGTCCCCTCTTTGAAGAGTGGATAGAGAGGCGCCACGGCGTCCTCACCTTCCGCCTGACGCAGGTTCTCACCGGGCATGAGTGCTTCGGTGGGTTCCTGTTCAGGATAAAGCGGGAGGAAACGCCCGGGTGTTTCCATTGTGAGGATCGTCTAGAGCATACGGTGGAGGTGTGCCCTGCCTGGGCGGAGGACCACCGTGTCCTCGTGGAGGCGATCGGCGGCGGCGACCTCTCGCGTCCGGCTCTGGTGCGAGCCATGGTACGGAGCGAGAGGGCATTGGAAGCCGTCACCTCCTTCTGCGAAGCAGTAATGCTCGCGAAGGAGGAGGCGGGGCGCGTGAGGGAGTGGCAGTCTCTGCGCCCTCACGTCCCTAGCCGCCGCAGGAGGAGACGCCCCGGGCGTCCGGAGTCGATCGCAGACTCCCGGCCACCGTAGGCGCGGGCTTGCGGGCGGCGAGCAATGGGTAGCTTGCCGCCCGGTAAGGACCAGGCCCGTGTCTACGGCGCGTAGTGTTCCACGCACGCTTCAAAGAGATGTCAGCAGCACTGAAGGGGTCTGCTAGGACCGATGCCTGCCAGGGTTGCGAGATTGTTCAAACGAGAAACCGTGGCCCTGGCATATGGGTAACTGAAGGAACACGGGTGGGTTTTAGTCAGTAAAAGTCTGACACACCCTCCCGCTCTGCCCAGAGCGGGAGAAGTCAATTGCTTTTCCCACGCAAAAAAAGGCCTTGCATTTTAAAGTTGGAAAATAACTTCAAAAATCCTTTATTTGTAATACTGATGACTATATTTTTAATACGCGGTTTTGGTACACTCTTTTTCTCATTGTTATTTCTTGTTTAAAGGGTTAAATGCTTAAATTCAATCTATTGACTTTAGTTTATTATATAAACACTTTTCCGTCATTTACAATACCTTGTATATTTGATTATGAAAATATATTTGTTATTCGTATACTTATTGTTTATTTTAAACCAAAATTTTCACTTCGTCAAATTAACTACCTATTCTTAGGTAGATAGGTAAACAAAAACCAAAAAGTGCACCTTTATAAAAATTATTGTTGGTAATAAAAATAAAAGTTTATAGATGAAGTCTGGGTCTTTTTATAAAGTACTTATTATGCAGTTTTCGATGACATAAAGAAATAAAGAATATTTCGTTATATTTGCTGAAAGTAATCCTCCCTAGCCGCGCCACATACTTTAAAGATTAATTAATCAAAATGAATAGTTTCTTGAGAGAAAAAAGTATCAACGAAGAGTAGAGAAAAGGTACTATTATATAAATTGATTTATGGATAGTTAATATTAAATATTGCTAAAATGACTTGCTGCAGAGTATACCTTCCAGCCGGACCACACCCTACGACCAATAACTCCTTAACTAAAGGGGTTACTTGGACCATATTTGTCGTATGCAAGGTACTCTTTAGGTAGTTTTTTTTTCGGGATATTGATTTATTAATAGATCATTATACTCTATTTAATTTGAGGTGGCGCGGCCAGAGAGCACTGCCTGGCGGCCGGACCACATAAATTGTTAGTTAAAAAGATATCTCTTGAGGTACTAAAAATATGTATATATTCCGATGAAAGTAGACTTTAGGTAGGATTTATTTCGAACTATAGCATCTGAGTACTAAACTGTGGTCCGGCCACAGAGGAACACACATTTCTCTTTTGTTGTAATACAAAGCTATAAATAACCTTTTTTGTTGTTTGAATGTTATGGTGAATTAAATACCCGTTGTGTAACTATATTTATTGACAATAGTAGCCACTATTTACATACTATTGTATTTTTAATAGTGATAGAGTTACCAATGCGAATCCCCGAAGGCAAGCCGGTAGGAATCGTGTTATATGGTGCTTTCGCCACTGCTACGTACGTACCTACGTACCTTCTCAAGCTAAGGTTTCCAAAGAACGCGGAGAAGTGTCTCACAATATCATTATCTGCCTAGCTTTTTCTCAACTATGTTGGGTCTACTTCCAGTCTAACCGGATGCAGCTTCAAAATTAAGCGTGGCGTCTCTGACTAGAATGGCGGTTTGCGTGTAAAGTATCCTTCGTATTAAAAAAAAAACAACATTTTGAAAATGTTTACTTTAAAGAAAACTTGTAGTTTTATAATTATGTATTAAAAACCTGCCTTCATTTTTTTAAGGGTTTATTTTGTTCTTAGAGATTATTATTATTTTTTTCTATCGAGGAAATCACAAGTATCTGTATTTCTGAAGTGTACGTGTATTTGTGTGTGAGTAATTTCTAGGATTCACTATAAGTAAATTTGAATTTATTGCTTAACTAAAGGTAATGTAATAACGACGCAGAAAGCAAAACATTTCTTCCTGTAGGTGTTGTAAGAGGTGACTAAGGGACTTACTAGAGAATGGGCAGCAGCGTGCTTGATACATTTTTCCATCATACTGCGATCGCCAACCCACCTGCGTGCGATTATGGCAGTGGACGTCTTTCGGCTGAGCTGAAGTGATGATGATGATGAAGCAAAACCTTCGGCGTTTTGCTTGCTGCTGAGCTGAGGCCCAGCAATATTGAAAGTATGGCTATTGTAAAAGGACAGCAACTTCATTAGCCTACCCCCGACGCGAGACGGTGCGATTTATCTGAAAGGGCTAATACATTTTTTTAAAACTTTTCAATGGTTTTTGACGTCGTTTGGTACCGTGTGGTGTCGGACGTAAAGAATAACACCACCCCATTTCTTCCCGTGGGTGTCGTAAAAGGCGACTAAGGGACTTACTAGAGAATGGGCAGCAGCGTTCTCTATGCATTTTACCACCTTACTGCGATCGCCAACCCGCCTGCCAAGCGTGGCGATTATGGCAACGCCCCGCAAATTGGGGGAGGCCTAAGTCCAGCAGTGGACGTCTTACGGCTGAAATGATAATGATGATGAATGGTTTTTGTATGTGTCAGGGGTTATAAAATAGTTTTAATAAATGAATAAATATGACAATAACTGATTACTTACCTACATGCTACATCAGTTACATGCTAAATTTTCAATTACTGACATGGTAATGAAACTGGTGTTTTGGACTGATTTAAGGGTCCCCCCTTTAAATTAAGTACAGCCGCGACGCAAGAGCGCACCGCGACTTAAATAGAACAATTTATATGAATACTTTATGGAAATTGATCTACTACAGTCCCGTCGCACAGTTTTGCGGGAGCCTTTACGCGCATAATTTCAACAAATTCAGGTTTTAAGTGGTCACCCCGATCGTATGATTGAACACCACGGGACTACTACTTGTTTTATCAAACAGACCCCTTCTAGAAAAGAAAAGAAAAGAAAAAATGTTTATTCTGCACAAACAAAACGCACAATTTAAAATAGTAACAAAAAACAAAAAATACACACGTACAAAGTAGCCAAAAGCCCCGTGTTCAAGCTTAAAAAGGTTGTACTTGTCGTGCTTCTCGGATCCCTTTTCGGTTCGGTTCGGTTAGGTCTGTCTCCAGAGTCGCGGATTTGTTCGAAAGAGTTATCGTGGCCCTGGCAAGGGTAACTGAAGGAACACGGGTGGGTTTTAGTCAGTAAAAGTCTGATACGTCTTCGACTCGACCCAGAGCGGGAGACCGTCATTTGATGTTTTGCCACCCCCCACAAAGAAAGCCTTAAACGCAATATCCTTGACGGATTTAACGAAATAGATCCGCCATTTTGCCAAAAAGGGATTGAATACTTTGATGAACGAATCGACATCTGAGAGAGTGGCCATGGACATTTGCGTGGCGGACATCATTTTTCATTCATAATTGCCAAACCTTACTCTTTCTAATACAATAAAATTTTAATCATTTTCATATACTACAAACTATACTATACACTTACTACTCAACTATACTATATACTTATACAAAGTTCCTGTTGAAAAATTCTTTATATAGGCTGATACATAAGTCCTCTGCAGTCGGGTAAAAAAGGACTCATTCAATCATCATAAAATGGAAAATAATAATTAAACAAATAAAACTATACAACATGCCCCAGCGGGCAAGACGCCTCACCGCTCTCACACTCACACAAATAAAGATAGGCGATTTACGATGGATGACGCACCAACATAGCCGCTAGTGCTCTTTCAACTTGTATGACGCGAACACGTGTTTCAAGCATTTATTTTTTAAATTATGGTAAAATCGGTGAATTAGACCGTGGAGCATATTGCGGTGAGTACTATACAATTTTCTCAATTTAAATTACTAATTTGTTTTTCACAATTATAGTTAGAAATACAAAATCTGTGATAAATAACCTACGATTTAGTACGTTGTTCACAGTTGTTAACGTTTAATGGCGCCGGCATTTGAGGTGGGGCATCTTGTAATAAAGTATTTACAAGATGCCCCAGTTATCACGGTGTAAGACGCCCCATTTTAAGAGTCACAAAATAATACGTGTTTTACATTTTTTCAGAAATGCCACGTAATTATGTTAGATCTACATATACCCTTACGACCCAAGTGCTATACCTGACCATTTTTTCGCTTTATCTGATGCCTTGCGTGAACAGGATTTGATTGCTAATGAACAACACGTAGGAACATCTTCAGACACGTTGGAAAATAGTTCAGAGCAACAAAATGTGGACGCTATGGAAGTATCGTTGATAGATACTTTGGATGAAGATGCTATAGATATCATTAATCAACTTACTTCTGACGTAAACAAATAAGAATCATTAGAACAGCTTTTTTCAATTATTTCAGACCCTAAACAAATTACTAACCTATTCAATGATTTTTTTATCGACAAAATAAAACCAATTTCCGCAGGGGTAAATGTCACTGAACATATCCTACACACAAAGAATTCGATGTTTATGGCTCCCAGCACGCCTACAGACAAATATAATATCATTTTAGCCCTCAAAAACAAAAAGAGTGTAGGTTATGATGGTGTTAGTACAAAGATTATAAAAACTGTTGCTGAAATTTTATGTGGCCCACTGTGTCATATAATAAACTTATGTATTTGTGAGGGAATATTTCCTAATGCTTTGAAAAAGTCTATAGTAAAGCCATTACATAAGAAGCAAGAGAAAGACCTGATGCAAAACTATAGACCAATATCATTAATATCCATTTTCTCAAAAATATTTGAAAAATACATTTCTCGAGAATTAAGCGCATATATAAATAAACATAATATACTTTGTAATGAGCAAAACGGGTTTAGAAAAAATAAAACTATCAATATGGCGGTTTACGACTTTCTTCATAAAATAATGATAAATATGGATAAAAATACACCTATCTGTGCAATTTACTGTGACATGACGCAGGCTTTTGATTATGTTCAGCATAATATTCTATTAAAAAAGCTCGAAGCGTATGGTATAAGAGGAAATATTCAAATGCTCTTACAATCATATTTACAAGGAAGGAAGCAAACAACAGAAATATCGACGATTAATGCGAACACTAAACGTGAAGTAATTTTTACATCTGGGGAGCGTAACGTCAACTATGGTGTACCGCAAGGAAGCGTATTAGGACCACCGCTATTTACCCTTTACATAAACGATTTTCCTAAATGTATAGAACACAGTATGACACTTTTTGCAGATGACAGCACGATAACCATTCCTTGTGATAATAAGCATATATATGAAACTGATATACATGATACATTAGACAAAGCAATTCTATGGTTAGAAAATAATAACCTCAATATCAATTTAAATAAAACAGTAATAATGCATTTTAGCCAAAGACAGTTAAAATTTCCAATTTTTAAAATTAAACATAATAATAATACAATTGACGCAGTAGATTCCACTAAGTTTTTAGGATTAACCATGTTGTAACATCACTATTTAGTAATTAGTTAGTATGTACACCACTAGATAATAATCTATGGTTCCGCTCTGCATCGGTCCGTCACTGCTATGTCGGATCCCGTCTGAAATACCACGACTGAACCTGCTCTGTGAAACTGTGATCCTAGTCTGATTAAACCAAGTCTACTCAACATTACCTTTCATTTCAACAAACACAACATGGTGTCAGAAGTCGTGTAAGAAAAAACAAATAAAGAAGATCGGTCCAGAAAATGCCGAACCAAGCCACGAGTGACGACAATGATGGCGGACATGACCAAACATTAAGCACGCGTCTGAAAAAACTCCATATTTCGTCGGATCCAGCAAATAATAATGCGGAGGCGTGGAAAAAATGGTGGCAGCAGCTGGAACTATATTTGCTAGCCACAGGCCTGGACAAGTCCAGCGAGAAGCGGAAAATTGCCATTCTACTGCATTTAATTGGTGAGCGTGGTCTCAATATATTTAACACATTTAACTTAAAGATTGATGGAAGCACACTCCAGGAAGTCAAGTCCAAATTCGACAAATTCTTTGAACCAAGAAAAAATGTGACGATGTGTAGATACCTATTCTTCACACGTAGGCAGGAAAAATCCGAAAACATCGACGAATTCCTCACGGATTTGGAAAATAAAAGCAGAGAATGTGAGTTTGGCACGCTCAGGGAGTCTTTAATCAGAGATATTTTTATAGCAAACCTCAATATAGATTCGTCACATGTACGTCAGAGGTTACTGCAAGAACCTGATTTGACATATCAGAGAATGCAAGAGCTGGCGAGGACACTCATAATCGCTCAGCAGGATGCTGAAAAAATCGTCAAAGGTACCAGTGTCGCCAGTGAAAACGTCATGCATCTCAGTCGGAGGAACCGTAGTCGACAAGATGGTCAACAGCGAGCTTCCAGTCGCAGGTCGAGCAGTCGCCAGTCAGCTTCGAGCAGTCGCAAGTCAGCATCAGCTTCAAACAGCGACCACATCAGCAACTCGAAGACATGCAGCCGCTGTGGGCAGTCTCATCGCTACAAATGTCCAGCTAAAGGCGTTCAATGCAGGTCATGTAAATCTTTTGGTCATTTTGCTAAATATTGTCTCAAGAATAAAAAAGTCAGTCAGTTGCAATCGTTTAATTCAGATAATAGTAGTCAAGAATATTTTGTTGGCATGTTGAACAGTCAATTAAAGTCGAGTAAAAGTCATTCAGATAATCATGAGGATCATAATGCACATAGTAGTCAGTCAAGTAGTCATTATACAGCAACACATAGTCAGTCTCACTCACACAGTCAGAGCAGTAGACACGGACACAAAAACACAGCAGCAGTGGTATTTCAGATGGGACAGTCACAGTCACCGTATCCCAATGATGAGAACAGTGACAAGTCTGAGAGATCCAACGTCAAGTCCAAAAGTCAACGTCCCCATTCTTTTTATCTCTGTGATGAAAGTGGTGATGTATCTGAGAGATGTATTGAAAGTAATCAACATCTCAATGATGAAAATAGTCACATATCTGAGAGATCTATTGTCCAGTCAAACAGTCAACGTCCCCATTCCTTTTATCTCTGTGAAGAAAGTGGTGATGTATCTGAGAGATGTACTGAAAATAATCAACATCTCAATGATGAAAAAAGTCACATATCTGAGAGATCCAACGTCAAATCAAATAGTCAAAATAGAAAACGTCAGAGTCCATATTTACATCTCAATGATGAAAAAAGTCACAAGTCTGAGGGATCACACAACAAAACACAAGGTCATAGACTTAGAAACAGTCGTCAGCATTCACAGTTTCACAGAGCACACAACGGATCATTAGTCAGTCACTCAGATATAAGTCATACAGTAAAGAATGTCAACACTGTGGATAGTAACCATGCAAAACAGTCATGGGAAATTAACCTAGTAGTAGGAAATAAACAAATTAAATGCATCATAGACTCTGGTGCAGATGTCAACATTATGTCAAAGCAAACATTTTATAACCTGTCAAAAGTGTCACTTGTCAAATGTCAAATAAATGTCACAGGATTTGGTGGAAAATCCATTCCGATTCTAGGCAAAGTGAACATAAATTGTAAATTAAGCGTTAATAATAATGACGTCGTCGAATCTATAATGTTTATAATAGCAGATTTAGATTGTCCAAATGTTCTTGGTCTACCAACATGTGAAAGGTTAGGAATTATAAGACGTGTCTTTTCAGTATCAAAGCAGGGTTTTTGTAAACAAATTCTCACACAATATAATGATGTTTTTCAGGGACTTGGATGTCTACCTCCAGTCTGTCATCTTAAACTCAAGCCAGATGCAGTACCATGTGTTGATCCGCCCAGGAAAGTTCCATTTGCGTTACAAGGCAGATTACACGAAGAGTTGGATCGCATGATGGAGATGCAAGTTATTGAGAAGGTTACAAAACCAACAGAGTGGGTTAACTCAGTCGTCATAACTGTAAAAAGTTCAGGTCAGTTAAGAATTTGTCTAGACCCTAGAAATTTGAATAAAAACATCATGAGAGAATTTTATCCACTTAAGTCAATTGATGAGATTAGGTCTCAGCTCGAAGGGGCTGTATGTTTTTCTCATTTAGATGCATTTTCGGGTTTCTGGATGCTACGTCTGGATGAATACAGTTCTGAATTATGTACCTTTCAAACACCATTTGGTAGATATAAGTATTTAAGATTACCATATGGCATAAATGCCTCGTCTGAAATCTTTCAAAGAGTCATGATGAATCTATTCGGTGATATCGAAGGAGTCTTAATATTCATAGATGATATTTTGGTTTATGGACCAAATGAGTCAGTTCATAATGAAAGATTACACAAAGTCATGCAAAGAGCTCGTCAAGTCAATTTAAAATTTAACAAGTCAAAATGTAAATTTTTAGTCACAGAAGTATGTTTTTTGGGTTATGTCTTCAGTAAAGATGGTGCCAGGGCAGATCAAGAAAAAGTCAAAGCCATTGTCAATATGCCCACACCAAAAAATGTCAAAGAGTTACAGAGAATATTAGGTATGATTAATTATTTAGGACCTTTCATTAGTAACTTGTCAGAAAAAACACAAATATTAAGAAATCTTTTGAAAAAAGATTCAGTCTGGACTTGGGATGAGAATTATAGTCAATGTCTCAAAAAACTGAAAGATGAGATTACAAACTCACCAGTTTTAGCTCATTACAATCCTAAGATTCCATTAGTCTTGTCAGTTGATTCGTCGAAATCAGCATTAGGAGCAGTCATATTACAGAAAAACAAACCTATAGCATACAGTTCAAAAACTTTAACTGAAACCCAGGAAAGATATGCGCAGATAGAAAAAGAGCTACTAGCAATTCAATTTGGTTGTGAAAAATTTCACCAATATGTATATGGTAATAGAGTCACAGTACATACTGATCACAAGCCATTAGTCTATTTATTCAAAAAGCCATTGCATGATGTCCCCGCTAGATTACAGCGTATGATGTTAACTGTACAAAAGTATGATTTAGAAGTAATACATGTACCAGGTAAAGAAATGTATATATCAGACACTTTGTCAAGGGCAGCTTTGAAAGACAATTACACACCTGAAAATGAGTCAGAAATGTCTTGTCATGTCAATTTAATGTATGCTAATTTAGCAATAACAAAGGAATACAGCACAAAATTGACACAGGAAACCAAAAAAGATGAATCCTTACAAATATTAAAAAAATATTATAATGAAGGATGGCCTAAAAACAAGAACAATGTCAGTTCATTAGTCAAACCATATTGGAATATTCAAGGTGAAATACATGTAATAAAAGATTTAGTGTTCAAAGGTTCAAAATTAATAGTACCACAGTCAATGTATAAAGAAATGTTAGAAAAAATACATCAAGGTCACCAAGGTATAAATAAATGTCTGAAAATAGCTAAAGAATCTTTGTATTGGCCAAATATGTCAAGTGAAATTAAGAATTTAGTCGAACAATGTCTTGTATGTGCAAAATTCAAACCATGTAATCAAAAGGAACCACTACAAAATTTCGAAATATGTAAATATCCATGGCAACAAGTCGGTATTGATTTAATGCATTTTGAAAGTTTAGTTTATTTAATTGTCACAGATTATTACTCAAAATACATAGAGATAGCATTATTAAATAAAAACAGTACTGCTCAAAATGTAATTACTCATTTAAAATCTATTTTTGCTCGTCATGGAATACCATTGTCACTGGTGTCAGATGGTGGACCTCCTTTTCAGTCAATTGATTTCAAAAATTTCTTACAAGAATGGGACATAGAACATGTTGTTACTAGCCCATATCATTCACAGTCAAATGGTCAAGCTGAAAGTTCAGTAAAAATAATAAAAAACATGTTAAGGAAATGTAAAGAAAACAAAACAGATCCATACATAGCTTTATTACAGTATAGAAATACACCAAAAAATAATTTGTCATCACCAGCTCAATTGTTAATGTCAAGAAACTTGAGAGACAATATTCCAGTATCATATAAGAGATTAAAGCCAAAAGTAGTAACATTTCAGGATTACAAACAGTCAGTCAAGAAAAATGATGAAAACAAATCTAGGAATTATGATAAAAATACTAAGTCAATGTCGATGTTACATTACAATGACCAAGTCTATTTCAAAAGAAATCCAAAAAGTAACTGGGAACAAGCTATTGTCAAACAAAGATTAATGAACAATAGGTCGTATGTGGTTGAGGATGTCAATGGTGTACAGTATAGGAGAAATAGAATACACTTAAGACATAAGTATTCCCAAAACTATGCAAACCCTCCTATGCAATCCAACTCGTCGCAGGAGAGAGAGGAAGGTGACAGACAGGAGTCAAGACTTCAAGAATCCTCATCTCATATATCCTCAAGCGTAACAACCAGGTCAGGTCGAATTGTAAAACCACCAAGAAGGTTAATAGACGAAATAGATAAACCATTAACTAAGTAGTATTAAGAAGGTTGTCTAGATTAAATGTAACTAAGTATTAATAAGAATGTTGTCTAGTTATAATATAGCTATAAGTATCATAGAGCATGTTGTCATGTAGGTAGAGTCACTTGTCAATGTACATCTTATTAATTGTTTGTCAGGGGTTTAATTTGAACTCAACAAGGGGGATGTTGTAACATCACTATTTAGTAATTAGTTAGTATGTACACCACTAGATAATAATCTATGGTTCCGCTCTGCATCGGTCCGTCACTGCTATGTCGGATCCCGTCTGAAATACCACGACTGAACCTGCTCTGTGAAACTGTGATCCTAGTCTGATTAAACCAAGTCTACTCAACATTACCTTTCATTTCAACAAACACAACAAACCATAGATCGTAATTTGAATTGGAAGGCTCACATAGAGGTTATTAGCAAAAAACTAAGTAACAGTGCATTCGCATTATATAAACTATCGCGGATACTAAAGCCTGATGCTCTATTAACTGCCTATTATGGCATAGCTGATACCATTATCAGATACGGCATTATTTTTTGGGGAGTTTCTACGGATAGAGATATCGCATTTAAGGCCCAAAAAAAGTGCCTTAGATCCATATTTAAATTAAAAACGACTGATAGCTGTAAGCCGTTTTTCATAAGTCATAACATTTTGACATTACCATCAATTTATATTTTGGAAATCGCCATATTTGTTAAATCTAATCCTAAGTTATTTCCCCGCATGGCAGACCGGTTTCCTAGAAATAGACGGGATAACAGTCAACTCTGTCAACATTGGTCCCGGACTGCACTTATGCGCAAGAGTGTTTTTTGTATGGCTCCTATTATTTACAATAAGCTTCCTAATACATGGAAAGAGCTAAGTGTTGTAACATTTAAAAGAAAATTAAAATCTTTTTTAGCTAGTAAAGCATACTATGATGTTAATGAATTTTTAAATGAATCATGTTTACATTGACAAGGTATTTTTTAAAGTAATTGAATGTTAAATATATGTATTGTAATAATGATTTTGATAATGATGTTTCTATTTAATATTTTGGTCTTACGTTGACATAATTATGCTTATTTTTGACATTGAATAGTGAAAAATTTATTGTATTTAACTCCTAGTTCTAACTAATTATGTAATTAATCAATTTAAATTAATTAATTTACTTATGTCAGTACCTATTGCCCATGTTCAGTAATGTTCCTATTATTTTTAATTCTTTATTTGTAATAATTTAATTTGCATAATTAATATTTGCACACCATGATAATATGGTAAACATGTTGCACAACTGTTTGTACGTATAACACCATGCATGCATTTTCTGTTATTAATTGTATGTAAACACGTGTTTGAGCAAATAAAGTTATCTGAATCTGAATCTGAATCTGGGACAGCCAATTCAAGCCCATCCTCAAAAATGGCCTTGCTTACCATCTACTTCCAAGACCCTTAAACAAACACCAACAAAGGTTTTGGCTGAAATCTATTCTGTGCCAAAGCTACCTGCAATAGTTTTAAAGAAAAAACAAAGGGCTGTGATCCTGACATCGCCAGAAAATATACAAAAACGGAAATTGATTGAAGAAAAGAAGAAACCTGCGAAACATGTAAATTATCTAAAAAAGAAATATAAAAAGAACGTTGTAAAGAAGGATATAAAAGAAAAAAGGCCAGCAAAGAAAAAAACAACGAAAAATACACCTTTATTTCGATCATCGGACAGCGACAGTGACGAAAACAAGCAAGAAAGTTGTGAAGAAGAGATATCAGAAGAAGACAAAGCCAACAGATGTGTAGAATGCACTGAAAACTATTATAAAATGACATCAACAGAAGAATGGATTAAGTGCTCTTCTTGCTCTTTTTGGCTGCACGAGTTATGTACAACTTACAAACCATTGTGTAATAACTGTGGGAAAAAATCTAAGAGAGAAAAGATATCACAAAGACACAAATAGAGTATAAGATAAAGAGAATAAGTTACAATATGTGATTTAAAAGTTGATCTCTAGCTAGACTGTTTTGTTATAATTATTTTCTAAATTTCTGAAGATTTGTTATTTCTATTTTATTGAGGCGTTTTGTAACAAAGCTGAGGCATCTCGTCAAGCAAAGTCAGTACAAAACGCCCCACCATAGGTTTAAAAAAAGCTAATATTGCGTGTTGATAAGTCTCAACTACCAAATAAATATGCCAAATGATTCTTAAATTAATGTTTTTTCATTAAGTACCACGAAATTGATCGAATACTTTAAAACTAAGGTTTTATTGAAGTCTAAAAAAAGTGGGGCATCTTGTATAGTTTTACCCTAATCCTCTCCGTGTTCTACCTACTAAGTATTTCAAAAGGATAAAACCCATAAGTTCGCTCGTTCTTCATTAAAGAATTATTTTTAACCGACTTCAAAAAGGAGGAGGTTATCAATTCGGATGTTTATACTTTTTTTTTTATGTATGTTCGGCCATAACTCCGTCATATATAAACGGATTTGCAAAATTCTTTTTTTGTTCGAAAGGGGTTTATTCCGAAATGGTCCCATATAAGTTTCATATAAATCTGATGATGACTTCCGGAGACAGACATCAGAACTCTTTAAAAAATGCCAGCAAATCAACCGCGATTTCTGCTATCGCATAAATATCCATTGTTTGTTTGAAATTAGTGCGGGATAGATACTATAACTAAAAATTTAAAAATAAAAACTTTTTTACAAAAAAAAACAACCGACTTCCTTAAAAACACTACAAAGTGAAAAATAACTTTAATTTCGGAAGTCGGTGGCAAAAACCTTAATAAAAATCCTAAGACACCGACTTCCGAAATTAAAGTTATTTTTCACTTTGTAGTGTTTTTAAGGAAGTCGGTTGTTTTTTTTTTGTAAAAATTTTTTTTCAATTACATTTTTGTCGGATTCAGATCTTGATTGTCCTCTATTGATGTCCTCTCTCTAAAAGTTAATGAGTTACTTAATTGAAATATTTCTGTGAGTATGAAGCATTTTTTGTGGATCTTTGACAGTCCTTATGGGTCGTCAGGAGCCCGAAAATTGACAAACAGTTTTACCAAGGGGTGTCGTATTACCCAGCAACTGGGTTGTGTACTTTTTCATTTTCTTTTTATGCTTAAATTTAAATTCTGAGCCAAATTGTAGCCCATGTCATGTGTCTGGAACAATGTGTTTCATATGTTTAGACGGGCGTTGATAGCTGCGACACAGTTTATAACTTTTGTAGCTATTATCGTTTCTATTGTAATTTATGTCAATGTGTTTTTGTTCCTAAATAAAAACTTATAAAAAAAAAAAAACATAAAAAATATATCAAAACATGCAACCATATCCCTACCTTCATACATAACTAAACTTTATCAAAAGGTAAGTAAAAAAGGTATAATGACGCAAATTGTTTCCCCATTCTGCCTGCACGTACAAAAGGTGATTGTTGTTCTGCACGCTCCACCATTGGGGTGCATTGAGCACTTGTTAACTGCACTGAAAGCACTCGCTACTCTCTGGGAGTGCTTGGCAAGCTGCATCTAAAGCACTTTTGCTTTTACTTCCATCGTAATTATATGCATATGCTGTGGACGTGTGCTTGGGGTTTGTTTGTTAGGTAGGTTCTTGTGTTTCACCTATGTGCTTATGTGGGCCAATTTTAAGACGTGTTTGGGTTGTGTGGAGAGCGTATTAATGGTAGATATTATCGTTTTTGCGTTCTTCCCTTGTAAAAAACAAGCGAAGGACGCAAAAACGCCACAAACATTAGTATTTTTACAGAATATCGTGGGACGGCGATAAAAGACCTTTCATCATCAATTTTTTATCCTATTAATGACTGTAAAAATCTAAAATAGGTACGTTAAAACTAAAAGTAACTTCATGATCTATGTTTTGTTCCACAAAAAGTTTGGAAATTTGTATCTGTACTCATATTACCTATTTTAATTTTATACATAAGTCTTATTAAAAATATCATGAAAAAACCAAATTGTAGACAGCAAATTTTTGTTATTGCCCGCTCTCTATCAAACTGTCGATAACTGTGTTATTAAGAGTTTTGAAAATTACTGAAATGAAACGCATTGACCTAATATAAACTACCACTATAAACATCAGTTTTAAAAATCATGGCTTTAGAAATCTAAAACAAAGAAACGCATAGAAACCGAGGTGATTCTGAAGTGGTCCTTTATGTTAATTGACAGATGAAAGTCTTAAAGATATAACCGTAACACAGAAATGTGAATAAAGCGATTTTTTTAAAATAAGCTCTAGTCTTTACAGATTTAAATATCCCCGGTATAATTGCCGGGCAGTCTTAGTTAGAAATGCAAAAGTCTGCAATCAGCTATTCAAGTTGTAAAGCAATAAACGCTTACGTGGTATGTCGATTGACTTTTATTAAAGCTTTGTTACCATTTGGCCATGACTACACGATCAAGCGACTAGCGTGGGCGACAGCGACTATGAAAAAACAAATAAAATCAGTTGCTTAGACCAGGCCATGAGTCACCGCGAGTACCGCGACGTCTTATCTGGAAATGAACCGAAGTTACCGACATAGCTTCCAGAGTAAGCAAGTTGACGTGACAGTGGGCTGGTTATGTTTGTCACAGGATCTGTGACTGGTGGAGTAGACGAGTCCTGGAGTGGAGACTGCGTATCGGCAAGCAGCTAGTTGGAACGATCTTAAACGTTGACTGCGATAGACTGGATGGATGGTGGGGGACGGAGTGGTGTGGCGCAGCTTGGGAGAGGCCTATGTCCAGTATGGACTGCGATAGGCTGAGTTGATAGATTGGTCTGATCTATTCACAGGATAGAAAAAGACCATTTGCGATGGTATCAATGTACTAGCTAAAAGCACGGCGGCCGTGACTTCAGAGCAGATGCGATCGGCGAGCGCGGTCTGACAGATCGCCATTGCCATTGACGGGTCGTAGATAGAATGAAGTCGTACGCGTGTAGCTTGACACAAATCGCATCACCCTATGTCATGAACGAGGCCTTATTCATCCTCTTTGTTCTTTGAACCCATTCACTGCCTTCATTACTATTCGATTTTATTCGGAGACAATTTGCACTTGATTGTTCATTGGAGAAGACTTGATCAGTTAACTTTAGATGGAATTGTTTCTTAACGGTCTGTTATATGTCTCATTGTCATCGAAGATTGTGAGAATGGATTAGTAGGCATCTGTCTGTTTTATCTTCAGCCCTATTTGGGCCAAGTGTCAAGACGGAATGATCCTTCTGTAGTACTTAATGGTAATTGAAATTTTCGCAGTCTTCACTGCTGTTTTAGGATAATTGGTAAATTTTTAATGCAGTATTCAATTTATGGTATTGGAAATACTTTACAGGTGGATAAGTTTCGTTTTCAACGATATTGCTGCGGCGTCATTATTAAAAATTGAGTTTACATCGGTATTTATTCCGAGCCCATTATCCATAACGAAGCATTCGTGCAGTTGAGAGTGCCATTACAGATATTGCTCAAAATATTGTTATGAAAGATATATGGTTTCATTTTTATTGGAGCACGATACTTGCTATGCATCTTGATATAAAAACGTAGTACCTATAAAGTACGTATGACTGAAGCTACTAAAATAGCAGTAAGAGGGAACATTTACCTCATAATGTTCAGTAGGTACCTAAATAATAGCCAATAATTCTAATAGTTACACCAAAATATTCAAACAATACTCCTCGACCGACTACGACTGACTCACATTCAGAATCATATTCTGCTTATACCTACCCACATTTCTTTTGTTGCTTTAAGAAACATTGCAAATTGTACTTTAGGCCTGTCGTCACAAAATATATTTTCATTCGTCAAAGGTCCTAAGTTCGTGAACCGGCCTCGCGGACAATTTACGCGGATGTAAAGCAGTACCCAGACTCAGACCACTCAACATGATGGGATTATATGATTATGTGATGCTTTTTTCATGTCCCTATTTTATTCCTTTATTACGGTCGGTATGCTTTATTAACATTCTTCACGTAAACTTTGACGGTTATTCTGTTAGGGTAGTTTTTGGTGTGATAAAGTAAACGTGAGTTATGAAGTGCGTAGTGTTGGTTAAATGGCGTGAAATGTGTGAGATCTGTTCAATGTTCAATTCAGATGTTCAACATCTAGGAATACCATAACTCGACACTTTAATAAAAATCAACTGTTTACAACAAAACACTTTTATAAGCACTATCTGCTGAATCACCCAGTAACTGGGTTGTGGAGGTCAAATAGGCAGTCGCTTCATATAAATTGTCGGTAACCAGCTGTATCCAGTTAGACTGGAAGCCGGCCCCAACAAAGTTAGCGAAAGGCTACGCAGATGATATCTGCTTAGAAGATCTTGAGCTGATACGGAGTTAGTTAAACAGTCCAGGAAATAGGTATTTACCTAATAAAAATTAAACACGTTGGCTTGAACTGGCTTAGTAGATTTTTCCTTTGAAACATAGGCACTGAAACTATTCCAAAGCTTTCATTTTTTTTTAAACTTATATTTGTTTATTTACAAAGGCTAAATTGTTTTATTCGTTCAAAAGTCCAACAACACAAACATATTTTTCATATCAACATAACCTTCATATCTAAAAGCGTTAGTGCACAAACATACTTACCTACCTTCCGAGGGATCCCGATGATCATATCTTATGTCTTCCGCGTTCGTTCACACTCGTCAAGCTTCGGAGAATAGGATGGGGGTAAATAAAACGAAACACTTTTCCTATTGTTTATTGAACGTGGTTACCTTATTTCTATATTTGTTGTTGTTGTATATGAAGGTTCATAATGTTTGCTTTGCTTCTTCTGCTGTTTTATTGTAGAAATCTTTATTGAAGATGTGTGGTTGATTTGGGAAGTTGGTTCGGATTTTATTTGAAAACCTTGGTATTTAGACGATTTTTTGAATATCTCTAGGGTTGGGTAATTGCGTAACATAGGTACGAACAGTAGGAATGTTTTGAATTTTGCCAGTTCAACAATATTCATGTCGTTATTTACCGTGTCGAGCAATAAATTTTATGGACATATGATGCAATGGATTATCAACATGATTAAAAATAATTCTGGTTCTGATTGTTAGTGTGTTGCGCAATTTGGGTGATGGGGATGGGATTAAAATCATCAGATCAAGCTTTCAAAGACACGATCAACCTTGATCTGAAGATTATTCTGCTCATATATGAGATGTGGTAATTAAAAAATCGGTTAACACGTTGAGTGTCAAACACAGATTGACGGTTAATCCGATATGGCCACAGATTTTAGAGCGAATACAAAATTGTTAGTAGCAAGCACGCGATATCGCGTGATCGGCATTCAACGTGTTAAAACAGATTTATCAAAATACGTTTTCGGAAAACCGCCCTTACCTTTGCGTCCTTTCTACGAATTTGTAACTAACTGTTGAATAATGACCGATTCTCGCTCAACTTGTGCCATGTGCTTATCGATTTGCAAAGTATTAATACTTTACCTTGTGAACAACTTCAAATACAAGAAACTTGAAAGTGGCCTCCAAACTCCGTCGAGGGCTTTTCCGTTTGAAGCCCTTTTGTAGATTTGTTTGATATCAACCTTTATTGGTCACGTTGTTTCTTGTATATAGTCTATTTATACTTACCTACCTCCCATAGAAACCATACTACGGCGGGGAGCACTGCCAAATTCATTGGCAAATTAAAAAGTTATACCTACTGTTTTATTTTTAGTTATACCCTCATTTTTACTATAAGATTGTTCCCACCTCTTCGTGGATTTATTTCTCCTGGCAACATAATGATCGGTCTGGCAACTTGCAACTGTGTAGCTACTGAATTTTAGATTTAGAATCCGGAGCAGCTGTCATGACCTCGCTCCTTGGACCAGTCTTGACTTACCTTTGGTTGTGAAGATTCCAATAATGCATTGAGGAAACGGACGACTTTGAAATCAGCATCAACATACCTCCTTGCGGAAAGAACTGTGAATAAATAAGCTTGAAGGTATCCTCCTTCACGACTCCCGTGGGGCACTCTGCTTTGAAGCCCCGGTACAGCCGCTTCAGCTCGGGCTCCGTGAACCGCGTCATCCGACGTAGCGCTGCTATGGAGTCTGGCCGGTACCGCGGCAACTGTTCTCCCAGCTCCTCGAGTTCCGAGTCTGGAAATGTAATGGAAAATGTGTCGGTTAGATTGTGATGGACTGGGTGGATTGGTTTTCTGATGGCTTTTGTGAGGTTCCGCGAAGATATCAAAAGGGAAAAGGGGAGGGAGATCGTAGTAAGTATGGCGGTAAAATGCTTAAATTCAATTCAATTCATTTATTTTATTTTAATAATTTCATTCATGATTACAAATACACAGTCAATTAAATTAACACAAAAAGAATACATACACATACTAAATTAGTTAAAATAGCGTTCACTATACGTCAAAAAACCCGCCCATGACTGTTCCCGGCGCAAAGGTGCCCAAAATACTTGCTGCGTTGCCACGTTGGATGGCAATGGCTAACCTTTGCACCAAGAACGAGCCGGAGCGGGAGTCACCCGTTTTATTACGGAGTTTGTGCCCGAACTCACTAATGAGCTCCTTGGCCCCACCCCCTACTTTTCATTTATTTGTTTCAGACATAGTCCATAATTATAAGTTATAATCCATTAAAATTACAAAAATAAAATCCAATAAAACACATAATATTAAAATAATCACCAATAAATAAAATTACATATACACATAAAAATTACATTTAAATTAATTGAAATTAAAAATATAAATTAAAATAGCTTAGAGAACTTGGCTTAGAGAACGCTGTTGCCCATTCTCTAATAAATCCCTTAGTCACGTTTTGCGACACTCACGGGAAGAAATGGCATATATTGTTAAATCATATCAGTGAATAACTTTGGAGACGCACGTGCCTGCCAGTTTCAAGGTTAGCCCTTAGGCTTCCAAGACGGCGGGTTTTAACATCGTACTTTTTAAAGGCAATAATATATTTTACGGGCGGAATATTTGCCCTAAGGGAAGCCAAAACAATTTTATTATGTTTGAGTAATGTTACTTTATGTGGTTGTTTTAGTCTAATGTTTGTGTTTTTGTAAACATAGTAATTAATTAGGTACTCAGAATACCGTTAGGCTTGAGATACCCCAAATGATATAGAGAGATACCTCAAGCACATGTTATCGATTTATTTTTCGTTTGTTGAGCATTTTGATCCTCCTGGTCTATATCCCCAGTATAGTGCAAGTCTAAGTGGGTTTTCCATCAACCCGGAGTCATGTAGGTAATTATAAAAAAAAATCGGCAAAAACATTACAATTAAAACATAGATGTATTAATGCCAAAGGCAACAAAACAACTGTGTTATTATGAGAAACAATGACCTAAATTTGTATAAAACACATTTATTTGCTCATCAATTTCTTACAGGCGATAAACCTGCTGGGTAACTGCGGGCTGATTAAGTAACACACTAGAAAAAAACCGATCAAGTGCGAGTCGGACTCGCGCACCGAGGGTTCCGAACAAACCTGTAGGTATTCTCGGTTTATGCATAAGGTTTATGTTTATGAAAATAAATGTTTTTTTTTTAATTTTTATATTTCAGTTGATTGAATGAAAGGTAAATTGCGGTTTACGATTTATGACGTTTTAAAAAAAAACTAAACCCCAAAATTTATTGTTTTTTTTCTATTTTAATGTGAAAATCTTAATGCGGTTCACAGAATACATCTACATACCAAGTTTCAACAGCCTAGCTCTTATGGTTTCGGAAAAAAGTGGCTGTGACATACGGACGGACAGACAGACAGACATGACGAATCTATAAGGGTTTCGTTTTTTGCCATTTGGGAACGGAACCCTAAAAATGACTTTTATTTTGACAGTTCTTTTGTTCTTTTTTCAGTTTTTTTGCTCAATAACGCAAAAATCGCAATGAATGTTTTTACATTACAGACGATTTTACCAACATAGGAAGAAGTGGATTAGCAATAACCTGGGTTTGTGCCTAGTTAATGGCAAATAAGCTCGCCCGGAATAAAATATAACTAAAAAAACTTTTAACAAAAAAAAAAACAACCGACTTCCTTAAAAAGAACACTACAAAGTCAAAAATAACTTTAATTTCGAAAGTCGGTGTCTAAGGATCTGTATTTAAGGTTTTTTGCCACCGACTTCCGAAATTAAAGTAATTTTTGACTTTGTAGTGTTTTTTTTTTTTTTTTTTTTAAGGAAGAGAGCAAGTTGAGCTGTCGACACAGCCGGACGTGTCTGCGCGCGCGCAACAGATGTGGTCCGACCCGCCTGAGTTCGAAATCAAACCGTGTTATTGTGTGTGCCTAGTTCTGTGTAGTAATTTAAAATCGGGTGGCATAATACAACTTGTAACATGATTAACGCAAGACCTCATACACTCGAATTAGAGTTTTGAGTTCATTAGAGTATTGAGTAAAAAAAATCGTGTGAACACTAGCATTGTTTTGTGCATTTAAATTTCAGTCCTATTGCCTTGAGATAGGATTGAATTCTTTTGGGGTCAATAAGTGCACTTGCGTCTATTCAGTTACACATTGTATAAAACAAGGAAGCAAAGGTGTCATTTGTGCGCCCAGCTCTCAGCAGAGCCTGCCTGCCAGCGGAAACCTGACGAACCCGGTGAGCCCGTTCCTAACATTACAGGGATTTGTTTACTAAACTGCGCATGACCGCGGCTTTGTTTTGCCGCGCTTGGGGACCTATCATCGTCATCACATCACACCAGGAAGCGTTGTGTGAATGATTGTGTTCACACTAACTACAATAGGCTGAATAACCCTATTCACGTTATAATTCTGGAACAAAATACGATACCGATTAAGACGCCGCACCAAAAGATTCTATTTTTGTAACACAGTAATGAATTCTTAATATTCCTAAAAGCTTGCTAAGAGGCCACAGCCCCTACAAATGAACACATGGGCGGCAGCTTAACAAAAAAAAGGGTACCCAATCCGGACTCTCTCTGTTTCAAGTTAAATGCACATTTTGCTATACAGATAAACAAAAGAAACCAAAAAAAAAGGTCATCCCATAAATTGACTCACTACAAGTGTGCTTCAGCCCCCAACTTGCACGTGTCTTTAGTGGCCACATAGACAAAGCGTTTATAATGGTTATATTAGGCACTTCTAAATAATATACAGAAATTTCTCCCCAACAGCATTCTTTCCCAGGAATAAAGGATAACAGAATACAAAGCCGCGCAATATAATGAAGAAATCTGGGGTGGCGAATATATCATAATCGCCGCGTCCGAATTCTACCTCGTAAATGTGCATGTACATATGCAAAACAGAAACACACAGGTGCATTCACCTACTAGCGAACAAGCTCCCGCTAACAAACATGTACTGTTCATGAACCAACACTATGACAACTGGGTCCCGACAAACGACAAACAATACAACAACAACCGGAATAACCTAACGCAAGGTTCAACTAGATTGAAAGCACTGCATCATACCAAAACATTAGGTAACAGGCACAACACATGAGAAGACCAAAACCCATGAAACCCTAAACTCAAACGAGCAACCCCCAATTAGTTAAATCATTCACACCGTGTGGACAATAAGAACAAACACTACTTACTTATCAAACGTAATCGCGGACGACACGGGATACGCAATAATGAGAAAGTCGAAGTCTACGCAATTAAGTTAACTTGCACAGAAAACCAGCTAAAAAAAAAACGAATTGACGCGGCACTGCCACGTACAGGAATTCAAGCCAACCTACAACAAACAGGGATGAACTTAGGAACATTCAGCTACACTACACATACCACGATTGGCATCACTCCGAACCGGTAGGTAACACGCACCAGGATCTTGCAATTTTATTAAGAACGTATTCCCAAATAGAATTGGTTAATAGAACAAGTGAATTAGTTACAGTTAGTAATACAAGGATACTAGGTCAACTATTGGCATGGAAAAAGACTAGCCAACTCCTCTGCACTTATTCAACTCCCACTTCAACAGTTGTTCCCCGAAAGCAACCAGACCCTTCACAGTCTCATTAAACTTGATTAGACAAAAAGTACGCTAATAATACTCGGAAACTTCAACGTCCATATTGGTCGACAAGATACTCTAACCAAAAGAAAACGCAAAGGATCCAACAAAACCTCCAGCATAAGTTTCCCAACTACAAGGCGAACTATTAAAGGATAAAGCCTACAGAGAAAAACTTCAAACAGAAACGACAAAAGGTTGATCATCCATTAGAATAATATGGTCAAGAGGCACTCAAAAATCGCAATTGGAATATATCATCATGCCACAGGCAACAGTAAAACTCGTCCACGTTGACGAGACGTGACTATAAGATCAAACAGAATTGTAAACAAAAACGAAAAAAAAAACCAAACACAAAACGAAGGAAACAACAATGGATGCTAAGTATTTCAATCATAAACAATGCAACTATACCGCTCTCAATCGAAAACATATCAAAATAAAATATCAAGATCGCATATAAAAAATAAAAAAAACAACTAGCAAACATAGGTATCATCCCAACGAATGAAAACACCGAAATAACATGGAACAACATAACGAAGGTATTATAAGCCGCTGCCCAGGAAACTCTCGAGTCTTAAGCCAATTTACTCAAGGGACCATCGAATAGCTCTCGCTAACCTACAAAAGGACAAAGCTGGCAACTGGATAACCCAATAGGCATAATCGCGTACAAGAATGCCAGACAATACTGCAAAAGGTTAAAAATCAGCACACAAATAGGCAGAGCGTACTTTTGCATAGCCAACAAAACCGATAACCGAAGCATAATAGACCGACGGTAAAGGAAATAATGGAAATCATCAATTGGGACTGCAACATTTCACCTTTGTTGAGCTAGAAGGACTAGAATGCATCCAATACCAAATTAAAACCTCGCTAAATAATGTAAGCCTCCGAATAAACGAAACAAGGATGAAAATTCTAATTGGAAAGGGGGTCTCTAATTAGAATTTATATTTTCGTTTCGTTAGGACTACCACAGGATTTGCTACCTGGCACACATTTTCAGACCACACCCTGTACTGCATTGCTGCTTGTAACACAAGCAGCAATGCAGCACAGGGCCAAACCTAAGAAGGTCGGATGACCTATTTACACATGAAATGACAACCTAAAACAGGACATGAAATACTTCGACAAGGAACTCCAGTTTTGAAGGGACACGGCTGGAGACAGAAATATGATCAAGAAAGCGGCTAGTGATATCTACAAAAAACCAGAAACTGATAGCAGCGAAAACGCAGAAGACGACCCAGAAAACAACAACACGGAACATAGCGAACCCTTGACTTAGAAAAGAGCCAGCAAACAGTTAACCCCAAAACATGCATCGGTGAAGCTCGACCTGGATCAACATGCCGGCGACGACGTGAAAAGATGCCCTCCTATAGACAAATATCACCCTTCTCTCCACTAGTCCAATGCTTACTTAAGGCTGCATAGTCGGTAGGCTCGTAATCCTTTCCTATCCTATGGGCACGTCTTCCCTACCATTACAGCGCCCCCCGGTCTACTTCTTGATATGCAATGGCCTATGTAGCACCATGAAACATGAGGCTTCAAAGGCTAGTGCAAATCTTGGGGTTCATTCGATTAATCGAGTCTGGTCAAGCCACGCTGGGATCGGTGCAATTCATTTCATTTCATTTCATTGTAGTGTTTTTTTTAAGGAAGTCGGTTGTTTTTTTTTGTTAAAAGTTTTTATTTTTAACTTTTTAGTTATGGTAGATACCCCTCACTAATCTAATCGCGTTATTCGTTCATTTGTCGCGCAAATACTTAATGCAAATTTAAGACTTAAATGGTTTTCACATGGACCCCACTGTCCGAATGGAACCAAATTAAAATGGGACCATTCGGAAAGCACCAGCTTTCAAATAAAAAAAGAATCATCAAAATCAGTTCGCCCAGTCAAAAGTTATGAGGTAACAAACATAAAAAAAAAATACAGACGAATTGATAACCTCCTCCTTTTTTTGAAGTCGGTTAAAAAAGTGGGTGTACCATATCTAATCCTCTACTTACTTCTTCGAGGCAAACAGAGTTGAAGTTACATAATAGTATTTTTCAAACAAAAGCCTATCTAACAAAACCAGAGCACTATCTAAAATAGAAAAAAAAATACAAAACAAATGAATCTCCGATCTCGGCTGCACTTAAAATCTAACGGGTCGTGGCTCGGCTCATTCGCTAAGAGATGAGGCCGATGAGAGCGTTTCTTGCCATCGGTTCCGTGCCCTATCGGCAAAGCCGAGCGTTACAATGAAGGTCGAACAATGATGCCTCGTTCGTTTGTCCGTTATCTTCTATCATTTATCGGGTGTAGGGATGTCATTGCAACGAGGCTGAGAAATTGAATGTGGGTTTAGAATCACTTAGATATCCGATTAGACTATGGAGTGGGTGGTGAATTGGTACCTATACAAATAGGGATTGATCAAAATCGCTATGTTTTCTTAAGAATCGTGTGGGGACATGGATTTTCTGGCAATACAGTCCTCCAGACCGAATTTCGGCCACGGCGGCCAATCTCAGCGGAGACTAGCCATCGATACGGGATATATTATAGTGCACCAGCGCAGAGACAGGGGCACTTAATGTTTCCTTACTCTAATAGCCCGATGGGACGGCAATCTGACACGATAGGAGAGAAATCAGGCGCAGAATAGACGACTTAACGTACTTTCCGAGTTGGTTTGGTTGGTTGGTTGGTGGAGTTTGAAAGTTGGCGGTGTGTAACCCCCTCATGGGGATCAACCCAACTTTCAAACTCCGGGCTGTTACTAAAGAAATCCTTATGGAAAAACTTAATAAAACTTTGGCCGAATTGGGAATCGAACAACAGGACCACACGCTCAGCAGTCGCGCTTGCGATATCATTTATTCCTATGTCACGTTAACTGCCATGGCTAAAATCGGAAAAAGACAAAAAATGTATTTAGTGTTATTTCACTTTAAATAGATTATTTATTCCATAAATACATTATTTATTCCAAAAACATGGCCTCCAGGCAGCAACGACATGTTCAGATTTTGTATGTGATGTCGATCATATAGTCCGACAAGGCCTGAATGGAACAAAAAGTGTCGGACACATAGTCTGACATGGCAGTTAACGTGTTAATCGTGTAACTTAGGTACTGGTACCGATTCCCTTGTTCACAAACTAAACTAAATTTAAGTTCAGTGCATCTTTTTCTTTGTATTTCATTAAGAAGAGGACAAAAGAAAAATTTTAGTTTAGTCCTGTCAAATTAATCAGCGCCTGTCACTACTCCATACAAGTTTAGACGTGATTAAAAACTTGCCTACTAAAATTACGTCAATTTACGTCAAGCACTGATTAATTTGACAGGACTAAACTAAAATTTATCTACTGTCCTTTCCTTAATGAAATAGAAAGAAAAAGATGCACTGAACTTAAATTTAGTTTAGTTTGTGAATAAGGGAATCGGCACCACTATCGATCAGATTCCGAATAATTTTGAAGGATAGTGCTAATCCAACAATGAAAAAATCGCTAATGTTGTTGAGCAGTCATAATGAAAGCCATTCTTATTAGTTTTTTACGTAACCAACCCGCAATTACAAAGCATTATTCTTATTCTTAAAAAAAAACAGTTTTATCTCCTGCAAGAATCTGATGAGCAATTAAACGTCTGTGTACAAAACGGAGACTGTGGTCTTTGATTAAGGTAATTGTATGTCATGTTAACAAAGATGTTTTATTGCCTTTGGCATTAATCCTACTAAGAGATCGACTTGTGATGTTTTGTCGATAAGTTTTTATACTTACCTACCTAATTTATGGAATAAGAAAAAAAACAACAACAAAATTATTGACGACTGCTAAATGCCTTTTGCTATTTGGACCCGAAATAAAATTGACGAGAATATACCTGCCTACCCAAGCTTTTAAATAATTGTTACGTTTTTTGCAATTTGCAGGTCACTGTTAGGTTGAATGTTGAACAAATCATGATTCGCAACCGTATTATGTAGGATGGATTTACAGAATTATGTTCAATAATGGCGAATCATATTTTAATCAACGTAAAACCAGAGCCTTACCAGTACTGCCAGGATCGCGAGATCTGTTCTAAAGAGTTACCTTGGCCCTGTCATATGGGCAACTGAAGGAACATGCGTGGGTTTTAGTCAGTAAAAGTCTGACACGCCCTTCCACTCCACCCTAAAGTGGGAGATGTCATTTGACTTTCGCTTTATCTACCAACTAATATGCAAGTTTAATGTGTTAATCACTAGCAAAACTTGGCAATGGCTGAGCTACAGTGTGCCCAATATATCTCAGCAGTTGGCAAAATAGGGCACTAAATAGAAATGTATTGAATTTGACAGATATGGTTGCTTTTTGCCTTCGCTACCAGCGCCACCTTGTGCTGCCAAGTATTCCGGGCGCACTATATTTGACCGCCTCTAGTAACTGTTTCAATAGTCAAAGAGCTAGGAAAGTTCGTGTTTAAGTGGCGTTTAGTTTTCTTTTGATGATTGTTTTAGCCTTTCTTCGTTGATGAGATGTGAAGGAAATGCTTTGCATAACTTATGCCAATGACGTTATGACTTGAGACTTGTCCTTCTCAAGGTCTTCTTAACTTATCTTATCGGCTTTCTCTGTTTTGTTGTTGATTATTACAAATTAATCAACAAACCAAGAATGTCGTAAAATATTGAACGAACTCATAAAATTACATTTTCAGAGATAAATTAAGTATCTACGAAAAGTACTTCGAATTTTAGGACTCATAAAATTCGAAGTATTTTAGTACGTCTATTTACCTACTAAAATACTTCGTATTTAACGTTTACGCTTTTATTTTAAGCTGAAAACAGGCCCAAAATACGGAAAATTAATAATAAAAAGGAAAAGCAATCAAAATAAACAATTCAATCATATCTCATTAGGGACGAGGGACCGAAGAAATGGACTCGATGAATGCTTCCATCAAAATTAATCATCTTATAAATCTGAGAGTCTTTTCAGGTTTTCCGTACCTAAAACAGATGCGACTGACATTGAATTATAACATAACATCACGGCTTGTTTCCCCGAAGAGTTGAGCAGAGTTGTACCTATAATACACCCACATTTCGCCAGTTATGTTTAAGTCCCATGTAACAGGGGGCGAGCCTATTGCCATCAACTGGGCATAAATCCAGACTCCGGGCTGCTACTGTGAAATTCCAGATAGAAAAACCCAAAACCTATATGTATCTACTAATTAGTTCTTACGTAAAGGGTTCTTGACTTCTTGTGCCTCGTTTAGAATGACAGTCTGCACTAGTTAGATGCATGTAATCCGGCCAATTACCCTTTGAGGACCGTTCTGGCAGTGCCACCGAGCAAGCAAAATATTCCTACACTATAGCACTTCCATAACTGTGCTATGAAAGTGATGCTAACTCGTTTTTACAGATACTGTACTCATTATGTATTTAAATATCTTTTATTAAAACAAACAAAAATTAGACACAAAAATTGTTTTAATCTGTTAAAAACAGGGAAAGAAAATTGTACTGAATTTCATTCATCCTCTAGGGGGAGAATGTTATTTTTTGGAATACTTACCGAAATGTATACTGAACTACATCTGTGTTTACACCATTGAGTTTGTATATAAAGCATTATACATCTTTTTGAAAAAGGAATACGCATTTATTATTATGCAGTTATGACTATTAAATAAAATTACGAAAACCGACGAGGCCGTATGAGCTTGATGCCTTTGATTTTCCGACAAAAAAATATTAGTCTAGGAATTTGGCCGCGTTTTTGTTTTCTTCAAATACATAAACGTTAATTGGACCAATGTTTCGAATGTTAACTTTTACTTTTAATTGTGACTACTTTTAATAAATGCTTATCTCATTATTATTGTGTTAATTTTTTCGCAAATGGTACGAAAAGTAGAGTATTTTCCTCGGTGATAAAGCTGTCTTAGTCTTGGGTGAACTTAAATCCCTCGCTACACTCAGGACTCGTCTTAAATCCCTCGCTTCGCTCGTGATTTAAGTTTTTAAAACCCTCGCTATGCTCGGGAGTAAACCTCGAGTCCTTCGTTACGCTCGCGATTTAAATCGTCACCCGCGACAGAACACACTGCTTTATCCCCTTGGTTAATAATCTACTATTATCCAATTATTCCTTTAAACTTCAAACAAAGAAAAACTAACTGAAAGTCGTTCAAGATTCATAACTAATTCTCTTGTCTAACATCTGCGTCTAACTTTCCGACACGTAGGTACTTATTAGAATGGAATTTGTCGCCGGAAATTGTCAGTAATCGGTTTGTCTTAAGACTAATTGCCGGGTCCCTAATACATCTGGAATTCGCGTTCCATTTCTCTTGCAATTAGGGACGAAACGAGCAATTTATTGCGATCCTTGCGGTTCTGTTACGTCACGTCGAGACATGTGAACGCACTGTGGATGATTTAAACCTTTTTAATGATGTGCTGGGAAATATAAATGCGTAGGAAAAGCGCATATCATGTATATGTAGCCTTAATAACTGTGAAAAGCATTTTTGTTTATTTTTCCGGGAATGATGAAGCAAGCGGCTTTAATCTGTGGTTGTGAAAATATGTACGTTACAGATTATATAAAGATGGGTGTTTTTTTGTAAACGTGCTTTTAATTGAAGTTTTTTTTTTAAACAAAGTTCTTGCTTTCAGCAGCTTTAAAAACTCCTTTCGTTTTCGATGTTAAAATCTATGTAAACTTGTTTGATGAATGAGGCTACGTTTTGACACTCGTTTTAAAATTGTTAGAATTTAAATCAAAACAAACTCAAATCTCACGTCTGAGTCAGTAATTTCAGAATGAGGCCTACGTGCTCGTCGTTGGGTTCCTGTTCCCATCATATGACTAATCATGTACTTACTATCTACTTAGCCTCATACATGTTAATGTAGACAACCTCATAACTCCAAAGGAAGATACTTAATAACCATATACTTAATTATGACTTTGTAACAATAACAGATTTTAAGATTTTAACTTTGATGTCGAACATAAAGTCAGAAACGTATTGTACGTTGCATCTTTCAATTTCTTAATACTGCTTTTATTCTTTGTATTCGAGGATCGATTTAGTAAAAAACCTCTGACTGTTTGTTTATTTAGAGTAAAATACAAGACGACATTAAAATTCGAGGATCGATTTAGTTAAAAACCTCTGACTGTTTCTATATTTAGAGTAAAATACAAGAAGACATTAAAATTTACTATTCCTAAGTTTCTACAAGTTTTTCATCTTTAGCGGATAAAGTTAGAATAGATGTCTGTGTTGTTGTTGGGATAGCAAAAAGTAGAGACTAAGTTTCTGGTATTATCCTGAAATAGTGAAAAAGTTTCATATTTGGCAATCACAATAAAAATAGATTGTGAGACGTTTAGAAACACATGAAGGGTAGCAGGGAGATCGAGGCACAACCTCCAGCCCTGGGTTCTGAATTCTCCCCTGCGTGAAAAATGTCTACTATACACTTCAATTTAAGCGTTAAAATTATTAGCTAAGATTTCATACTGTATAATTACTATTTTTTAAGATAGATACCTAATCTCCATCTTTTCACTGAATAAACGGTTAAGAGTAAGGACCAGGCTTTTACAACTTCAAGGTCATATTAAAAAGCAAAAAAGATACCAAGCAAAACAACCGTAAAAACAAAAACAATCGCTTCATCTTGTGTCCAAAACCAACAAGCAGTAGCAACAACGGCTAACATAACCGTTGTGATTAGAATATTAAATTAAGTAAACAGGACGGACAGAATCTAAAATTAGGCAATTTTCAAGGGACCAGCGAATCCTGGCCCGCTAACGAAATTTAATTTTACACCCATTTCGATTAAAGATGCCATCCCGAACCTTTAGATATCGGATTAGGAAAGGAATTTTAATTCAGGCTTATATACCTACCTGTATACAAAGTTATTTAGCTATTTCAATGATTGAGGAAGTAGGATCTGCTTTTGTGGATGGAAAGGGAACTGTTTGGAATGTACCTGTCATTATATCATTGAATGAAATGTGTTAGCTCTAAAAAGTCCCTATATATATATATTCAATTACTAGTCTGAGTACTCTTCCGTAATCAGCTATGATGGACAACAAGAGTTTCCCTATCTATTATACTCATAATATTAAGAAACAGTAATTAAATCTTGTAAGTGTAAACTCGTTATACAAACTACAGTATAGCCTTGTTACATTTTCCCATTCACACGGTGCAGGTAAAGTTCTGAACATTAACATAACGTGCGTGGGTGCAGCTCAACTTATGAGCTCTTAGTATAATGAAACACGGTTCACGTTTCTAATTGCGCATATATGAGCCCCAGGCAACGCCTATAGGCACCATTAAAAACCTCCCCTACTACATTTCAATAAAGCTAGGGAATAGGCAAATATATTCTTTATTTTTCCTTCAAACATCTGAGATATTTGCATCGAAACCATACCTCCTTTCGACAATATCAACTTGCCGCATAAATCTCACAAACTGAGTCATATATCTCGATGATACAACGGAATAGTTCCGAGGAATCGTAAAAAATATGCGTAAGGAACACGACGAAATTGAACGGCGGCAATCTGTGACTACATATGCCTCGATATTATCAGGCCGGGCGTCGGGAACTCCGGATTATGTCGTGGGTACGTGCGTGGCGTGCCAACCGCCATCATGAATATCAACGCCGTACGTTTGACACTTCAGATGCCGTGAAAATGCTCGTAAATGACTTGCGTACAGCGGCAGCCGCGAGCGACCGCACTTCCTAAATTATGAAGTTACTATAAATTTTATGTAGCGAGTGCGATGCGTCAGTGCGTAAGAAAAATGGAAATATGGAGGGTTCTGTAAGTCTCTGTGCAAAGGGTTTTCTTGTTGGCGACCTTTCGGCGGATTATCAAAACTAGCAGTCCTACACTTACTGAGATCGACATAGGCTAGCGTCCAATACTGTTCATCATCTGCCTAGCCCTTTTTCCAACTATTTTCGGGGTTCGTTTCGATTCTAACGGGGTGCGCAATAATATTGCCTATACTTAATTGGCCCTAGCCTTTCAGCCGGTTTCTGATTTGAGAAAACTAGCAAATCTCAACTGAGTATTCTCAAATCCTTAAGTATGCTTTTAAGTATTTTGCGTTTCACAACTGAAAATTGTCTTTTGTCAAACCATAGTCAACTGATTATTTACTTAAGTTTTTTGATCAAAGCTAACACGTTCCAATTCACGTTCAAAAACCGGTACTTTTCAAAAACTCATAATATTTTTAAATTTTATTATCATAAATTTAAAATAGACTCAAAAACAAATTGTTAATGTTAAATAGCATCGTTAATTTCAACAAACTACAACAAACTTATGTGAATAGAGTTTGTAATGCATATATTTAAGAAAATAAGTATTTGACGTGTTTGTCTGAATCGAATCGTGAATGTCAAACTGTCACTCTGTCAGTAACTACAGACAAGTTTTATTCGAATTCTGTTCGTATTTTTACATAAACTACAAATAAATTGCACCAATTAGATCGGATAAAGATAAGAAAAAGAGATCGTCTAACTATACTATAGAGGAGAAGGAAAATATTCTTTAAATAATAACAAAGTAAGTACATAGCATAATCAGCATATACCGTTCCCACTGCTGGGACAGAGGCCTCCTTTCGGTGAGAGGGGGTCATAATCTACCACGCGGGCCCCGTGCAGTTTGGTAGATGTCACATGTCTTCGAATTCTAGGATCTAGAACATGAAGATTTCCTCACGATGTTATCCTTCATAGTTTTTAGAGCAGTGGTGGTGATAGTGCCTGCCTGGATCACAACCCACGTCCTAAAACTCGAAAATCAAGGTTTACTTGCAGCAGTGGTGACCCAACGGTATCACCACTGGTCCACACTGTAGCAAGTAACACTATAACCTGTAATGTTTACCATAATATAATTTTACCTTTCACCACATTAGTAATTTAGATGTTTGTGATTTATTGCTTCAGATACCACTCCGCCAAAAACCCCAAAATGTAATAGTGTGCAAAAGGACAAAGGCATACCAACTATATACAGAAGAAACAGGAAGCCTGGAACTCCACTGCTAAAGAGTACAAGAGCATCAACTTTCTTGGGCCTAGGCATGAAACAATGCTAAAACATTTTATAATTAATATAATAAAAGCGTTGTGCAAGAAAATATTCAGCAAATATTATGTAAATACCTACCTATCTGTGATTTTTTATGTAACTGATAAAACTAGGAGTAATTAAAAATATTCCATTGCCAACATATTTTTATTGTACTACATATTTACTGGTTAGACTGGAAGCCGACCCGAACATAGTTGAGAAAAGGCTAGGCAGATGATGATACACACTTTTATTCGAGTAAAATAATTTTGTACTATAGGTTACAGGTGACTATAGGTAGGACAGCAAAATTACACACTTTCTTCTTATACATGTTCATCATATGCCACGATGTAGTCATCACAGAGTACTATTTTTAACACGCTTTTATTAGGTCGACCTGTATGTAACTAACTATGTAATGGAATCTAAGGTAACTAATTTAACCATCTTCCAAGGATCATAGCGTCATGAAAATTGGCAGCTGTATGTAGTTCTGATGACAATACAATAATATGGTACTGTCAAACTGATCTGATGATGGAGCCGGAAGATATGAACTGGAACATCGTATCATAGCTGTGTTTGGACTTGTTAGAAAAGTCTTGTAATGAACTTTGACCACGATTAGGTTTCAAGGTCTGATGATGAAGCCGGAAGATAGGCACTGGCATTCCATGATGTAATATCGTATCATAGCCGTGTTTGGACTTGCTAGAAAGGTCTTGTAATGAACTTTCACCACGATTACATTTTTGGTTATTACGTGCATTTATAAATGCGTGTTTTACTAGTGTTTTTAAACTATAAATTTATTAAAGCGGGATGTAGTCATCAAGATGAAGAGTCATGTTGTGAAGAACAACACATGCCACAATTACCTTCAATACTTTTGGAAGTTTTAGTTGCATTCCTGAATGTAGGCATGGAATTCTTCTTTTAAGAATACCAAAACACCTTTCAATATTTTATTTCGTGATGCTATCTGGGCTCTGTTATAGGCTTCCTGTGATAGAGAGGCCTGCCTCTCCTACTAGAGGCATGAGAAACCTAAGGCATGGGTAAAAATTATCCCCGAGAATAAGGTATTACACAAATCTGCTATCTTTCAAATTGAGCTGCAAGTGGTGAGTCAGTCCAAATAGTAGTGTCGCGCACGGACCCTTGCCAACGTGCATTGATACTAGTAATTTATAAATCGGCATCACAGTTGGCTTGAACATTATTAGAAAAAAAAAACCTTTTCTGTTCCTATACAGCTCAGCTTTTCTCCCTCTTGGTGATTTTTTTTATATGTGTGGAGTCTACAGCACCTATGAATCTAGGGAATTCAGCTTTGTCAAAAGATCGTGCCCTGTGCAGTGTGCAGGCATATGAACATATTGCCATCTCAGTAATGCTATCGCACTAGTCACCCTACCTACCACGCGGCACAACGTCGCCTTGCTCACATTTACAGTGTCCCCTACAACAGCTTGAAATTTACCAGTCGCGTTAAACCTAAGAGCTTTTAGAAGCTGCAACATGGGAGAAATGCAGTCCCGCCGTTGAATACGATAGGTCAGTTTAGGCTTTATTTTGTAAAAAATAAATCTAACCGACTCTTTCATAAAGGCTCGTGCAGATTTGCGCGACCGCTCGTCACTCCGCGTCGAGCAGCACGACAACATAAGGTACATTTTGTGTGCCGTCGTTTCGGAGCCGCGACGGCCGCGACGCCATACAAAATGTACCACAAGCTGTCGCGCTGCTCGCCGCGTCGCGACGAGCGGTCGCGCTAGTGTGAAAGGTGTTGCGTCGTGATAAATCGTGGAATCACCTCCACAACACTACGCGCAACCTCTCGCGCCTGTTTGTACGAGCCTTTAAAGCGGAACCGACTCTTAAATTTTATTTGCCGCTCAGCGTGATGAACAAGTTAGGCCGATGTACCTACTGCTATTCTTTTGCGGGTTTATCTGCGTTGAGGCATCTTCAGAGACGACAGGAAGTATCTTCGTCACTCATCTCATTATGATCAAAATCACTTAAAAATCTCTAGTTTCTATAGCTGATTACAGTTTGAGTAGCCGAAATTGGTTTGTCAACTTTCAACTGAGTAACTTGCCGTTGATTATGCTTTGAGTATAGTCAAACACGTTTTTTTCAATTCAGAAACGCAACTGGCGACTTTAATCATGAGTTAAGTACGCGTTGTGTCAAATTTGAGTAAATGACGTACGACTTTAACCATGCTTTGTGTCAAATTTGATTATATGATCAAATCTTGATTAGAGTTTGAAAAACTCAATTCAGAAACGAAAAAGTGTTTAAGTAATACTTAAATACTGATCAAAGCGTTCTCAAATTCAAATACTTAAATCAGAAACCGGGGGTTTGTCGCATTTTGAAATGAATTAAGAAAGGAGTGGTGAAAATTGAACCATTGGCATAACATTCAAAAATTGGCTATATACGAAATACTTGGGTAGGTATAGATTTAGATTATTATAGATTAGACATCGTAGATTAGAAGATAACATACTTGACACTATCAACTATCTTACTGTTTAGAAAAGCACCCAATTTTCCAGTGAGGCAGGAAGTCAGTAGGCCAAAAAAAGCAGTTTTGTATCCCACAAAAATTTCGCAGTTGAGGCAGGAATTTCCATCGATTGCAAAACTACGTGTCCAACTGTGTTTTTGTTTTATCATAGCTGATTTTTCGAATACCGATCGTCCGAGCCCACCCTGTATCCAACGGCTACCGCAATGCGACTCATTATTGAGGGAGGGTATTTGAATTCTCGGAAAGAACAGTCTGCGGTTACAAACGATGGAGTTGGCAAAAGTCAGGTGTTTGGTATCGGTACCAAGTTTGGGCCTATCACTGTTTCGAGCGCTGTGAAATATTATGAGTAGGCGCGATTGTAAAAGTTTTCGGGTACTCAGCCGCTTTCAATTGATTCACGAATCTTTCCCCAATTTAAATATAATTATGAATTCTGCTTTCGAGTAAGTTTACTCCACTTGTTATTTTATTCAATGAGCCTCTCGAATATTGTTATTTAAGTCTAATAAAGCGATAAATTTGCGATTGAGAAAACAAATTGCTTTTAAAGCCTTTAATTTAAAATCTAAATTGTTTATATTGCGTAAATTTTCCACTGAATAATTTCAAGCACGAGTGAAAATGAACAAGTGAACCAAATCGCATGAAATAATACTCAGAATTTATATATGTCCGATTTGAGGCGTAGAATTTCTTAAATTAAATAATAACAACCACGAAATCAATTGAAGATAAATAGATCAATTGAAGATCTCATAAATAACCGGGCCCAACCCAACGAATTTAGTCTATCGTAAAGGAATAGTGAAATGAAATGGGTCAGTTTAGACAGCGAATGTTCCTTGGAGAATTAAATGCATCGTGTTACTACTGAATAGTTTTGTTACATTGTTTTATAACGTCGATAGTTTTGTTAGAAAATAACAATTTTAAAATAATTAGTTATTGTAGGTTTTAATTGGTTTATAGGTTCTTGATTACCCTACTTCATATTATCTATACTATATACTATAATATTATAAAGCTGAAGAGTTTGTTTGTTTGTTTGATTGAACGCGCTAATCTCAGGAAATGCTGTCCGAATTGAAAAATTCTTTTTGTGTTAGGTAGCCTATTTATTGAGGAAGGCTATAGGCTATATAACATCACGCTACAACTAAGAGGAGCGGAGCAGGAGTAATGAAAAATGTTGCAAAAACGGGGAAAATCGCACGGGTAGGCGATTCGACGCGACGGGAAGGGTCGGGGAAACAAGAAATTTAACACGGACGAAGTAGCGGGCAGAAGCTAGTTATATATAATTGTATTTACGAAAATTGCGCGGAAGGAAGAGTATGAAATTCGGTACAGTTAAAGTTTATAGAGTGATTAAAATAATTAAGAATACAAAGATGGTCAAATTTGGACGACTGGAGGACCAATAGTTACTTTAATTAATTTAAAGTACCTACACATAAACAAAAAGTGCTCTATGCTTTTTGATTTATCTTTAGTTATAAGAGAAGTAAGAATCTGCAAAGGTGTACTTATATCGTAACTAATTCCAGTAACTTTTCTTTGTGCATGATAAAAAGCCTGTTTTTAGTTTATTTTTATGTTTTATATTTTTCATTCTTTGCCTATTATATTCCTCATTTAGTTATTTATAAATCTAAAGTCAAGTTATAACGTAAACCGGTCACGGTTTACTAGTAGCTGCTGAAGAGTCCACCTCCTGACTCTATAATCAGACTCACAACATCAAGTGCAATATATTCGACTTCTACAAACGAATCATTTGACCTGGAACTCGAGGAGTTTATAAGAAACCACTGAAGAGTTCCACTATCCAACTCCTGGCTCCATCACCGGATCAGCTCCACGATATAAAATTATAATATTGTTGTAAGGTTCAAATCGGTATAGCAATTACAAGAAGGTTAGAATTGATTTCCATGATTATATTACATTGTTGGTTACAAGTGATGGTAATAAGAGCGTGATAAACATTTTAATAAAAAAAAGGTCTTTAAATAACCGAAAGAAACCCTGTCCTGTCGATTAATGATAGGTCCAAAACTTATATTTTCGAAGTAAAAGGTATAGAATTTTGTAACGTCTAGTTTATACCTTCATAAATAATAAATACAAAGCATATTTGGTGGTATTTTTATAGCTGCAACAAATTTGAGTCCGTTTCAGGATTTATTTTAGGGCTTGTTTTGCTCACAGCTCGTAAGTGGAATTTGGGGTTTCTCGTATTGGCATCCAATTGAAAAATCCAGTTTATACACGAAACTACACTCATAGGTATCCCTACATTAGAAGCTAATATAACTATGACGAAATTAGTAGATTCGGTATTAACCATGCAAATTATCCATAATCGCGAACACTGCTAACGAGAATAATTAACGATTTATTATAGTCTGTGGTAAATTCGTCGTGACGTTTTATATCTCAGTGAATAATGTCTCTGGTTTGATCTCGATGTGCCGCCGTCGCGTGCATTGTGCAAACTTTCCCCGCCATTTTTCAAAGGGTTTTCTAAGATTTCCCTTATGAATGGCTTATTCCATCGAACTTGATGAAAAGAACAAATATTTTGAATGAATGGATTTTCTATGCAATGATTTTGTATTTTATATTTAACGGTCAGAGTTCGGAGGATTTATGTTACGTATAATTTAATCTATATTTTGTTTGTTTAATGTTCTTCGTTTGCTACTTTGTAAAGTATAATACCATCAGCATTGTACTCAAAGCAGATACAAATTGAGTAATGAAATTGCAAAGTTCAGGCATTAACTTATTAGGCAGAAGTTCGCAAGCATAATTACATCACTACAGAGTTCTATTTGTACCTTATTTGCGTGAATATCCTTGTCTTTGTCCAGAAGGCTAAAAATACAATTGCTTTAAAACACACACTACAGCGCGCCATGACCATGTTTTATTTAAGTTCGATTCCGTTTACTGGACTTTAAACGCTTCCACATGAAACATGTCTCAACAATTTACTGGTATGCGACACTGGCCACTGAGAACAAAGCCGGCTTTGTCACCACACGGCAAGAACCGTGATAGACAGAGAATAAACAGTCCAAGGAAATTGCTTTGGCTTGGCGTAGAACGGAAATTTTGCACAGTGGGCACAGTGGGCACATGTGGACGCGAGCCAGCCACAATTGTTCCAAACTGTAGAAATACGTCGAATGGTTTTCATACGTCGTTATAAGGATTTCCATTTATCATTCAAGTTGGCAGTGAGCCTATTATGCTGTGGTACTTAATAAGCCTTGCGACGATATGATAAGTTGGTTCTAAGTGAGTTGTTCGTGGATTTCTGGCAACATATTCTGAGGATTTCGGGCTTTATTTGAGATAGTAGGGTTAAAATGTTTTGAAGTGAAATATTATGTGACATTTCCATGTTGTTGTATGTTCAGCCCGCTCGTACGTGAACTATTCTACCTTTCTGGTTGACTGATACTTTTACGACGACATGTGCCCTTGTCAAATGATGGCGCCAAAATGTGAAAAGATATTGAAACCATGTTTCAAATAAACTGTCCTAGGGATCATATCGTTAGGTATTTACTGTTTATTCCTACCTATTCCTACGTAGAGATAAATAGTCGACGTGTGAAGTAGCAAATCTAAGCGGAGTGGCGTCGAGATTGCATTCACGCCGACACGTTTGCCTGAGCCGATTATCCGATATTGAGATTTGGACGAAATTCAATTTCGACGCAGTCTTTCGCGATCTATCCAGTCTAGGAAGTTCGGCCGCATCGCTTTTCCACTTGCAGCGCTGCAGCGGTGGATTTGGAAACTCTAAACTGATGGCTTAGCTGTCTTTGGCTAGAAGTTATAATTGTATACTGTTGCTGAATCCGCTTCAACAGCATTAGGTAACTTGTTAGTTACTTTGGACTAAAGTTGTGGTTTAAGGGTTTGGTCCTAATCAAAGACTTTGGCTGTCCGAAACTAGTCTTTCATCTTCTTGGAAACGGAATATTGAAGCGATTTATATTATATCTGGGAACTTGGTTTGGACGCCACGTTCAAAGGAAAAGGAACTGGCGAACCAGCAGCCGAGTGTTAGATTACATGAACTATTTGGACCTTTTTTCGACCCCTTAATAACTCAAAATTTGTTTAACATAGACACTTGAATTTGGTATGTTTATTTAAACCTATTAGATTAACTTTTTAGAACTTTCTAGTTAATCCCCAAATTTCATAAATATAGCTCAAACGGTGACTAAGATATTAACGTCTAAAACCGTTCAAGTGCGAGTCGGACTCGCGCACCGAGGGTTCCGTACAAACCTGTAGGTATTCTCGGTTTATGCATAAGGTTTATGTTTATGAAATTAAATGTTTTTCTTAATATTTGAGTTAATTGAATGAAAGGTAAATTGCGGTTTACGATTTATGACGTATTAAAAAAAAAAAACTACTTACTAGATTTCGTTCAAACCAATTTTCGTTGGAAGTTTATATGGTTATGTACCTACATCATATATTTTTTAGTTTTATCATTCTCTTATTTAGAAGTTACGGGACGGGGGACACACATTTTACCACTTTGGAAGTGTCTCTCGCGCAAACTATTCAGTTTAGAAAAAATTACATTAGAAACCTCAATACCATTTTTGAAGACCTATTAATAGATACCCCACACGTATGGGTATGATGAAATTTTTTTTTTGAGTTTCATTTCTAAGTATGGGGAACCCAAAAATTTATTGTTTTTTTCTATTTTAGTGTAAAAATCTTAATGCAGTTCACAGAATACATCTACGTACCAAGTTTCAACAGCGTAGCTTTTATAGTTTCGGAGAAAAGTGGCTGTGACATACGGACGAACGGACAGACAGACAGACACACAGACAGACATGACGAATCTATAAGGGTTCCGTTTTTGGCCATTTGGCAACGGAACCCTAAAAATCAGTAATTTTATTACTGGTTGACTGACATATACATAGATCAAAACCCTTACCCATTTTCAGAAAACCTAGAAAGTGGAAATTAGGCGTCCACATTTATATTTTTGATGGGTCTATTGTAACATCTGTAAGGTTGGCAACTGTCGTTGAGGTATATACAAATATAAGTTATCTTCTAGATATAGGCTGTATAATTGTGTCTATACTTGTAATCTCTATTTTAGGTGTAGGTGTAGCAGGTACCACCCACCGCCAAACAAACCACAATCGACCGTCCCATTATTAAGAGAAACTAGCGTCAAAATGCTAAATAATGCCTATTAACAAACTACCACAGCCTCACAAGAAATGAGGGTAGGAAAAAGCCGAGGAAGTACGTGTTAATTACTAATTACACACAGGGCTGTCACGAACAGTGTGTGTGTTTTGTGGCGAAGTAAATAAGCTTTAGGCTGGGGCACTGTGACGTTGCGACCCTGTTAAATGAAACGGGAATATCTTGAACCTTTTGTCTGAGTTTTTTCAAAGGCGGGTAATGTAAGCGTATATTGTGGAACGGAATTTTTGAGGGAAGTTTGATGAAGCGTAACGTTTTTGTTGTTTGTCTTTTTATGAGAAAGTCAAATGAAATGGAAAGTCTCAATCAACTTTTTAAAATATAAAACCTAGTTTTTGCCAAGATTTTAGAACAACAACAGTTTACAGCGCTGGGCCGAACACGATACTAATTTTAGGTTGTATTTGTAACGGCCTAAGACTACTTTGTTTTCTGATTTCCTACCTTATAAGTGCACGATTCTCAATTCAACTATGTACATATACTTTATTTTATTATAGTACTAGCTTTTGCCAGCGGCTTCGCCCGCGTGGAGGTCGGAAATTATCCCGCGGGAACATACTACCGGGATAAAAAGTAGCCTATGTCCTTTCTCAGGCTCTAAACTATCTGTGTACCAAATTTTATTTAAATCGGTTCAGTAGTGTTAGCACGAAAGCGAGACAGACAGACAGATAGACAGAGTTAATTTTGCATTTATAATATTAGTGTGGATTACCCAGTAACTGGGTTGTGGAGGTCAGATAGGCAGTATCTCAATATACAATACAGGAATTCAGCTGCATCCGGTTAGACGAAGAGACAACTCCAATATAGGTGGGAAAATTCGGGGCAGATGTTGGTTAAGGTTGTTATAAGTACTTAATTTTCAGTATGTGGCAGACCAAGATAAAAAACTAAATATAAAATTCAAATAACACATTCTCAAAGAACCATTAGTAACAGCGGAGCTGCAATGTCCGTCTACGAAGGAAAAACAAAAAGGTGCACTAATTAGACGATGTTGTTAGACGATTAGGCAGATGTTGGTTGAGGTTGTTATAATTACTTAATTTTCAGTATGTGGCAGACCAAGACATAAGACTAAATATAAAATTCAAATTACACATTCTCAAAGCACCATTAGTAACAACGGAGCTGCAATATCCGTCTACGAAGCATAAACAAAAAGGTACACTAATTATGGTTAATCTTTTATTCAGTGCAGTCCAGTGAAGACTGGCCGAGCAGTATCCGACCGCATGTTACAAGGAAATCGGCTTGAAAACGCGTTTCACTGCAATATGCAAGGGGCTTTGCTCACATCGTTGAATAAAATTTTAATAATGAAACGTTACTATAGTTTTCGAATATTCGAGGATTTTTAACTGGGTTTTTTGTTGCTGAGTTTTTATTTTTCAGCGAAGAATTGATTTGGGAATTCGATAATCTATACTTAATATTATAAAGCTGAAGAGTTTCTTTGATTGAACGCGCTAATCTCAGGAACTCCTGGTCCGAATTGAAAAATTATTTTTGTGTTGGGTAGCTTATTTATCGAGGAAGGCTATAAGTTATATAACATCACGCTACAACCAAGAGGAGCAGAGCAGTAATGGAAAATGTTGCAAAAACGAGGAAAATCGCACGGGTAGGCGACGGGAAGGGCCCGGAACAAAAAAATTTCACGGACGAAGTCGCGGGCAGAAGCTAGTTCATTATAAGTTCCAATACTGAGCAAGAACCTCTCCTGTTTCACAGAAATTACAGTTATTAAGTATTGACGATTAGACATCATTAGCTTTTGACAGCGGCCTGCGTGGAGGACGTAAAATATCCTACGAAGACGTACTTCCGGGATAAACAGTATCCTTTATGTTAATCCAGGTTATTAACTCTCTTCGTCTTTGAACGAAATGTCATCCAAATTAAACCAAATCTGTTCAGCTGATTTTCCGTGATAGAGTAACAAACATCCAAATACATATCTAAACATACAAGCTTTTACATTTCTAATATTAGTAGGAACTAAGATAATCTCATCGAAAACGGTCTTAAGTTGGTGATTGATACAACTAACCAGGAAACATTAAATTAAGCATTAGAAGCCAAGCTTTGGATAGTGTTACTGTCTGGCTTTCACCAAGCAGTATAGTCAAGTAAGCAAGCAGCGTGGTAACCACAGAGTCAGTCGTTCCAGTCAGTTATTGTACCATCTGTTGCACGTCTGAGTACCGGCCAGTGGCACGGAACATCGCATTTAGGTGACATTTTGGAAAGTAAGATTAAGTGCTCGCCCATTTACCTAACATGTCCGTACAATTTCACTGTAGTAAAATTAATTACCAAAAGGAAATGAATACAATGAAATATGCATACAATCATAATCCCAACAAGTACCTACATAACACGGAAAATACTTAGTTTTCCCGCCAGCTACAAAAATGCACAGTTCGTCTATGCAATGCAGAATACGCAACCATATTCTAAAGATATTCGTGCAAGCAAATACCAGGGGGTGGTGGAAATACCAGGAATTAAATTCAGAATTTTCGGGAGCATTTACTTTTGTAGAATGTTTGTGAATCTACACCGCGCAAGTGTAGTCCTTTCCTCGTTCCTGCAGAGTGGTTTAAAAGTCAAATATTGATTTACTCCCCAGAATGGGAATCATTTCGTTAATTGCTTTTATTCCTTTGTTTCGAGTTCCGGACCCTTTGGTTCTGTAACGTATCCATATCACACAAATGTAATCGTAGTTGATTACTCGCTTCCATGACTTTTACCTATCAATGTATACTGGTGTATAATATTTGTGGGTTATTCATTGGTCCAAGTTAATGCGTGATTGTCTGCAATCAAAAGCCAGACTTAGAGGAAAACAACATAGTATTTGCGTTAAGGTAGAAGGAGCTAGTTAGGAAGCTTTTATAGAGCAACCACTTCTTCTCAGGAGATTGTGGATAGGAGACATGACCTTTAAGCGTTACTTGCAATATTTAGAATACTACCGGTTGCGCGACTGCGTCATTTTTTTGAACGATGTACGAATGGGCCAGCTCTTGTACTCGATCATGCGAGATGGAAAGCGATTGATGAGGTGTATGATGGAACTAGAGTCCCCAGAAGATACTTTGTTGACTTTGCTTTGAAGTCAGATGAGTTAAATGTGGAAGGAAAAACAGACAAGCCGAAAGTTGAAAACTTTGCCTGTGTGCATAATACATGTGGAGGAGAAGCGCTCGGTACAACTGGTCGGGGTCAGAATCAGCCTTTGTGTATTTAATACAAATATTTGGGATGAAAAGTAGCGTTTGTCCTTCACCAGGGCTGAGGGGACGGTTCAGTGGTTTAGACGTAAAAGGTAACTGACAGTCCGAGATAGTTACTTTTGCACTATATTATAACTATACTTGACTAGTGACTACTAATGCTACGGCTACATTATCGGTATTCGGCAAAGCTTCGCGCTAACTCTCGTAACCGACGCTTGACAAGACGAATCTTCGTTGCCGCCGGATTAGCGCCATCTAGCATAAGACAGGAACATGGTTGCTATGCGCTAAGACGATAGGTGAATAATCCACTTTAATCTAAAGTATCAAATTAGCAGACGGTCTTAGTTACGTACGGAATGTAACTAGATTTGAATAAATCTGATCCAACCAATCTCAAATTAGGTTATGGGCACCTAATTGGCCTTCTGATATGTCTCTAGCATCCTTTGAATTAAAAAAGGAGTAGGTTTTACAACCGTATCTATATTCTTTGGCCACAAACTTCAACACTTCTTTCTTCAAAAGGCCCTTCCAGACTTGGCCCTGCATTATAAGACTCACATAAAATGCTCTGCATTGTAAGACTCACATACAATTCTAATAATATTATGTTTGGAGTTTAAAAGAGATCACGACCTCCGAGTTTGAATTGGCATTTCTTCTCAGGGAACTCTGAGCTAGAAAAACTTTTTACAAAAAAATAATAACCGACTTCCTTAAAAAAAAAAACAGTACAAAGTGAAAAATAACTTTAATTTCGGAAGTAGTTGTCTTAGAATCTGTATTTAAGGTTTTTTGCCCCTTTTAGTGTTTTTTTTTTAAGGAAGTCGGTTGTTATTTTTTTGTAAAAAGTTTTTATTTTTAAATTTTTAGTTATAATTATGGTATGTACCCCACACTAATCTAATCGCGTTATTCGTTCATTCGTCGCACAAATACTTAATGCAAATTTAAGACTTATATGGTTTTCACATGGATCCCATTGTCAGAATGGAACCAAATTAAATGGGACCATACGGAGAGCACTAGCTTTCTAATAAAAAAAGAATCATCAATACCCAGTCAAAAGTTATGAGCTAATAAACATTAAAAAAAAAACCGGCCAAGTGCGAGTCGGACTCGCGCACCGAGGGTTCCGTACAAACCTGTACGTATTCTCGGTTTATGCCAGGTTTATGTTTATAAAATTATTATTTTTTTAATTTTTATATTTGAGTTGATTGAATGAAAGGTAAATTGCGGTTTACGATTTATGACGTATAAAAAAAAACTACTTACTAGATCTCGTTCAAACCAATTTTCAGTGGAAGTTTACGTGGTTATGTACATCATATATTTTTTTTAGTTTTATCATCCTCTTATTTTAGAAGTTACGGGGGGGGACATTTTACCACTTTGGAACTGTCTCTCGCGCAAACTATTCAGTTTTGAAAAAAAATTATTAGATACCTCAATACCAATTTTTGAAGACCTATTATACCTACATAGATACCCCACACGTATAGGTGTGATGAAAAAAAAAAAAAAACAAAATTGAGTATCAGTTCTAAGTACGGGGAACCCTAAAATTTATTGTTTTTTTCTATTTTAGTGTGAAAAATGCGGTTCACAGAATACATCTACTTACCAAGTTTAAACAGCATAGCTCTTATAGTTTCGGACAACAGTGGCTGTGACATACGGACGGACAGACAGACAGACATGACGAATCTATAAGGGTTCCGTTATTTTGCCATTTGACAACGGAACCCTAAAAATACAGTCGAATTGAGAACCTCCTCCTTTTTTGAAGTCGGTTAAAAAGACTGCACCATCTAGTTTTAAGAATATTGACCAACAGAATATTGACGTGTATAAGTGTTAATAAGATACATAAATAAACATTTCATTTCGTTTCATAAACATTTATTTTAATTTCAACCATTATTCAAATTCGTTTTTTTTTTTATTAGCCTACGCTGTCCCACTGCTGAGCAAAGGCCTCCCCCAAACCCTTCCAAATTCAATTTGTTAAAAAAAAAAATAACGAAGTCAAAGCTGAAAGCATTAAACGTCATATTTAACCTAAAATGGTTGGGTAGAGGAAGAATTTGGCATAAGACCGTTATACGTTATAATACGCCCCAAAGAACCGCAGAAAATATCTTCCAAATACGTTTTGTCTATCTTCCCTCTGGGGCATTAGTTCAATCGACAATACTTTTGGACTAAAGCCAGGCTTAGCGAAAGCAGCAAGAAACCAGCTGCGAATTAAACAGTTTAGTTATAGAATTATGACCTTTATTGTCACGTTTTCTGTTGTTTTGAGGCAAATTTTTACAAACTTTTAGTTTCTATGTGGGTTTAAAGGTTGGCCGCTTTTGACGTAATGGGGCACGTGGCAAGTTTGTTGTGTTTTGTTTTTGGAAGCGTAGATTTGGCTTCAACATTTCAAAAAAAGAACGTCACATTTTGTTTCTGCTTTTTGCGTCATTCATTAGAGTTTGTTTACCCAAAAAACCTTTCGCGCTTTTGTCAAGTTTTCAATGTCTTTAATCACAGTTCATTGGTTCTTATTCAGGTAGAAATTATGATAATAAATGGTAAGGAGTAACTTAGGAAAAGTCGTAAACAACTGTAATAAATTAATTTTATCTTACGCAAGTTGAGAAATTTAATTAATGTCTCGAACACACGTGTGTGAGACGTTAAATCATAAAACGTTCATGATCTTATTTTCAAGATATTAATTTTGAGACAAAATAAAGGTCATTTTAAAAATCTCTCAGATTGTTGAGCACAGTACCTAGATTAATATAAGTTTAAGTATACTATTTCGTAACGGTTATTACTTAAAACTCAAACGTTCTCAATATAAAACAAGGTTTTTCTTTAGGTTAAAACCGTCGCGCCTGATGTTTTTGAAATAAGAACCTAACAGCAATCTAAATACAGTCTTTTTACAAAACTGACATCTCCTGTGGTATATGTCATTTTTGTAATAAGAACTTTACATAAATGGAAATTAAGTTGGAAATGGCTCAGACCTTTAGGCTAGAACAAAAATTTGATCGCCTTTTGTTATAATACGGAATTGGCATATTTAAACTAGATAATCGTGACAGTTCAAAACCCAGAGCTAAAGCTTATAAACATTGCAAAGCTAATCAAGTATCATACTGAAAGCTTACAGGAAAATCTAACTTCTTCCTTTCTTATTTTTCCTTTTCGCGTTCATTTATATCGGAAATTATGAGCAACATAGGCTTCGTACAATTTACCAAGTTAACAAAGGTAAAATAAGTGCTGAAAGGAAGCCGAAGGTACGTTCTACGCAGAAATCAATTTATCTTTATTTGCAGCAAAGAGGTAATTCCCCCAACAGCGATTCTCTCATTATTTATTTTCCTCTATCTACGCGAGGGTTTTATTTTCCTTGCTTATTATTTATATGTTACCTTTTCACGTTACTATTAGGAATCGACGTGTGTAGTGATGGGCAGTGGATAAATACTCGGAGGATAAATACTCGAGTTTTTATCCGAAACGGATAATTACTCGTTTTTACTCATTTTTATCGGATAAATACTCAAAATGATGGATAAATATCTTTTTTGCGCATCGGATGATTATTTTAAAATGTTATTGACTTTTATTGCTATTTAGGCTTTTCAAAACAGTACGTTATTACATTATTTAGTTCAAATGTCAATTGCTAAGGCTGTAATTGTGTCAGAAGCCCAAACGTCTCTAATAAAGCATGCTCTTTAGATACAAATTTAGAATCTTTCTTTGTTGAGAGTGTAGAGAATAGCCACATAATTGATTATCTCTGTGAAGAGCTTCTAAAAGTCAAGAAAAATGCGGCGAAGACAAGTTTGTTGTTGTTGTTTGCCAACGCTATAACATGCAAAGAGCTTTTCAATTAGTTAAAGGTGTTGAGCCTTTAAACTGTGCAGCACACACTAGTAATTTGCTGCCTCATGGTGCACTGAAATGCGGTAGTTTAAAAAAGCAGATATGATAAAATCTTTAATAAAACACAATTGGTTGTCTGTAAAGTCGGTATACGGACGATAATTTTACGTAATAATGTCTAAGTCTCTTTTACTCGGACGTATTGGCCGATGGAGTGGAAGAGAGATAGATTTCACAAGTCGAACGCTAAGGCCGATTGTGCCTCTCTATCGCTTGTTTTGCGCTCTCGCTTACACGCTTGGTTCAGGTGGAACGTGACAATGAGTCATGCTTTTCCGTGTGTGCAGCCAGCGTTCATCGATTTATAAGACAGTCAAAAAATCACAAGAACTAAACCAAAAAACCACGATCGAAGCTACAACAAATCGTAAAACAAAAGGTAACGGGAGAAAAGTTAAACCTGCCATGCTACACAAGATAGGGCAACTATCTACGATCACTACGGAGTATGAAAAATAGAAAAGCCGCTCTCTCAGCGTACTCAAAAGAAAAATATATCGTCAAGTCAAATGCTACAAGCAGCTTTGCTTGATGATAACTTTTGGGATTAGATATATAAATGCATATCTGTTTTTGAACCCATAACAGGTTCTGTTATGGGTTCAAAAACAGATATGCATTTATTTTTAGTCTTTCAACAAGAGTCAAGCAAATGCAATGCCCTTTTAGTGTTTATAATATTTAAGGATATGAAATTAACACAAAATCTATACTAATATTATAAAGCTGAAGACTTTGTTTGTTTGTTTGTTTGATTGAACGCGCTAATTTTAGGAACTACTGGTCCGAATTGAAAAAATATTATTGTGTTGGGTAGCTTATTTATCGGAGAAGGCTATAAGCTATATAACACTACGCTGCAACCAAGAGGAGCGGAGCAGTAATGAAAAATGTTGCAAAAACGGGGATAATCGCACGGGTAGGCTATTAGTAGTATGGCGCGACAGGAAGGGTCGGGGAACAAGAAATTTAACGCGGACGAAGTCGCGGGCAGAAGCTAGTGGGTTATATTTACAGACAGATACTGAGTCATTGGATTTGAGAAAATCTAAAAGCAGGTTTCAGTAAATTTTACCACTGTATAGATCGCCTGGAAGATACGGTGGATCATAGAGTGGAGGTTTGCCCTGCTTGGGCGGAGCAACGCCGTATCCTTGTAGAATCGATTGACGGCGGCGATCACTCGCGTCCGGCCCTGGTGCAGGCCATGGTATGGAGCGAGAGGGCATAAAAAGCTGTCACCTCCTTCTGTGAAGAAGTAAGGCTCGCGAAGGAGGAAGTGGAGCGCGTTAGGGAGAAGCAGTTTGTGCGCCATCATGTGCCTAGCCACCGTAGGAGGAGACGCCCCGGGCGTCGGAAGTTCACTGTGGTCTCTCGGCCACCATGGGCACGGGCTTGCGGGCGGCGAGGACCGATGCCTGCCAGGGTTGCGGATCTGTTTAAAAGAGGTACCCTGGCACTGGCAACTAAAGGAACACAGGTGGGTTTTAGTCAGTAAAAGTCTGACATGCTTTTCATATTGGCGATAGCAGTGGTGGCCCGGTGGTATCAGCCCCGACTTACAACTTGTAGGTCGTGAGTTCGCACTCAGGCAGGCGCTTTACTTGTGGTAAATAATTACATCACCACTGGTCTCAAAACTGCACATTGCTCGCTGAATCCATATCCTACAATGTCGACAATGTCGCGACAACTTTGACAGTGATTGACTAACTGTATTCATAATTGAATGAAATTATTGTTAATATCGGCGTTTTGTAATTGTTCAAATGATTAATAAGGTACGATACCAATCTGCATTGTCTATTTTTCATTAATTATAATCCTTTTGTTAGTAAAATGACAAAACTTACGTTACGAAAACATAAAATAGTATTTATCCGCTGTTTTGGATAAATACTCAGTAAAAACGGATATTTATCGAGTATTTATCCATTTTGAGTATTTATCCGGATAAATTCCCAACACTAGACGTGTGTGGATGATTTGTCGATTTCTCACACGAATTTCCTAGAAAAGTCGAATTTGTGTAGCTTTTCTGAAATACAATTTTGGTGTCTCAGTTTATCTCTTTGGTCGAATTGCTGTGTCTAGTACAATGTTCATTAATGAGGGCGTCGTATAAAGCACTTACTGAATTTATGTTTTATGTTAATCATTTAAGTTAATTGACTACAAATGTAAAGTACAAACTTAAATATTGGAATTGTGCTGTTGAAACTAAATTACTTTACGACAAATCCAAAATGCCTATTTATATATTGGAATTATGGTGTTGAAACCGAACGCCACACTATAATCAATTGGTGTTTTCGTTTGACCCACGTATCTATCTAAATAGGGAAGTCTTTCTACATAAAATAATAACATAGCAAAAAACAACACCACACCCGTATTCCCCGAAGGGAAAAATAGAAAAAAAATTTCTTAATCAAAATAAAATCCAATCTTAAAACGCACTCATAGTAACCCCAACATTAACTGAACAACCACCATTTGTGTGTACGACGCTTATTTTCCACATCTGCACCTCCCTTTCAGCCCTCCCCCCACTTCCCGCTCATAAGGAAAATGTATGTCGGCAAAGATAATGGAAAAATCATCACAATAACTTTCGGATGTCTCGAACAATTCGCGTTAGATTAACCTCTGAATGATTGGCGCTCGTTTTCGCTACTTTGTCAATTTATTTTTGTGACTTCTTGGTATGAGGGTATTGTGTTTTATAGGCTTTTTTTAGAAGGACATTGTAGGTGTGTGTGTGTTGGGATTACGATTTTGTGTGTTGTTTATGATGACTTCATTCTTTGTTTTGTAGATATCCTCCGACATGAAGGGTGTTGTGGCAGGTGGTCAACTGCCCGACAGTTGATTTCGGGACGTTGTATATCATAGTTGCACATTAAACTCTCCTTGCGCGATGCAGGATTTTGCGTGAGGTCAGTGCTCGTATGTGGCGGTGTAGTTGCAACATAGGTGTCCTTCGATTTGCACCTGTCATGCACTGTAATCGTAAAATCATGACATGGTGTGTTTACTCTCTATCTACGGTCATAATAGTGGTGATAATCTTAGAGCGTCAGTAGATTCTCTTCTCCCCGGACTAATTATTTCAAAAATACTTCTTCTAGCGAAAATGTTTTGTATAAAATGCGGAGGAATTGATAAAATTGAAGCAGCATGTTAAAATAACAGATTAAAGTCGTTTCAAAAGGCTTTGCTTAACACCGACCGAGACCTAATCCGGCTTTCACTTTAATGTCATTTTAAGCTGACGCTCAATAAGCTTACAGTTTTACTTCATTTGACAACTTGCTTCGTTTCACCATTTCTTAGCAGATAAAACTTTTAATTCTAATTGAAGACCCTTCTTGACGTAATTACTGTAAAAGTGGCCTTTTCTACGCGAAAAGTTTTCCATCTGAAAACTATTTTTCGAATATCTACCTTCCTACTTCTACCTTCGAACGTGGTTACTTTCATAGTCCAACAACAAAGATTCGGGCCCGTCCGGCAGTAGTTAATCCATCAAAACAGTGTCAAATAAAATTTTTGGATGGGTAAAAATATATCGGGCTTAGAGACAACTGTCAAATCATGTTGTCAGTCGTTAATAGTTCGGAAATCAAATTAATCTGATGTCCATAGGTGATAAGCATTAGTAAATGCACGTATCATCGGCCAAAACACGAACTTCGTGCTTAGGGAGTAGACCCCCAACTAGAGACGCATTTACGATACTGTTATCGTGGTCGCAAGCGCGACTGTTGAGCGTGAGGTCTCGGGTTCGATTCCCAGGCCAGACAAAGTGTTGTTTTATTTTTACATTTGGAATGTCTTAGTAGCACACATCCCTGAGTTTGCCAGTTGGTGGTGTGATCGCGTGTGTGCCTCTGGTCCTGTGCCTGATCTCTCTCCCGTCGTGTCGGATTGCCATCCCATCGGACTATGAGAGTGAGTGCCCCTGTGTCTGCGCACACATTTGTGCACTATAATATCTCCCGCGCAGATGGCAGTCTCCATTGAGATTCACCGCTATAGACGGAATACGGTCTGCGGGACTATTTAAAATATCGTCTTTCGTTTTATTCGGTCTATTGACACTAATTACACATTGCAATGAAAGACAACTGATTGCTTAGCATGAAATAACTTAATAAGCACTTTACTACCTCATTTCCTAACTAACCCCGTCCTGTTGGCTTGGAGTCGAGTGGGTAAAGAGCCGGGAACTGTTTACCCACTAAAGTAATTAGGTAGCGTGTCGCAATATAAGCGGCACGCTAGCTACACGCCCGGTTACTTATTACTTAAGTTACCGAGCACGTGCTTTTGACTTTGTAGACTCTACAACCCGTAGGAGATTGTTTTTTATGCAGGACATACATACAATCACTTGTGGTTCCCCAAACGTTTGTTCAGAGTCGTACTTATAGTACACCCACATTTTGCCAGTAATGTTTAAGTCCCACCTGAGGTCATAGGTTCGATCCCAGGCATGCGCTTAACTTTGTGTAAATAATTTTATCACGGTGAAGGAAAACATCGGGAGGAAACTGGCATGCCCTAGCCCACCACACGGTCCCAGTGCAAGCTGGTGGTCGATTCATGTCATGTAATTTTTGGTTCTAGGACATGCCGGTTTCCTCACGATGTTTTTCAAAGATTGTGATTGTCTTCCAAGAAAACCGTTTATTTGGAGTCAAACTTACGACCTACATCTCGTAAGTCACGGCAATTACCACAGCGCCATTGTTCAGTTTGTTACAAGCTGTGTTAGCTTGAATGGATATTATACGCCAAAAAGCCCAACCAAAATCACTTTGAACTACAAACTTCAATGTTTCACTTTCCTTCAGCAAAACCTATGCCTAATTCTACAGCGGTTACAAAAACAAGTTTATTCAAAGTTCGAACAGCTGTCTGTAACAAGCGTCGGTTTAGGCGCCGGTCTCGTTGACGCGTCGCGATAAAGTTGGCGCGGCGCACGCGATCGCGTGCCGACGAGTCTGGCGCGGCCCTTGACATTGTGCTCGAGTACGATAGTAACCTAATTAGCGTTGCCAAGTAGGTATGCTGATTTTTAGGGTTCCATACCTAAAAGGCATCACCTTTTCCTATCCGTGTTCCGTGTGATGCCGGACGTATAGCACCATCCGATTTTTTCTGGTGGGCGTCATAGTAGACGACTAAGGGACTTGCTAGAGGATGGGGGCAGCCTTCTCTATGCATTTTACCAACATACTGCGATCGCCAACCCACCTGCCACGCGTGGAGATTATGGCAAACCTTTCCTTTGGTAGAGGTATATGTCTAGTAGTGGACGTCTTATGGCCGAAATGATGATGATGACGATGCCCCAAAAGATGCCACACGGACCCTATTATTAAGGCTTCGCTGTCCGTCTGCCCGTCTGTCACAGGGATGTATCTTTTGAATAGTAAATATGTGCCTAATAGGTAGTCACTTGAATTTGTCACAGACTGTATACTAGTATAGTAGCTATGGCACCAAATTGAAAAAAAAAAGCGACGGGTGTTGAGTAAAAAATAATAGTGGAAGCGTGTTTTTTGAAACTATAATTTATTTTCTACTAGCTTTTGCCAGCGGCTTCGCCCGCGTGGAGGTCGGAAAATATCCCGCGGGAACGTACTACTGGAATAAAAAGTAGCCTATGTCCTTTCTCAGGCTCTAAACTATCTGTGTACCAAATTTCATTTAAATCGGTTCAGTAGTTTTAGCAGGAAAGCGAGACAGACAGAGTTACTTTTGCATTTATAATATTATTATAGTGTGGATAGTGTGGATTGTATTGTCATCGGTCCTTGTCAAATTTCCTATGTTTTGAAGGGGGTCAAATTTATGTTCAAAGTTTCTGTTACATAGGCACGCCCTCAAATTTGGCATACCCTCTGTCACAATTGAGCCGAATAAACAATAAATTGAGTCGAATCTATTTATACAAATATTATAAAGCTGAAGAGTTTGTTTGTTTGATTGAACGCGCTAATCTCAGGAACTATTAGTCCGAATTGAAAAAATATTTTTGTGTTGGGTAGTTTCTTTATCGAGAAAGGCTATAGGCTATATAACATCACGCTACAACCAAGAGGAGCGGAGCAGTAATGAAAAATGTTGCAAAAACGGGGAAAATCGTACGGGTAGGCGATTCGACGCAACGGGAAGGGTCGGGGGTACAAGAAATTTAACGCGGACGAAGTCGCGGGCAGAAGTTAGTAAACAATAAATAATAGAAATCGAATTAAGTTAAAATTAGGGGCTTCTCATACAAGAATGTGTTAAAGAAAAATGAAGTGGTAAGCATTTCACCGTGGTACAGAACCCTTTGCGTGTGAGTCTGACTCGCACTTGGTCACCACCAAGTTTAGTGGGCGTTTTTCTTTAGGTTTATGTCAATGAATTGGATGTGTATTTGTTTGTCAGGCAGTTTGACTTGATCTTTGACATTAAACTTGAACTATACTGAGCTGATTAGGGCTGTACTCTACTCGAGTTCATTTAGTTTTGTGTGGGACAATAATTCGGTGGGTGGACATATTTTGACAGTCTGTCTCAGTTGATTTCGGCCCTTGAAAGCATAAATTTGATTTTAGTTGCCAAGAATGTGTAATATTCATTTTTTTTATAGTTAACCTATACTGCGCTGACAATGGCTTAATAATAATAGCGAAACAGGTCGTTCGAGCAGGTTAAGCTATGCTTACCGCGGTTAGTCCGTGGATGGGTAACCAACTTTACATGTGAAGGTCTCCGTTCCTTGAGAAGCACGTTAAGCCGTTGACCCGGGCTGTCATTCATGTCATTCCGGTTCAGCCCTTCCCTTGCTGGATTTACCAGCGATGCCCTAAGCTGAGGTCTGTACCCCACAGCGGTGCCTTTAGCGAGTAATCGCTCTAGTTTTAAGTTTTTTAAGCCTTGGTTGAAGGTCTTCATTTATTACTTTGACTGGCCTGTTAGTCTAGTGGTTAGTGACTGAGGTCGTGGGTTCGATCCCCACCCAGGACAAATCTTTGTGTGATGAGCACGATCATTTGTTCTGTGTCTGGGTGTTATTTATCTATAATATGTATGTATTTAGAAATATATAAGTATGTTTATCTGTTGTCTGGTTGCCATAGTACAGGCTCTGCCTAGTTTGGGATCAGATAACGTTGTGTTGGTTGTCCTAAGATATTTATTTATTATTTATTAAGGTAGCCACAACCGAGTCCATTTAAGCAGCCGATAACCTCATAGGTTGACTTGGGAGATATCAATCCAAAAAAGCTGTCATTCGTGGAAATTTGACAGTCGTTACGGGTCGTCAGAAGCCCGAAAGTCCGACAGCCTGTCCTACCAAGAAGTATCGTAGTATTATCCAGTAACTGGGTTGTACAGGACAGATAGCAGTCGCGCCATGAAAAGTATTGATATTCATGTAGCTGCACACAATGCTGGTTGCTCTAGAAGCCTACTCAAATAAAGTTGGTAAAAGGCTAGGCAGATCATCATCATCATTGTTCGACGCCAGGCCAGGCCCCGACCATAGGATTTCAATTGTTATGTGGAAGCGTGATAATCGTGGGCCCTGGGTCAAGAGTGGCGAGCGAACTGTCCGCCGTGCGCGGAGCTTATCAATACAATAATCAAAAGACTCACCTCATGGTTGAAGAACACCTGCTCTGGAGCCTACCTGGATTTATGTATGTAAATGAGTGTATATTGTATTGTGTAGTGACGTTATGAGTATTCTCCAGGATACCATCCACGGCAAACACCGCTCCAATAGGCCCTGCTACCAAAGGCATGCGGTCTCCAACACGCGGTCAATCACTGTCACTAACCTCAAAGTATTTCAACCAAAGTTCAAACTAAAACCCGTTCTATTTCGTCCATTGGGGTTATTTACAATCAAACAATAGGATCACGACTAATTGTCCAACAAAACGATCGGTTCTAAGGGATTACTTTCAAAAGGTCGCGAAATCCAAGCGGCGATGATGCTCCCATTTTCCCAGACCCAAACCAAAGGTGAAACGTCAAACTGACAACTGACAGTTGTCACTTCATTACACGCGCGTTCCGTTAGGCGCACAGAGTAAACAGTCAAACGGGACGGAACAATCATCATTATCATCAATTCAGCCGAAAGACTTCCACTGCTGGATTTAAGCCTCCCCCAAGGTGGTGGTGGTTTGCCATAATCGCCACGCTTGGCAGGCGGGTTGACGATCGTAGTATGGTGATAAAATGCATAGCGAACGCTGCTGCCCATTCTCTAGTAAGTCCCTAGTTCCCTCTTGACCTCTTGTGATACCCGCGGGAAAAATGGTAGGTATGGTTCTATTTTTTATGTCCTGCAACATTCGGAACAAAGGTTAGGCAGATTAATTTAAAAATGGAGACAAATCGGGTTATTAGATCGAGTAACGAACATTCTGTCTTTAAACCTTCACATTGTTTACTGTCTTCCTGCCAAACTTGTCTTTGTTACTAGATGCTATTAAAATATTATTCTGGAAACAAACAAAGAGTTCACATTATGTCGGTGATTTCAACACTTTCCTTAAATAAATGCAAGCTTTTGAAATATTTTGTATTTTTAAGGACGTTGCCGAAGCACTGTCGGAAAATAAAAAATAAACGCCGACGCTTATGTTTCCAGGAAATATAAAACCTGGTTGACTATGAAATCGAATAAATAATTACTATAAAATAAAACAAGAGTCATATACTTCAACTGAACATTTCTAAAGAAATCTGGTATGTATTTAGAAAAATTGACAAGAACTCTTTAAATCCTAAATCATTACGTAAGCACATAGTTCATTAAAAAAATAAAGATACAGCCTACTAGATGTAGCAAAGAATGCACCTTAAATTACTTAAGTTATGTGAAGAAAATGATAAATGCATGATTTTAAGCTAAAAGGTTTGAAATATAAGTTTAAAAATACAGTAGTAAGCATAAACATTATTTACTAAGCTCCTACACTAAAAGTAAGTAACACAAACTTTTTATTTTGACAGTACTCTCATAGTTTTATTTTACTCCATTACACCGACTATCGTAAATAAAAAAATATAAGTGATGTAGGAATCGTGAGTTGAAAAAGCAAAGGAATTTTTTATTGCTTACCGCCAGCTATTCGTGCCACAGATGATAGAGAAAGTTTACTGTGTTGCCAAAATTACACAGAGGTTGCAATGTTACTTGTTTCGAGTGTTTAACTTGTTTTATTGGAATTAGCATACTATTTGATGCTCATCAGCTCGTAGTAAAATGAATAGTGTGTTTATTTAATTACTTTAGAAGGATTATGTCATGGTATTATTTAACCCCCCACGCAAAAAGAGAGGTGTAATAGGTTGACCGCTATATGTATGTGTCTGTGGCACCGTAGCTCTTTAACGGGTGAACCGATTTGGATGCGTTTTTTAAAATTTAAAAATAGGTTTGCTAGCGGTGGTTCATCGGTATGTTTTATCAAACTCGGTTGAGCCTTTTCGATATGACGATCCTTTTAGTGGTTCTTGTTTGGGTCTGAGGTTTTTCAAATTTTAAATTTAATTTTTTGGCAATTGAATTAAAATTGTAGGTGGAAATACCTCAATAGGTAGTAATACTACCTACACTTTTTTTCATTTGATGACGGATGATCCCCGGAAGAGCTGGATAAGACTCGCACATACCAGGGAAACATGACAAAAAGGGAGGAGTCCTATACTCTGCACTGGGTGTAACAGAGCTGCCAATGATGATGTTGGACGAACGGTAAGAAGTTGAGTTGAAATGATGACTCTATATTATTTTAGGTACTTAATTGTTTTAAAACCTAGTATAATTTACTGAGCCGCAAATAACCACTGAAAAATTACCTACATTAAAAACAGAATCACTATATTTCTGTACGACAGCTTTCACCTTTTAGGACAAAACCTTCATGCAAAACGGGCCAACCAGAAACAACAAGAATATCGAATACCACAATGAATTTCAAACTAGCATTTTGAAATCGGAACGGTATTCACAATTCCAAGCTCTAGTGTCGCGCTCTTTTATAAAACGACAATTCGACAGTACAATGTATTATTTAAAAAACGAAACAATATGACATACCTTTCTTGTCATCTCTTCTCCTGTATTTCCAAATAGGTGTATACTCGTAGGTGAAGTATCGTTCATAGATCTAATTCGCTTTTCGGTTCGATCGTAAACGGCCGTATTTACGACAACTTTCGAAACTAGGCCATTTTATGGATGCTATAAAACTAGTGATGTACCCGCAGACACTTTTTACTTTATTTTGACAACGCACACGTTGTTTATAACTATGTTAGTATTCTATTCTTGGAAATTCAGTGGACCAGTTTGATAGATCGTCGATTAAGCTCGCTGAGGAAACTAATAACTCATTAGCAACATGTTGAATTGGCTTGAAATAAAACAGAAACAGGCAAGCAGAGTGTAAAGTATAGAGTTCGTAGGTAGGTCGCTGGTGTGTTGGGAGGCCGGGGGATGAACGGAAACAACGGTTTTCATCGGTAAACAAACGGCGGGCGAGCGTCCTTCGCGTTGTGTCGCAGTGCGTGTGCGCGTGTTGGAATCTAACGTCTGACTGCCGGGGCGAGGGGGCGCGATGGCGCGCCAACCCTTTCCGCGAATGATTGAATGTAGGAGCGAATCGCGGACCGAATGAGCACAGGCGCGAACGGGACGCTCGCGCGGGCATTTCAATTTATTGATAACATCAATAGTTCCACACATAAATACATGATATAGGCATGGGCAACATACAAGGTAAGTATTTAGTATTAAGACACATTTAGGTTATTTAGCTTTAAGTTATAGTTTTAGGATTAGTTATAAGTTTATTAGCTTAAGTAGGTACACATTACAGGTAAGTATGAATGTGTGATGCGTCGCCTACAATCTGCCTCCTTAGTGCTAACTAGTTAGCGCTATCACTAACCCTAGGTGTAAGTAGAGCGACGCGAGTTACAGGCCTACGCAACAAGCCAGTGCGAGTGCGCACATCTACAACGCGGACGCGGCCATCTCTCCCTGCATGGGTCTCACTCACCACTCCGTGTCGCCAGCAGCTGCGCTCCAAGTTGGGTTCGACGAGCACCACGTAATCGCCAACCTGTAAACCCTCGGACTCTGACGTCCATTTCTGACGAGGTATCAAAGTAGGTAGGTATTCTTTTACCCAACGTGACCAAAACATGTCGGCCAGTCGCTGTGCCACCCGCCAGCGCTTCCTAAGTAATAAGTCAGAATTATCATATTTACCAAACTGTGGGCTAGCGGATGATGAGCCGATCAAAAAATGATTGGGCGTGAGCGCCTCTGGGTAGGACGGGTCGTCAGAAACGTGCGTTATGGGGCGACTGTTAACCAGTGCTTCAACCTCAGCCATCAATGTCAACAACGTGTCAGGATGCGGAGCACGCTCCTTCAAGATTACCTTTAGGGACGACTTGACGGTGCGGATCATGCGCTCCCAAGCACCACCCATCTCGGGTGCGCCAGGGGGGATAAATTTCCACTCTACTCCACGTATGGCTCCAGCCTCGCGCACTGCCTCCTGGTGTAGGTCAGCCATGCTACGCTTCAGCTCCGTGTCGGCGCCACGCAGGTTAGTACCATTGTCCGATATTATTACCTGGGGCATACCACGACGAGCGGCCATTCGCCTAAGCGCCATAATGGTGGAGTCTGTGGTGAGGTCCTCGGTCACCTCAATGTGTATCGCGCGTATGGTCAAACACGTGAAGAGCATACAATACCTTTTAGGTCTGCTGCGACCGATGGTTACCTCCAGCGGTCCAAAAAAGTCAACGCCTGTGTACGTAAAGGGACGTCTATTGTGTTGCAGCCGGTCCGGCGGCAGGTCCGCCATGCGCTGCGGCTGCGGCGCGGCGCGTCTGTGGCGGCAGAACAAGCAACGGGCCGCAACGCTGCGGACGGTCGGCCGCAGTCGCAGCACCCAATAGCGCTGCCGTAAATTATTCACAACCAGCTCGTTCGCGCCATGTAGTGCTTGCCGGTGTGCGTATTCCACCAACAAACGGGTAATCCTGTGGTGTCCGTCTAAAATAGCTGGTCGCCGTACGTCATCAGGGACTCCTGCAACGGAGTCGATACGACCATGAACACGTAAAATACCTGCGTCATCTAAGTACGGCGTAAGTTGACGCAAGCGGCTGCTAGGTGGCAGCTGTTTGTTCTGCTTCAAACATGCCATTTCCTTATTAAAACTGTCTAATTGTGATTTTCGAATCAGTAGGTCCTCTGCCTCCTTCATTAGAACAATGTCAAGCTCGCAGGTCTTACGCTGACATTTTCTAATGAACAACAAAACTCTAGCGGTGGCACGGACAAGAGTAATCCAATTAGAAATGTTACCTTCATCAGGCAAAACCGGTGACGAACAGCTGTCTGCAACAACTACATTTACCGCCCGTACTTCACACTCGGCGTCCTCCTGCAATTTGGTAAACTTACGGTCCTTAGGCCACTGATCTTCTGGCAGCCTCAAAAACGTAGGACCCTGGAACCAGGTACTGGAGTACGCCAGCGGGGGCGCGTCATCACGCGTGGCGATATCCGCCGCGTTGTGTACCGTTGGGACGTGTCGCCATTCACACGACTTCGTCAACTCATCAATCTCACCCAGTCGGTGAGCCACATAAGGCTTATAATTACGTGGGTCGCTGCGGATCCATTGTAGGACCGTGCTGGAATCCGTCCAGTAATACCTCTTCCCAGGCTGAACATCTTTGTGCTCGCGCTGCGTCGCGGCGGCGAGCCGCGCTCCCAGTAGCGCGCCCTGCAGCTCCAACCTTGGAATAGACACGGGTCGTAACGGGCTTACCCTGCATTTACTACTTACAAAACACACTAGTACACGGCCATCTGCACGTGTAAAACGAAAATATACTACCGCTGCATACGCTTTTGATGAAGCGTCGCAAAAAACATGCATTTGTACGTCAACAATATCATTTTGGTTCGAATCCGAAATGTTCGATGACCACTGCTCGCCAGTATAACAATCAATCCACTCGTGTGCGCTGCCATAGTGCCGTGGAATACGAAGCGAACACAGCTGACGTAGGTCGGCGAGCCAACTTATCCAAAGAGTATGTTCCTCAGAATGGATGCGGTAATTCCAATCGACTCCGCTGCGATGAACGTTTTGGAAAATAATTTTACCTTTTATTGTAAACGGAGAAAGGAAACCGTGAATATCATACACTGACATTAAAATACTTAACATTTGTGCTTTAGTAGGTGATTCGGAACCATCTAAAATAGTAGGAGGTATTCTATCTAACGCAATTTTAAAACCAAAACAGTCATCGCTCGGATACCAAATCAAACCGAGCGTGCGCTCATGCGTATTCGTAGCTCCTTGTGTGAGCTCAATGGCGGCAGGCGCTAGAGCGGCGGGCGGGATTGCGTCGAGAACCGAGCGGCTGTTGCTCGACCAGCGCGTAATTTCAAATCCGCCTGATTTGTGTATGTCGGTTACTTCGCGCACTAATCGGATAGCCTGACTTTCGTCCTCACATGAGTGAAGACAATCGTCCATATAATGGTCTTTGATGATAACATCGACGGCTTCGGGGTACATATCCTGGTATTTAAGAGCATTTTTATTTTTAATGTATTGTGCGACAAAAGGAGAACAAGTGGCGCCAAAAAGTAAACTTTCCATTACACATTTTTTCAAAGGCATATCCGGGCTCTCTTGCCAAAGAAAGCGAAAAACATGTTTATCTTCATGGCGAATTTTAATTTGAACAAAGAAATCTTTAATGTCGGCAATTAATGCAATTTTATGCTCACGAAAACGTAACATAATTCCTAGTAAAGAATTATACAAATCGGGGCCGGTAAGTAAAAAATCATTTAGACAGACACCTTTAACTTTTCCCGCACAATCAAACACTAACCTTAATTTTTCGGGTTTGTTCGGGTTCTGGACTCCAAAGTGCGACAGGTACCATGTATGACTCGGCGAAAGTTCATTGTCCTCTAGTTCTCGCGCGTAGGCGTTGTCGAAGAGCCGCTTCATTTCCTGACAATATTTTTCAGCATACTTACCATCAGCCTGAAATTTCTTTAATAAACCCTTTAATCTAGAATGTGCATAATCAAAAGTGTCCGGGAGAGAAAGATGGTCTTTAGTAAACGGTAAACCAACTTCCCATTGACCACCGATGTTTCGCGATGTTTCGTCCAAAATCTTTACCGCTCTCAAATGTGCCGTATTCTCACGACGTACGGTCGAAATTCCAATGGAGTCAAGCTCGAACGACATTTTTACCAATTCGTTTAATTTACTTACGTCACAGCTAGCTTCCGGCTCCGGCTGCGCTTGTGGATGCATCGAGTGAGCGATATGGAAGGCGTGCGCGTTCACGGGAGAGTGAGTGAGACCATCATAGCAGCCATGAATGCACCATCCTAACCTGCATCTCGTTGCATACGGTTCCTGCTTGTTACCATGCAGAATCTGTAGGGGGGCTAAAAGAAAGTAATTATCTTCCCCTATCAGTAAACGAGGCACCACACATTCGCTACAGACATAATCTTTGATACCTAACAAATGATTACACTGCAATTGTTTGACGCAAGATAAATTTTGTTTAGGTAAATTCAAATTATCGACTTGACGTAAGGTTACATTGTAATTTTCAGCATTTTGCATACAACCAGAAATGTTAACAGAAACTTTAGGTACTTCTGACTGAAATATTTCGATGCCGAATGCATCTATGAACTTAATCGGACTACATTGTAACGTTTCTAAACCTAGCTCGTTAACTAGAGTCTTATCAATCATAGAAATAGAAGCGCCATCGTCCAGTAACGCGTACGCACTAACGGTGCCCTTGGGGCCACTTAGATTCACTTTTATTACCTTTAGCATCACTTCACTAACCGCTGAAGTCGGGGCTGACGGGGCGCGCGCGCCAAGCGCGGCAGCGGAGCCCGAAACGGCGGGCGCGGGAGGGCGCGTCGTCGCGGCCGTAGTCGCGACGTGCGCCACGGTCTCGTCGCGTGATGGTGACGCAGGCGCAGGTACCGCACTCCTTGGGTTGCTGGCTTTGTAGTGCAGAAGCGGATGGTGTGCCATCCCACAGCTATCGATGTCACATACTGGCGCCGGGCACGTGTCACGGCCGTGTCGTGATAACAGGCAGCAGTAGCATAGATTTTCTGATCTTACAAATCTCCATCTGTCCCTCTTCAGTTTGCGTTTGAAGGTACGGCACTCAGTAAGAATGTGAGGTTTCTTACAAAGCGGGCACGAAGTATTATTATTATTACTTCTACTCTCGGGCGTGGCTGTTGTTGCAAACACTGGTCGGCTCGTGGAGTGGCGCTGTCTCTCGTCGTATTTACGGCTGGGGGGCCCGGGGTCGGGTTTTCTGTAATCCCGTGTCTGTGGTACACCAACAACAGACAACATCTTTGCTTCTCTTTTCAGGAACAATCCAAGTAGTTCAAGTTTAGGTATGTTGTTATGTACGACTTTATCGTGGGCGTAGTCCGTCCACCGGCTGAGTAGCACGCTAGGTAATTTCGATATTATGGTAGCGGCAATCTCGGGGCTTCGTAGATAGTCTCGTTGGTTTAGTGAGTCCAACGTAGCTATGCAGTTATTAACTTTAGTTGCAAAGTTAATTAATTCGTGATGATAATTGGTAGGTAAATGAGGTAATTTCCTTATCTGTGACAAGAGATGTTGAATAATAATATCAGCTTGCCCAAACCTCAATTCTAAGGCTTCCATCACGACGGCTGGTGACGTATTGCCGATGAGTAGGTCGGTGACCGCCTCCCTGGCTTCACCTTTCAATGCTCGGCGCAGTCGCCACAAGTTTTCGGAATCGGTGTAGTTGCAAATATGGGACGACTCTTCGAATGCACTTTTAAAGTGCAACCATTCTATGCAGTCGCCGGAAAAAGTAGGTAGCTCACGTGGCGTGGACAGGCGTGTCAGTAACCTATCCTCTCTTCTGGCAGACGAGGCGTCCATGGAGTCCCTGAGTGCGTAGGCTAGCTGGAGAATACTATCAGCGGGAACGGCGGAGGCGGGTGCGCGGCCATGTTTTTCATTCGGTGCCGGCGCGGCCTCCGTCGGCGCTGCCATCTTTGCTGCCGCGGCGGGCGTCGCCGGCGGCTCCAACATTGCTGCCGCGGCGCGTGTCGCCGGCGGCTCTAACGTATGGTCCAGCCATTCATCAATAGTCACAAGCTCAGAGGTTCTCGAGTGAGTTCGAGACACGCGTTCGTCTTCAATCAGAGCTAACTCGCATTTTAGCTTTTTATCGATGAGCTCCTTATCAATTGCTGCCTTGGCTTCAGCGGCGGCCAGCTCCAATTGCTGGCGTTTCAGGCGACATGAGATTGAGGCAGACGATGCCAGAGTCACTGCACTTTTTACACTTTTCACGGGCTCGGTAGCCATTTTGTCTTTTCACTCCCGTTTGCGATTTCGCGTCCCCGGCCTAGATCCGGTTAGAAGGACCAGATTGTAAAGTATAGAGTTCGTAGGTAGGTCGCTGGTGTGTTGGGAGGCCGGGGGATGAACGGAAACAACGGTTTTCATCGGTAAACAAACGGCGGGCGAGCGTCCTTCGCGTTGTGTCGCAGTGCATGTGCGCGTGTTGGAATCTAACGTCTGACTGCCGGGGCGAGGGGGCGCGATGGCGCGCCAACCCTTTCCGCGAATGATTGAATGTAGGAGCGAATCGCGGACCGAATGAGCACAGGCGCGAACGGGACGCTCGCGCGGGCATTTCAATTTATTGATAACATCAATAGTTCCACACATAAATACATGATATAGGCATGGGCAACATACAAGGTAAGTATTTAGTATTAAGACACATTTAGGTTATTTAGCTTTAAGTTATAGTTTTAGGATTAGTTATAAGTTTATTAGCTTAAGTAGGTACACATTACAGGTAAGTATGAATGTGTGATGCGTCGCCTACACAGAGTTTTAATTTTGAAAACAAATAAAGAGTCGTTTTGATTTCTTTGTTTAATATTGTTTTATTAAAAAAAATATGTCCTTCTTTTTACAAGAATGACGAAGAGGAAACTCTTTCCAGAAACAAGGACTGCTTTGTTGTACCGTTTTCAGGAATTTCTGCTTATCTTTGTCACTGTCAGTCAAACTGGCCGAACAGGCTGTCAATTACTCGAAAAGGTGACGTTTTTAAAAAGAATTTACTCAATCATTTACGAAATTGCTTTGAAAGCTAAGATGGGTATTCCTTTTTTAAAAGTGTCGAATAAATTGAATAGTAAGTGGCTATTTACTTACCGTAGGCAATACTTTTATTTAATCTAGGTCATCATTTCATCCAAAAGATGTCCACTGATGGACATAGGCCTCCCCCAATTTGGTTTGCTATAATCGCCACGCTTGGCAAGCGGGTGGCGATTACAGTATGGTGATAAAATGCATAGAGAACGCTGCTGCCCATTCTCTAGTAAGTCCGTTAGTCGCCTCTTACGATACCCACGGGAAGAAATGGGATGATGCTATTCTTTACTACCACTTACTTAGGTATGTAAAAAATAATGGCAATATATAGATACGCGGCAAAAAAGAGTTCAGAATTCTACAACAAAGGCAAATATCAATAAAGGGTCTAAAAAGGTCGATAGGTTAGCCATCACGGTGACAATAAAATCCACATTAAACTGGACGTCCCGAATGATTGCGAAGCATTGAGGTTTAAATGTCCGGAAGAAGCCCACGCGAATTGTGAAAATAACTTATATTGCGTACCTGTGATAAAAATAAAAGGCAAAGTAGGTACGTGGTTATTTAGGGCGTGAAAATGTACACCTACTCGATAAAGTTGGGACACTTTTGGGCATATTAATGACGGGCGACTGTCCGCCTATTGAGTTTTATTTGAATTTCGAATCGGGAATTTGGGACGAAAAATAACCGTTGTATTGAGACTACCTATAACATAAATGACGAAATGTGGGTGAACTATAGGTGCACCTCTGCTTAACTCCTTAGGGATTAAAGGCGTGATGTTATGTTATGTATCTGTAATAAACAGAGGCTGTTGCGAGAAAGACCATGCTTAGAAGATAATGTTTGTGTGATCGAAACTGATGAATACGATGATGAACGAATTGACGCATTCTTTATCATAAGAAACCACCATATGACTACCTATTTTCTAACTATGTTGGTTTCGGCTTCCAGTCTAAACGGATGCATCTGATTACCAGTATTTTCCACGACTGACAGCCGGGACAAGCGCTTTAACATGATTTCCAAGGTACGGAGGGGTTTTGGTATGTAAAGATGATTATAAGAAACCGTTTCAGTAAAATCGTCAAAACAGTTACCTCATCATTGTCATTTCAGCCGAAAGACGTCCACTGCTTGATATAGGCCTCCCCAAGCTCCGCAACTTAGACCGATTTTGTCCTGCGACCTTCACAAGCACATCAGTCCACCTTGTGGGAGTCCTTCCAACTCATTAAACAGTTACCTACTACGTAAAAAAAACGAGAAAATGGAAATCTCGTGAAAAACTCGCGTTTGTGCGGAAATAGTACCTTAATTTCCTTTTAATAACTCGATCAAGAATGCTAGAGCTTTTTCTTGAATACTAATGCATAGTTATGGTAGGTTATAAAACGGTAGAACAAATGATTGCCTCGTAAAATGTGGTGGTTGGTTCACTATTAAAGCCAATAAAATTACGTATTTTATTCACTTTATTGCAGAAGTTACGCGAAGGAAATTATTAGCTTGTGGCTGTCTCATCAAAGCTCGTCGTGGATGTTTTTCCTTTAGAGCGGTTTATTAAAGGGTAGTAAAGCAATAGCGCGTAATAACTATAATATTACCTTATCCTTTCTAAGTTTATCTTGGAAATGAAAGAGATAGGTGAAGGAAAACACTGTGAGGAATCCTGAACTTGAAGTTATTTTAGGAAGAAAGATTAGAAAGATGCGTATATTTCCATTAGAGCAAAAATATACCTTAAAATTATAAAAAAAAAAAAAAACTGAAAACAATTATATTGCCAAAAGGGCCTGAGTTGACCATAATGTCAGATCAACAACACAAGGTGTCCCAATGCTGATTTTCAGCATTGGGACACCACCACACACCTTTTATTCTCTCTTATGGTACTCGTGGGTTACAACCCACGAGTACCATAACATAAGAGAGAATAAATAATATATTGTAAGTCTGAAATCACCGTCTTGAAAGAGGAAAGGCCATGCATTAATCAGTCTATAATTTTCCCACTGCTAAGACACAGTCCTCCGCTTTGCGAAAAGTAGTGGGCTATAATCTACCAAGCAGGTCCATTGCAGGTTGGTCGATGTGATGTCTACGAAGGCTTCCTCACGATGTTTTTCTTCACCATTTATGCGGTGATGAAATTGTTTAGACAAACTTAAGCCCCTGTCTGGGTTCGAACTCAGGACTTACAACTCATAAGTCGGAGCCGGACTAGGCCACCACTGCTAGTATTATTACATTACTTATAAATTACTAGCTTTTGCCAGCGGCTTCGCCCGCGTGGAGGTCTGAAATTATCCCGCGGGAACATACTACCGGGATAAAAAGTAGCCTATGTCCTTTCTCAGCCTCTAAAGTATCTGTGTACCAAATTTCATTTAAATCGGTTCAGTAGTTTTAGTAGGAAAGCGAGACAGACAGACAGACAGACAGACAGACCGACAGACAGAGTTACTTTCGCATTTATAATATTAGTGTGGATTAGTGTGGATAGTGTGGATAACAGTAGGTTGGATATCATTACAGAGGAATTTAAATTGCGCACATCATTTCTTGTAATCGCCACTCGGAGCTAAAGTGCTATGCTTATCAGGTTAAAAAAGTGATTTTAAATAAAACATGGTTCGAAACTGAATTCAGAATCCGTCAAAATACAAAACCTATATACACAACGAACACGAAATCTCGTTGAAGAGAAGAAGCGTAGATTCAGGTACTCAGCGCCGACCCAATTAGCACCGAAAACGTAACTCCACATACCTAGGTAGGTACCTGTGAGAGCTGAGTATGAGTACTGTGCTGGCTTACAGTATAAATAAGGCAAGGTATAAAGTTTCACAGATTGATATTTCTCACAAACTTGACCTTTGGACGGTGGCACTGATCAGGGACTTTTAAACCATCTCGCAACTGATTCGTAATCAGACTAGGACGTCGTAGAAACGTAACTTACGTTAAAAGCACATGCTAATAATTGCACATCCCGCATCTACTGATTAAAGGGTTTCCCTGACATAAGGAGTAGAAAAGAGGGTAATCAAATTTATACGTTACATTTTTTGTGTTATAAGTCCATACGTGAGGATTTGTAATTGGCTTTTTGATGACTATGGTTTCCTTTTTTGGGCCTATTTGAATTAGCTGTAAGTTCTCCATGTACTGAATAAATAAATATCTATAAATGATCCTACATGAGGATTCTATTTCTCTTTCCTATCACCGATCATTATCCGTCTATAACGTTCCCACTGCTGGGACACGCCTCCTATCTATGAGGCCATAATCCGGGCCCATTGCGGGTTGGTGGATGTCATTTGTCTTTGATTTTTTTGGTTCATAGCTGGTTTGCTCACGATGTTTACAATCACCGTTCGTGAGTAGTAGAAATTATGAAATTATTTGTCTGGGTTCAAACTCACACGTCAAAGTCGGGGTCGATACTAGTGGGCTATAATTGTTCCCTATCATCAATGATGCAGAGTATCTACAACTGTTTCCATCTCCTTGTATGAGCTTAATTTTTCAGGCGTGCTTTCAAGAATGCATGAATCCATATAGGCAAAAATACACACAAAAGTTCCTACAGCCCATACACATATCTACTTTCTGATTCCACAATATTCATTCCTAACGTCCTGTTAACCCCATTTCCAAGCTGGCCTGAGAGAGCTGTCAACCTGTCGCCACCTGTCTCTGCCGTCGCCGTGACGACAACCGACTGGGAAATTAAAACCTTTGATTAAACCATCCTAATGTGGAGTCGGGCTTGATTTTGGCGACGAGCGATGTATGTAGAAGTAGCTAATAGAACATTTAGAACAAGGAAATTTGAGAAAGGAAATTAGTTGGTTTTGTATGTCGAAATTAAAGAGATTTTCTCTTTATTCTTATTAATTATATACAAGGTTATAACAAGGTGAATAAAATGCAAGTCCTGAAAGTAATTTGTTCATAATTGACAACTGAATTGATGTCATTATGATGTATTTAAAAAAAGCTAATCTTATTTCAAGACAATAAGACTAAAGTTTAAATGCATAAAGTAATGCTAGAGTCAACACGTTTCTTAATCTATCTATATATATAAAAGAAAGTTGTGTTAGTTACACTATTTATAACTCAAGAACGGCTGAACCGACTTGGCTGAAAATTGGTAGGGAGGTAGCTTAGAACCAGGAGACGGATATAGGATACTTTTTTATCCCGTTCGACTATAAAGAAGAAAGATTTGATTGTTTGTTTGTATTGAATAGGCTCCAAAACTACTGGTCCGAATTGAAAATTATTTTTGATTGGGTAGCCTATTTATTGAGGAAGGCTAAAAGTTATATAACATCACGCTACAATCAAAAAGAGCAGAGCAACAACGTAAAATGAAAGAAAACTGGCAGGCAATTCGTTGCGACGGGAAGGGTCAGGGGAGCAAAAATTTGACGCGGACGAAGTCGCGGGCAGAAACTAGAAGTAGTACCTAATAGTTTGCTTTAAAGAAAATAAGTTTTGGTCATTGTGTTATAGTTATACCTCAATACTCTAATTGGGGTGTATGAGGTCTTGCGTTAATTTTATGGGCCTGTCAAAATTTCTGTTTGTCTGAAACGATCAATATATGTATGTTCTCAACATTCAAACCTTTACATTTGAAAGTTTGTTTCTCAGTCACGCATAAACGGTTGAACGGATTTGGATGAAATTGGCACACCGATAGTATATAACTTGGATTCTTTTTATGCCTGTAATATGGTCCCGTGAAATATTTTTTAAACTTCACGCGGACGAAGTCGCTGCACTTTGGCAAAAGCTACTGAATTCATAAATGCAACCGTAACTGAAAAAACTAACCCTCACCGTCCGAACAAATAAAAATATTGCCATATTCATATAAAGAGTTCAGAGTTAAAATTCAAACCTGACTTTCGGGGGCTATTGACATTTACTTTATAGGCTCGATCCGGCCCTGGAGGGAAGTGAGAAAAAGCCGTAAACACTTTTACGATTTGACCCTGTTTGACCGACGGAAACGTGCCTGACATGGTGGATTATCCATTTTCCTCGCCATGACATGTTGAATACCCCAACGTGGTAGGTTTAGTGCTGGGAATGTGGAAAATGTAATGGAAAATGACGATGAAATATCACTTTGAAAGGTGGCCCTTTCGTATGTGGGTAGTAGTCCCTGGTTGAAAACCGTTCATACTCACATCTAATGTAAAATACTTTACTTGTATAGAATCGCCATTGTCTTCGAAATAAAACACATTCTATCTATAAATTCTAGCATCAACAATCTTGCACAATTGAACAAAGATCCAAAGGAATGAATGAAATATTTTTAGATCGTACGTCTAAGTTCTAAGACGATCGAAGGATCAGCTTACTATGACGTCACAATCTTTAACAAAGGAAAGTAGCAGACACCAGACATAGTGAAAATATGATACCTTGGGTGGGTATCATATTTAATGGATATAGCGGTACCAAGGTAACCTGGAAAGACCTTGGGATGAGCTTTCAACCAAAAATGTATACAGGCACTTAACTAAAATCGCCTTCCAGGAAATCTTATCAGGGTTTTAGACCACGTTCGTTAAGGCGTACAAATATCGTGGCGCTGTTCTCTCGCACAATGGATTTTGAACTCTTGGTATTGAACAGAGAATTGAGAATTTAACAGACTAAATACCAGCGTGACGAGGTATCCCACTTTCGATTTTCAACTCTCGGTCCTGCAGGCTAATTGCGTAAGGCATTATTAATAAGAATCTAAATCATTTTGAAGATTGTTTCTAATCCATTGCGACCATGTAGGAAAAAATAGTCTGCTCAACAACGTAAATAAGGCAATGAGTGTTGTTGTACTGTCAATTTGAAAGCGATTCCTACTGGTTGTAAGTTACGCAGTTACCCCTCTGAGCAGTGTGAGAAAGATATACCTAGTGCGCAAAAAATTCTCATCGCGATATTTTTACGCTCGTGCTAACGTGGAGATGTGTCCTCGAGTCTTCTTATAACGTTTCGAGTAGGTAAAAAATAATAAACTTATCAAAGTATCTTCACTGTTTTCCCGTGCGGCATGGGGAGAGATAAATGGAGTTTTTTTCCTGTTAGGTACAATCATAAGAGCCTCCAGCATTAAACGTGGTCGGAAGTAGGTGAAAGAAACAGATAACATTGTTGATTTTAGCCTGAGTCTTGTCTTTCTATTAAAGGACACCTTGAGAGCACGGGTGAGAGAGCAGTGATGGTTGACAGTGGGCCTGACTTGCAAGTTGTAGGTGGTGAGTTCGGACCCAGGCAAGCACTTTGTGTATTTAATTTCATCACATTGCTCTCAAAACGGTGAAGGAAAATGTTGTGAGGATACCGGCATATCCTAAAACCAAAAATTCGAAGACTTATGACATCTAACAACGCGCACTGTGCCCGCCGGGTGGATCAGGGCTCAGTCCCTTAACCATAGAGAAGGCCTGATCCCTGTTGTGTGGGAAGATTTTAAAATAATTATGTTTATGCTTGCATTACGAAACCAGATAAAAAAAACTGTTTGGCCTCCTATGGCGCTTCTCGCGCTGTATTTGAATTTCGAAGTGAGTAATTAAAAGTTTATGTAATTAGAAATTAAGTACAAAATAAGTAGCTGACGCTGAACCACTTAGTTGTTTTTTTTTGCCTTTTTACAACTATCAAATTTATAAACAAGCGAATGGCAATATCATAAGGGCAATTCCCGTAATTTTAAGAAAACTCGAGGTATGAGTTTCTCTACATTCTTGACAAGTTTGGAACATTTGATTGTTGCCGAGATAAGACTGCGACTAGATTTCCAACGTTCTTTACGAGAATTGTATTCTGGTTTTCTGAACACAGAAAACCACATTAAATATAAAACCTAGCCCGTGGACAAAATGTATCATTGAAATGACCATGCTACAGTCCCTTCTAATAAAATTATGCCTCCCTCTCGTTGATTCGGTAAAAATAATGAAAATAGGTATTCATGGCCACGCGCACCAGATTTACATTCTCGTGATACGCGTTCTCGACCAAGTTATTGTGTTTACTTATTTTTTTAATTCTCTCGCGGTCATGTTTGTCACAATGCTTTATTTTTTTATTTACTTTGGAATTGTCGATGAGGTTTTTTTGAAGTTTTAATATGGAAATGTATAGGCAGTTTATTGTCTGATTTGTGAAGGATGAGTCAGCATTTATTTCACACGCTGCTGAGTGTTTCTTTTTTGAGAATTGCCCAACACATTAAGTCTATTTTGTGAATAACTCATAATCAGCCTGGGTCTCACTGCAGGGACCCAGGCCTCCTCTCGGTGAGAGGGAGTGGGCCGTTATCTACCACGCGGGCCCAGTGGGGGTTAGTAGATGTCTCATGTCTTCGAATTTTTAGTTGTAGGAAATGCCGGTTTCCTCACGATGTTTTCCTCCACCGTTTTGAGAGCAGTGGTGATGAAAGTATTTACACAAAGTAAAGCGCCTGCTTGGGATCGAACCCACGACCTACAACTCGTAAGTCGGGGCCACACTGCTCCTCCTGCTCCTGTAAATACCTAATGACTATGTTCCTCTTAACATCATATTTAAAAACTCCAAAAAAATATTCCACAAATTATAATAAAAAAAGATTGCTACATGTTTCCTTAAAACAGGGAGTTGTAAACAAACTGCAGAGTGAATGGTTCTCAAGTTGGCTGGGACTGCGGAAGTTGGTGACTTTACTTGAACTTAGCCCTCTGGGAACAATGAGTAGGCTGCGCAGTTCCATGAGCTGAATGTACGAGCATTTGTTTTGCTGATCATGTTGGTATTCTGTTGAGGATTGGGTTTTTATCTCATAAAACTCAGCTTGAAAGCAATGTGAGGTTGTATAAGTTTGTTTTCTATTAATTAAAATAAATTCAAAAACATTCATTAGTTTTTTACTAAACTTCAACTATATCTGACGACCCTGATTAATCTTTCGTTTTCATTATTATTTAATAATAAAAAAACAAAAGCATTGGAATGTTTTTTGTACCCATGACGGACTGCATAAAAAAAAAAACATAAAACCAGAAACAACCCAGAACAGAAAAACAAAGCATCCAAACGTAAATCAAATCACGCACAGGAATTATGCAAAACAAAGGTTTTCTAATCCAAATTGATGGTTCGGACCAAAACAAACAAAACGCGTGTCCAATGCCCATAACAATTAAAGATCGCATTCAGAATACTACTTTTTAACCCCCGACGCAAAAAGAGGGGTGTTATAAGTTTGACGTGTCTGTCTGTCTGTCTGTGGCATCATAGCTCCCGAACGGATGAAGCAATTTCAATTTAAAAAAATGTATTAAACATAAAATGAAAGCGCACTGAAAGAGAATATTGATGAATTAATCGAGAGTGTTCTTAGCTTCGTTTGATTCTACATTATAATAAGTATGTAACTATAAAAAGTATAAAATAAAAATTAAATTTAAAATTTAAAAAACCCCCGACACAAAAACCTAATTTCCCTTTAAAAAGTAAAAAATAATAAAAAAAACTCAATCTTAAAGTACATATTAATAATTCAAAAAAAAAATACGTCGCGTTGGTGGACCGCTCCAAACCTAACAATTTATTTACAAACTAGCTTTTGCCAGCGGCTTCGCCCGCGTGGAGGTCGGATTTATCGTCACTGCTCGGGTCCTATGTGTCTTAGCGTTATGTTATATAGCCTATAACCTGCCCAGGAGTATGGACTACAATCGTACCAAGTTTGGTTAAAATCCCTTCAGTAGTACGTTCCCGCGGGATAATTTCCGACCTCCATGCGGGCGAAGCCGCTGGCAAAAGCTAGTAATATAATTAACTCCCAGTGAATACGTCAATTATATTCAATAATCCGCAATCACTCGTGAATATGCGTAAAGCGGCCATTATGCAAATCCCGGCTTAATAGCGTACAGTAAAATGTAAATCAGCAATAATATAGAGCGATAACAATGACTGCAACAAGTGTGCCGGTAGCCTTAGTTTTTGTTTTCTTTTTTATCTGTGGCAACTTTTTTGGGCGGGTAAAGTTAATAGCTTGTAAAATGTTCATTGTGGCTACGTGGTTGTTTGTCTGTAGGCAAACTGAAGTTAGTACAAAATACAAAAGTAACCGAGTAAATAAATATGAGTATGTTATTTGGATATTGCTCGACAAAACCTTAGTTCAGGGGCACATGATTCTGAACCTTCGTGCGTAGATTTTTTTTGTCGGTCATCTTACTATATTATATATTATAATATATTATATATTTATATATTAATATATTATATTATATATATATTATTATATATTATATATAAAGCTTAAGAGTTTGTTTGTTTGTTTGTTTGATTGAACGCGCTAATCTCAGGAACTATTGATCCGAATTGAAAAATTCTTTTGTGTTGGGTAGCCTATTTATCAAAGGAGGTTATAAGTTATATAAAATCACGCTACAACTAAGAGGAGCGGAGCAGTAATGAAAAATGTTGCAAAAACGGGGAAAACTTATTCCTTTTGAGAGTTTCCGTTGCGTGTGCTGCGTAAACGGTAAAAGTAACGCAAAAATCATGTATGACGGAATTGTTCCTTTTAAAAAGTTCTAAAAAATATCCCAGAGAGCATATGTCTATCTTTTAATGTTGACTCACTATAACTCAAAAGGAGCGAGCAGCAACGAAAAATGGACGAAAACTAGCAGGCAAATCTATGCGACGGGAAGGGTCAGGGGAGCAAAAATTTGACGCGGACGAAGTCGCGGGCAGAAGCTAGTTCAAAATAAAATTGCTGTTCCATACATTTTATCGGTTCCATTTTCTATGAAACAACAGTCTTTACTTCTATCTGTCGAAAAATGTCTCCGCTAGGGCGTCTAGCGGGATTCATGGTTACAATTTGTGGGTAGATGACCCTGCCACCCTGTATAGTCCAGTCACTCTTAAGTCAAATACTGCTGGTTGACTTGTTCAGCACAATATAAAACTCTAACTGGTGAACGACTTCTAAAGATATGACAATTGATAAAGATTTCTACTTGATAGTGATGGGTATAACCATAGAGTGAAATCTGGCCTCATTAGTGACATTAGCGTTTTATCTAATCCCAATACGTAGACAAACTCATACAAACAAATACATATACATAATTAGCTTATAATGCTCTTCGAATTTCCGGTTACAGGACATGCCGATTTCCTCTCGATATTTTCCTTCACCGTTTTGAGAGCGGGACTGATGAAATAATATACACACAAAGCGTCTGTCTAGGTTGGAATCTATGACTTTTAACTCGTAAATCTCAGCTGTTACCGCTGAGCCACCACTTACCTTGACAAATTCATAAACAGCCGCAATAACCTGTACCTACTAATGTATCTTTACCGGGGATCATAGTAAAATCTATTTCAGTTTACAAGCGAATCTTCCTTAACCCTAAACACATCTCCTAATCGTCTCTCACGACATCAACTGTCATGGAGACAGTGTTCCAGCAGTGCTATTCTGTAACCATCTCACCGGGTGAAGTGAGCGTGGAGTGAGCTATCAATGTCATTCCACCTGATGCTAGGGATGACCAACTATCATATTTATAATCATAATCGAGATTTAGATACCTAATATTGTTATGCTAATTCTATTGATTATTTTATAAGGATTTCATAGCTAGCATAGTGCCTAAACAATACTACTGTTTCGGGAAGTTTTTCAAATGAAATAGCGAAACAGAAATTCAGACAAACGCATTGTTGTTTTTTTTTCTATTTTTTCCTCGACTAGCCCTTTATTGCCTGACGCACAAGTGCGACACGCACGAACAATTAATGAATATAGTAAGACATATGTACATGTCTAAGATAGCTACAACAGAAAATGCGAATCGACATTGTCAGTTATTATGAACCCACTGTAAACTGATTAAAATTAAATACGTAAATGCAATCACATGGCCTAATCGCGATGTGTCTTGGAGAAGCGATTGTAGATTGACTCGAATAAAGATTTCACAACGTTTTTACTTACCCAAATCTATCAAAAAAAGACTAGTCAACCTGGCCGTGCCTGGCTGACGGAGCATAGAATTCAATCTCACACATACTATGTGGGAACCCACATCTAGGCGCTGTCATATTCACTTTGATTATATTGACATTTGATTTTTTTTTTATTATGTAGGTATCGTCACGTATGCGCACTAAGAACATTAGGTAAATGCAATACCAACGTCCAAAATGTGGCGACTAACATTTTATTGTAGACTAGCTTCTGCCCGCGTTAAATTTCTTGTTCCCCCGACCCTTCCCGTCGCGTCGAATCACCTACCCGTGCGATTTTCCCAGTTTTTGCAACATTTTTCATTTCTGCTCCGCTCCTCTTGGTTGTAGCGTGATGTTATATAGCCTTCCTCGATAAATAGGCTACTCAACACAAAAAGAATTTTTCATTTCGGACCTGCAGTTCCTGAGATCAGCGCATTCAATGAAACAAACAAACATACAAACAAACAAACTCTTCAGCTTTATAATATTATTAGTATAGATAAAGATATACCTACTTACTTACTTAAATGTCGTTATTATCAATAAAAAGAATATTCATCAACTGTCTCAACAGCACCCACAACTAGATTATTGATATGCCTAAATTTATTGTGTATTGTTGTTATAAGGTTTGTATCTTGAACTATTGTTTATCCAGAATCTAGATGATAGTTGTTTAAAAATCCTTTAGGTATGCTATTTACATATATTATGTAAATAATGTTAACGAACACATCACCAATCACTTAATACTTGCACAATTTAATGAAGTTGCTCGATCTCACCTCATCATCTGCCTGCCATTGTCCAACTGTGTTGGGGTCGGCTTCCAGTCTTAACCGGTTGCAGCTGAATGCACGGGTATTTACATACAATGACTGCCAATCCGACTCCGACAACCCAGTTATTTGGTAATATGTTACCCCCTTGGTAAGACTGGTTGTCAGAGTTTCGACCTTCGAGATCTTGGTATGTAAAGATGGTCACCCATAGACGGACCGACCGAGGCAAGCCTAGCTTAGCCGGATCGGTCGGACTGTGCGGCTGTTTTTATTTAGCTACAAGCCTCTCGATTCACCGAATGCTCGATCTCACACCTCCCAAGTAAGTAGGTACCTAATATTTATTTGTTGAAAACATAATTTATAATTTTGAAATGTTCAACAAGGGTTGGAATTGACATTAAAATATACTTCATTGGCTAACTGCGATTACGTCATTGCCTTTAGCAATGACTTGAAAGGCTGAAATTAAAAAAAAAACTGTCTTGACAATGACAGCGTCGGTCACCTCACTTCACCCGAAACCGTTACTCACACGGTGTTGTTGCCATAGCAAACACACCGAATGAGTAACTGCTTGCTCGACGTGAACACTTCACGCGATTCTCGTCACATTTAGTCAAGGTGGAGTGAACTCACGCGGGCGCGCTACGCGAGTTTCATTTGAAATGTTGATTTTTGACATACATAATAGGTAGGTATCAAGATGATGATGATTTGATGAATATTCTTGTATTAATAATACGATTATTAAGTAGGTATACATTTATTTATATGAATGTTTCGAATATTTACGCACTAATTATTCTCAATCCGATTACGAAATGGCTTCTGCACAAGGTGATAAAAAAAAGTTGATACCTATTGATGACAGCGTCTAGCGCGCATGCGCGGCTTGATCACGCGATGCTTGCATTTTCGTTGTCATGGTAACATCGCCTCACGAGCACGCGGGTGACCGTTTTGAACTATTGACTTTTGACATTATTATCAAGATGATGACGATTCGATGAATATTCCTTTTTATTGTTTGCAACCAAATAGTCTGAACTCTAAATATGTTCAGGCACATGGTCATCAAAACAAAAATAAAAGAAAAAAAAATGTATGACATTGATGAACTAGCGGCCTAGTGCGCTTGCGCGGCGTGAGCACTTCACGCGATTCTCGTCGCATCATCGCATGTATTCTCGGTGAAGTGAACACGCGCGGAGCCGCGCTACGCGATAGTCATTTGAAGCGTTGAAATTTGATTTGAAGGTGATGATTTGATGAATATTCTATTATTATAGACAATGAGTTTGATGAGAATGATGGCTGATGATGATGAGTGTTTAAGTACACATGCACATCATCTTTTATCTCTCATCATCGTTACCTTACCAATCAATGCTCAGACTACAAGAAGATTCTGTGTTACTACACAAGAAGTACCGTACAGCTACCTACTGGTAGCTGTACGGTACTTCTTGGTATTGCATATTATTAGCGTGCAGGTGTCACCACGCGATAAAGGTTAAATGAGCAGTAAGTAGGTACATAGTTTAAAAAAAGCGGATTAATTGTTGACATCGAAGTGTAGGTACTAAACTGACATTATACTTGTATGAAAACTGTTGTATTAAGATAGGTACTAGAGATGGGTCGTACTAGGTAAATTTTGTACTAGGTGCACCTAGTCCAAGTCCGTACAAATACTAGATCCAAATACCTATTCCAGCTAGTCCATGAAATACGCATACTTTATAGATGCTTAGTGTTTGCGTACCACCGATACGTGTAGATACGTGCGTCAGCAGTAATAAATTGTACCTTCATAATTTACGCAGGCTTAGGACTATCAACGTAAAATTAATACATGTTGGCCTTTGTCCGTAAAATGATCACAAGCGACACTTCTTTTTTTGGGAGCCATTTTTTAAAACAAAACTTGAGAGGTGTCAAGGGACACCCGGATGGAACGAAGTTCCTTTCCAGGATTCATGATTGTTTTTTTTTATTATTTATTATGTACAAAAAATCTGTATACACTCCACAAAAATATTATCTCTCTCTCTCTCTCTCTCTCCTTCTCTCGCTCTCTCTCTCTTTATCTCTCTCTCCTTCTCACGCTCTCACGCTCTCTCTCTCTCTGTCCCTCTCTCTCTCTCTCCCTCTCTCTCTCTCCTACGTTCCAAAACAAAATATATACAGTCGAATCGAGAAACCTCCTCCTTTTTTAAGTTGGTTAAAAAGTGTCGTTACAACTTTTTCTCTTAATTCCGTCTAGCCCCCTTTCGCAACGCGCCATAAGGAACTTCGTTCCAATAAACAAATTAATTAATGTCACAATAAAAATAGATCTAAGTTCTTAATGATTGATCAAAATTTCGTTACGAAAACCGATCACTAAATAAGTCCGATAGTACGTGTTTGCGACGTCGTCGAGTCAAGCGAGATCACATTCGCATGAGTCCGTACTTGATACTAGACTGCATTATCATAGTCTTCATTAGTATCGAGTATTGTCAAAGTACCTATTCTATAAAATACTCCTATTCCGGACTAGTATAGAGTCTCGAGACTAGTCCGACAGACAAGGATGGAAGGACTGCGGAATAGTGTAGTTAAAAAATGACAGTATATATTCTAGCACAACACAGTGCGTGTCATGTTACTTTTATGCCATTGAATTAGGGTTCAAATTCAAGTGACTGACACACGAGATTTTGTCAAACATGAATTAATGAGCTATGACTATGCTGCTATCTCGCTTCGCCGCGTAGTTGGTATTTCGATGCGCGCGGACCGCGGTGCTGGTGCTGAGTACTGCCTAGGCACAGTGAGACTAGGTGGATCTAGTATTTTAAAAGTTGGAATAGGTGCAACCTAGTCTCTTTAAATACCTATTCCCTGTATCTATTCTAGTATATACGCCTCATCTCTAATAGGTACATATGTACAAGAATTGAAATCCCTGCGTACTAATTATTCTCTAAACCGAATACGAAATGGCGTCTGCACAAGGCGAACAAAAAAAAAGTTGATACCTATTAATGACAGCGTCTAGCGCGCATGCGCGGCTTGATCACGCGATCCTCGCAATGCCGTTGTCATGATAACATCACTTCACCTCGCGAGCACGCGAGTGACCGTTTTGAACTGTTGAATTTTAACATACCTAATATTTTCATTTGATGAATATTCTTTTTATTGATAATAACGACATAAGTAAGTTAGTAAGTAAGTAGGTATATTTTTAACTACAATAAAATGTTACTCGGCACATTTTTGGACGCTGGTATTGCATTTTCCTAATGTTCTTAGTGCGCATACGTGACACGTTTTTTTTTTTTTTTTTAGGATGGGTAACATCAAATGACTTCTCCTGCACTGGGCGGACCGGGAGGGCGTGTCAGACTTTTACTGACTAAAACCCACCCGTGTTCCATCAGTTGCCCATGTGCCAGGGTCACGGTATCTCTTTCGAACAATCACGCGACCCCGGCAGGCATCGGTCCTAGTAGACCCCTACACTGCTGCTGAAATCTCTTTGAGGCGCGCGTGGAACACTGCGCGCCGTCGACCCGAGCCTGGTCCTTACCGGGCGGCGAGCTACCCATTGCTCACCACCCGCAAGCTCGCGCCTACGGTGGCCGGGAGTCCGCTATGGACTCCCGATGTCCGGGGCATCTCCTCCTGTGGTGGCTAGGGACGTGAGGGCGTAGAGACTGCCACTCCCTCACGCGCCCCGCCTCCTCCTTCGCGAGCATTACTGCTTCGCAGAAGGAGGTGACGGCTTCCCATTCCCTCTCGCTCCGTACCATGGCTCGCACCAGGGCCGGACGCGAGAGGTCGCCGCCGCTGATCGCCTCCACGAAGACACGGCGGAGCTCCGCCCAGGCAGGGCACACCTCCACCGTATGCTCCACCGTGTCCTCCAGACGATCCTCGCAATGGAAACACCCGGATGTATCCTCCCGCTTTATTCTGAACAGGAACCCACCGAAGCACCCATGCCCGGTGAGAACCTGCGTCAGGCGGAAGGTGAGGACTCCGTGACGCCTCTCTATCCACTCCTCAAAGAGGGGACTTACCACCGCAATTGTGGCGTGCCCAATACGTGACACGTTATAAGTTAAAATAAATACCTACCTAGTAAACAAATGTCAATGTGAATATGACAGCGCCTAGATGTGGGTTCCCACATAGTATGGGTGAGATTGAATTCTATGCTCCGTCAGTCAGGCACGGCCAAGTTCTTTCATCTTTTTTTAATAGATTGGGTTAGTAACAACGCTGAAGAATGTTGCACAATCTTTAGATACTCGAGTCGATCTACAATCGCTTCTTCAAGACACATCGTGATTAGGCCATGTGATTGCATTTACGTATTTAATTTTAATCAGTTTACAGTGGGTTCATAATAACTGACAATGTCGATTCGCATTTTCTGTTGTAGCTGTCTTACTATATTCATTAATTGGTCGTGCGTGTCGTACTTGTGCGTCAGGCATAAAGGGCTATTTGAGGAAAAAACAGAAAAAGAAAACAACAATGCGTTTCTGACTTAATTTCTATTTCGCTATTTCTTTTGAAAAACTTCCCGAAACAGTAGTAATGTCAAGATAGTTTACTAGCTTTGAAATACGCATGAAATGATCAATAGAATAAGCATAAAAAATATTATCAAAATCTCGATTATGACTGTAAATGTTATGTTTGGTCAATCCCTAGCAGCACTGGGATGACACTGACAGCTCACTCCACGCACCTTTTCACGGTGAGATTTTTACAGAATCGACATGCAGTTCATAGTCTGTACTCTGAATGATATATTCAAGACGGATGACATGTCTTAGCGCGCTGACCGGGGGCACAATCCTGCATGATACACTGCTAACGTTGGACGTTGATTTGGGTGCAATCTTCATGGTCATTGATATTCAATTCAGAATGGTTGTAGGAGGTTTTGATGAGACGTAGGTATTCACTCAGGTATCTATAATGTCTTTTACACCTCGAGAACAAACGATATAAAATGACGTTGTCAAACGAAAGACAACGTTTTTCAACAAAATCCTAAAATGATCAGCCGAAATCATAAAAAATAATAAGTTAAAACTTAAACCCTGTAGCGACATCTACACCGCTACATGCGAATTACGCGTCATATTGACGTCACGCAAAATTCTGGATCGCGCAAGCAGAGTTTACCACGCAACTAGCGAATACAATGTCCCGAAATCAACCTAAGAGCAGTTGCCCACCAGACACGACACCTAGGTTGGAGGATCCTCCCTTTTCTATTGACTTTTAAGTGAACTTTACACCCTATGCCTCATACCTTTAAAACCCGATTTATAAACTTTGCGATTGACCACCCTTAATCATAGCTACGGCCCTACTAGCAGTAGCGTTGTCCAAATAGTGTTGAATTCTTGGCATCGTCCAGATAAACGATCAATTTGCACGCTTAGCTTCCAAAAACAACCGTAACAGACAGGGAACTGACGTTAAACTAATTGAAATAAAACACGAAATTAAACAAAACTACCAACTTGAAAAGGTGCGGGTAAAAAAAAATTGTCAAATCGTACCTGCGACCACAATCTTGACAATACTTGACTGTTATCGTTCCTCAACCACTTAAAATCATAACACAATTCATAGAAGTGAGTTATCATAACGTGGGTCAAGATTCAGTTACTTTCAAACGTAAATGTACAAGTGGCCCTTATTTTGTGTACATATACTGAAAAATCACGTTCTTAAAAATATGAAGACAATATTCTAATAAGCCTTCTGGTATCGGTTACTATTGTTAGAATATTTTGTTTAGGTGGCCAAACGACCACGGCCTTAAGATGAGAACATTTTCTTGATTCTTATTTTTCAGAGCGTGATTTTTCAGTGGACGGGTTTAATCAGGTATAGATAGATAAACCAAAAAGACATGACAAATCTAACCAATAATTCACTATGTGACTCACAAAACAACAATTTTCACGTCATTATTTTCGTTCACCTTCTAAACTTTATGGGGTTAATAATCGCAGTGACCGCAACTCTATTATTTACCCTACACGATTTAATACGTTGGCCGGCTACCAGCCGCCGCTCCTCTTAATACATGTCCATCAAAATCAAAGGCGCTGATGGATGTAATTCGTTTCCATTTGTCGACAACCACGAAACGTTACACGTTGGAGCTACGGATACATTTTGCATAAGATTAGATACGGATGTTGGCATTCTCGCTATCCGCATGGATTTTGTTATTATTACCTATAATATCTGCACCCTGATTGCATAATTCATTATTAATCAGAATAAGAATAATTGTCAATGTATTGCTTTTTACGTTAAAAAAATGTGTCACAAATGTCACAATGTGTTGAACTGCGAAACATTCTGAACAACAACATTCATTGCGTCGAACAGACCAATTTTTACATCAACATATGAAGCAATGCATAAGCAATTTCCTGGCTGGCCATACATATGGCAACATGAAGTTTTTGAAAAAGTTAAGCTTTATGTTATTGTGTTTGGGTGGCTTACAGCTAACATTACCAAAGTAATAGTGAGGTAATTTATGACAAGCCGTTTACAAGCCTCCTCCGCTAGCAATAGAGTATTGTTTCACTCGTCCTCTTTGCTACTCATACCTATGACAGTTTTGTTATACATATAGCTCATTATTACACATTACTTATGCTTGGGTTCAGTACATAACTATCAAATGTAATTACCGATCCTATAAAGAATAACAGTTTTTTCCCCTTGTAATGTAATTGCTGCTGGAAAAATCCAATCATGCTAAAATGTAATCACAGTTATTTGTTATTTTATTAAGCAAATTAAGCTGGTTTCGGGCAACATTTTTATTTTGGCTGAGGTTGTTAATCAATTAATTAAGGTAAAATATTACCTAGTACTTTTACGTAAGGTATATTTTGAAAAAATATTGTGCCCTAGAGGTAGTATTATTGTCAAATTTTCCAGAGCTTAAATTAAGGTAAGTCATTTTCGCGTAGTCAGGATTCCATTAGTTAATATACTTTCCAGTATATCCTATACTGGAAAATATTTACATAATTTCTAGGGCGAGTCTTTCTCGTAACATTAAAATTACGTGGATAAGTTTTAGTACCAACTCAACACTTATTGTATGGAACATACAGTAAAGATTTTTTTAGATGTTTTCAAAAGCGAAAGGTACCGTCCGAATCGCACCGGAGATAATGATAATGGAAAAGTAAAATATGTGGGTATATGACTGGCATAAGCTACCGAAAAGCTTATGTCAAACACGGTAAAATTCGTAAAAACGAAACGCTTTGAAAAGTATTTCTACTTTCTCTGGTGTCTATTTATTCTACTACACGAAGTAAAGTTAATTTTTTTTTAAGTTCTTTCCTCCTGCGTTGAATTTTAGTTTTTTCAAATCGAAAGGTCACTTAAAAGGGCATCAATTAAAAGAATATTATCCGTTTTTAATATAAATGTATGAATATTTCAGCAAAGGGGATTTGAGTCGCAAAGTCCTATTAAGAAGCTTACTGCTTCCATTTTGTCAAGAGTTAATTAGTTGCATCCGACCCTTTTCCAGTAGCAGCGTGTATATTTAAGTAATATTAAAGTATTATTTTCTGTCCCGGACTGCTCATGTTTATGGCTTTACAAGGTACCTTACTGCTTTAAAAATTCATGAAGCCTTTTACGAGTGATTTTTAGGGTTCCGTTGCCAAATGGCAAAAAACGGAACCCTTATAGATTCGTCATGTCTGTCTGTCTGTCTGTCTGTCTGTCTGTCTGTCTGTCTGTCTGTCTGTCTGTCTGTCTGTCCGTCCGTATGTCACAGCCATTTTATTCCGAAACTATAAGAGCTATGCTGTTGAAACTTGGTAAGTAGGTGTATTCTGTGAACCGCATTAAGATTTTCACACTAAAATAGAAAAAAAAACAATAAATTTTGGGATTCCCCATACATAGAACTGAAACTCAAAAATGTTTTTTTTCATCAAACCCATACGTGTGGGGTATCTATGAATAGGTCTTCAAAAATGGTAATGAGGTTTCTATTATCATTTTTTTCTAAACTGAACAGTTTGCGCGAGAGACACTTCCAAAGTGGTAAAATGTGTGTCCCCCCCCCCGTAACTTCTAAAATAAGAGAATGACAAAACTAAAAAAAATATATGATGTACATTACCATGTAAACTACCAACGAAAATTGGTTTGAACGAGATCGAGTGAGTAGTTTTTTTTTAAAACGTCATAAATCGTAAACCGCAATTTACCTTACATTCAATCAACTGAAATATAAAAATTAAAAAATATATATATTTTTAAACCGAAAATACCTACAGATTTGTACGGAACCCTCGGTGCGCGAGTCCGACTCGCACTTGGCCGGTTTTTCTTCATATCTTTTTATTATACTAGGTGTAATTAAATAATCGCATTGTACTCAAAAATATGAATAACTCGTTGGTTTTGTGGTTGAAAGCGCTACTACTAAGTATTAGATCCTTGGGTTCGAGTTCCAGGTCGGGCAGAGTGTTCTTGGGTTTATTTCTATCTGGAATTTCTCAGTAACAGCCCGGAGTCTGGATATGTGCCCGATTAATGGGTGCCCCCATTGCCCTCGCCCCTTTTACATGGGTCTTAAAGATAACTGGCGAAATGTAAGTTTAATATAGGTTCACCTCTGCTCAACCATAAGGGGAAACAAGGCGTGATGTTATGTTATGTATAGTGGATAACTTTTACTTTGCGACCAACCGTCTAATCGCGAAAAAATCTGCTGCGCCATACCATTCTTATCACTCGACATATTATTGACAAACAGCTGTTCTTTCGCGCAATTTAATGTTGGTCCATAATAAAAATGGCTTAAAATGGTGAATAGCTCCAATGGCTCCAGAAGACGTTTTCAGTTTATCATCATTTCACCCGTTAAACGACCACTGCTGACATACCGTCACTTCGACCGGTTCTTAGTTATTTCAATTACCCCAATTTTTCAGTAACTCGTATTTCAGTTACACCTTCAATTATTCCTAATGAACTTATTACCGACCCTAGTGTTATTAAAACAGAGTTCAATACTTTCCTAAATTGTTAGTTAATCTTCGTAAGCCTTTCTACAACAATATCCTACGAATTCGATCGAGTTAACCCTCCCCATTCCTATGCATTGCACGAACACGTGATAGGCGTTGCAGGTAGCCGCCCCATAGTCTTATGTCACAGAAAGAGCTCGAATGTTGAATGCAAATGAATATTGAAGCTAAGTCAGCTAGCTCAGCGGAGATGTCCCGCAGCCCCTACGCGGTGTTCTCGATTCAAAATGGCCGTCTTACATTTTGAGGTTATCTTTTCCAGCAAAATAAATGAACGTACTAATTTGTGGGCTGCGTCAATGAAGGGCGACTTAATACAGAACCTTATAAATAGCTGACAAATGAATATAATTAAAATGCAAACACAGCTTTATTTTGCTAACCCGACTATTGTAAAACAAAAAATTAGGGTTATGATTTTGAGCGGTTTGTATGTATGTACATCTGTTTCTTCATAACTTCGAAACTACTTATCTTAATTTGTCAAATGAGATATCATTGGAAGCGTTTTGACCACGGCGGCTTTCAGATTACCAACGGACGACCGTGGGAAATCTGAAAGCTACCGTGGTCATATGCCAGTTTGCCTTAAAACTTATGATTACTTAATACTGGTAGAATGTATGGTTTTGTTAGGGTAGGTTTCATATCATGACGGCTCTCAAAATGAGAATATAAAAAAACAGGTTTTAATTTATGTACTTAGTTTTTATTTAAATCAGGAGTGCATGAGAATATAAATTAAAAAATTCGTGACGGTCTATATGGAGCTCAACGTGAACTAAATACGAGTATCTATGTAAATTCATATTTAAAAAGATGAGATCTCGTAGTAAGGCTACGATAAAGTCACTGGCATGAAATGATGAGTGCAGATTCGTGTTGAATGAACAAATAGACAAACTAGCGACACGGTTAGCTTTTAGCTACAATGTCTACAAATGGAGTTTTCCAGAAAAATTATAAACAGATGACTGAAAACCGCAGATAGTAATAAACGGATGGCAGGAAGGGAGGGGGCATTGCCTAGCTAGGACAAAAATGGATGATAAAAATAATAGTGATAATTGGAACCTTTGAAATTCGAAAATAACCATTTTATAATGCAGAAGAAATAGTACCAATTATACCAAAATTAAGTATGATTTCGTTGTAACATATGGATGAAATGAAAAAAAAGAGAATGATGAATGAATTCTGAAATGAAATTATTAAATGATATTAAGCTTAACAGCTTTCGCGAACAAAATGTATGGAATAGTCTGTTCCTTTTTAATAAGCGATGAAAATAACTACGCAATAGGTTCAGCATCTTTAACTGACACAACATGCGCATCAATATTTCTGCCACCCTGTGTATTAGCAAAACGTGACATTCGCAAAACATCGTTCTAGAAAAATATTCATGGGAGATGCTAGATTGTTGCTTACTTTATGAAACTTTCAGAAATCCCGGACGATTATATCAGTTTCTGTAAATAAAATCTTCATTTGCCTGAACTCGAAAATCCTTTATACCCTATAAGTAAACACAACTATACACAATTAACTTTAATAATCCCTACGTATTCAAAGTCGTAAGACCACAACTGAGCGGAAGCTGCAGATTGGACGCACGCTCGGAAAACACCCAGTATACATGAATGGAAGACCTCCCAGATTGCAGGATTCAGACCCAGACTGTACATTAGAACATTCTGCATTTTGATTGAATTCACTTGCAGCCGAGATGTTGGCGTTCAATTTACTGATGTGTGGCGCGTGGTTCTGAAATTGTATTGCGTCGGAAGCTGGCAAGCAACTGCAGATGTAGAAAATGTAATATGTGCGATATTATGTTTTGTAGTATTTTGTTTATTGGCTTTTCTTAAAACTATTTTGATAGAGTGACGGGTCGTGGCTAAGTAAAAATAGTCAGTTAAGCTACGCTTGCCACGGTAGGTGCGTGGATGGGTGATCATCTTTATTTACCGGTGCCCCTCTACTATCGGTCCTGGTTGTCATTAGTGGATCTTTGATAATCGTTATGGGTCGTCAGAAGCTATAGCTAGCTGTGGAATGCAATAGGCTGAGTTGATGATGGGTTGGAAAACGTAAGTACGTAACTTAACTTTATGAGTTGAATAGATTTTTTATTTTATTTTATATATTGTATGAATGTGTGTTTACTATAGTTTTTAAGTGTTTTCTTTTGTGTATTAGAGTACAAGTATTATATAAGGTAGGTTTTACACCCATGTGTAATTGTAAATATATGCCGCTTTGGCGAATGTGTCCTGAACATAATTAATAATTCTTGTTATCCAACTTGTTGTCTTAAGTAGATATTGCAGTTGTACACTAAAGAAAAATAGTTTCTAAGTAATATTTAAGAGAACTGTTTTACAAGTCTACTAATAAGAACGAAAAGTAAATTAAAAATTTAATGAAACACGGAGTGCTTCGTTTAAATATTGCATTTAAGAGAAAAGTACTTATCTGTAAAAAGATTTGCTCGTGTTGAAGAAAAGATGAGGGATCTCTTTGAGAACAATTTATTTTGTCCGGACTAAGATGAGAAGAGAAAAGAGAGTCTTTTATTTTAACATTTCCACTGAAACAGGATATTTATTTAAGTCTTTTTATAAAATGTGCTTTTGGTTTATTTAAGAACGACACTTTGCTGACTGCAATCCCAAGGGGCTTATAGCTAAGTAATAACAGCCACAATGGTCGATCGATAAGGGTAAGCTACAATTGTAGTGGTTATTCCGTGGATGGGTGACCAACTTAACATACCAAGACTCTACCGTTCCTCGGATAGCATGTTAAGCCGTTGTTCTCGGCTCTTTGTCAGTTGTTACGGGTCGTCAAAAGCTCGAAAATCTAACAATCAGTCTTACCAAGGGGTATTTTTTTATTTAGTAACTGGTTTGTACTGGCCAGATAGGCAGTCGCGCGACAAGGCGAGGCAGACGATGACATCATTATGAATAGAGAGCAATGTCAGAAAATGCGAGTAAATGACACAAGTTTTCGGTTTTTTGTGTTTTCTTTTGTCCTGCTTGTATTAGAGGATCATAAATGCATGTGATCGTAAAATACGTTTCTTCTACTTCTTTTTTACTCGCGTTGGAGCAGCGGTGATGAATTGTGAACATAATGAAATAATAACTACTAGTAGGTGAATATCTCCTATCTTTCTTTCAAAGCCTGGTGCATGACTTTTAGCAGCACGAAGTCTGGATTTGAGGCGGATGGCAACTTTGTTACACGGAAGCATAACTGGCGTATGTGGGTGTACTGTGGGTACATCTCTGTCTAACTCGTCGGGGGATTAAAGGTGATATGTTATGTTATCTTTCTTTTATTCGTCAAAAAACCAGAAATTTCATACTTCTAGTATAAACTGCTTCCTTGATGAAACGTTAGTAGGTACTTTATATATCTTCGCTATACCTATATCAAAAGTCGATTCATTACGCAGCTACCTCGAAAATCAGAGGGATTAGAGGGCGCCTGAGAATTACCGACGCCTGATCAAGGCACGTACGCGTTCCAGCGAGTGAGGGAAAGTGAGAGAAAAATGAGCGATGTTTGTTTACCGCTGAGCTCAGGATTATAGCGCGACGGAAGTTCTTGATCGTTGCGTTTTGTGATATGAAATATAATGTTATTGTTGTTGGTTACAGTTTTGTTTATTTGTGCCAGTTCCACAAAGCTATGGCTTTTGATATCAATATATGTATGTTTTGCTTTTGTTCAGGATTTCTGACGCAATAAAACATAACAACGGAGAAGCTACTAAGATGACAATTATGACCTTTTTGAATTAGGTACAAAAGCTGAAAAGTTATAACTTCATATGTTTGGTGCTTCGGTGGTGTCTGCTTTTTGTATTTTGATTTATTAGTAAAATATAACTTAAATAGTATCTTGAGAGCCCGATTGTATGATTTAATAATTTAACACTATTCTGAAATAGTTTACCCCGAGTATACTATTTCAGAATAGTGTTAAATTCTCTCTATAAAGTCAAGTTTTCTTGACTCGTCATCTTGTCATAGTGGTATTAATTTTAAAATCACGAACTATTCATATCAAGTGCATGTGGTTGAATATTATGATTTATATTTCCGCATACTGTTTAATTACTGCAGATATGACTCAAAGTCCTGAAATAGTTCTTTAGTTGAGCCTGTGTTCTATCAAATTTATAAAATCTCAATAATTTCCACACATTCATAAACAATACCAACATATATCTTGACTCATAGTTTAGCGCTAAGTACCTATAGAAAGGTGCGCTGACCGTGCGGTCACCCTGATCTTTCAAACAAAATACAGTATCAGTTCGTGGCAGTTGATTCAAAATTGGCCATTAAACCACAAATATTCCAATACAATACTAGATTTAACGCTCGACTCGTACGCACGTAAGTCCAATTACACGGATACAGCGTATTTGTTTGGTAACTCTGATCGAAACGCCAATATCAATTACAATCCTACCAGCATTGCATATAGGTCTCGTTTGGAGCGCACGTATAACCAAAATGTGTGGGACGTGAGGTGAATATCTCCTTTTAGCTAATAGGATTAACATCATGTGACACGGGGGAGAATGGGTGGTCGCACGCACCGCTTGTGAATAATTTGATACTCTCGAATTTTTATGCTACAGTTTTTGTTGGATTTAGAATTAATGTTCAATTTTGGTAAATGATTTTATTATACGATCAAAATGATTTGATTCTGCTATCTATTTCTGTCATGTACCTACCTGTGACTTTCAGAATAGATCGATGGTTAATGTATATGTTATACCCTACTTTTACCATGGAGGTTATTTAAATACATAAAATCTGGATGACCGAGCTTTGCTCGGTATTTTTTGGTAAATTGTGTTTAAAATAATAAGTTTATATTCAAGCTGATTATCGATAGAGTTGGTTATTGAAAACACGAATAAAACGACATTTTATAAAAATGAATCCTAGCTAGATCGATTTATCGCCCCCGAAACCCCCTGTATACTAAATTTCATGAAAATCGTAGAAGCCGTTTCCGAGATTCAGATTATATATATATATATATATATATATATATATACATATATACAAGAATTGCTTGTTTAAAGGTATAAGATACTTGTTTCTTTTGAACTCATGCAAAATAATGAAACAGCTTTCATAGCACAGGAAATTGACTTCCTGTGAAAATGTAGTTCCTCCTGCTGTGTTCCTAGAAAATAATACTTACACTTTCCCGGAAAACCTACTATCCTTGCGTAAGTTGATCAGGTGGCTGTCAGTACAAAGCTCTTCGCGTTTTATGAAGTATTACCCTGCTCGACTAGAGACACATGGTTTCCTCACACAGTTTAGGCACAAATACAAATTTTATTTGGTATCTAGCTGTCACGTATTGGTAGCAATACGGTACAAGCATGTTTGGCGACATTCTGAAATAAATGGCACAAGAAGCGCGTAGGTTTACTGCGATTAAGATGTAAACATCTGCCGCATTTTGTGCCTGGAATAAATCAGGTAGGTATGCTTGTTTATAAATGACTTAACTTATCTCAACATGTCTCCAGAAACTTCCTCTTAACGTCCCAAGCATGATCCTCTACTTCCTTACATGACCAAAAGACCCGAAAAACTAAACTAATCCGAACTAAAAACTCCAATTTACTATAACACGCACTTGTCAGTAACAAATTAATCTGTGCCCAAATTAAATTAAATAGTCCTGAACCGCGGGAGACTCAAGCCTGGGCTGTGACGTCATCAGTGACGAGGGTTACTTCCTTCATCCATCTTCGTGCGATCACTCACGATTATTGCACAGTGGTGCTTTTTATAAGCCTCTTTGATAGTTATTAGATGAGAAAATGAAGTATTTACATTGAAGATTGATCAGTTTGATTTAAAAGCTTTGGGAATCTCTTTTCTTTTTGAGCATTTTTTTACAAAGTTTCCGGATGTTTTTCCAAAATATTTTTTTTTTAAATGTTAAACGAAAAAGTGTATAATAATGTTTTTAATAAAACTAAATTTCTAACGCAAGATTATGAATTGTGCACTGAAGGGAGGTACAGAATACAACCCCATATTAAAAAAAAATTCGTTTAATCTCAGTCTCAATCTTTCAAAAAACAATAATTATGACTATAAAAGTGAAAAAAATGGGAAGGATAATTTAATAAAGTATCAAGTTCAGTTACAGTAACACATAAGATTGACATAAATCTGTTGAACATTATCATCATTTCACCCGGACGACGAAGCCGTCCACTGCTGGACATAGGCCTCGCCAATCCAATTTGGGTGGATTTGCCATAATCACCACGCATGGCAGGCGGGTTGGCGATCGCAGTATTGTGGAAAAATGCATAGAGAACGCTGCTGCCCTCTCTAGTAAGTCTCTAAGTCGCCTTTTACGACAACCACGCGAAGAAATGGGAGTTCGAATTCGTTAAACATTTACTTATATTTTCTGTTCAAGTTGTTTTTTCAGTTAAAACACAGAACTATCAGCAAAAAACAATATTCTTCCGTGAACAAAGAACAAATTAAGTTTGGATTCGTTATATGTTTATAGAAATTGATTAAACCGAACGGAAGGCAGGCTGTATAATCGGATTAATAAAGGTAATGAGGAATCCTGATTGGGCTATACATTCCAGTTAGCACTAAAATTAAATTTTCTGAACGATTTCATTCTTCGTCCTTTAGAGAGTTGATTATTTGGCACGAATTTTATCAGCATTGTTAACGTTACGGTAAAAAAAAAATGGCATAGTCAGTAAGATGATTACATGATTACTGTGGTCATTGCCGACCACCCTAATTGCGTAACACTATATCAACCTCAAACCAAATCATTTTGAGGGATATTGCTAATCCATTACTTCATATATTCGAAGAATTCGTCTGCTCGGCAACGTAAATAACGCAATGAAGGATGTTGAACTGTCAAATAAAAGCAATTCTTACTGTTCGTGTGTTACATAATTACACCTTAAGGTGCGACAACTACCTGCCAGGGTCGAGAGATTGTTCAAACGAGATACCGTGGCCCTGGCATTTGGGTAACTGAAGGAACACGTGTGGGTTTTAGTCAGTAAAAGTCTGATATGCTCTCCCGCTCCGCCCAGAGCGGGAGAAGTCATTTGATGATTTCCCACCCACAAAAAAAGGTACACCTCTGTCTTATTAGGTTTATGTGATTTGTTTCCTTTTTTATTTGAATTTTCCAAAAATGTATGGTTATACAGGCATTAATCAAAACTTAACCTGAAGTAACGTTTTTTGGTAAAAGGGCGCTTACCCACATATTGCCATCGCCACTCTTCTAGGCACTGCTCTCAAAACGGTGAAGGAAAACGTCGTGAGGAAACCGGCATGTCCTAGAATCAAAAATTCGAAGACATGTGACATCTACCAACCCGCACTGGGCCCGCGTGGTGGATTACGGCCCACTTGCTCTCACCGAGAGGAGGCGTGTGTCCCAGCAGTGGAAACAATATACGCTGATGATTGCGATGATGACTCTTATAGGCCGTTAATGCTTAAAGGATATAGAAGATTGTTATCATTTATAAATCACTAGCTTTTGCCAGCGGCTTCGCCCGCGTGGAGGTGGGAAAATATCCCGCGGGAACGTACTACCGGGATAAAATGTAACCTATGTCCTTTTTCAGGCTCTAAACTATCTGTGTACTAAATTTCATTCAAATCGGTTAAGTAGTTTTAGCAGGAAAGAGACAGACAGACAGAGTTACTTTCGCATTTATAAGATTAAGTGTGGATTTTTTTTTATGTTACGAACACGAATGATTATAGGCTTAAACGATGTAAATAAAGGACCATTGTTCAACACCTATTAAGGATTGTTTGCTAAAGTAATTAAGTCTCGATAACTGAAATGGAAAAAAGAGGTTTATTTGTTATAACTGTTTTCTTTTAAACTTAAATTCTTTTTGTCGTTAACGGGGTGTTAGCTGAATTCATTTTCTTTTTTTTTGGCTTATTAACTGGTGATTAAGCTTTTTTCTTTCTTTTTGCATAATTTAGAAACACTTGTCGCTTTAAAACGAATAGTATTGAATTTTTACACTTGTTGTATCCGCGTGTATTTCGGAAATTATCACACGAAGCGTGCTTCCGAAACAAAAAACCGATTTTACTCTTGATAACATTACGTATGTGCTAGTGAAAGTCAAAATAGGTTCAGACGTTTCGGAGATTAGCCGTAACAAACAAACGCACAAAAATAAAAATAAAAAACTGTTTTTTGTTATGAGTAGTGTCGTAAATATTTTCACTGAAAAGCGGTTATTTTGATATTACAAAGAATATACTTTATTATTTGTAAGTATAGAAGACTACCAAAAGTACTGGCCTGAATTAGCAAAAAATATAATATTGTGAGAGCTCTGTTTTCATATTTTACAATACACCGTGACATTTTAGTCGTCTTACAAAGGTTGTCCACTCAATGTATCCAACATAATATACCTCTAGGCGTGATTAAAAAATTGGTACCATTAATTCAGATAATAGGTACTAAGAAATATAAATAATGCATTAGAAGTATGAAACATTCTGTTAATAATGTTTACGTATCAGACGGTACAGAATATATCTACCCAGTGCATGAGTCGACTAGATCATTCTATCTCCATTTCCATGAGACAAAATATCAATTTCAAACTACGTCATGCGTCATCATAATGAACAATACTTTTTTTTCGTTATTTAAATGTTCTTTTTTTTTCTTATGGATGTGTAGTAGTCATTGGGTATATGAAGAGGGCTGCCGTTGTAAGACGGTTAAAATGTCACGGTGTATAGGTATACATAATATAAAATCTAAGTCTTAAAAAAAATTTACATGTATATTTATAAAACTAGCTGCCCCAGCGAACTTCGTACCACCTCAGAATCAATAAAACCCATGTTAGGTGAGCTCCTACCAAGTTATGCCAACCTGGTACTTCGAAGACATAAAGCGTTTTCTAGCTATCATACACCCATGTTAGGTGAGCTCCTACCAAGTTATTAGAACCTGGTACTTCGAAGACAAATTAATAAGGAACTTTTTTGGATGATTTTTTACACCTTGGGTCCGAAAAACCCAAATATATTACGGACCCCTATTTAAAAAAAATATATAGCCTATGTTACTTGCAGATAATGTAGCTTCCTAATGGTGAAAGAATTTTTAAAATCGGTCCAGTGGTTATTGAGTTTATCCATTACAAACAAACAAACAAACAAACAAAAATACAAACTTTTCCTCTTTATAATATTAGTATAGATAAATACAATAAATTGTGAAGCATCAAAAAATTCGTCTTTCATTTTGTGAGAAGATTTTGCCCAGCACTCGGACAGCACATGTAAATTAGATTACATTTGAGCATTTTATTAAGTCCTAATGGTCTTGTACTCTTGGCGATAAATAACTGCAGAAATATTGGATTAAATTATATATTATAATGACTTCTATTTAATTGAACCTAAAATAATTCATATTTTACTTTTCTAAAAACATTTATGATCTCTCTTGTGAACCACACCACCACCACCACTGCCAAGAATTTTATTATGAATGAATATTTCAGCAGCCGTATACCGTAGGCTAGCGTAATTAATGCTCTTCTTTTTGTTAAAGAGCAGTGATATAGCGCTATTATAAGAAGGTCAGTACGTGTTAACAGAATCAATTAAAAACTTCCCTTTTATAAAGACAACATTTTTCACTCCTCATTTTCTCCTTTAAATAATACAGACAGCTTTCCTTAATGCCACATTAGCACAAACTTCAAATTATACGTACTGGATTTTCAACTCTGGCTGATGAACCTAGCATTCAGAATCCAACAGAAGGCATCCCAGCATGTCAAGAAACACACTCTTCGAGTTTCGACTCTCGTTCGTAAGCAGTACGAAGAAAATCAATTACGTGAAAAAATCCCGCCACGATATTTTTACAAGCGTGTGAACGTTAAACAACTTTTACTTATACAATTTCTTTCTCTTCTCATTTCGTCTCTAAAATAATACAGGTTGTTTTCCTTCACTGTTATGAAACGATTCTTTTGTTTGCACTGCTATTACAAGCGTGAAATGACAGCCATGAAGCAAACGTGATTAACAAGCTAAGGTGGGTTAAGTACACCTTACGTAACTGCTACAGGTACTTCATAATAAATTCAAAAACTGTCAAGATCCCTGAGAAAATTTTATGAAATGAATCTCGGATGACTTTAAGAGACATCATATACGAGTATCATCACATAGTTCGCAGTGCTAGGACACAGGCCACCTCTCGGTGAGCGAGAGTGGACTGTAATCCACGCGGGCCCATTGCGGGTTAGTAGATGTCACATGTCTTTTCCTTCGCTGTTTTGAGAGCAGTGGTGCTGATATAATTTACACAAACTAAAGCATCTGCCTGGGTTCGAGACCACGATCTACAGCTAGTAATTATGGGCATCTACCACTCAGCCACCACTGCTCCTATACGTCATCATCAGCATCACGACTGTTTGCCCCGAATGTATGGGCTGAGTTGTACACCATATAGTACACCCACATTTCGTCAGTTATGTTTAAGTCCCATGTAAAAGGGGGCGAGCCTTGTTGCCATATCAGAATAAGGGCTATTACTTTGAAATTCCTGATGGAAAAATCCAACTAAGTACACTTTGGCTAATCTGGGAATAGGATCCAAGACTATATGCTCAGTAGTGGCACTTGCTACCACTAGACCAACAACGCAGTCTTTCTTCAGATTTCGAAAGACACGGTAAAAGGATCACACATGACGTAAATGTTAAGTATATTTGCCAAGTAAATGCCGCATAAAGAGACGTAAATTAACTATAATGAGCCACTACGTTTTGAAGCAGGTGATGCATATTTAATGGAAGGTTTAGGGCGTGTTACATGCTGGTTAATTTATGAAGTGGCTAAACGTATCGCTTTAAACTGTAATGACTATGTTTAGGTGTCAAGAGATCCTTGATATAGCTGTTGTATTGTATCAAGTAACTTGCTTATTAAAAAAATCACTACAATATTTTTTTACCTTACATTATGGAAATAAATAAGGAATAACTGTACAAGCTTAAGCGATTGCCCATCGGAAAAAATAAGAAATTTCACCCCCCTTCTAAGGTATACATTTTCAAAATTACTGTTTCAGAGCTCACGTTCGTCACAAAGGATAATTTTGTGCAAAATTGTATGCTTCTGTACTCTCTAGTTTAGGCTATGAGTTGTCCGTCAGAGGCTGATTTTAAGAGTTTTATTAAATAACTTAATTTCATGATACAATTGACCAGCTTAACCCACTTCTAGAAACTGTTCGATTTAAGTCAGTTGGATTTAAAACAATAAACTCTTGTGAAAAATAACTTTAATTTCGGCAGTCGGTGTCTTAGGATTTGTATTTAAGGTTTTTGCCACCGACTTCCGAAATTAAAGTTAATTTGTCGGTTGTTTTTTTTTTGTAAAAAAGTTTTTATTTTTATTTTTTTAGTTATGGTATCTACCCCGCACTAATTCCAAACAAACAATGCATATATTAGCGATAACAGAAATCGCGGTTGATTTGCTGTCATTTTTTAAAGAGTTCCGGTGTCTGTTTCCGGAAATCATCATCAGATCTATATGAAATTTATATGGGACTATTTCGGAATAAACCCCTTTCGAATAAAAAAAGAGTTTTGCAAATCCGTCTATATATGAAGGAGTTATGGCCGAACATACACAAAAAAAAGATATATAAACATCCGAATTGAGAACCTCCTCCTTTTTGAAGTCGGTTAAAAAGTACTTACATATTCTTTGCATTCTAAATTTAAAAATCTCCTAACTCTATGCTCATGGCACGTCAAGCTCATTCAATACCGCCCTGCAAAATAAAATCCAGTGAGATTCAAAAGAAATCTCTTCATGTTACATTTTGTTCACGTCTTACAGCGGCCGAACGGTCCGTGAAGGAAAAGGAAATACACAGATTTGTGTGCAATGCAAGCAATATGAGGAGCTTGTTACAACGGCTTATTTCTGAACCGGTGCTCTATCGCTCAGAGGCCCTAGCACGAACGCGCTATGTAAACATGTAACGTAAATCCTAACAATTTCTGAATCCTAACACATGTCAAAATCCTATAGCATTGATGCAATCCATAAGCATAATTAGTGTGGGTAACGTATTAGAGATATGAATATAAATTCATGAAACTAAGGAAATATTATGTGCGTAACGAGTATTCTCAATTCAAAATCGTTCGAATTTACGTTATGTTTACTACGTGCATTGTTGTTAGGGCCACTGACACATGTCATGTAGAAAAAGTATGTAAGTATTTTAAATATTCAAAATAGGAACAGAGGTTTATGGGGAAAGTGTCAGAGTAACCCGCAAAATTCTCTTTTTAGGGTTCCGTTGTCAAATGGCAAAAAACGGAACCCTTATAGATTCGTCATGTCTGTCTGTCCGTCTGTCTGTCTGTCTGTCTGTCTGTCCGTCCGTCCGTATGTCACAGCCACTTTTCTCCGAAACTATAAGAGCTACGCTGTTGAAACTTGGTAAGTAGATGTATTCTGTGAACCGCATCAAGATTTTTACACTAAAATAGAAAAAAAAAAATTTTGGGGTTCCCCATACTTAGAACTGAAACTCAAAAATTTTATTTTCATCAAACCCATACGTGTGGGGTATTTATGAATAGGTCTTCAAAAATGGTATTGAGGTTTCTAATATCATTTTTTTCTAAACTGAACAGTTTGCGCGAGAGACGCTTCCAAAGTGGTAAAATGAGTGTCCCCCCCCCGTAACTTCTAAAATAAGAGAATGATAAAACTCAAAAAAATATATGATGTACATAACCATGTAAACTTCCACCGAAAATTGGTTTGAACGAGATCCAGTAAGTAGTTTTTTTTTAATACGTCATAAATCGTAAACCGCAATTTACCTTTCATTCAATCAACTCAGATATAAAAATAAAAAAAAAAAAACATTTAATTTCATAAGCATAAACCTTATACATAAACCGAGGATACCTACAGGTTTATACGGAACCCTCGGTGCGCGAGTCCGACTCGCACTTGGCCGGTTTTTTTACGTAGTTTTGCAACTTGCAGTCAGGTCAGTATCCGGTAATAATAATATGTTGATTGAAATATGATTTCTTTCTCTCTCTGTCACTTCTATATTATAAAAAAAGACTTAGAGAGATGAGAACAAGTCCCACGGAATAATGTTTCTCGTTACGTGCTGCTTCTACCGTCTGCAAGCCGCGTTAAAGAACTTCGGTCCAATGAAAAAGAAATTCAAATCAATTACTTCTTTTGATATTTTAAATGAGGTAGAGGTTGTTACACTACTATTAGGATCAACTATTACTGAATAACATAGTATAGTCTATGGTCTGAACAATAAATTGGCACAAGTTACGGATTCAGTTTTTATGAAAAGCCTTCGGTGTAGATTTCGGTTTTTATGCGTTATTCGGACCTTCATTAGACCGATATGAAAAATTTTTGGGAAACCATATTTTTTGGTTATGTATTGTATCTATGTGCGCGTGTACGTGGTTTGCCTATTTCTTTTGCTAGATTATTTTTGTGTATAATTAAATTAGAAAATTACGAAGTTGACATTTAGTATTACAATTAAATGATAATACATTTGTTAGAAAATTTTCATAGTTTCATACATTACATACATACATATACATAAACTCACGCCTTTTTCTCATAGGGGTAGGCAGAAACCACGGAACGGCACCTGCTACGATCTCTACATACTCCTTTTGCTTTGTTTAGGGTCACACAATTGGTCAAACACACCGCCGGTTGCGAGTACTACGCACCTGACCTTTCTGAAGAACATCACCGATAAAGTCACAATGTATATGTCCTCCTAAGGCGTCCCCTTTATATAAATTCAAATATAGTAAAGAGAAAACAGAATGTTCTATTCCATTGTTCTATTCTATTTAGTGTTGGCACAATTATTTCGAGACGAAGAGATTTAGAGTGAAGACAGCTAGAATCATTGCCCAGATAACAAAGCTGTTAAATTGTGGAAATGTCTAGAAATTCCCTTTAATGTTAACAGTAATGTACTAAAACGAAGAAGTTTCAGACATTGTCGGAGTCCTTTGCGATAAAATAGAAACAGTTGTGATTTACTGTTATCTTTGTGGTATTTCTGTCTTTCGCACGACCACGCTCAACATACCTACATCTTTGTTTAATTTGATATTTTGTTGTTCATTCAAAGACCCGCCCCTGCTTCGCACGGTTTTCGACTTAACAAATCATGGAGATTTCTTTAATATATGTAACTATACGTTAATAGTAGAGTTTTATACACATAAATCGTTCGTAATACAATTTGTAAGTGTTAGTGAAAACAGCATAAAATTCCTCTGGTTACGTATCATAATACCTAAGTTTATTCCAACTATTTTCAGTATAACTACGCTCAAAAGATCTATTGTTTATAATACCTAATGATCGTTTCACCTATTTTTGTAATAACTAATGAACGAAATCCATAAAGGACAATTCAACTACGGTTTATTCAACTACAATTAATTCGACAAGTTTGATTAAACTAATGGTCGATTCGCCTACTGTTGATTTATCTGTGGTCTTGTGTTTGATTTACTGGTGATTTTGTATATGTCGATTGGATGATTTGCTAATTCGAATTTTTGCGAAAACCCTAGCGATATTGCGAAAACACGGATAATTAGACAAAGGTAAATACATTTCTGCGAACAACTTGGAAGTAGCGCTCGCCGGCCGCGGCCGCGGCACCGCTCGCTACGCTCGCTCGGCTCGCGCGTGGTTGGTCACAGTTTTAACCTAACCTAACCTATGTCTACGAGTGGATAATTATACAATGATAAAAACATGTTTCGTCATTTTGAAGTGGGTAAATAGGTTAGGTTAGGTTAAAATTGTGACTAACCGCGCGCGAGCCGAGCGAGCGTAGCGAGCGGTGCCGCGGCAGCGGCCGGCGAGCGATACTTCCAAGTTGCTCGCAGAAATGTTTTTACCATTGTTTAATTATCCGTTAAAAGAAAGTTAAGAAAACACAAAAATCGTTGAATCATAGTTTATTTACACATAATAAAAAGAGATTGACATTGTAACTACCCACCACTTTAGAAATCAATCCCGCGCGCAGTATTAATAAACTGTAGACGAGTCGTCCATTAGGTATTTCATACATAGTTGAAATATCAAATATCTTAAAAAAGCATTAGATTACTCGTTCGTTAGTGCAATTAATTTTAGTTTAATCAACATTATGTCAGTTAAACAGTAGTTGAGTCGATCATTATGCTTTATGAACTTATGTGAATCAATCGTAGTTATCTTGAAAATAGTTAGAACAAAATTAGGTATTATAAATACGTAACCATTCCTCTGCGTAGTTTATAAGAATAACGCAGTTTCAGAGAGGGACGAAAGGCACCTTTAATTTTTAATATAAATAAAATGAGTTGTAACGTAAGTTTGTGTTGTCCAACTTGATTTAAGGAATATTAAACTTTTGCTTTGCTAAGGAAATTAGACTGAAAAGAACACCGTCATAAAATAGGTTTTTTTAGCCTATATTCTATGACTGACAAAACACATGGAACCTTAAGCGCTTTGGACAAATAATTGTGGATAAATTGGTTAGTTGGTAAGAACATAAGCCTACATGAATTGAGGAGCCATCTTAAACATTCTATAACGTTTCAAGGTTTTTACTACAAATTTCAGGACTGACCTACATCATTATGTATTGCTATAGCTTATTCGCTACAAATCATTGCTAACATCGTCGTTTAAAAGGCTGTCTACGATTTTTTTCGATTTGGCTGATTTTACAGACGTGATGTTGCAGCTAAATTACTGTATTTCTATAATAACTGAAACGATATTTGATGTTCTGCATTAAAACTTGTGGAAATACAGTATTTTAACTGTAAAAAGACCCCTGTAAAATTAAGTACTTAAATCAGTGAAAACGACAAAATTTCATATACGGCCTCATTAAAATCAGAGATGGCTCCTCAGTTCAAATGGAAAACAGAGTTTTGTGTCTCAACCCTAACAATTGTATACGCAAGAAACGATACAAATACAATTATAAATACATAGGAACGTCAAAGTAAATAACGAGCTTAGAAGGAAAACGAACAAGGCGTGAAGCGTGAACGATAAACCCATTGTTTAATTAAACGTTGATGAAGCAAGTCGTAGTATTAATACAATATTACGCTGATATTCACAATTAATGTTTTATAAACGGTTTATTAAATACAAAGTTGGTTTGTAAGGAGTTTTGTAGACGGGTAGACATTTTGTTATGGATATAGGTATTAGGTAAAAGCAACAGAGTTATAAATGAAATAATATGTTTATTTCTGTAAGTAGATCCGACTGCATCATCATCGTCTTCATTTCAACCGAAAGACGTCCACTGCTGGACATAGGCCCCCTCCATACAGCGCCAATTTGACCGGTACATTTTGGGGTGGTTGGTTTGCCATGATCGCCACGCTTGGCAGGCGGGTTGGTGATCGCAGTATGGTGATAAAATGCATAGAAACCGCTGCTGCCCATTCTCTAGTAAGTCCCTTAGACGCCTTAAATGACACCCACGGGAAGAAACGGGATAGTTCTATTCTTTACGCTCCATACGGAACTGCTGCCATTTGCATCAGATTGCTTGAAAAGTGATCTTGTTTGCAGTCGAGTTATATACATTTTCCCAAGTCTAAACAAATCTTTACCAAGCTTAAGGCTTGACGCCAGTGTTCCAGCCACCTAGCCAATTATAAAGGGCAATAATTACAAGTCTCACGTCTCGTGACGTCATAAGCTTGCTTACTTTATTTCAGCTTGAATTTTAATTAAACATTATGCTGGTTCTTAGTTGCCTCAGCGCACACATGTATATATAGTAGGTGTATTAATTAGGAGAGTGACGTTAATTGACGTTATTATGTAGCTTTAATTGATACTGGTGTACAGATTATGCTATTGTGTTGTATGCTGTAGCTAATTACTGTTGATTAATATTTGGGAACCTGAGTTTAGTGATTAGCTGTAGTGAACGGTCGTGGCGGATCTTGGATTGCCGTTTGGGAGGGGCTGGACTCCGCTGGTTTAAGCAAAGTCATTTACGCTAAATAAACACATGACGTTTCATTTTGCTTAAGGCATATCCAGCCAAAACATCTATCAACTTATTTATTGTGCAAATTAATTTAATTATTGTACCACCAGTCGCAAGAAGTACAACACGCCTGTTCTTCTGAGTGAGCGATGACTGGTGCAAGGATTCAAAATTCATGACGTAAACAAAACGTCTAGAAATGTAAAACTTTAAAAGTTCTAAATACTTATTAACATAAGGATAATTTATGACAATTATACCGTCGGTCGTGTATTGCTCACTAAAAAGTTAAATTAGAATAATATCCAGTTTACTTTAAAATGTCTCACGGGTTCTCCCGTGAGACATTTTTGAGGAGGGACTGAGACCCTTTTTTTTTTTTTTTCAGGATGGGAAATCATCGAATGACTTCTCCCGCTCTGGGTGGAGTAGGAGGGCGTGTCAGACTTTTACTGACAAAAACCCACCCGTGTTCCATCAGTTGCCCATGTGCCAGGGTCACGGTATCTCTTTCGAACAATCACGCGACCCCGGCAGGCATCGGTCCTAGTAGACCCCTACACTGCTGCTGACATCTCTTTGAGGCGCGCGTGGAACACTGCGCGCCGTCGACCCGAGCTTGGTCCTTACCGGGCGGCGAGCTACCCATTGCTCGCCACCCGCAAGCTCGCGCCTACGGTGGCCGGGAGTCCGCTATCGACTCCCGACACCCGGGGCGTCTCCTCCTGCGGCGGCTAGGGACGTGAGGGCGCAGAGACTGCCACTCCCTCACCCGCCCCGCCTCCTCCTTCGCGAGCATTACTGCTTCGCAGAAGCAGGTGACGGCTTCCCATTCCCTCTCGCTCCGTACCATGGCTCGCACCAGGGCCGGACGCGAGAGGTCGCCGCCGCCGATCGCCTCCACGAGGACACGGCGGTGCTCCGCCCAGGCAGGGCACACCTCCACCGTATGCTCCACCGTGTCCTCCAGACGATACTCGCAATGGAAACACCCGGACGTATCCTCCCGCTTTATCCTGAACAGGAACCCACCGAAGCACCCATGCCCGGTGAGAATCTGCGTCAGGCGGAAGGTGAGGACGCCGTGACGCCTCTCTATCCACTCCTCAAAGAGGGGACTTACCGCCGCAATTGTGGCGTGCCCAGGGACTGAGACCCTTAGACCATTTTGGGTCCGCCACTGTTGTGTTGAATGGTGTTTTTTTGGTGAATTATAATGCATTTTAGTGAAGTAATTATTATATTATTCGTCCCTATCGGCTTATTCTGTGAAAGACTCACCGTGAAGGTTTAGATTAACTGAGTTTGAAGTGACCTGGCATTTCACTTAATGTTAAAGATTTGCATTACATTGAAAACTTACTCCAAAGTCACTTCACCTAAGTTTTCTCGATGGCATTTGTATTGATCGGCTGATACTTTTAAAACAAGCTTTTGTCCGCATTGATGTTGAAAAATATGCCACGGGAACATACTACCGGGATTAAAAGTACCATATGTGCTAATCAAGCTTATAAACTATATGTGTGCCAAATTTCATCCAAATCCGTTCAGCCCTAGCCAAGTTACAACCGATTAGTGTCGAATTCCGTTCTCCAATCGGTAACGCCTAGGTGTCAGCAATTGTAGAAAACGATAAATTGGTAGCCATGTTTGTATTATGCGCCTGAGTCAGCCGCTCGTTCTACAATGTCTTTAGAAAAACGACATTATAACAAAGGATGTAACGTTGAACATTGTAGAAACGATAACAATTCATTCTATCATTTTGAACTGCGATGTGATATTGGCTACGAATTATCTATTCGTTTGTGCTTACCACGTGACTTAAGGTTGAGATGATTTCATTCACACTCGTAGCAACTGTTTTTTTTAAATTTATTTTAAATTCATGGCTTGGTATTATTTTATTTTATGTAAAAAAAAAAAATAGACTAGATCGTTACATGCGCCAAACGCCCAACCTCAACTTACAGAGGACCAAGGTTCTAATCCCAGCTTCACCCCATTTAACAAAACACGATCTCCCCATTATTAATCCCACACAAGTAACGTGAACTATGCTGTTTCACATAGTGAAGTGTACAGGCGTCTAGTTCTCCTGCCCAAGTGCGCAGCTATCGCCACACAGGGGCCAAACTTGCACAAAGCTCTAACTTATACAATGCGGGTACTTCAGCTTACTTATAGTTTTATTATACCCAACTTATTAGATGAAGCCGGACTTCAATGAGGAATTATGTTCGATACACGTGTTTTGTTCGCCATTCAAGTTTATTTCTTTGAGAGTTTGAAGGTCGTGTGCGATAAATGGATTTTGTAGGACTCACAAAATATTTTTGTTTACTCAAACTTTTATATATACAGGTTTCAGAATAAGATGTTGTTATTTTTAGCCTAACTTAGGTATTTTTATCCAGCATAGAATTTTATTGGATGTTCAAAAGTATAAAATCAAAATGACCAAGCTTGTTTTTGTAAACAACGTAAGTACCTAGGTAGTTGAAAGTAAAGTTTGTATAAATAAAGAATACAAGTACCTATCTATATCATCGAGGTCATTTTTCGTGGCTGTCGTATGACCGCGTTGTTTATCTACTAAACTGCACAACAAACTTTAATTCAGTTTTCACTATCGTTTAGAGAATTTATTCCGAAAAGATTGTGCATTCAGGGTAGCATGGATATTGACGCACAATTTATTACTATGGACATGATTTTGAAACCTGTGTTGAAATTTCGGCTATTAAAAAAACAATTTGCTGTGCCTTACATTTTGACTTCGTATTGCACTTTTCTATACAAAAGCAGGTATGTTTTTTGATAACCGAATGAAAATTTCAAAGCTAGGGTGGCTAGAATTCGCGTGATTGTTCGAAAGAGATACCGTGACCCTGGCACATGGGCAACTGATGGAACACGGGTGGGTTTTAGTCAGTAAAAGTCTGACACGCCCTCCCGCTCCGCCCAGAGCGGGAGAAGTCATTTGATGATTTCCCATCCGGAAAAACAAAAAAAAAAAAAAAAAAAGGGTGGCTAGAATCATGAGTTGAATTTATGGTGCCAGTTTCCGAGTCGTTCGACCACATCCTTTGCCAGCCTGCATACTATACACACAAACTTTCAAACATCATAAATATTAAACTCACGTAATAAAAAATACTCCATTTTTCTCTCTTAGAAGCTGTGCGAAACAGGGAAGAAGAAGGTGGTTAGTAAGAAATGAAAGATTTAAAGTATATAACGTCGGAATAAAGTTAATTTTGTGAAATGGCAACCCAGAAGGCCAAAATTGTTTTCACGTACAAAATAAAAAATTACGTAATTTTATTATTATGGTCTCGGTGGACGTGTTTAGAGCCATAAATATTTGTGATCTACTCTAATATCACTCGTTGTCCCTCGGGAAATCTATTTAAAAGCTTTGAAAATTTTATGTTTCCTATAAAATATAGTAGGTATGTCATGCACCGTTATTGAAATTAACAGTCTTATTCATAAACGACTCTTTAATTTTAATCAATTGCTAAGCAACTGATTAGTGAAATTCTTATTCATAAACGCTGTTTAGCGCTAAGTAGTCGCTAACCATTTGATTAAAAGCTGTCAAAATTAAACACCACCGGTAGCTTGTTAAGAGGATGCTAAGAGGCAAGATGGCGGATTTTATTTGAATCAGCTGATCGGTTCAATTGGATTATTGTGTGCTTCAAGGCTATTTTGTCCCTAATAACTAATTGTGCCTTAGTTAATATTGATTTCAACAATATTTACGGGATTTTGGAATAGTACAGGAGAATTAAATAATTTTGAAACGCTACGCGCCGACGCGGACGGGAAATAGATGGAGGAAGACCTACAAGGCTTGTTTACATCTGCGATGAGAATAATTCCGTATTAGGTACATATTCTTCATGCGAAGTAAACTTGATAAAGGATTTTTAGGGAAAGCTCAAACAGGAGGAGGCTCAGTAGGTTTTAGGCCCCTCACATTCTTTAACGCTAGGTCCAAGGCACAGAACTGAAGAAAAGCCATGTTGTGGCAGTCTTGCTCAAATAACAAGAGACATTTCATAAGCAACAATTCTATCTATCTAATCTAACTAGCCTATATTGTCCCACTGCAGGGCAAAGGCCTCCCTCTCCCTTTTCCACACATTTCCGTCTTTTGCTAGTGTTATGTTATGGCCAGCGTATGAGATGGACAAGATCCATCAATGAGAATGTCATGCGCTCATACTATGGGGCTACAGAGAGGGGAAACAATCTGACCGTGTACCGTGTTCCAATGCTCTCTCTTTTTCAGGCGCTTGAGCCAACTGTCAATGTTTCAACCCAATGACTATCGGATCAGGTGCGGGTCATCCAGCGTAATCATATGTTGGATGACACTGTACTTGATCGCCTATGAAATGAAATGCGAGTACCCATGTTAGTTAGCCAAGCAACAATTACATTTATTTTAATAAAGCTACATTTTTGTTATAAATTCGTATTTTTGATTTCCAATTTTTCTTCCTCCGTAACATATGTATGGGTGCTATTCTTTTCTCTTGCCACTCTCATTCCTCATCTTATTCACGTAGCATGGTCTGCGCCCTCGCCGTCTTTCCGAGGTTATATAGTATTGGTGCTTCGTCAAACTTTCAACTGTAAACAAGATTATTTAATTAATAATAAACTGAAACCCCAGTGATCAAGCAAAAGGAAGTAATATAGAATAGAGACAAGTACCTTTATGTTTTTGAAAGAGTATATTCATGTAAACAAGCTCATGGGACATGCAAACACATAGCTATTATCGGCTACGGCTTTTTAATATTAATTTGGTCAGTTTAAGGTTAGCCGATATAATATCAGAAATAAATACCTGTATCCTCCAGCCTTTTTTTTTGGATGGGAAATCATCAAATGACGTCTCCCGCTCTTGGGTGGAGTGGGAGGGCGGGTCAGTGGGTCGTCTTAGGGGCGGAGTGCGTGTCAGACTTTTACTGACTAAAACCCACCCGTGTTCCTTCAGTTGCCCATGTGCCAGGGTCACAGCGTCTCTTTCGAACAATCTCGAGACCCTGACAGATCCTCCAGCCTTTAGAGCTAATTATATTGTAATGTACCATCGGAAAACAATGAAATAATTGGAAATAATGATGATATAAACGTATTAAATTACTTTAATCAAATGAAATATCCGATGACATTGTTGACTTTGGTCTGTCAAAGGCACCACAGATACAAATATCGTGGTTATGACAACTTTATACTTTTAATTCGGTTTTTTAGTCAACTATATTGATTAAAATCTGTGGTGCACGCATAATTTCCCCTCTATTTCGTGTCGTAACTAATCATCTGCTAACCAGCGCTTATGAATAAAGAAAAGTTAATCATTACTTAAGAGCTAACCATTTGCTTAACTAAACAGTGGCTAATCAGTGATTAGCGAGATTTTTATGAATAAGACTGTAAATGTTTACAACATTGTGTTCATTTTGCGAAACCATTTAAGTTAGTTTAGTGCATTGTTAAACTGGCAGGGTCACGGTATCTCTTTCGAACAATCACGCGACCCCGGCAGGCATGCATACAGCTTAGTCCGGTATAGTAAAAGCCATATTTAAATTAATAATTAGCTTATTTACTCTGATTTTAATTTTTTTAGACTAAAATCACAGATTTAACTATCGCTTAACTGTCATGTACACAAAAGGGTCGACCACAGCTGTCATTTAGCAAATGAAAAATCTGAGTTTATGTTAGATTGAAGCGAGAATAAGTTTCGCCAAAAAATTGAAATTCGAAACAAAGAATTGAATTAAGTGTACCGTAAAATTTACTACTTTTTTTTTTTTTGTTTTTTGTATGCTATGCGCCCTCCCCCCCTAGCCACCACAGGAGGAGACGCCCCGGGCATCGGGAGTCGATTGCGGATTCCCGGTCACCGGAGGCGCGGACTTGCGGGCAGCGAGCAAGATAGCTCGCCGCCCGGTAAGGACCAGGCCCGTGTCGACGGGGCGTAGTGATCCACGCTCGCCTCAAAGAGATTTCAGCAACATCTGAAGGGGTCCGCTAGGACCAATGCCTACCAGGGTCGTGAGATTTGTTTGAAGGAGGTACCGTGGCCCTGGCATACGGGCAACTGAAAGAACACGGGTGGGTTTTAGTCATTAAAAGTCTGACACACCCTTCCGCTCCACCCTGAGTGGTATACGTCATTTGATGATTACCCACCCACAAAAAAAGTTTATAAGAACCGAAAGCTATTCGCGTCTCCTTTAAGATACAGCATTATTACTTTTAATTGGCATCCGTCTGTCTCTATTGCGCAAACTTGTAGCTTTTCTCGCAAAAATAAATCTATTTGTAAGAAAACCCGCGCAGGTGAAAACTTTTTCTTATTTACTACTGCTAGCACATAAACCAAGTCAAAGGCTTTTCGTCTAGTGCATCCAATTTAATTAGTTCCAAGTCCTTACCCTGCCTGAATAATGTAGCAGATAAACAGATTTTAATGGCGGCTTTAAGGGGATGCTCTTGAGACTTGGCTGTTCTTTTAATTAAATTATGTTCTCGAATCTTGAGGGATACAATTGTAAAGTCACTATACACCATGATAGGTGGAATACATTTAGAGGCTAGTTTCAAAATATAAACAGTAAACAATTTATTATCTACCTTAACTGCCATTAGGTTTGAATGTGACGCTAATTTTCCCCCTACTTTTTCTTTGTTATGATTTTCTTTGCGCCATGTTTTATCGCTTCGATGTATTGCTTTGCCATATTAAATAGTATTTTCTTTCTATCCCTTTAGCGGTAAAAATTACACTGGAATCCTTAATTTTTTGATAAAAAGCCTAAATGCTGTTGGTTCATTAGCAATTTACGTAAAAATCGTTTATCCCAATTGTCTCTTTCCTTATTTTTTGAGATACGAATGCTATTCGCGTCTCTTTTAAGTTACAGCATTATTATTTAGAATTGGCATCCGTCTCTATTTCACAAACTTGTAGCTTTTCCTAGCACAAAAATAAATTTATTTGTAAGAAAACCCGCGCAGGTGAAAACTTTTGCTTATTTACTACTGCTAGCACATAAACCAAGTCAAAGGCTTTTCGTCTAGTGCATCCAATTTAATTAGTTCCAAGTCCTTACCCTGCCTCAATAAAGTAGCAGATAAACAGATTTTAATGGCGGCTGTAAGGGGATGCTCTTGAGACTTGGCTCTTCTTTTAATTAAATTATGTTCTCGAATCTTGAGGAATATAATTTTAAAGTACACGATGGTAGGTTAAATAAAGTTAGAGGCTAGTTTCAAACAATAAAGGATTAAAATTATTATTATCTATGCTAATTGACATTAGGTTTGGATGTGACGCAAATTTTCCCCCAACTTGTTCTTTTTTATGTTTTTCTTTGCGTCTTGTTTTACCACAACCATGAATTGCCATGGGTAAAAGTATTTTTCTTTTTTTCTTTTAGCGTTAAAATAAACACTGGAATCCTCAATTTATTGATATAAAAGTCTAAATGCTGCTGATTAGTTAGCAATTTACGAAAAAACCATTTATCCGAATTGTATCGTTCCTTATTTTTTGAGATCCGAAAGCTATTCGCGTCTCTTTTAAGATACAGCATTATTATTTTAAATGTGACACAAATTTTCCCCTAATTGTTTATTTTTGTGTTTTTTCTTTGCATCTTGTTTTACCACAACTATGCATTGTCATGTTTATAAGTATTTTCTTTCTTTCTTTTAGCCTTTAAAATTACACAGGAAACATCAATTTATTGATAAAAAATATAAATAACGCTGGATGTTCAGTTTCTACGAAAAAATCGTTCATCCGAATTATTCCTGTATGTATTTTTTGTTTGCAATCAATTTCTGATACAATAAATAGGCAGTATAGTTGGTGATCGATTTAAAAATGGAAAGTTTTCTCTAAAATGAAACATTATTTTGCCCAGAAGTCACGTCACCTTAAGATAAACCGTCTACTCTCAGAATCCTTTAGAAATTGTCGACCAAGTTCGGCGACTACGGCTGAGGGAAATTGCTCCATAGATTTGCTAGCCACTGTCCTTTGTCGTTAGCAGTTTGCAAGAGGAGAATTTGATGACGTGGGCGGACCTTGTTTCAGACATTATAGGATGAAATACGGCTGAAAATGTTAGTGGGTCATGTTGATAAGCCGTGTTCTATACTTACTATATAAAATTTGTAAAAGATGTGTCACACCATTGCAGTAATATTAGAAAGACATGTCGATACGTATCAATGATAAACATTTTTTTTTGTTAATAGGTATTGATTGTACATAGACATATCATAAGCTATCGTAACTAAATATAATTTTACTAAAGTTGCATATAAAATGTATGGGGTCTACGCCGTAGCACTGAACCTGCTACGCCGTAGAACTGCACCTGCTACGCTTTAGCCAGTCACTTGGCGCCGTACCCGACTGTCAGCGTAGGCGCTACCGTACAACAAAACTATTTTTCGTAAAATGCGACACTATAAAATTCACTTTTTTATTTTCCATTTGGTTTGTTTCTGCTTTTCATTCTGGCTATAGCCCAAAATTTGCTTCCGCAGATCTGGATAATCAGAAACAAGCTCCATCATTAACCTACTCTACAAATTGAAACACCGCTTTGTTTCAAGCCTATATTTGTAGTCCTGGTACATGCCCCTTAATTCAACATACCCTGTTTGGGGACTCGGGTACCACAGTCAAAGATACGCCGTATATTTGATCATTCGAATGCATCTGCACGTATCTAGTTTGTTTGGGGACTCTGCGGTAGGATTTCGAGTGTTTTCAGTTCATCGCTTGTTTACTTTAACGAATTCGTGCTGGTTTTTATTTTGTTCCGGTCTGAAATATTGGGTGTTTATTAATAACTTAAGTGTAATCAGCCTTTCATCATTCATCATCATTTCAGCCGTAAGACGTCCACTGCTGGACTCCTGAGGCCTCCCCCAATTTGGGGGGCTTTGCCATAATCGCCACGTTTGGCAGGCGTGTTGGCGATCGCAGCATGGTGGTAAAATGCATAGAGAACGCTGCTGCCCATTCTCTAGTAAGTCCCTTAGTCGCCTTTTACGACACCCACGGGAAGAAATGGGGTGGTGTTATTCTTTACGCCCGGCATCACACGGGGCACCTTTAATGTTACCAAATTACCTCAACCATTCTAGAGCGAGCAGTGTGTAATTTACCACGCGAAGCTAGTGCAGGTGTCCTTAAACCAAAAATTCGAAGACATGTTACATTTACTCATCCGCACATGGTCCGCGTGGTGGATTATGGCTCACTCCCTCTCACAGAGAACACGCTGTGTCACAGCAGTGGTAATATAAAAGGCTAATTACGAGGTGAATTTGATTATAAACTTTGTAACTTTTGCGCTATTTTCGATGGAATTCAGTTTGCTTCTATATTTTTATCATGTTATTAATTTTTTATCCAATTTCAGGCATCATGATATTCATACAAATAAATAAACAAGAGTGCTCTTTAACAACGGGGCACTTAACATCGTGTCCAGCGTGTCCTGTTGTCTGCACGCTACAGGAGTTTATAGACGCTGCTGAAAGTACCAAGTTCGTAACCAAATTCTGGGCTATCTGTATTTAGAGTGCTATCAATACGATAAGAAGAAGAACAAAAGTCCTGCCATTATCAGAGTCAATGACCAAGCACACCAAATATCTCGGAAAAACTCTAAAGAAATGAATACCGTGAGTTGATTTCCCTACGTAAAACATTCTACTGAGTAACTGAGTTACATAGTGTAAACTACAGTATTTGTAATTAAGTACCTCACCTTTACAGTGAGCTATAAACTACACGCGCGGATTAATCCACCAGTTTATTTTATTATCTAATTTAATGTATACTTTGTGCTTAATGTAGTATTAAAGTTTAATTTGTAACTACTGTATAAGGTTTACGATATGCAAAACTAGATCCTAAATTGGATCAGCCTAGAGATAAAATTTAACCTGTGCAGTGTTCAATGTTGATGAATTTTCGATGAGTGGATAATTTTGTTTGTTATCGTTGGGTGCACTTCGTGAGCTCGACAAATGGATGTGCGAATAACGCTTGTGCGACAAAACTATACTGCGACTCACCATAGTTCGAATGTACGCTTGTTGGACACACTCGAGCTCACGTAGTACACTCGGTTAGGTTAGGTTAACTGTGACCTTCTACGCACGAGCTGAGCAAGCGAAGCGAGCGGTGCCGTGGTAGCGGCTGGCGAGCACCAGAAACGACTAGATTCAGTGTGTCGCACAAGCGTGCATTCGAACTATGGTGAGTCGCAGTACAGTTTTGTCACACAAGTGTTATTCGCACATCCATTTATCGAGCTCACGTAGTAGGCCCTCGTTATCGTTATTAAATTATATGTAACTTAATTTCAGTGTTTTTGAGTTTTCATGCTTATGATATAAAACCTTTCCAGAATAGATACAGAAAATAAACGAAAAGCGAAGAAAACGTTTCTCTAACGACTGGCATAGTGAATCAACATTCACTGAGTAGTCACGAGTTATTTTTCTTTCGCTTGCACGTATGCAATTTGCTTCAATAAACGCTCCTACTATAAAGGGTGGCTGGTAGATTCAGTACACGATTCTGAACCCACGTGGCAATTTTTCATCGGTTATAAAAAAGGAGTTCCATGGAAAAGTGCAACACCAACACAGAGAAATTGATTGGCAGAGCATTTTTTTTTTCAATAAACGACCAATTTCTACGCTAGAATCATATGCTGAATTCATGGTTACAGTTTGGGTACCAATGTCCCTACCACCATGTATAAATAACCATAGTTTCACAAAAAATACGATTTTAACACAGACAAAACCAACGCCCTTATTTTCTACCTCTTCTCTGTAAGGCAAACCACAGAGCATGGAGACTTCTTTGCGGCCACTCCTAGATGCGGCATTGTCAACATTTTTATACAAACTAAAGATGTTGCCGTTAGCTCAACATACGATACAAACGATATATAGTAACTGATGCCTTAAAAGGCGGTCACTGACAAAAATTGTACAAGGCAATTTGACGCCACTTTTATTAATACTAGCACCTCTAGACGATTCCGTGTTCTATGGCTCAAACCATTATGGTAATGGCAGACTGCGTACGAGCGTGCATAACGATCGTGAAGGCGGCACGTTAAAGATTATTTACCTATTGTTTGCCACTTTAAGGACATTTTCTTAGGATATTAAACGCCTGTGCACATACTTTCCACTCGTTTGAACATTGGATAGGTGTTTTATACCTAACATTAACGTTGTAGGAGAGGATAAAGATAAGAAAGATTTATTTATAGCATATCAAATAGGTATTACTTAACTACAGGGTCCAACCTTGTAGTTAAGTAATACCAGCTGCACGGATCGCTTGAGCAGGTTAAGCTCAGCTTACCGCGAAACGTCAAAGGCCCGAAAGTCTATCAATAAATCTCTCCAAGGGATATCGTATTACCCAGTAACTGGGTTGTAGAGGCCAGATAGGCAGTCGCTCCATGTTAAAAGCAGGTACTTAGCTGCAACCGGTTAGACTGGAAACTGACCCCATCATAATTGGGGAAAGGTTAGGCAGGTAGCAAGTATGTCCGACTTTAGTTCGGGTGGTAGAATCGAGAGTAGTCGGATCAAATATGCGAACATTGTCTAACGCCTAATAGCACCACAAATCACTATATCCGTTTAGCGTTAGACGACGTTTGACAGAAACAGAAGGATGTTTTAAATGGATGTCTAACGTGTTTTCTGATTTGTGGTGCAAGTTAGCCTCATAGTCTAGCGTCCGATTCTTGTCTGCTAGGGTCGCGAGATCTGTTCGAAAGAGTTACCGTGGCACTGGCATATGGGCAACTGAAAGAACACGGTTGGGTTTTAGTCAGTAAAAGTCTGACACGCCCTTCCAGTCCATCCAGAGCGATGGACGACATTTGATGATTTTCCACCCAAAAAAAAGGACTCGTTTGTTCCATCGGCCATTGGTCATTTGAGCAACATGGCCAGCCCACTGCCACTTCAACTTCCTTACTCTGCGTTTAATAAATAAATGACCTCAAAACATTTGTTTCATATAAAATAATGTAGGTACATATTTTCATCAACCCCAACCCAAAAATAGCACATTTTCACCAAAAAAACGAAACAAAAAACTCGACTGAATAAAAACAATTATCTGCTATACGTTCGTTACATTTCCACGGTTCCGATTTATTTCACGAGCCGGCGCCGGGTACCAATCGGACGCGGCGCAACGGGTTGCATCAGCAGCATTCATGTGAAAGAGCACAGTATTTTTTATCTGACGTTTTTTATTCGATGCCCATTCAACGAGCTTTTATGTACCTCAGTTATTTGATGTGGTGGTAGAAGGTAACATAATAGTTATTGAATCGGTAAAAGTATTTGTGAGCCGTTTTGTATGAAGTAGTACGTATAGGTACGTTTATTTTATGTATACGTACCTATACATATAAGCCTTTTACTAGACTGCAATTTAAAGTGCATACGGTACTTATTTGTATAACGAAGAATTGCTAAACTGAAGTGGCAGTGGGCAGGCCATATTGCGCAGAACAGATGGCCGATGGGGCCGAAGGTTCTGGAGTGGCCACCGCGTACCGGAAGCCGTAGTTTAGGAAGGCCTCCCACAAGGACCTAAGACCTTGTGAAGGCCACAGGAATCAGCAGGATGCGGCAAGCACCAAACCTGTCGAAGTGGCGGAGCTAGGAGGAGGTCTATGTCCAGCAGTGGACGTCTTTCGGCTGAAATGATGACGGTGCTTATAACAAAAAATGTTGTTTTAAATTTTTGTCTGGCTGTCTCTTTGTTCCGGCTTATCTCCAAAACGGTTGAAACAGTTTTGACGAGACTATCACAGATCGCAGATAGCTAATTATGTAAGGAGGCCTTTTGTCAGTAGCACGCTCATCATCATCATCATCATCATCTGAAAAATGATTCATTAATCTCTCAATTAACCGACACTTATTTATACCTATTTAAAACTTTGGTCAGGTGTCAGTTGAAGTACGCGATTCCGGTGTGGAATCCCTTCTATGAAAAATATTCTAATATGATAGAAAAAGTACAACGCAAATTTTTAAAGGCCATGCATTACCGTTGTTGTCGTACGTATGCATCTTGCAGCAACTTACTTAATACCTATAAACTTCGAAGTCTTAAATCTAGACGTATACTTTTGGAATCGTCCTTTCTATTTGATTTATGTAACAATTCTTATGACTGTATAGATATAAGCAATAGAATATGTTATGTAGTACCCAGAACAACTATGTGCCGAGGTGTGCGCGCACGAGCATGACTGCTGTTTGCTGTAACCTCTTGTCGATCAAATGCAGGCTCGCGAGCACTCCTACGGCGTCTTACCACTCAGTACAATAAGATTTTCCAGGATATCGAGTTCTTTGCTGTTTCTGCAGCAATTCAGCATTCTTACAATCCTAAAAACATAATTTAAATTATAATATTTTTTTCTTTCTTTCTATTTTTAATATTTTTACTTGTAAAAGTTTCAGATGAGTTTTACTTTTATCTTGAATCATACTCACTATTCTAAGTAATTTGTATCGCACGCCGTTCATGTTTGTTTAACTTTTTTATATTATGTTGAAAATGTCATTGGTTATACATTTACACTTCCGTTTTAGTTTTAAGTTCTATTCCATAATATTGTAATGTGTACCCGTTTATTTTCCCAAATAAAATAAAATAAAATAAATAATTTATTTCAGCTGAAAGACATATGGAGCAAGCTTGAAGGTGAGACAGATTGCAGTCTGGAAGTTATATCTGGTTTTAGGCATTGGTTCAACAACCAGAAAAATTGTGTCAGGTGGGCAGGATCTTTCTCGGATGTGTACAAGTTGCGGTGCGGGGTGAGACAGGGTGGACTGACTTCACCGAAGCTCTTCAACCTGTACATTAACCGACTTGTCGGTGAACTCAGCAGTGCCGATGTCGGGTGCTACATAGACGGCATTTGTCTTAACAATATAAGTTACGCAGATGATATGGTACTGCTGAGTCCATCGATCGGGGGTTTGCGTAAACTAATACGCATTTGTGAGTCCTACGCGGAGGCCCATGGACACAGATATAACGCGAAGACGTGTGGATTTCGCTACGTCCCCGTAAGGGGGCGCGGCGGGCGGCGTCGGAGCGTAGCTCCCCGACCGCGGAGGGTTCACGGTGGCCCGCTAAAACCCCTCACTGTGTTGCCCTATGGGCTGCAGATAATTTTGGACGCGTTAATAATAACGCGTCCATGTGAGTGGTTGCTATTTGTGTCTCTGTAGGCACGCCGCGGCGTTGAGTTATTATCAACGCCGCTTTCTTCACGACATCTTGGCGGTCTGTCCCCGCCAGGTGAGACCCCCAGTTGCCCGTGGGAGGCCCGGCGAGAGACGACCAGCAACGCTCCTACAGAGTAACTCGACGCTCCTACAGAGTACTCGACGCTCCTACAGAGTAGAACGCGAAGAAGAGTGAACTCCTAGTATTTAAGCGGCGGGGCAAAAATTACGTGACTGTACCTACAGTCACCTTAGCGGGTATCCCCTTAAACAGAGTCGCTCAGTTCAAGTATCTGGGTCACTGGGTTTCCGAGGACCTGAAGGATAACACGGGTGTGGAGAGGGCACGTAGGGCGTTGGCTGTCCGGTGTAATATGTTGGCCCGCAGGTTCGCAAGTAGCAGTAACCAAGTGAAAGTGACTCTGTTTAAGTCTTACAGCCAAACACTTTACACGTGCAGCCTGTGGGTTAACTACACACTTGGGTCATACAACGCCCTGCGCGTTCAATACAACAACGCGTTTAGGGTGCTGCTGGGGCTACCACGATTCTGTAGTGCATCGACTATGTTCGTAGAAGCGCACACGGATGGGTTTCATGCTATTATAAGGAAGCAGTCTGCGTCGCTGCTGAGTCGTGTTAGGTCCAGTAGCAATAGTTTAATAAGCGTGTTCGCGGACAGGTGGGACTCTCCACTGCTGCGCCACTGCAAAATACACTGTGAGCAGTGGACAGTTCCTTCCGGTTCCAATGTATGTAACTGTGTTTTCTTTTTTTATGTGTTATTTTTGTTTTTCTTTTTCCAATGTTTTGTTTTTGTTTTGTTTTTAAGATGTGTGTATTTAAAATGTGTGTATATGGATTTGTTCTGAAATAAATGTAATTGATTGATTGAAGTCGCGGGCTCAGGTAGATTCCAACGGAACAATGAAAAAAATGCACTTATCCTAAGATAATTCATTATAATTAAGGCACTTTATGAGTCTAATGATTAACCTTTTAAAGGTCATGACAGAAAGAAGTTTTAATTGCTAACAATGAAAACTTAAGGGCGCACCGAGTTTCTGGCGATAATTATAGCGTGGCGGTTCTAGATCAAATAGGAGTATTACGCGCTAATGTAGGTATGTGTCCTTCGTATTATTAAAACAAATACACTTTTTGGAAATGTAAAATGTATACGTATAAAAAACATGTAGATTTATTTTTATAAAATAATTTATAAAATAACTCATGTTCCTCCGTGAAGGATATATACGCCTTACTAAGAGTTTGTTTTGTTTTGTATTTTAGAGACTACTTCGTTTTTGTTTCTATCAACGAAACTACAAGTAATTGTGTTTCTAAAGTCTACGTTTAATAGAGTGAATCCTTAAATATCTTTCATATTAATTGCATAACTAAATGTTAAGTAATAAGGTTGAGGTATGGGATTCGCAAATCCCTCGGTGCACCCTTAACAAACAATAATCGTACCGGGTGATAATTAAGCAAACTATTTAGTTGGTAGGTATCACGTACCAGCGTCAGGTATATTTGCCTACACATGCTGAGCTGGACTCCCATTTGGTGCCACTTTGAGACGCACACCGCACTTTTGTGTTCCACCGTACGTTATTTACATTTATATTTTAATTTGTGGCACAAAGTGTCATCATCACTATTATATGTCTTCTTTTCTGTTTTTTTCTCTTGTCGTATATTGGCACTTTGTACCTACTTAACTAAATTGTAATCACGTTAAATTATTATTTAATTGTGTTTTGTATGCTATGTTATGTGTCTTGTGTTCACCAAATAAACGATTTGTCTATCTTATCTATCTGTATGTGAGTGCATATGTAGTGCGTGTATAAGAGTATCTCAGCTTCCGAAAAATAGAAAATTGGAATTTAAGAAAAGCTTAAAAGCGGGTTTAAAATTAAGGGTATAAGTAACGTTAATTAGATTTATAATAAGCTTTGTTAACTCATTATCATCTGCCTAGCCTTTTCATAACTATGTTGGGGTTGAATTCCAGTCCAACAACATGTAGCTCAAAAGCAGTATTTTACATGGAGCGGCGATTGGGTACCCCTTGGTAAAACTTGTTGACAGACTTTAGAGCTTCTGGCGACCCGTAAGGATTCATGACTGACAGTTGGGATTAAAGGTTTAACGTGATTTCCGAGTCACTTCCGAAGTCTTGGTATGTAACGGACCCCAGTCAAAGACCTACTGCAGCAAGCGTAGCTTAGGTACTCTAATTGCCCGACCCGTGTGGCTGTGTGGTTATTACTTAGTCACAAATCCCTCTTTTTTACTCAAGGGTAATAAATATGTTCAAACGAGATACCGTGGCCCTGGCATATGGGTAACTGAAGGAACATGGGTGGGTTTTAGCCAGTAAAAGTGTGACACGCCCTCCCGCTCCGTCCAGAGCGGGAGAAGTCATTTGATGATTTCCCATACAAAAAAAAAGAGTTATAAATATAAAGTAATTGGTTGTGTGATTTGTAGCTATGCTATATTGGGATTTAAATAAATTGTTTATGTAGCAGGAAAAACATGAAGATTTAGAAAGGTCATCGTCAAGGGAACGAATTGAAAGGTTTCGGTAAAACTCTCATGGTTTTGGAATGAATTTAACTTACTAGTTAATTAAGTCAGGTTTTGTTTTTGACAGCACATAAATTACGAAAAAGCCACAAAATATTGGTTTAATGAATCGTTGGGAAATCTGGGCTTATAGTTAATATAACACAGTTCATCGCAGAAATGCAACTCATATATTCCGAATTTGATATGTAATATAATTGTGAACTCAAATGAAACACAACGTGTTCCCACAATGTGAAACTGTGAAATTACGAAACCTATAATTTATGTAACACAATTATGAAATGAAATGCAGCGTGTGTACCTCCCGTTTGTAATTAGTGGCATAATTTCAGTACTCATTTCTATAGTATTTTATTTCAGTTTCATAAATAATACAGGTTTTATTACATTCTGTGGTTGACGTTTATTTATTACAAGCTTTTATTTTACATGTTTTAAAGTAGCTGTTGCCGCTGTTTGCTCCTGTAACTGTGTTTCGTTTTGGCATCTATGTTTTCCAACAAAAAGTAATCCAAACTAATATTATAAATGCGAAAGTAACTCTGTCTGTCGGTCTGTCTGTCTGTCTGTCTCGCTTTCCTGCTAAAACTACTGAACCGATTTAAATAAAATTTGGTACACAGATAGTTTAGAGCATGAGAAAGGACATAGGCTATTTTTTATCCCGGTAGTATGTTCCCGCGGGATAATTTCCGACCTCCACGCGGGCGAAGCCGCTGGCAAAAGCTAGTAATTTATATAAATAAGTTTTAAAGAATTGTGTTAAAAATTGTTTTATTGGTTTTAATTGCAATGATAAACATGTTTTGTTCTTATTCTTTCATACAACATTAATATCCTCCTCCTTGTTTAATATTAATTATAATATCATCATCATCTTTGCAAGTCTTGTTCCAAGCTTCTGCTGAATAAAGGCCTCCTTCGTCTTTTGCTTTATACTTTCCTGGTCTGGTATGTCATTTAGGTATTCCCAACGATCCTCTATAGGTTGTCCGCCCACCTGGCTATCAGTCTGCCAACGCTCTTACTACCGTTTCTCGTTTTATATTTTGAACCCTAAAACTATTATTTAGCTTGCCAAATGTCGCCCAAACCACTTGTATGCATCTCAGATTTCTTTAGTTTTTAGTCACATTTTTCAATTTCATACTTTTACTAACAAAACTCCAGGATTTCTTCACAGATGTCAATAATGACCAAGGTAAACACAGAAAGTAAATCTTCTACGAGAAAAATCAAACAAATAGTTTCACAATCCAGTTTCCCAGAATCATTCTGTTTCTCGACATAGATCTAATACAAAAATATGAAATGTAGATGTGATAAAACAGCGGGTGGACGCTGATGGCAAAATTCAATAATATCGGAAAGGGTGCGCCATACACTATGCTCTGTATTTGTGACGTTACGATCCGAATACAATATTTGCGTACATGAAACATGGCGGCCGAATTTGATTTATAGCCGTAAGTCGTCTGTCGTCTTAGTTCGAAGACGATTCGTTAGCACACATACATAAACTGACGTCATTGTCCCATGGAGGTAGAATAAGAATAGAATCAGTTACCGAAGATTTGGAGGGAGCTAAATAATTTACAATTGAAAAAACAACTAAAGTCATTTCTATCCGAGAAAGCGTATTATAATATTAATGAATTTCTAACAGAACCATGTATTTTGGCATAGATTTTTATTATTTTTTATTTTGATTTTTAATTTTGATTTTTATTGTTGACATTCATAATTTCTTACAGTTTGTTAATGATATTGACTGGACTACCTAAATGATTAACAATCTGATTATAATTAATATTTGCACGCCATACAAACAAACGAAACAAACACACACACGTTTGTTCGATTGGCAAACATGTCTGAACTTATGTTATCCTGCATGCACGTTGTCATTTCTGTATGTGTACACATGTTTGGGCAAATAAATTTACTTTGACTTTGACTTTGACTTTACTACAGAACGTCACCTGTTACGATACTTACATACTCATACTGTTCATACATCTGGTCGGACACGCTCGCCGGTTACGAGTACTACGCACCTTACCTTTCTGAAGAACATAACCAATATGGTCACTACCTGTTCTTTTAGGACGTCCCCTTCCGGCGTTACCTCTGCCTTCCAGCCCAAACTATGTATACATACTCTTTTTAATTTCTGGTACTAAATCTTCTTTTAAACTTCACCGTTGCCTTTTCACATAATTCATCAGCTTTTATTCATAATCATGCCATATATGCTTCGCAAAAACTACATTTTCACAGCATTTACTCTACTACTTCGATTTAATTATGTCGTAGAGTAAAGTTAAATAATGGATACTTTTACCTACCTATGTGTTATAATACCGCATCAAGTTGATTTTGCAAACGTTTAGGAAGGATACAAAATAATCCTCAGTGACTTTCACTTAGGGGTGTTGAGTCCATTGTTAACCATAACTGGCCTATACTGCTCACACTGCTAGGACACATACCTACCTCCACGGTCGGACGCGGTTGTAATCTGCCCAGGCCCACAGTGGGTTGGTAGCTGCCGATGTTTTGAGAGCAGTGGTGAATTATTTACACGAATACAACACCTGCCCGGGGTTTTACACACGACCTTATACTCATAAATTGGGGCCGATATCACTGCTCACGTCACCCATCCTTATGTTTGTTGTGTTGAAGATACTTAATTTCTTTCGGAGATAATTGAAGCCGAAATAATCACAAAGTTATCACGCGACGTGCCGATACGGCATCTTTATAACGCCTTTTTTTACATCAAAACAGTAGGAAAACCTCAAAAAACGTCGCTAGTCTATATGTACGTGACTGTAGGTACACATACTGGCTTATTTACCGTTTCTCATACCAACAACATGCACGCAAAAACTAGAGATATGTTTACATTTCACCGGCTCCATTAGCCGTTCCCGATACGTCACATTATCTCAAATATTTGCTGTTCCACCGCCATCTCTATTTTCAAATCGATTTTCCTCTTTCAATAAACCAGTCTACCTCCAAGATTCGCTGCAATTTATCAAGACAAATGAACGAACAGATTTTTCACTTACAATTTGAGTAATAGGGCGTATCGGAATAATAAATTGTCTGGTCTTTCTTTTGTTTTGTGAATATAATTTGAGTGAATTGTGGTCTTTTGTTTTATCGACAGGGTTTGTTTTGCATTGATTGTTGTAGACAACACCTTATTAAATAAACATTTTTATGGGCGAACAAAGATTCTTAGAGTGTTTTATTAAAACAACTTTCTATCCAGTGTAAGTACTAATAATCCTCCGCACAAAATGCTTTACAATTAGAGAGCTGAAGATCTCTGCTATTGGCACTTTAAAACTTAACCCTATTTGGTGCTTCGTCTGTAGGCTTTTTTGTAATTAGAGTTATACGATCTTCAGTTAGTTGATTACCTAATAAAGCGGAGTAAATATTTGGTAAAACGTAACAAATAATAGTACCAGTAAATCCTTAAGTATTGATGTAACTTTGGAATTAATTCCTTTGTTTTTGTATGTGTGTTTTTTGTCTTTGTTAGTATTTTTGGGCGTTTGTTTGTGTTTAGTTGGTTTGGATTATTAGAGATATTAGTAGCAGTACTTCTCAAGTAATTTGTAAGTAAAGTAGTTTATTGTTAGGAGAGTTTCTAATATGTACGGTAGGTATACCGTAATCCCCTATTTTACAAGCAAGTGAACATTTTTCAATAAAAATATAATAACCTTCGCATGTAGCACGCATTTCTTAGGAGAATTTAATAACCTAGTGCAAGAACGTCAGCAAATCTGTTCTTATCTACTTCGTAACTCAGTTTAATATCACAGAATAGGAGTATCAAAGATGATTCATTATTAATCATGTTTAAAATTCCCTTAAATTGTGATATAATGACGTCAGCAAAAGTTGACGACTTCGACAAACAAAGCTATGGAAATGGTACTTACTGGCGTGTAAGAACGACATGAGTCTGTTACAGAGGAATGAGAATTGATCACCACGCAGGAGGGCAGCGGTGGCCCAGTCCTTTGCTGTGCCCGACAGGGTCCACGACTGTTTCTAAATAAAATGTTTTACCACCTAAGCATATACAAGATTATTTTTAGTATTTGCGAAACCTGAATATAGTTTGTTCAGAATCAGTAACTGAATCGATTCCAATAATTTTTACACCATGTTATATTTTGTACCAAAAATATTTAATTACGCTTCCAAGTCGCGGGCCTTAGTGTTTTGTTTCGATTTTAAAATTATCATGTCTTTCTCGTATTCAAACGTCCATTACACGTAGATGGTACGTACACTAGCTGTTTGTGGTGATCTGTATATGTTTTTGCGTGGACAACCAGGTAACTTATCAAGCTTATAACTTTGTGATTATTAATGATACAGTTTTGAATTTTTTTTCATAGATTCTTTACATAAAAATACTAGACCCGTGTTTCGGGTTTCGCATAAACAAAAATTAATGTTGTACATTGTGGAATGCAATAAAGTATTGAGTACTGAGTAGTAACGGCCTGACTCGTGGGATCGAGCCCAGGCTGGCGCTTTATTTTGCATAAAAATGAAACGAGCAACGATGAACGAAAACATCGTGAAGAAACTGGCATTTTCTAGAACCAATCATTCATTCGTAGACAACCAACTTACTCATGAGAAATCTCAAAGCAACCTGAGATTTCTCATGAGTAAGTTGGTTTGGACCCGCATGGTAGATTACAGCACTCAGTCTCGAATAGCGGCGGCTTGAGTCCTTGCAGTGGGGATATTACAAGCTGATTATTCACCCCCGATGAATCGCCAAACTTAAGTGACAGTTGGCAGGGCACATTGCTCGCGAAACAAATAGTCGATGGGGCCGGAAAGTTTAGGAGTAGCGGCCGCGTACTAGAAAACGTAGCGTAGGAAGGCTTCCCAGAAGATGGACCGTTGACCGCAGAAATCCACTGGATGTGAGAAGCAAAAAACGGGTGAAGAAGCGGTGGTTGGGAAGGCCTATGTCCAGCAGTGGACGTCTTTTGACTGAAATGATGATGATTCACCACATTTGCTCACAGTGTGGTGGCAATTTCAGGACCAAGACTAATAGTGATAAGTTTCAGTTTTCTAGTGAAATTTTCATCATCTTTACTCCGGACCTGGGTGGGGTTATACTTTAAATCTGTACTACCGTCCGATGAATGTTGCTTCAGTGAATTATGGAAGGTCCCTTAGTTGTTCGACCCGAAATAAATCTTTTATGGAAATATATTCGAGCAACTATCGAAAAATAGTTTGGTTTGGTTTCAAAAATAAGTATATTTTTAGGACTTTTAGCAAGGTTTTCACTACCGTTAGCTACTAAATTAGGTAATCTTATAAAAAAATCTACAGTACACAGTCAAATATACAGTTAAGAAACCTACGTAATACCTAGTAATAGTGGAATTTAAGTAAAGAGGAATCTCATCAAAAACATAAAAGTTAAAATGGTAGCCAAGTTGAATTTTAAGAAAATGTGTGGAAAATTTCTCAGACAAAATAATTGCGATGGGTGCCAAGTACTGTAAATAATCTTGGAATGTATTTATAAGAACATACAACCTTTAAAAATAAGTTTAGGACACAATTTTTTCTCCTAAAACAATGATTTACGATTTCAAAATCTTCTTAAATTTGAACAGTCGAATTATTTACACAAAGCTAACTTTACGCAAACTTTGGATAAATTGAAGCTAAAGATTTGACTTAGCTAGTTTTTACATGGCTTATGGCTTATACACACGGCGAATGTACAGTTTCACGAAAAGCTTTAATGAAACACGTAATCTATATATTAATACGTGAAACAAAAACTTTGGATCCCTTTTTACGAAAATTGGGCGGACGGAGGAGTATGAAATTTCGCACACTTATAGTTTATACAGAGAAGAAGTGACGAATGCTAATATTTTTTAAAATTATGCGTTAAAATACATTATTTTCAATAAATAACACGTTACACACACTACTATTCATTACCGTGTATCTAATACACACATGCATAGATATTCTTTTGTCTATGGTCCAAATCTGTCTTTAATATTTTGTGCAGTGTTACCAACACCCAGAAATATTTACCCCTAAAGCTTAAGTTAAAAACCCCTAAAATTACCACAATTACTAAACAAATCCCCTAAAAAATTATGATGAAAATAACCAACGAATGTTCAGTAATCATAGACCGGCACACAGTAGTAATATTTGTCCATATTTATTACGCGACATTTGTTAATCATTCACTCTGCATTCTTAGTATCAAGGAACCGTACTAGAAGTCGCTAATACTTTTATTGTAATCAAAAACACAATGAGAAATGTAAGATGGCAAAAAATCCCTAAGAATACCCCTAAAAATGGAACGCCCCTAAAAAGTCCCAATCCTCTTATTTACCCCCTAAATTTGGGGAACCCCTAAGTTGGTAAGCCTGATTTTGTGTCTATAGTCTTACTGAATGTCAAGTATAACCATAGGTAATAAATGAATTTTATAGATAAATAACCTATTTCATTTTTAAAATCTATGATCATATCGAGAATATTTGTCTTTAATATTATTTGTATTAGCGACGGTAGGAATTTAGTTTTGATAAATAAGAAATATTTTTTGTGGTTTTATGGGGAGTGTCAAGTATGGCATTAGTAAGTTTCCCATACAAAACTTAGTGTCGTGTGCAAACTGTAGAGGTTGTATGCCTCACGATTGTATAGGCTGGTCATAGATTGTACAGGCTGGTTATAATTATGTCATTTTGAACTGTTATAATTAATTAAAAATAATAGGGAAAATTCTATAATAACAGAGCAAACTGTGATAATTTATTTCATATCCAGCAGTTAAGAAGTATTAAGAAAATAAAGAAGAGAGTCCTGAAGAAGTATTCTTTACTCATTACAGCTACGTCCTGGTCCTGGCCATCACTATCCCGCCAGCCAACCCTCTCCACAGTAGTACAGCGTCAAAAATTTGCCTATAGTGTTACTGAATGTCAAATATAACCATATTATTTTTTTACTAGCTTTTGCCAGCGGCTTCGCCCGCGTGGAGGTCGGAATATATCCCGCGTGAACATACTACCGGGATAAAAAGTAGCTTATGTGTTAATCTTGGTAAATTTTTTTTAGCTCGAAAGCACATTTTCATTCGACTTGCTTCAAATTTATCGTCACAGCTCGGCTCCTATGTGTCTTAGCGTTATGTTATATAGCTTATAACCTGCCCAGGAGTATGGACTACAATCGTACTAAGTTTGGTTAAAATCCCTTCAGTAATTTGTGACCCATGCGTGCACAGACAGACAGACAAAAAATTTACTGATTGCATTTTTGGCATCAGTATCGATCACCATTCATCCTCCCAATATTAATTTTGAATATATTTTCAATGTACAGAATTGACCTCACTACAGTTTTATTATAAGTATAGATTTTTTAAAATTTAATAATGTATTTTATTCAAAATGAAGTACGGTCGAATTTCGACCAATGGGCGATCACTAGTATTATATTAATACGTGAAGCGAAAACTTTGGATCCCTTTTTACGAAAATTGGGCGGACGGAGTAGTATGAAATTGCGCCCACTTATAGTTTATACAGAGAACAAGTGACGAATGCTAATATTTTTTTAAAATTATGCGTAAAAATATATTATTTTCAATAAATAACACGTTACACACACTACTATTCATTACCGTGTATTTAATACACACATGTATAGATATTCTTTTGTTTATGGTCCAATTGACAATATCTGTCTTTATTTTGTGTCTATAGTCTTATAGTTAGGGAGCTGGCGAGCATTTCGGTATATGATTTGCACAGTTTCACGTCAAGGTGGATTGCAGTTTAAATCATTACGAATCGATTTGGTCCAATCAATTAAGGTCCTATGTCACTGCGTTTTCGCGTTACAGCGGATTGAAGTTGCTTAAAAAATCGGGGTATTAAATCATTTGCACATGTATGCCTCTAGAGTTCATGGTCACAATCATCTTGGAAACGAAGAAAATCGAAGAGGCAGACATTCAGGACTCTGCATTATCATGGGACGGAGTTGTAAAAATGTTAAAAAAAGCTCTACTAAATCATTTGCACGCGGTTCTCATTGCGCTCATTCGATTTACTATGACTCTGTGGATTCGAAAAAATATGTGGCAGACTCTTTGCTCACTGATTTTCAGCTGTATAACTTTTTGAAATTCACGGAATCAAGGGACAGCGGGTATTACATGGGATTATTGTTATTATTTATAGTTTTATTCTTATAATTTTGTTTAATATTATCCTCTAAACTCACGGTTACGATTAAACTTCTGGAGCTGAAATCTATGCAATGATATTTTTTCTCAATGCCAACCTATGAGAAATTGCCATTTGTTGATGCCTCTGGGGTTGATGATCACAGTTATCCTAGAAACACAAAGAATCGAAAAGGCAGACAACCAGGGCTCTGATTTTTGTAGTATTCATTTTTTACATTTATTTTTATGATTAAAAAAACTCTATATGAAGTGCGCACTTGGCAGATTTGAATTGTTCGATTTAAAATAATGAGAAGAACCACGGAAAAATAGTCTGCCAACATGTTACCTCTGCGTTGTCTATTGACAGTGCTCCAAAAATGTAAAAAATGGTGTGCTATATTATGCGCACACGTCTACCTCTTGGACTGATGTTTGAATTTATTATGAAAACCATGAAAATCGATGAGACAGACGTTCAGGCCTCCGATATTCCAAAAGCAGACCATTAGATTTTTTTTTCAACCCGACGACGCTCGCGCCAAACCAAGCAGGTATAAAATATCCCCATAGAGGAACTAAAGTATTTTTTTTTTATTGCTTGCTAGATTGTAATCTGAATAGGATTAGGATCTGGATAGGAACAGTCTTTAACTTTTTTTAATCACATTTGTGTAAAATACGTAGATTTTGAGCCAAGACGTGTGAAAGTGCCTGAGAACGAGAGAGAGAAAAAGCGTGCAAAATAAAAGGGGAGGCTGTGTATAGACATACGCTGTATACATTTAGTTTCACAATACGGAAAAGGTCGGAACTGAGTTATACCGTTCTCACTCATATTCCCAAATAAAAGAGAGACACCACGAAAGGAACTATGGGGATATTTTATACCTGCTTGGTTTGGCGCGAGCGTCGTCGAGTTGAAAAAAAAATCTAATGGTCTGCTTTTGGAATATCGGAGGCCTGAACGTCTGTCTCATCGATTTTCTTGGTTTTCATAATAAATTCCAACATCAGTCCAAGAGGTAGACGTGTGCGCATAATATAGCACACCTTTTTTTACATTTTTGGAGCACTGTCAATAGACAACGCAGAGGTAACATGTTGGCAGACTATTTTTCCGTGGTTCTTCTCATTATTTTAAATCGAACAATTCAAATCTGCCAAGTGTGCACTTCATATAGAGTTTTTTTAATCATAAAAATAAATGTAAAAAATGAATACTACAAAAATCAAAGCCCTGGTTGTCTGCCTTTTCGATTCTTTGTATTTCTAGGATGACTGTGATCATCAGCCCCAGAGGCAGACGTGTGGGCATAATATAGCACACCTTTTTTTAAACATTGTTGAAACGCTGTAAATTTACAACGCAGCGCCACCATGGTGGCAGACGAGGTCCATGATGTTTCTTAGGGTATAATTATCACTATTAATAACGTCTGCCTTGTGTGCTGATCATATCGAAATTTTGCTCGCCAGCTCCCTAACTATTACTGAATGTCAAGTATAACCATAGGTAATAAATTAATTTTATAGATATATATAACCTATTTCATTTTTAGGGTTCCGTTGCCAAATGGCAAAAAACGGAACCCTTATAGATTCGTCATGTCTGTCTGTCTGTCTGTCTGTCCGTCCGTCCGTATGTCACAGCCATTTTATTCCGAAACTATAAGAGCTATGCTGTTGAAACTTGGTAAATAGATGTATTCTGTGAACCGCATTAAGATTTTTACACTAAAATAGAAAAAAAAAAACAATAAACTTTGGGGTTCCCCATACATAGAACTGAAACTCAAAAATGTTTTTTCTCATCAAACCCATACGTGTGGGGTATCTATGAATGGGTCTTCAAAAATGGTAATGCGGTTTCTAATATCATTTTTTTCTAAACTGAATAGTTTGCGCGAGAGACACTTCCAAAGTGGTAAAATGTGTGTCCCCCCCCTGTAACTTCTAAAATAAGAGAATGACAAAACTAAAAAAAATATATGATGTACATTACCATGTAAACTACCACCGAAAATTGGTTTGAACGAAATCGAGTGAGTAGTATTTTTTTAAAACGTCATAAATCGTAAACCGCAATTTACCTTACATTCAATCAACTAAAATATAAAAATTAAAAAAAAAAAAAAATATTTTTAAACCGAAAATACCTACAGGTTTGTACGGAACCCTCGGTGCGCGAGTCCGACTCGCACTTGGCCGGTTTTTTAAATCTATGATCATATCGAGAATATTTGTTTTTAATATTATTTGTCTATAGTGTTACTGAATGTCAAATATAACCATATTTTTTATATTTATTATTATATATGTTTTTTTCATTTAATAATATATTTCTATTCAAAGGAGTACGGTCGAATTTCGACCAATGGGCGATCACTAGTCAGAACAATTTCACGATTTCGAGAAGTTAATCAAATCATTTAATAATGTTAAATTCTCACGATTTGGAGAAGTTAATCAAATGCACACGAAAACAAATAATATCATAATCATAAAAGAGGCCACTCAAAAAAGTTTCACAATAAAAACTTGTATCCCCATTTACTGTAGAGTAGAACTTGTGTGTCTGTGGACTGTCTACGTTGCCTTGCGCTGATAGCTCTTTAGCGGCCTCAGCGTTGGCTGAATAAAACATTTAGCCAGTCTGATGAGGGAGATACGATGTTCGTAATTTGTTCCACGCACTTTATTTCCTGTGGGAACCTTAGCACAGATTTTTTGTATAGCTTCATTTCGGGATACAGAGATTTCATCTAAAGCTTTTATGGTATTAAAAGCGAGTGTGACGTGGCGTTTTTCATTAATATTTTAATTAAGTTCTGAATCGTAACTGCTTTTTATTAAAATATGATAAATGGCATGCCTCGTTGGTCTGTCGGATGTGCTTCTGCTGAGAATAAGGTCCTGGGTTCGATTCCTAGGTCGGGCAAAATGTTATTGGATTTTTCAGTTGGAATATCTCAGTGACAGCTCGAGTTCTGGATTTGCGCCCGGTTGATGGCAATAGGCTCGCCCCAAATTTTATGGGAATTGTGGGTGTCCTATAGGTACACATCCATCCAACCGTTAGCGGAAACCCAGCGTGATGATCTGTTTATTATAAATAGTAGCTCATTTTAGCCAAAAAAAAAAATATAAATAGTCCAGTTTCTCCTTAACTAAAGCTTAAATTAACTCATTTATTTACCTAAACCAATAAAATGACCCTGTTTGTGCTACGTATTCACAATATACACAAAAATAAGTCTCAACTTTCTCGCAGCCAGCACAAAAATGAAAAACCAGCTATAGAAAAGATCGTCTCCTTCTTTTTAGTACTTTGTGAAGTTAGGCTGCCTAGTCGTCGAGCTTACTTCTGACGGGACCTAATGTTTGTAATATAAGAACTAACGACACTTCTTTGAGAAAAAGTAATATAGTTAGCAAAGATGAGTATATACTAAATTTTGTCTGGTTCATACATTTTGCAGGTAAAAAGTTATGGACGTAGGGAAAATTTTGGGCATTTGCCAGCAGTAGGTATAAACATATTATTCTAGAGAGGCTATTACCTAATATGGTATATTTTATGATCGACACAGACACGAAACCTTAAATCCCTTTCGAACTTGTATTGAAATATTCTTCATACAAAAAGCAACGTTAACAACCTGAAAATTCACTGCCAATCATCTTCGACCGTTCGTTCGTTTTATTTCACCGTCCATCGAAAATTTCAAATCGTGACACGTACGTCGATTCGGCGTGTGTTTCCGACGTGTTCCGATGACCACGATAAAGCTACGTCGGGGTGATGTGTCCCTCGCTTTTGGGAATAAACCTTCGACTTGTCGGCTTTGGCGCTCAGTCCTCGACTCTTGAATAAAACATAGTAAGGCTGAGTGTTTCAACGTAGTGTGACGGGTGTTTGGACTCAAGTTGTCATGTTTGTAGGCAGTTGGTCCATAATCTGTCTTAGAGTGGTGTATTCCGGAGTTCTTTTGTGAACCGAATGTTTCTATAGTACCAATTTTTATTTCAGTGTTTGATGAGAATCGTCACGTATTTATTTATAGTCATTTTCTTATACATATGTGCTACTGACATTGTGTTAAAATAAAAAACCGTATAAAGCGCGGGTATATTTCAGTTTTTTCGACCACAAAATAGTGTAACTATGCTCAACTTGGGTAAGTGGTTGGTCATGAGATATTATACAATAATATACAAAATCTCAGTATGAAGCTCTGACGTACTCAAGTGAGGTTGCAAACTTTGCTCTCTTCCATTTTCCACAAATGAGAATCTACTAGCGCAGGATGATAAGTAGTTCATTCTCGTGGACTAGCTAGAAAATTCCAGGTATTAATAACATTTTATGCAAGCTTAACCTCATGAAATAATGTGGTTTTTAAATTGCATGAAAATAGTAGCGAGTGTTTCAAACCGGAGCGAAAATAAAGAAAAAGGTTTCACCTCTTCAGCGAACCCATTGTTCGAAGACTTAAACTATTTCTAATAGTGCAATATTTAGCCAGTCAACCGCAGAACCTGAAGCTATAACGATCAAAACCACTCGCGCGTGACAGAGACGGGTATATATTCTTTATGTGTTAGAGTGAGACGGTAGTGTCGAATTGCGGACGCGTCGATCGGAAGCGGAGCGGAGCGGGCGCGGAATTCACGGAAGTGGAACAATGCGGAGAGGCTTTTGTGAGGCGATAACCGCCGCGTTATAATTTAGACGTAGTGTGCGAATAGGTACGAATTCGAACGAGTGAGTGCGAACGGATTTTGTTTTGTTCGCGTGGAATTTGAATTAATTTCGATGACTTTTGCGAGCGTTTACGTGTTATGTGTTATAGAGTCGTAGTGCTTTATATTTCGTTTGTGTTCTGATTTGAAAACTCGGATACGATGATAATATAGGAGATGACTTTAGTTTGTAAATAAGGTTAAATATGAAAGGCATAATTGCAGCATTTCAGTTAGAACCAGTTCTTTATTGAGGTTTGAACATTTGGTCTTCACATAAAATAAAAATATATCTCTAATTTTCGATCAAACTCACGAAAAAAGTACCATTTAAGTCATTTGAAGCTAGTGTTAATAAAATCAAAATACTATACATTAAAAATGACAGAAAACACGTCAATCCAACTCTACAAACACTTTATAAAATATCATTAAAAAAAAATAAAACGAAAATACACAGCGGGCCTCATAAATTTTCCCCCGTGCCACTTTGCACCGAGATTCAAATGGTAAATTGCGAAACCGCAATCTTCGCGGCGGAAATGCCGTGTGAACGGACCAAGAACATTTGTCCAAGCCATTTGTTTTTTGGAACCCTATTTTAAATGAAAATTATTCTTACGAAACGAGCTTATGTAAAGCGCTTAAGAATTTCAAGGCACTTAATGAGATAAAACAATACAATTCTTATTGCGAGGCGTTATTTAAATAGATGAGTGTGAATTAATGGTACCTACTTGTGTGAGAAATGTGTTGGATTATGTTCACTGTTTTTTTATTTTCTTATTCAATTTATAATAATTTACACAAAAATGTTAAATTTAGCTTGAAACTAAGCACAAATATTTGTTTATTTTATTTAAGGGTAGGCATTCATGTCAATCACGATAAAAAGCCAGACGTATTATTTTGATCGTTCATTAATTATTAAGTGCGTGTTTGGTTCACACTACTGTGGGCGTGAAAAGCCCATTACTCCGACTAAGTGGAATAATTTATGACACGTTTTTTGTAACCATTTATACAGATTTATCGCCTGAATGCCATAATTGTACATAATTTCTATGAAATTATTTTAATTCTAGGTTCATTTGTATTACTTTATAAGTACAACATCATCATCATCATCTGGCTAGCTTTTTCAGAACGATATTGGGGTTGGCTCCCAGCCTAACAAGATGCAGCTGTGTACCAGTATTTTACATGGAGTGACTGCCTATCTGACCTCCATAACCCAGTTACTGGGTAATACGTTAACCCTTGGTAAGACTGGTTGTTACACGTTCGGGCTTCTGATGACCTGTAACAACTGTCAACGATTCACAAGCCGGGATCAACGGTTTAACTGCTTTCTGAGGCACGGAGGGGTCATGGTATGTACACATAGTCACCATCCACAAACCAACCGCGGTAAGCGTAGCTTAACCTGATCGATCGATGCGGCTGTTATTACTTAGTCACGAGCTCCTATATAAATACAACAATATTTTTTAAAATTGAAAAACCGAATTACATAACTACAGACTCATAAAATAGATGCAAAGTTTTTTAAAAGATATTTCGAAGGCAACTTCTGCCAATGTCCCAATACATTACTTTAATAATCTCAAATAAGTGGAACGTGTCTAGTTCACTGGCCCAATTTTTTGTCCGCCATCATTTTTTTTCCGCTTTCGTAAATATTGCGGGTATAATAAAAATAGATGAGTTCGCCTCACAACAGCCTTGATCCTCGTCAAAGAACCATTGGTATGTCTTGGACGGTATTTTAGGAATTTCACAATATTTTATCTTATACTTGTAGAATCGCAATGGATAAATATTTAGAGGGACGGTTTGACTTTTGCTTATTAAGGACGATTGTAAAAAAATACTTTGGAATTAATCGACTATTGGGACAAGAGAAACCGAAAAAAACTCAGTGTTCACAGACCCTTTTAAAGTCCAGACATCATCTTGGTCAGATCATATGAGCACCGAGATCACCGCAGACCATGCTGATTATTATTTTGAGAGCTGATAATTCCGATTACAGTATACTAGCTTTTACCAGCGGCTTCACCCTTGTATTATACGTATAAACATTACTGTTGAATCACTCTCTCTATTTATGAAAACTGTATTAAAATTTGTCGCGAAATTTTAAAGATCTAAGTGTACAAAAACAAAATACGACTTTGTTTTATACTATGTAGAGATTTAGAGGTATTCGATATATTATGAACTTCAGTGAAACATAACTTTTGACTATTTAAGGTTTGTGCGAAGATCACTAGTTATTTTAGTACTGTATATAATAAACTAGCTTTTGCCAGAGGCTTCGCCCGCGTGGAGGTCGGAAATTATCCCGCGGGAACATACTACCGGGATAAAAGTAGCCTATGTCCTTTCTCGGGCTCTAAACTATCTGTGTACCAAATTTCATTTAAATCGGTTCAGTAGTTTTAGCAGGAAAGCGAGACAGACAGACAGAGTTACTTTTGCATTTATAATATTAATATTATAAATATTATTATATAATATTATTATATATATAACTAGCTGACCCGACAGACGTTGTCCTGTCTTAACGATAACTATTTAATTCGAATTGGTATCTATCTATATATATAAAAATGAATCCCTATTTCCCTTGGTCACGCCATCACGCGTGAACGGCTGGACCGATTTCATTTTTTTTTTGTTGTGTTTTTCTTTCATAAGAACCTTCTCCTGACAATAACAAACACAACAAAAAAGAAAAAAGTTAAATCGGTCCAGCCGTTCACGCGTGATGGCGTGACCAAGGGAAATAGGGATTCATTTTTTTATATATAGATATATATCTATATACTAATACGTGAAGCGAAAACTTTGGATCCCTTTTTACGAAAATTGGGCGGACGGAGAAGTATGAAATTTCGCACATTTGTAGTTTATACAAAGAAGAAGTGACGAATGTTAATATTTTTTTTAAATTATGCGTAAAAATACATTATTTTCAATAAATAACACGTTACACACACTACTATTCATTACCGTGTATTTAATACACACATGCATAGATATTCTTTTGTTTATGGTCAAAATCTGTGGTCCAATCGAGAACATCTGTCATTATTATTTTGTGTGTATAGTGTTAGGGGGCGTCCATTAATTACGTGAGGCATTTTTGAGAATTTTTCGACCCCCCTCCCCCCTTGGTGAGATATCGTAAGATTTTCCTCAACTCCCCTAATCTCACGCGAGATTCTTCAAAACTTCTATTTGGGCTGTAAACGTGTTGGATTATTGAGAATTTTCTTAGACCAAGAATAATTTCTTAACTCAAAAATTTATTCTCTTCACTCAAGAAAATCATTTTCTTCAAAATGGTATTCTTGGTTCAAGATTTTGGCTCTTGAGTCAAGTTAATTTTTTTATCAGTGTACTATTGTTTCAGATTTGGACATATTTTATTGTGGAAATAATTTTTCACGCAATTTTACACCGTTTTCTGCGAGAAAAATAATAACGTGATATTTGCCAAGACCTCCCCCTCCCCCCTAAGTGAGATTTGGAAAGATTTAGCTATATCCCCTGCCCCCTTGAACACCTCACGTAATTAATGGACGCCCCCTTACTGAATGTCAAGTATAACCATAGGTAATAAATTAATTTTATAGGTATATAACCTATTTCATTTTTAAAATCTATGATCATATCGAGAACATTTGTCTTTAATATTATTTGTATTAGCGACGATAGGAATTTAGTTTAGATTTTTAAGAAATATTTTTTGTGGTTTTATGGGAAGTGTTAAGTATGGCTTTAATAAGTTTCCTGTACAAAACTTAGTGTCGTGTGCAAACTGTAGAGGTTGTATGCCTCACGACTGTACAGGCTGGTTATAATTATGACATTTTGATCTGTCATAATTTATTAAATATAATAGGGAAAATTCTATAAAAACAGAGCAAATTTCTGTGATAATTCATTTCATAAATTAAGAAAATAAAGAAGAGAGTCCTGAAGAAGTATTCTTTACTCATTACACCTACGTCCTGGTCCTGGCCATCACCGTCCCGCCAACGAACCCTCTCCACAGTAGTACAGCGTCAACAATTTGTCTATAGTGTTACTGAATCTCAAATATAATGTACCATTGTACGGTTTACGTACAAGCCAGTAAGTCGCGACCTACTTTCGTTAATTCATTTTATATACTTTTATTATACTAAACGTTAGTTGACCATTAGCTACCTTAGCGATAATACCACGGATTAGCATCCAACATCATTTTGTAACTTTACAATAAACTACTTGGGATCGTGAAGTCTGTGGTTTTCGTCAACTCACCTGACTGCAACTTGACCGCTCTGAGCCGTACAACCATTGTAACATTTAATAATGTATTTCTATTAAATTGAAGTACGGTCGAATTTACTAGAGAAACTACTAGAGAATGAGCAGCAGCGTCCTCTATGCATTTTACCACCATACTGCGATCGCCAATCTGCCTGCCAAGCGTGGCGATTATGGCAAAGCCCCCCAAATTCGGGGAGGCTTATGTCCAGCAGTGGACATAAGCCTCCCCGTATTACGGCTGAAATGATGATGATGATGATGACGGTCGAATTTCGACCAATGGGCGATCACTAGTAAATATATAATATATAAGTAAATAAGTAATAAGTATATAAGTATGGAAGTATGGATAGTATGGATAGTATGGATTAGTATGGATAGTATGGAAGTATGGATAGTATGGATAATAACCTGCTTCGTTGGTCTAGTAGCAAGCGCTATTGCTGAACATGAGGTCCTGGGTTCGATTCCCATATCGGGGAAAGGGCTACTAGGTTTTTCTATTTGGAATTTCTCATCTGCAGCCCGGAGTCTAGATCAGTGCCTGGTTGATGGCGATAGGCTTGTCACCTTTACATGGGACTTAAACATAACTAGCGAAATGTGGGTACATCTCTGCCCAATCCTTCTCGGAAACAAGGCGTGATGTTATGTTATTTTATGTTTTATATATAATAATAACATAGCGCAAGGACAGCAAATCCCTGAAGCAGCGGTTCTCGTTCTATGTTTATCTCAAAGAATAGGAACGGACGGTATCCACGCTAACCACAGATATGACCGCTACGAACCATTTTCTTTTAAAGCTTATCTTTAAAGTTACGTTCTAACTATATTTTTATTAGAACTACTTTGTCGTTGGTCTTGAGATGAGTCTTTATTGTACCCCTAAATTTATTCCCTTGAAGAATAAGAACTTAAGCATGATCAAATGTTTCGCAAACTAATGAAAATGAGTAACGACAGGCCCAAAATACCGACAGTAATTTATGTCTTTCTTAACACAAATCCTCAAGTTTGGCTATCAATAAATCTACATCGCTTCCTGTCTGATAAGTAACTACAGAGGACAGGAAAATAGACCATAAATAACGATGGTACGACACTTAGCAGTAGTTTGGCAACTTGAAAATATATAGCGTTTTGATTCCAAGAAACTTCAAAAGTAAAAACTAAAAGGAATAAGTCCCGATCATTAGTCGACAATTACTGTGGGAACTTCATCCAGAAAGACGAATGGTAAAAAGTTCTCGAAGTAGGACTATTTATCAACTCAGTGCAGCTCACAGTCGCGCAGCCCTATTCTGTTTCACGCCTGTCCAGTTTACGCTTTGACCCACCAATTTATCCTTTATGGTTGAAAAGTATTGAGCAATGAATTTCACGGTCATTTGGGCAGTATAAATGAGGCGCAAAGGAGTTGGGTTGTAGCGAGGGTAAATTAGATTTTTTATGTGATTTATTGGAACATTTTTACGATAATTGATGTTATATAATTTATTTGTTTTTGTTGGTGGTGGTTCCGGTACATAAAAGTTTCCTTTTTTTTCATTGTTTGTACATAAAAAGAGAATATTTATGGTTCGATTCGTAAAGTGGAGTGAGATCTTTAAAAAAAAAAACATAAATTACATCGATACTCTGAATCGAGCAATTCAAAGAGAAAGTACTATTTATGAAGGAGAAAAACCGTTATTTAGCCGATATCCAAACCGATATGTCAATGCGTATTGAAAACACTACTCTTCTTACTGCTATAGCCATTCTTATAAAACTACTCCAGAATAAGTCGCCTAAAAGTCGGACTCGACAAAGATTTATAAAGAGCAAGTTTGAAAAGTCGCAGGAAAATATCCGGAATGGGTGCAACAGAAGGCGACGATCGAGATTGTTGGCGCCATCGAGAAAATTAACCCCCACTGCGCTGCTCGGGTTTGCTCGGTTAAAAACGGACTCTTTTATTATGTTTTGAACCTCATAACAATGCATGTTTATTCTCTTCTCCTATAATGTCTTCTATTGTGAGTTCTTTGAAGATTTCGTTTGATTTATGATATCTCGAGTTACGTAGAGAAGAGGTTTCGAGAATATTACGAATTCTATAAATCATTTTTACATGTCAGGTGCGCTGAATTTATTGAACGTGCCCAATGTGTGCTGATGTTGTAAATGTAACTTTGTTTTTTAATATTGTTTGTTACTTTGGGTTTTTCTTTCACAGATAATGGTAAAGATTTTCGACTGATTCTTCGCATTTATTTCTATTGTTGTAGAGCCTCGTAATTTGCTGCTTTTACTTTAAAAGTACTAAAATAAAGTTACCTACGGTACCTAATCGATTAAACTTCGATTTTCCTTAATTTAAAATGAAATTGATAGACAATATTATGCTAACTGCGCAATTTAGAAAATAAAAGAAAATTGTCTCTGAAATTGTCTTCATTGAGTTTTGTGCGATCTTTAGGAAATACAAAAACAGAAATTGATGTTATTTTTTTAACCGTCGGATTGAACAGTCTTCTTTATTGTTGTTTTTATTTTCGTTGAATCACGATAGCTGCTACTTAAAAGATAACGAGATGGAATAAACGTTAAATGAAATGAGCAAGTCTTTTTATGTTCCTCATTAATTTATGGTGAGGACAACATAACTTTTATTTGGGTCAAACTGTAGAAACAGGATTTCAAAATTGTATTAATATACGAGTAATAAAATGAAAAGTTAATTATCTGTTTACAATATAACGCAATTATACCCTTTAAAGCAATTAAGAAAATATGAAAATTTATATATCTCAAAATATCATCTAAAACATTCATCCAGTTTCAATTTTATGACAGCGGTAGGTAAATTAAAAATATATATAAACGTCAATTTTCATATAGCGCTTTATTTATCCAAAGTAAGTCCTTTCATGAATATTTTAGTTTCAATCAGTGACTGTACTAACTGCATATATTTTGTACTGACATATTCTGTATAAAAATATTTGCATGATATTTGTTTTGCAAACCGTAGTGATTAATTTGAAACAGAGTTATTCGAATATTCTGGACAAATTGGGAATAAAAAGTGGGTGACATAAAGGGTTCGGTTTCACTGTACAATATTTAACACTACTAGTGATCGCCCATTGGTCGAAACTCGACCGTACTTCATTTGAATAGAAATACATTATTAAATGAAAAAAAAAATATAATAATAAATATAAAAAAATAATATGGTTATGTTTGACATTCAGTAACACTTTAGACAAATAATATTAAAAACAAATATTCTCGATATGATCATAGATTTTAGAAATGAAATAGGTTATATTTCTATAAAATTAATTTATTACCTATGGTTATACTTGCCATTCAGTAAGACTATGGACACAAAATATTAATGACAGATGTTCTCGATTGGACCACAGATTTGGACCATAAACAAAAGAATATCTATGCATGTGTGTATTTAATACCCGGTAATGAATAGTAGTGTGTGTAAAGTGTTATTTATTGAAAATAAAGTATTTTAACGCATAATTTTTTAAAAATATTAGCAGGTTGGAAGACCTTCCACAAGATGAATCGATGGTCTTGTGAAGGCCGCAGGAATCTGCTGGATGCGGGATGCAGAAAACTGGTCGAAGTGGCGGAACTTGGGGAGGCCTATGTGCAGTAGTGGACGTCTTTCGGCTGATATGATGATGATGATGAAGTATATACTCAATCTATAGAAAACAAAAATTGTCTGCCCATCAGGATTCAAAAGATACAGATGGAAGGACGGACGTGTGTACTGCGTTGCTGAGTTATACGGTCCCGTTCGCATCTTTTGGGTACGGAACCCCAAAAAATTAAATAACAAAAACTATACCTCACACTTAAATCGCATTTTTTGTGTAAACGTGGCAAAGCTATTTCATATTGGCTGTAGAGCTATGAGAGGGTAAACCCAATATATTCTAGGACGTGACTCCGATTTTCAATGATTTCGTAAAGCTACCTTCATTTTTAAAGGTCACGTCTAAGTACAAAGGTACATTTCTCGGAACTATAAGATCACTGTAATATGAATACGTACCTAACAACAAAATAGTTTAGTCTTGTCTAGGGATCTTTGAGAACAACGGAAGGTAGGTACCAACAATTTTCTTTGTTAGAAACAATAAATAAAACTTCGCTTTTTATACTTCTGCTTAAATTCCGTTCTAATTATCGGGGACTTAAAAAAACTTCATTACTCTTCTGAGAGACCGTCAAAATTCTATTAGAAAATGAAATATAAAAGTTATATTACAGAGTTATTACTACGAACTCCATTTGAATAAAAATTAACTTTTGTCATGATGCTCAGTTTGCAGCATGTTATGTTTCATTATAACTTTACTTTTCATGAGGAAAAGTAAATTTGAACAGCTAGCAAAAAAACGAATGCGAAAAAATAATTACTATTTTGTTTAATAATAATAATGCTCGCCTAATGATCACTATCACACTCAATGGAACAGTGGTGGTTCCAGCAGTAACAGCTGCGACTTAAGAGTTGTAAGTCCTGGGGTTGAACGTAGGTTGGCGCTTTACTTTGTGTTGATAACACAGGCCCACAAAATAAAAAAAGTACCCTGCGCGAAAGACCAGACCACCTGAACTTTATGTTTTCGGGGTTGCTGAGTCCGAATATGGTGCCAGAATAGCGAAGTTGGTTCGCGTTTTTTCAGAAATCAGCAATAATGTTGAAAATTAAAGGTTTTCGTATAATATGGTTATGTTGATAAAAAAACGCGAAATTCCAATGTGCAATGAAATAAATTACACAAAAAATTTCTCGCTGAATCAATAGAGTCTTTACTTGAAGTTAGAATCACCAATTGACTTCAATTTTCTCATCATAGAGGGAAAATGCTGAAAATCTACACTAATATTATAAAGCTGAAGACTTTGTTTGTTTGAACGCGTTAATCTCAGGAAGTACTGATCCGAATTGAAAAAATCTTTTTGTGTTGGGTAGTCTATTTATCTAGACAGGCTATTAGTTATATAACATTACGCTACAACTAAGAGGAGCAGAGCAGTAATGAAAAATGTTGCAAAAACGGGGAAAATTGGACGGGTAGGCGATTCGACGCGACGAGAAGGGTCGGGGGAACAAGAAATTTAACGCGGACGAAGTCGCGAGCAGAAGCTAGTTTCGGATATTTGTCATTACACAGTATACGATCGCTGAAAATGCAAAAGTACCAGTTGTTGTGGATAAAACCATTCAGAATATATGTACGTTTCTAGATCCGCTGAATTCATATTTAAAGTCAGAACTGCCAATTTTTTTTTAAATGAGATAATGAGAGATACGTTAGAAAATATGCTAAACCTTAGAATTTCCAATTCCATTTTGGTAGAATTCGTTTCTGAACTATGATAAGTTGTTCATATCGACATTGTTTTTCGTTTTCGCGTTTTCTTAGAATCAAACGTTCTTCTTAAAGGATTTCTTTTGCGTTTTGTACCCCTCTGAACAACCACTCTCTTTAGGCACCAGCAAAAATCGGCCATCATGATCAGCCATCATCAACTTATCATAGTTCAGAAACTAATTCTACCAAAATGGAATTGGAAGTTCTAAGGTTTAGCATATTTTTCCAAAGTATATCTCATTACCTCATTCAAAAAAAAAAAAATTGGCAATTCTGACTTTAAATATGAATTCAGCAGATCTAGAAACGTACATATATTCTGAATGGTTTTATCCACAACAACTGGTACTTTTGCATTTTCAGCGATCGTATACTGTGTAATGACAAATATTCGATACTAGTTTCTGCCCGCGACTTCGCCCGCGTTAATTTTCTTGTTCCCCCGACCCTTCTGGTCACGTCGAATCGCCTACCCATCCAATTTTCCCCGTTTTTGCAACATTTTTCATTACTGCTCCGCTTCTTTTGGTTGTAGCGTGATGTTATATAGCTTATAGCCTTTCTTGATAAATAGGCTACCCAACACAAAAAGATTTTTTCAATTCGGACCAGTAATTTCTGAGATTAACGCGTTCAAACAAACAAAGTCTTCAGCTTTATAATATTATAGTATAGATTTTCAGCATTTTCTCTCTATGATGAGAAAATATGAAATGAATTGGTGATTCTAACTTTAAGTAAAGACTATTGATTTAGCGAGACATTTTTTGTGTAATTTATTTCATTGCACATTGGAATTTCGTGTTTTTTATCAACATAACCATATTATACGAAAAACTTAAATTTTCAGCGTAATTGCTGATTTCTGAAAAAACGCGAACCAACTTCGCTATTCTGGTACCATATTTGGACTCAGCGGCCCCGAAAACATAAAGTTCAGGTGGTCTGGTCTTTCGCGCAGGGTACTTTTTTATTTTGTGGGCCTGTGTAATTAATCATTTCATCACCACTGCTCTCACAACGGTGAGCGTGGCTCCTCACGATTTTTTCCTTCACCGATTTCAGTAATACCCTAGATAAACTTAGAATGTACATAATGAATAATGAAGACTTACGTAGTTTTCAGGAAATGAACCCACATCCGCGTAGTTTAGTTTAATTAATTAATTTTCCATAATTAATGTTGCCAATTAAGTAATGAAATATTCCATAACCACTGTTGCGTTGTAAGTACAAATAGCACCGTAACGATCCTTTTGAACATGAACACAAGTTTCATCTAAATTCTGAAAAGACATTTGCATAAACCACTGAAGTGGTTACAGGTCTCAAGTTCTGTGAACTTTTAGTTTCATTGGGTACTGAAGTAAAGCATTAATTGAATTCGCTATGATGAGGCAAGCCATGGACTTTGATCAAAGACGATGTTTACTCATCATTTGCCTTACGTTTTCGCAACTATGTTGGTTCAGCCTCCAATCTAACCGGATCCAGCTAAATAATTGTCTTTTACATGGAGCTGTACCGTGTGGTGCCGGACGTAAAGAATAACACCACCTCATTTCTTCCCGTGGGTGTCGTAAGAGGCGACTAAGGGACTTACTAGATAATGGGTAGCAGCGTTCTCTATGCATTTTACCACAATACTGCGATCGCCAACCCGCCTGCCAAGCGTGGCGATTATGGCAAAGCCCCCCAAATTGGGGGAGGCCTAAGTCCAGCAGTGGACGTCTTACGGCTGAAATGATGATGATGATGACATGGAGCTACTGCTTATCTGACATCCACAACCCAGTTATTTACTGAGTAACACGATATTCTTTGGTAAGACTGGTTGTTAGAATTTCGAGGTTCTGACAATCCATAACGACTGTCAAATCCATGAATGACGGCCGGAAAAAACGGCTTGACGTGCTTTACGAGGCACAGAGATCGGGTCGGGTTTTGGTAGTAAAGATGGTTGAACCCAACTACGGACCAACTGCGGCAAGCGTAGTAACCTCATCGTTTGACCCGTGCAGTTGGTATTATTTAGCCACAACATCTTCAAAGACGATGTTTACTGCTGACTGCAAATACTTCAATTGCCTACCAACACACGAACATAGTTATAGGTTATATCTATGTTTATATGTTAATCAATATGGCCTATATGGAAAGCCTTCAATCGATTGCGTACCCGGGTAGGCCGCTGTAGACACAATTTGTCAAAGTGGGGGATTATAGACTCATCCGACACCCAGTGCGAATGTGGTACGTCTGTTCAGACCATGACCCACCTGCTAGAGTGTCCCGAGTGCCCGTTCACCTGCACCTCAGATGATCTAAGAAATGCCACCGATGCCGCAATAAACGTGGCCACCTACTGGGCTCCAAAAATATAGTAAAAAGTGTACGTGTACCATCGACACGAATGAAGAAGAAGAATCAATATTATCTTATCTATTACTTGCCTGTGTTGTCCCACTGCAGGGCAAAGGGCTCCTGTGCCCTTTACCACAGAATTCTGTCTTTTGCTAGTGCTGGCTAGTCCTTTCGGTAGGAGTCAAGCTCGTCCCGCCGAATCAATACAGTGGAAGGAAAAACACACAGAAAGTCCATATATTCTGTTACATAGTGACTTATTCTAAAGTGGGTAACTTTTAGCTTAAATTGAGCCAAGAATGTGTGTTAGTTTTCCCTCCATAAAAGAGTTTCTGATAGCATTCTCTCGGGATTTCGATATACCAGGCGATAAGTCTGCTCGGGAGATCTTTCATTCAAGAAAGTCAATACTTACATTTTTATTATCTGGGTCGGGCAAACTGTTGTTGGTTTTTTCTACTAGTCATTTCTCAGTAGCAACACATGTCTGGTTGTATGCCCGATTAATGGCAATAGGCTTGCAACTATTACTTGGGTTTTGAACATAACTAGCGATATGTGGATGTACCTACTACATATACGTAAGGTACATCGAAAGGTTCACGGTTCATTCCAAAATCAGAATCAGACAGATGCTATCCGATGCTGTCAATGCTGAAATGAACCATTTTGGCGTATTTTCTATTTTTACAGTCTCTGTCATGTTCTATGTGTTATCTCTATATTGTGTTTCACGAACTGTGTCGAAATAAACCGTATTCTTTCCTACTTTTATCAAATCCGGGAAAATATGCGTAGTGATATTTTGAGATATGAGGAACGGGGTCTAAACTTTACTCAACCTCTGTAGAAAAGGGAGGGTCTTTCAGACGGGTGTCGTGTCTGGTGGGCAACTACCCCACGATTGAGGTCAGGACGTTGTATATAAGCTAGTTGCGCAGTAGACTCTGCTAGCGCGATGCAGAATTTAGCGTGACGTCAGTGTTTTGCGTAGTTCGCATGTAGCGGTTAACATGCTGCTATAATATATTTTAAAGGATTTTTAATTAAAGAATTCATGAACGTTCTAATCTTACATTTCCACAACATTAGGAGTAAAAATATCGTGAAAGCTTGTCCGTACGTCATAAAGTGGATACCTACTTGATGGGAAGTGGCCTTTGTGGTGGGAGGACTGCTTACACTGCCAGTAACCGGACGATGGTGCTTCAGCGGTAATTTAACATGCTTGGCCGCTGTGTTTTGGAAGTTTTCATTGAGATAAAAGGATTTTTGGTGATAGGACACCTTTTTAGAAGTAAGGACTTGAAAAATCTTATGTTTAATGAGGCATGCTAATTAAAATGTAGCCTAAAGACCGCCTCGGAGGAGTTTATCTTAAAAGAATATTTTGTGCGATGTCATGGTTTCTTGCTTATTCTCAGAGATTGAGATTTATTGTTAGTTACCGTAAACTCTTATTACAGAATAAGGTCTTACTCAAAACCTAGCCTAAACCGTCGAGACAGTTTTTGTATTTCGCACTTTATGCCGACTTTAGTAAAGTTCTTAGTACAATATTGTCCCTATTACCGAACTAAGCTGTTAGTTTTTTTAAGGAACTGTATTTCAATTTAAAAAACAGCCTTGAGAAAAAAAAGGTTTAAGCCATGCATAAAGAAAAACCTTTTTTGTAGTAAGACTAAGAGTGTCCTACTTATTGCATACTGCACTGTCATTTTATCACAACTTTATTTTAATAGGGGATTTTTACAACTAAATTATGGTTTTGTATCTTTGAATTTCGTCACGAATCAACACGAAAACTTCAGAATTATAAATAAACATTTAACGTTGAAACATAAAATAAAATACGTTTGCTTCACTCCGACCGAGCTTTATGTACTTGCCACAGTCTGATATTCATGTACCAGAGTAACAGAAAATCAATGGCGTCGTAATTGGAAGCGCACGGTTGTATTATTATCATCTCATGAATGTGAATTTATGCGGGGCTGTTTTACAGCCTTTATTGCTTGGTTTTGGGTCACCCTTCAAAACGTAAAGTGGGGTGTGAATGACGGATTCAAAAAATGTAGGTAGGTAACGGAATCGATTACTGTTGAAGGACATTTTTCATAGATATAACAGATTTTTGGACCAGATTTTTTGGTAAGAACGACGATGGTATCAGGTGAAATAAATTCGTTTAAAAGTGACTTTTACCGTGAAAAACTTTTTAAAGATCAGTTCAGACCAAAACAAAATTAAGATACCATATTCGTATCATATCGATGCCTGCCAGGGCCGCGGATTTATTCGAAAGAGATACCATTTTTTTTTTTTTCCAGGATGGGAAATCATCAAATGACTTCTCCCGCTCTGGGCGGAGCGGGAGGGCGTATCAGACTTTTACTGACTAAAACCCACCCGTGTTCCATCAGTCGCCCATGTGCCAGGGTCACGGTATCTCTTTCGAACAATCACGCGACCCCGGCAGGCAAAGAGTTACCATGGCCCTCGCATAGGCAACTGAAGGAACACGGGAGCGTTTTGGTCGCTCCTAGAAATAAAGAGACCTAATTAGAAATTGAAAAACAAAACTCATATTAAAATAAAGTCCTATATCATAATAATGGGCCTCTATTTCAATAAGAGTTTTATCATTTTGTGAGTACTTGTGTAGCAACTAAACACGATATAAGCACTAAAGACAACCCTTTAAACGAACTTAATGCAATGCTTCTCAAAGACTTATCTGTAGTTTATCCTAGGTTTAACCGCTCATACGCCGTGGTAAGCCGGTGAATATGTTGCTAATCACAGACTGCCTGAACCTACACTGTAAACACTGGCCAGTCCAAGAGTTTACCTAATCCTCACTCATGTTGGTGACATTTTCTCTGTGTTCCCTAGAGTGGCCACAATTTTGGTCTCTAGCGGCTCAGCTGGCTAATATAATACGTGACACGGCCATTATTGTGATGTCATAGGGGTGGCAAGTACGTCATAATTTTCCGTGGTTTTGGTGGGATAGTCTGTTAATTGAATTTGGGTTGATATCCCTTGTAAAGGACTAGTTTACAGGCCTGTTGGTCTAGTGGTTAGTGACCCTGACTGCTATGCTGGAGGTCATGGGTTCGATTTTCACCCAGGACAAATGTTTGTGTGATGAGCACGATTATTTGTTCTGTGTCTGGGTGTAATTTATGTATAATATGTATGTATTTAGAAATATATAAGTATGTTTATCAGTTGTCTAGTACCCATAACACAAGCTCTGCTAAGCTTGGGACTAGATGGCGTTGTGTGATAGTTGCGGAATATTATTATTCCGTTTATTTCTTTATCTACATATTAGTTACATTTTTAAATATTTTTAGAAAAATAAATTTACCGAAAAAAACATTTAAAAATATAAAAAATAGTGGTCCTCCGGTATCGGGAGCAGGGTCCAAGCTACCGGTGGTTAGGGCTCCAGAGACAGGAACCTCCTCACGATACGAGCCGTGTCAAGGAGTACTGCCTTCTGAATCAGGCTCTTGATCCAACCGCCTAACGATAGCCTCGACAGGTGTTGGTCGAGGGTATCGGCCATCAGCCCATTGGCTGAAACGACAATCGGCACAATGACAGCCGAGTCAACATTCCACATGTCAACAACCTCGTGTGCTAAGTCGAGATATTTAATCTGTATCTCTTTCTCAGCTTTCACGAGGTTGCCGTCATGCGGAATGGTAACATCGACTATCATTGTGCGGCGCGCTAACCGGTCTATCACCACTATATCAGGCTTATTGGCGACAACAGTCCTGTTAGTAATGATAGACCGATCCCAGTACAACGTGACATGGTCATTTTCGAGAACTGGGTCGGGCACATACTTGTAATACGGTACCTCAGAATCCACTAGTTTGTATTGCAAAGCAAGTTGCTGGTGAATAATCCTGGCTACTTGATTATGCCTGTGCAAGTATTCGCCGTTAGCCAGACGAGAACAACCAGAGATAATATGTCTGATATTAGTTTAAGGACTGGTTTTCTTTATGCGATTTTTATAGGTAATGTTAATTATTCTTTATTCTTGACTGATTGTAATATTGTGTATTAACGAATTTAAGGTAAAAGAATAGTAAAGGACTAGACATTTTTTTTTGTCGGGCAAAGTTTTGCGTCATAATTTCATCATTATGTGTCTGGATAATTTACGTTTCCGAGAGAGTATTGTTTTTAATTTCAAGGTTTTAGTAGGTTCATATAGCCAGCTTTAGAGTATTTTGTTATAACTTGAAACCCTTTTCAACATAAATCTGATTTTATCTCAGTTCAAATAACAAAAAGTATTCTTAAGAGAAACCATTTATCTTGTACTTAATCTTCAGGCAAAGTTCCAGATTAAACTAGAAAACTTACCTTTTACAAGGTTGTTCTTTTTTAATTTGTAATAAAAATGTGAAATGTACTTATGTACTATTTATATTTTACAAAGAAGAATTGTACCCGCGAGTAAAATAAAACATTATAAACTTCAACAAAATCTACAATGAACAAATTTTCTTATTATAAAACAAAATCTTCGTAAATACGTTTTTTAAAGCTTGAATTGTTGCGCAAGTATGGAAAAGTTTCGAAAAAAATGTATCTTAAGAAAATTCACGCCAGAAAGGAGGAGACGCTTTAACAAACTCCGAAGAAAAATGTAAATATTTCATAAAGTTTTCGGGATTATGATACTTTTGTTGGGCATCGAGCAAAGTGAAGAGACTTTACTTAATAAACCGTTGTTGGTGCGTACATTCTCGTCAACGCTCTGGTGCCTAGAGGTTCTAATGAAGACGTGGAAAGCACTCTATTTCGTATTTCTTCTTGGACAAGAAAGGACGACTTGCAATTTCCTTTTTCACAAATAGCTAAGTTCAGAAAAAGCGCGAAATTGCCTCAGTAATATAAGAGATTGCTGAGTTTTAAATGACATTTTTTCTGTTTTTACATAACAGTTTTTCTCCATTATGATTCTAGACGAGATTGTTTAGAGAGATATAATGAAGGTGAACTTTCCACCTTGAAAAGTTTAAAGCATTGAAAGAGTACCTACCTTTAATTTCAATTGCATGCTTTAGTATCTATGTAAACAGGGTGGTAGGATCATCGACGCACAAACTGATAGTAAAAATGAATTCAGCACAGGATTGTAGACCCTAGCGGAAGCTGTTACCTTCGGTTATAAAAAAAAATTGCTGAAAAGTGCAATACCTACGCGGATGAAATGTCATCATCATCATTTCAGCTGAAAGACGTCCACTGCTGGACATAGGCCTCCCCCAAGCACCGCCACCTCGACCTGTTCTGTGCCTCCCGCATCCAACGCATTCCTGCGGCCTTCACCAGGTCATCGGTCCATCTTATGGAAGGCCTTCCAACGCTCCGTCTTCCGGTACACGGTCGCCACTCCAGAACCTTCCGGCCCCATCGGGCATCCGTTCTGCGAGCAATGTGCCCTATCCACTGCTACTTAAGTTTGGCAATTCTTCGGGCTATGTCGGTAACCTTAGTTCTCCTACGGATCTCTTCATTTCTGATTCGATCGCGTAGGGAAACTCCAAGCAAAGCCCTCTCCATTGTTCTTTCGGTGACTTTGAGCCTTTTTATGAGACCCATTGTGAGCGACTACGTCTCAGTGCCATATGTCATTACTGGTAACACACACTCATCAAAGACTTTTATCTTGAGACACTGCGGTAAGTGGGACGAGAAGATATTGCATAGCCGCCCAGCCGAGTCGGATTCGACGATTGACCTCTTTCTCGAAGTTGGACCTATCTAACTGGAGAGTGGACAATTTGTCCTAGGTACACATATTCATCCACAACATCGAGTGTAGCGCCTCCAATCTTCATTGGTCAGACAAAGGTCATGTCCATGTTCATTCTAAGCCAAACTCTTTCGGAAGCTCTACTGAGGTCATCGAGCATTGTACTGAGGTCCTCCATAGTCTCAGCCATGACTACTATATCGTCGGCAAATCGAAGGTGAGTGATGTAACGACGGGGAAGGACGAAATGTATGGAAGAGCAATTTTTTTTTTAATAACCGGCAATAACATTAAACGTAGGCGGTTCAAAATCATGCACTGACTCCTTGATTACGTCCCTGCCACCTTATATAGTTCTTTTTAAGTTTTTCAGCTAAGGAATCAGACAAATACACAGTTATTTGTAGAAGTTAATTCAATAGAGTACCATAGGAAATGTCAAACGTTTGTACACAATGTAATTCAATAGAACTTAGTCAAGTTTAATTTGTCCACGACAGAATTCGGGATCGTTATTCCAAAATGTGCTTGTGAACTCCTTGACCTTAATTAAAGTGGAAAGGAATTAGGGTTTTGATTTTACAACTTTCTTAAAAGGAGGTAAAAATTTCTCTAAGAGATTTTGCTTCAACAGCTTAACATGGGTGTCGCAGTTTTTCATTTCTAGCAGAATAAAACAAAATATCCAATACTTATTTGTGTCCCTGCCTATGCTTTGTAAAAGATAACTTAAATTTTTCATTTATGCGACCTCAGTTTTAGTGCACGCCTGTGTAATTATTTATACAACGTGTATCACAAATGTGTGGTCATATTTAAGGTTAATTGTACAGACCATCAACCCAAGAACTTATTCATGGGACCAACATTGAAATCGCGAAAAAAATATCAGCTGCCCCATTCAAAACTTCAGTACCTACTACACTCGTATTCCAGAAAGAAAATGTGAAACAGTTTCTGGATTTATTGAGTCAAACTTCCAAAAACATTGTCGTGAATGCAATTAAATACTTATATACCATTAGCTTACTTACCATTAAAATATTCTACTCGTTCATTGAGCTGTGAAACTACGCTAGTACAAATCACAATGTTTATGTCACAAACACGACTAGTGTCGGTACTAAGTATAAAATATTGAATGAAATGTATCGGTATGTAATCGGATACTACTTCATGCTTGAATAGTAAGTGGCTCTGAAGGGCGAAGAGTTCAAAAAGGGGTAAAAACTGCTAAAATATGCTCGCTAAAAATATATATGGTAAAATCGATTTGTACAAATAATGCTCTTTATATACGGCATTATTGCTCAAATCGTAGTATATGTAAATCAAAAACGCATTATTCCTTTAAGAATTTCTAAGAACTATATTGTTTGATTTGCTAAGTCATACTTCATTGCACATCGATATTTTTCACATAGGTAGAGGGAGAGATAGCCAAGAGAATGAGAAAAAAAATCGTGCTACGTGCTCATAAATGGACAATACACATTGTGCCAAAATAATGGGACACCTATGTTGAGGGCGTGTCAAACACGACGTCACTATCGATTTGCAAGTAAGTGTATTAGAAATAGTAATTTGGGGTAATGTGTTCTACTGTACTGTCTGTTGGCACTATTAAAACTACAATCAAGTATGTGTGACAGTGAAAAATAACTAGATAATGGAGTCTCAGATGTTTGGTGTGAAGTAAAGTTCGAGTAGATGGTTGAAAATCTACAAGTACATGCTTAGTTCGGATTCTGGAGCTTACTTTCTGACTGCGCTGTGAGACCTGGGAAATATAGTAATAAGTTAGTATTGGAGGGATATGCTACATGTTAGTCTTAATCGAATACATATTGTTAACATGGTGGGTGTAGAAATACAGTTTGTTATTGAAGAGAAAAGAGTACGTACCACCTACGACTAGGTTGAAAACATGAGTTGAATGATAATTATGTTACAGAAGGTTCCATAAACTAATTAGCTGTGAAAAGGTTAATTGCTGAAACTGTGTACGAACATTGGTACTTATACTGTTTCATTAGTAAAGTTCACTTGTTCATATCGAAACACTCAAAGGTTTTAAATTGCAAAAAATAAAACCTTCTCTTGAATTTATAAATTATGTAAATTCTTGCAATTTCTTTCTGAAAATAAACACTGTCAACACTGCAATCTTTAAAAGCTCAGATTCTGCTATACATAGCAAAAACTGAAAATCTTGTTTATCAAAATACACACCCGTTCACATAAACGGCACCGAGCGTGAATTATTGGCTACATCAGTCACCGGAGCATCACTTACACGCTCCCGGATAATCGTCCACCAACGGTGAAATATTATCCGGATAACAATGAAAATAAGAAACATTGATATATGTGGGTCAATCAATCATGCACGCCAGTGTCCTGTGCTGAATCAATAGATCAAATGTTTGTGATCCCTGTTCATTAATCACTGATCCAATGACCGCGTTCAATTGAAGTGTTGAAGAGGTTTGAATTAGTGTTGAGTGAGTTAATTTGGGATTAAGTGTTATTATTGTTTAGCACGGGGTTTTAGATATCCTTCCACGTTATATTTAAATATTGATGAAAATAAAGAACGTCAACGTATGAGGGTCAATCAATCATGCACGCCAGTGTTGTGTGTTGAATCAATAGATGAAAAGTTTGTGATCCCTGAGATAATTAATCACTGATGACCATTCAGTTGAAGTGTTGCAGTAGTTGAGAATAAGTTTTGGGTGAGTTATTTTGGACTCGAGTGTAATATTATTTAATACAGCGTTATTATTCACATGAGAGAAAGGACTGGAATTTTTTCATCTAAAATGTCATTTCTATTAGGTCTAAAATAGAAAAAACAAGAAAACTAACAATGTAACCTCATACTTTGCTTTCAAGTTAACTAACGTAGTGTTAATAAATACATTACATGAACTATATAATCAATTACATTACCGCACAGTTACCTACTTGGAAAAGAAATTCCGATTTATAGAGGTAGAAAATGTGTTTAAAATATTAACGTTATAAAGTAAAGCGCGGAAGTAAAAGTTACTGTTTTTTCCCCTTTTCATCTAGCGTCGCTCCGATTCTGCGATATAGAGCAGAAACTCTTTTCAATTTTTCCTCGAAGCAGTCTTGTTCAGTACATAGATAATATCTGGAAATCCTTGAGTAGAAAGAATTTCCAATGCACCTTCAAGGTAAGAACGAAAGGTATAGAGATTTTGGTGCTTATTTCAGAGTTATAAGTTATTTATTCAAATTATTATAATTAACGAATGAAACGTAACTCATTTAGTACTAAACCACGTTTAAGAGCTGTCAGTGGCATTATTTTTTGTGAACGTTTGACCCCGATAGCTCTTAAATGCAGTTTAGATGTGCTAATCACGTTTAGTGTTATTAGTGAAATGCGCATTTCATCAGCACTTTTTGAACGTCAAAAGTAAATAAAACAGTCTTCCAAAATTCCTGCCCTTCACAATTATAATGCTGCATGTGTTGTGTTAAAATTCTTAAGCATAACCTCGCAGAAGTTTGGTACATGGAAGAAGCATTTGTTAACACGCTTACGTACAGATGCCAGCATACCGAGCTACTACAATCTGCCAAATTTCTTTGATATATTTTCAACTTTAACGCTAAAGCAATAGGTTCAAAGTTGATTGGAAGAATTTGACAGTTTCGGGTAACTTGATGTATTGGTGTCTGTACAATCAGAACACATTTACATTTTCGCCTTAACCCCAACCTTGGATTAAAGAAGCATACGGAGCTCATCATCATCATCATCATCATCATCATTTCAGCCGTAAGACGTACACTGCTGGACTTAGGCCTCCCCCAATTTGGGGGGTTTTGCCATATTCGCCACGCTTGGCAGGCGAGTTGGCGATCGCAGTATGGTGGTAAAATGCATAGAGAACGCTGCTGCCCATTCTCCAGTAAGTCCCTTAGTCGCCTTTTACGACACCCATGGAAAAAAATGGGGTGGTGTTATTCTTTACGTCCGGCACCACACGGTGCAATACGGAGCTCGTGTTTACAATTTTCCTGCCCTTAAGCTTCTTAAGAGTGTACCGAGGTAACGTAATACGTAATTTTAAAATAATTGCATTTGTTCGATCCTTTGCAGCATTTTTATTACGTAACATTTATGCAGTTAATATTAGGTCTTTACCTATGAAATTGCCGTTCTGCAGTATTGGCCATTTCAAATCAAAATAATTTTTGTTTGTCTAAGAATTCTAATTTCAAATTAATTTTATTTTAAAAACATGGAATTCTTTTTCCAAAAGTAGTCATTTGTTTATTGATCAGTGTTACATTTTCATCGCATTTCAATCTTTTCGTCATCATGGATACGTTAAAAATTCGAGTAATTATGGAATATGAGTACCGTCGTGGTAGCAACGCGGCACAAGCGGCACGCAACATCAACGACGTTTACGGAGCTAACACTACAAACCAACGCACCACCTGTTATTGGTTTGCTCGCTTCTGTTCTGGAAATTTCGACCTGAAAAATGAACCTCGCGGTCGTCCGAAGACTTTGGTCAACAATGACGAATTAAAGGCGATTGTGAATGATAAATGATAAATGATAAATGATTTTATTTCTGTAAGTAGGTTTGTACAAACACTTTTACATGTCAATTATATTTTTTTTTTTAACTAGATGAGTTCGGCGTTTCCTAACTGACTACTCTGAGAAGAAAGGCCGAAACAAACTCAGAGGTCACAGTCTCTTTTAAAGTCCAGACATAATCTTGTTCACATCATGTGAAGATCATGTAGATTGGTGACTGAAATGGTCTTTTGAAGAAAGAACCACACAGATTGAGTGGACCTGTCCAGTCAGTGCAAGCATTTGTCATTAATCGTTTAGCTCAACTCGGAAGATAAGGAGCCCAACGCTTTGACGAACAGTACCAAAGAAAGGACATTTGGGTAGGCCACATAAATTACTCAAACTGCCAGATCGTGATTACTGAGAACGAAAGATAAAAAAAAATAATTAAAAAAGACCCACATAGTCTTCACATTCACAATAATTAAAACAATACGATACTTTACAAAGTAAATAATCATGTCATTGTATATATAAAAATTATCAATGTCAATGTGTATATAAAAAAAAAAGAAACGGATATAATTTTGTTGGTCAGATCATTTGATGACCATGTAGATCGGTGTCTGAAATGGTCTTTTGAAGAAAGAACCACACAGATTGAGTGGACCTGTCCAGTCAGTGCAAGCATTTGTCACTAATCGTTTAGCTCAACTCGGAAAATAAGGAGCCCAACGCTTTGACGAACAGTACCAAAGAAAGGACATTTGGGTAGGCCACATAAATTACTCAAACTGCCAGATCGTGATTACTGAGAACGAAAGAAAAAAAAAATTTAAAAAAGACCCACATAGTCTTCACATTCACAATAATTAAAACAATACGATACTTTACAAAGTAAATAATCATGTCATTGTATACATAAAAATTATCAATGTCAATGTGTATATAAAAAAAAAAAAAAAGAAACGGATATAATTTTGTTGGTCAGATCATTTGATGACCATGTAGATCGGTGTCTGAAATGGTCTTTTGATGAAAGAACCACACAGATATTGCCACTAACTACTCAAACTGCCAGACAATAGTCAAAAGTGAAACAGTGACCCACATAGTCCTCAAATTCTCAATAATCAAAGTAATATTCATACAATTAATATTCATGTCATGTGAAATAATAAAAAAAAAGAGTAAAAAATAGCAAAATAATAATAATAAAACAACAGTCAGTGTAGATTTATTGGAGCAGTTCAATCCCAGGCCGTTTTATCCTCAATATAGTCTTTAACAGTATAATAGGCTTTCTGACATAATTTACGCTTTATAAAAGATTTGAATTTATTTAGGCTTAGTTCTTGAATGAGGCTAGGAAGTTTATTATAAAAACGAATACATTGGCATCTAAACGAGCCACCTATTTTCTTGAGCCTGGTCTTAGGAACAACAAATTTTTGTTTGTTTCTAGTATTGACATTATGGATATCACTGTATCTTTTAAAGAGATTAATATTTTTATGTGCAAACAGCAGATTTTCATAAATGTACTGAGAAGGCACAGTCATTATATTAATTTCTTTATATTTGTCTCTGAGTGAGTATCTGGGACTTAATTTATAAATCGAACGAATTGCCCTTTTTTGTAAAACAAAAATTGTCTGAATATCGGCGGCATTTCCCCACAGCAGAATACCGTACGACATCACGCTATGAAAATAACTAAAGTAAACTAAACGGGCTGTCTCTAAATCAGTTAAATCACGAATTTTTCTAACAGCGTATGCTGCAGAGCTAAGTTTTTTTGACAATTTATCTATATGGGGGCCCCATTGAAGCTTGGCATCCAGAGTTATGCCTAAGAATACTGTGGTATCTTCGGGTTTCAACACTTCACCCTTTATGAGGACACTAGTTTCTACTTGTCTAACATGAGGTATCGTAAACTTAATACATTTGGTTTTTTTCTCGTTAAGAAGTAGGTTATTAACATTAAACCAGTTAACTACATTAGCAAGGGCTCTATTTACATTGTCAGTAACCAACTGCTGACGTTTGAGTTTGAATAAAAGTGAAGTGTCGTCTGCAAACAACACTATATCATGTTTATCCTTTATGAGGTAAGGCAAGTCATTTATATAAATAAGAAATAAAAATGGGCCTAAAATTGAGCCCTGAGGGACCCCCATTCTAACTTTAGATCCAGGTGATCTTTTTCCGTTGACGTCAACTCTCTGAATCCTATCACTTAGGTATGAAGTAAGAAGATCCAGAGAGGCGTTCCGGATTCCGTAGTGGTGAAGTTTCCTGATCAAGGTTTCATGAAGAACACAATCGAATGCCTTGGACAAATCGCAAAAAATACCCAAAGCATCGCATTTGTCCTCCCACGCATTATATATATGACCTAAAAGTTCAACTCCGGCATCGGTAGTTGAACGACCCTTTGTGAAACCAAACTGTTTCTTGTGTAATAAGTTATGTTTATTAAAAAATCGTTGCAATTGATTTAGAATAAGTTTTTCAAAAATTTTACTGAAGGTAGGTAGCACTGAAATTGGTCTATAGTTAGTAGGGTCTGATGTGCTACCTGATTTAAACAACGGTATTATTTTGCTGTTTTTCATAAGATCAGGAAACTCGCCACGGTCAATACAATTATTAAAAATAACAGCTAAAGTTGGTGCTACAATGTTTATGATCGACTTAGCAGTATCCACAGAATTACCCCATAAATCGGCGGTCTTTTTTACATTCAAAGAGTGAAAAGTTTTAACGATATCGTTACAGGTTACATATTGGAAATGAAATTCACTATCACAAACAGGAACGTTTTCTTTAAGTAGAGACTCTGCAGCAGTGGGTGATGAGTTCAAAGATTTGGTAGTAGATACTGGAATCTCTGCAAGCTGATGATACACAATCTACGGCTGAATTAGCAGCAGCTTTCGACGGTAGCGTCAAAACAATATTGGTCCATTTGCGTCAAATAGGCAAGGTAAAAAAGCTTGACAAATGGGTGCCCCACGAACTCAATGATCGCCAGCGCGAAGTACGCGTCGAGACGGGCCTTGCACTACTCAACAGACACACAAATGAAGGAATTTTGAACGGCATTGTTACCTGCGATGAAAAATGGATTCTGTTTGATAACCGCAAGCGCTCAGCAAGTTGGTTGGATCCTGGTTCAGCACCTAAACAATGCCCTAAACGAAAACTTACCCCTACCCCCCTAAAAGTGATGGTCACTGTTTGGTGGTCTAGCGCCGGTGTGATTCATCACAGCTTCTTACCAAACGGGGTGAGCATTACTGCAGATGTGTACTGTGAAGAATTGAACTCAATGATGGAGAAGCTGGCACATCTCCAAACAGCATTGGTCAATCGCTCGTCTCCGCTGCTCCTGCACGACAACGCGCGACCTCATACTGCACAGCAGACGGTCTCCAAGTTGCAAGAACTGGGGTTGGAAGCTCTCCGTCATCCGCCCTACTCACCAGACCTTGCGCCTACAGACTACTACTTTTTCCAGAATTTGGATAACTTCTTGGCGGGAAAAAAATTCAATACCCGAGAGGCAGTACAAAATGCTTTTGAAGAATTTGTTGCCTCCCGTCCAGCTGATTTTTTTAAGAAGGGCATCAATAAACTACCACTGCGTTGGCAAAGATGCATTGATTGCATGGGTGATAATTTCGATTAATACAAATAAAAAATACATGAAAAAAATTCGTTTGATTTTTTTCATACAAAACGGCATTTTCATAGGTAAAGACCTATTATGTAATAAATATATTTAAGGATTCACTCAATCATACACTTACACGAAACACGATTACTTGTAGTTTACTTTATGAAAGAATATTCAAAGTAATATCTAAAAAAATAACAAAATAAACCCTTAGTCCGGTAAATGCTTACCTACATTTTCTTTACTAATACCAAAAGTACGTGTTTTCTATAATGATTCATTTTACATTTTCAAAATATGTGTTTGTTTTATTAATACGAAGGAAATAAACGAGCGCGCGAATAGACCGTTATAGCCACATCCGCCACGCTTCCATTAGAGCCAAAAGTTCGGTGCGCTCTTGAACACATGTCCTACAGATGTTAGCATGTAGAAGCATTTGTAAGCATGCGTTTTTTCTATATAAATACTAGCTTCTGTCTGCGACTTCGTCCGCGTTAAATTTTTGCTCCCCTGACCCTTCCCGTCGCATCGAATAGCCTGCCAGTTTTCATCCATTTCTCATTGCTGCTCCGCTCCTTTTGATTGTAGCGTGATGATATATAGCCTATAGCCTTTCTCAATAAATGGGCTACTCAACACAAAAACAATTTTTCAATTCGGACCAGCAGTTCCTGAGATTACCGCGTTCAAACAAACAAACTCTTCAGCTTTATAATATTACTAGCTTCTGCCCGCGACTTCGTCCGCGTCAAAGTTTTGCTTCCCTGAACTTTCCCGTCGCATCGAATTGCCTGCCAATTTTCGTATACTTTTCGTTGCTGCTCCGCTCCTTTTAATTGTAGCGGGATGTTATATACCATATAGCCTTCCTCAATAAATAGGCTACCTAACCCAAAAAGAATTTTTCAATTCGTACCCGTAGTTTCGGAGCCTATTCAATACAAACAAACAATCAAATCTTTCCTCTTTATAGTTGAACGGGATTTTGAAAAAAGTATCCTATGTCCGTCTCCTGGTTCTAAGCTACGTCCCCATCAATTTTCAACCAAATCGGTCCAGCCGTTCTTGATTTATAAATAGTGTAACTAACACGACTTTCTTTTATATAATAGACTAGCTTCTGCCCACGACTTCGTCCGCGTCAAATTTTTGCTCCCGTGACCCTTCCCGTCGCATCGAATTGCCTGCCAGTTTTCGTCCATTTTTCGTTGCTGCTCCGCTCCTTTTGATCGTAGCGTGATATTATATGTTGTATGTTATAGCCTATTTAGCCTTCCTCAATAAATAGTTTACACAACACAAAAAGATTTTTTCAATACGGACCAGTAGTTTCGGAGCCTATTCAATACAAACAAACAATCAAATAATTCCTCTTTATAATATTAGTATAGAAAACCCACCCGTGTTCCTTCAGTTGGCTATGCCAGGGCCACGGTAACTCTTTCGAACAAATCTCGCAACCCTGGCAGAAAGTTATGACCACCTGGTACTTCGAAGGCATAAAACATTTTCTGGCTACGAACGGGATAAAAAGTATTTTATGTCCGTCTCCTGGTTCTAAGCTACCTCCCCACCAACTTTTAGCCAAATCGGTTCAGCCGTTCTTGAGTTATAAATAGTGTAACTAACACAACTTTCTTTTATATATATAGATTACTAAATCCAGTTAAAATTTCATGTGCCGTAAAATATTGATAACGTTTGCGGAACCCGCATATTATCTGGAGTACCTTTGACTTTTTTTAAGGTAATTAAACCCGTACGTCCGCGTCAAAAGCCCATTCAAAGAGCGAATTGTTTGGTAACGTCATGTCAATCCATGTTATTCGAAATTAATAAATTCGAATTATTATTTTTGTTTTCAGATAATATGTTTACGTTAAAATATGTTTTTGATATTGTACTGTAAAACGAAATATTATTTAACATTTTAGACTTGCTAATGCTTTGCAATGACATTTTAATTATTTGTTAGGGTTCCATAAGTAAAAATGGAAAAACGGAACCTTAAAGGATAACTTGTGTGTCTGTCTGTCTGTCCGTCTGTCACAGTCAATATGTTCCGAATCTTATGGTCAAGTTGAAATTTGGTATCATACGTTAGTAAATATTTTTTGAATATGATGTCACTTTTGGCGCTCACGACAAATCACCAGTTTCATCACAATCAGTGGTGCCATTTTCAAGTTTTTGCGAGACTAACGTAAGGCTTGATTTTTATATGAACTGAAATGTTTATTTCTGTAAGTAGATCTTAAGAAACTTTTACACGTCAACATTTTTTGGTCAATGTTTTTAGGGTTCCGTTGCCAAATGGCAAAAAACGGAACCCTTATAGATTCGTCATGTCTGTCTGTCTGTCTGTCTGTCTGTCCGTCCGTCCGTATGTCACAGCCACTTTTTTCCGAAACTATAAGAGCTATGCTGTTGAAACTTGGTAAGTAGATGTATTCTGTGAACCGCATTAAGATTTTCACACTAAAATAGAAAAAAAACAATAAATTTTGGGGTTCCCCATACATAGAACTGAAACTCAAAAATGTTTTTTTTCATCAAACCCATACGTGTGGGGTATCTATGAATAGGTCTTCAAAAATGGTAATGAGGTTTCTAATATCATTTTTTTCTAAACTGAATAGTTTGCGCGAGAGACACTTCCAAAGTGGTAAAATGTGTGTCCCCCCCCCCCCCCGTAACTTCTAAAATAAGAGAATGATAAAACTAAAAAAAATATATGATGTACATTACCATGTAAACTACCACCGAAAATTGGTTTGAACGAGATCGAGTGAGTAGTTTTTTTTTAAAACGTCATAAATCGTAAACCGCAATTTACCTTACATTCAATCAACTGAAATATAAAAATTAAAAAAAAAACATTTATTTTTAAACCGAGAATACCTACAGGTTTGTACGGAACCCTCGGTGCGCGATTCCGACTCGCACTTGGCCGGTTTTTTAAAACTAGATGGCGCGGGCGCCGGCATTTCCTAGCTGACTAAGAAGAAACGCCGAAACAAACTCAGAGGTCATAGTCTCTTTTAAAGTCCAAATATTATATTGTTATAATTTTATGTGAGTCTAACAATGCAGGGCAATGTCTAGAAGAGCCTTTTGAAGAAAGAGCCATTGCAGCTTTAAGCTGACCTGTCCCAATAGACGGCATGTATGTATCAGTCATCGTGTAGCTCAACCCTATTTTAGGGAGCTCAACGACCCGTCACAAGACGCTACCAGATCTGCAGGACATTTGCGTAGGCCATATACAAAATACTCAAAGCCGCCAGACAGTTATGTTATAGAGTCATGTATTCAATAATATACTTATACAGATCTCAAAAAGAAGATTAGCTTAGCATTGACGTAGGATAAGTTCGGTAAAAATAAATAAATAGGTTATCATCTCCTGCTTTGTTCGCACGTATAAATCTGATTTTAATAAATATATATAATAATAAAATAATATAAATATGTTACAAAATTCAATTCCTACAAATTCTAGAATGAACGTTGAATGACGTTTGCAGTAGCCAACTGCAGTGCTTTGCTTATTGAATCTGGAAAGGATTGGCACGTTCAATATTGAGGTTTTGAATTTTAAACTTCGAATACATTTTATTGCATCGAATGAGTAAGGATTTTTGATTATTCGACATTTGATTTGAATTTAAATTGTTTTGTAGACTTTATGGTGGAATCGCCAGGGAAGTTCGCGAAATTGATATTTGATTACGTTTTTTTGCAATTTGGACGTCAATATCAGGCTGTATGCTGTATTGAACGAACAAAATATGATTCGTGACCGTAATTCGTATGTAAGTACATAATTATAAGCATTATGATAAATAATCACCCTTAAAGTTCATATAATGGCAAGCCTTAATATAATTATATTTACGGAAATAGATTAAACCATTTAGCATACGAACTTACAGGCACGGTTCTTCATTAGAACACTAATTAAAATCACTTATGTGCATAACTGATTGTTATAACAAACGAAAAACGATAAACTATTTAGGACTAAGTTTAAATAATCACATTAAATACAAAAGAAACTCTTTAAATCTAGTCGATGGAAATTTTGATTATAAATGCGGTAGATGGATAAATGCAGATGTTGAAATCGGTTTAAATACTTTATTCTCAAAAAGACAAACAGTCACTTACATGAGAATATAAGATAACATAATGTAATAAACTTATTCTAGGTAACGGACATCAATATCTATATATTAATACGTGAAGCGAAAACTTTGGATCCCTTTTTACGAAAACTGGGCGGACGGAGGAGTATGAAATTTCGCACACGTATAGTTTATACAGAGAAGAAGTGACGAATGCTAATATTTTTTTAAATTATGCGTTAAAATACATTATTTTCAATAAATAACACGTTACACACACTACTGTTCATTACCGTGTATCTAATACACACATGCATAGATATTCTTTTGTTTATGGTCCAAATCTGTCTTTATTATTTTGTGCAGTGCTATCAACACCCAGTAATATTTACCCCTACAGCTTAAGTTAAAAACCCCTAAAATTGCCACAATTACTAAAAAAATCCGCTAAAAAATTATAATGAAAATAACCAACGAATGTTCAGTAATCATAGACCGCACACAGTAGTAATATTTGTCTATATTTATTACACGACATTTGTTAATCATTCACTCTGCATTCTTAGTATCGAGGAACCGTACTACAAGTCGCTAATACTTTTATTGTAATCAAAAACACAATGAGAAATGTACGATGGCAAAAATTCCCTAAGAATACCCCTAAAAATGGAACGCCCCTAAAAATCTCAATCCTCTTATTTACCCCCTAAATTTGGGAAAACCCCTAAGTTGGTAAGCCTGATTTTGTGTATAGTCTTACTGAATATCAAGTATAACCATAGGTAATGAATTAATTTTATAGATATACATATAACCTATTTCATTTTTAACTTCTATGATCATATCGAGAATATTTGTCTTTAATATTATGTGTATTAGCGACGATAGGAATTTAGTTTAGATTTATTAGAAATATTTTTTGTGGTTTTATGGGGAGTGTCAAGTATGGCATTAGTATGTTTCCCATACAAAACTTAGTGTCGTGTGCAAACTGTAGAGGTTGTATGCCTCACGATTGTACAGGCTGGTCATAGATTGTACAGGCTGGTTATAATTAGGACATTTGGAACCGTCATAATTAATTAAAGATAATAGGGAAAATTCTATAAAAACAGAACAAACTGTGATAATTCATTCCATATTGTTCCATATCCAGCAGTTAAGAAGTATTAAGAAAATAAAAAAGAGAGTCCTGAAGAAGTATTCTTTACTCATTACACCTACGTCCTGGTCCTGGCCATCACCATCCCGCCAGCGAACTCTCTCCACAGTAGTAGGTACAGCGTCTACAATTTGTCTATAGTGTTACTGAATGTCAAATATAACCATATATTTTTTTATATTTATTATTATCTATATTTTTTCATTTAATAATGTATTTCTATTCAAATGAAGTACGGTCGAATTTCGACCAATGGGCGATCACTAGTAAATTCTAATTACACTTACATTTTTGTTCTGCTTGATTTTGATTGATTCAACAGTTCTATTTACAATTCAATAATAAAATTTGCAAGTTTAGATTTAAAAGTGCTGAAAGAGCTTACATTTTTTATATGGGATGGTAAATTGTTATAAAATTGTGCTCCTTCATAGGTGATATTTTTTTTGTTTTTCGAATAAAATTCTAATTTCGCCAGAAATTGAAATTCGAATGAAGCCAGTGGTAATTTATACAGGTCTCTTCATACCACTCCGTATAAACAAACTTGACCGACGACTTATAAAACATAACGGCGATATGTCAAAAGTTCCATATGCGGTGGAGTTACCCTTTTGTGCCACGACGTGACTTATCACGTTTTGCTCTCCCACCAAACGTGTTTCCCTTTCTTTGTGTACGATTTACGATAGAACCTTTAATAGAATATTTATAGTTTTTCCATAAACCAATGTATAAAAATACAGGGACGATACTGAGAGAGTGTCCTACTTTTTCATTATTGAATGCTCGTATGAAAATTGAGTTCAGTGGAAACTACGGTAACAGAATATATTATAATGTAGAGCAGTCTTTCCCAACGTGGGCGATAAAGCCCCCTTGTGGGCGCTGCAGGCCTAAAGGGGGGTGGTAAGAGACCCAGAAAAAAAAGGGGGCATTGTGTAGGGCTTTGGGTTCGATTTATAATTTCATCTACCTAGCTAGGAAGACTCTTAGACACCGACTGAGCTCTCGACTCTCGACTACATCTTGTGAACATCAACTAATATTAACTAGTGATCGCCCATTGGTCGAAATTCGACCGTACTTCATTTGAATAGAAATACATTATTAAATGAAAAAAAAAAAAATATAATAATAAATATAAAAATAATATGGTTATATTTGACATTCAGTAACATTATAGACAAATTGCTGACGCTGTACTACTGTGGAGAGTGTTCGCTGGGGGGATGGTGATGGCCAGGACCAGGACGTAGGTGTAATGAGTAAAGAATACTTCTTCAGGACTCTCTTCTTTATTTTCCTAATACTTCTTAACTGCTGGACATGGAATGAATTATCACAGAAAGCTCTGTTTTTATAGAATTTTCCCTATTATTTTTAATTAATTATGAATGTCATAATTATAACCAGCCTGTACAATCTATGACCAGCCTGTACAATCGTGAGGCATACAACCTGTACAGTTTGCACACGACACTAAGTTTTGTATGGGAAACTTACTAATGCCATACTTGACATATGGGGAGCATAAAACCACAAAAAATAAACAACATAAACAACATAACATCACGCCTTGTTTCCCCGAAGGGTTAGGCAGAGGTGTACCTATAGTACACCCACATTTCGCCTGTTATGTTTAAGTCCCATGTAATAGGGGGCGAGCCTATTGCCATCAACCGGGCACAAATCCAGACTCCGGGCTGCTACTGAGAAATTCCAGATGGAAAAACCCAATAACCACAAAAAATATTTCTTATAAATCTAAACTAAATTCCTATCGTGGCTAATACAAATAATATTAAAGACAAAAATATTTTCAATATAATCATAAATTTTAAAAATGAAATAGGTTTCTATAAAATTAATTTATTACCTATGGTTATACTTGACATTCAGTAAGACTATAGACACAAAATCAGGCTTACCAACTTAGGGGTTTTCCCAAATTTAGGGGGTAAATAAGAGGATTGAGATTTTTTAGGGTTGTTCCATTTTTTGCCATCTTACATTTCTGATAGTGTTTTTGATTACAATAAAAGTATTAGCGACATCTAGTACGGTTCCTCGATACTAAGAATGCAGAGTGAATGATCAACAAATGTCGCGTAATAAATATAGACAAATATTACTACTGTGTGCCGGTCTATGATTACTGAACATTCGTTGGTTATTTTCATTATAATATTTTTGCGGATTTTTTTTGTAATTTTGGCAATTTTAGGGGTTTTTAACTTAAGCTTTAGGGGTAAATATTTCTGGGTGTTGGTAACTCTGCACAAAATAATAAAGACAGATTTGGACCATAAACAAAAGAATATCTATGCATGTGTGTATTAGATACACGGTAATGATGAACAGTAGTGTGTGTAACGTGTTATTTATTGAAAATAATGTATTTTAACGCATAATTTAAAAAAATATTAGCATTCGTCACTTCTTCTCTGTATACACTATAAGTGTGCGAAATTTCATACTCCTTCGTCCGCCCAATTTTCGTAAAAAGGGATCCAAAGTTTTCGCTTCACGTATTAATATATAGATTAAGATATAGCTCAAACTCGGTTCGATATAAAAGACCGCGGGCAATCATGTTTTAACAAGTTTTTGTTAAATAATCCGAATTGTACATTCCTATACCAATCGGCTGGTTCTATAATACTTGTTCTTGCTTGTCGAGTACGATTGGGCGTCGAATGAGATAAACGAGTTTATGCACGTTTGTCTTATTCCTGTTGGTGCGTGCTGCTTATGCAATCCTATATAAACGACGTAAATTTATTTTATTTTCATTTGCGGTTTCGCGCATAATAGATAAGCAGTACTTGATTTCAACACTTACGTATTTCTTAAAACAAAACAATGTCGGAAGTAAAAAAGAAGAGACGGCAATACTCTGCGGAATATATTAAATTCGGATTTATTGAAAATCCCACAAACCCGTCGTCGCCTTTGTGTCTTCTATGTCTAAAAACATTTTCGAACGAAGCAATGAAGCCTTCAAGACTGCAAGATCATTTGAATAAAATGCATCCATATAAGACAAAAAAGAATGTAGCATATTTTCAAGACATAGAGAAGAAGCATAATACTCAGCCAAGTGTATCAAAAGTATTTTCGGCGGCTGCTAAGCAAGATGACGACGGACTTCGAGCTTCGTACAATATCTCTTTGTTAATTGCTCAAAAAGGCAAACCACACAACATCGGAGAAGAGTTAATTTTGCCAGCAATAAAGGAAGTAATAACTACTGTGCTTCATAAACCGGCCGCAGATATTATCCGAAAAATTCCTTTGAGTAATAATTCTGTGCAAAGACGAATTGATGAAATGGCTGAAAACATTGAAGAATCATTGTGCAATCATCTGAGGACTAGTCAATTCTCAATTCAGCTCGATAAGTCCACTTTACCAACTAATGAAGCGTTGTTGCTATCTTACGTGAGGTTTATTAAAGATGAGAAAATACATGAAGAACTATTGTTTGCCAGAAATTTGGAGACAGATAAAAAAGGCGAAACCATATTCAATACATTGGAAAAGTTTTGTGAAGAGAAAGAGATTCCTTTGAAAAATATTATATCAGTTGCTACGGATGGCGCTCCGGCTATGACAGGGCGCCATAAAGGCTTCATAGCATACTTAAAGAATAAAATTCCAGATGTCCTTGCTATACATTGCGTTATTCATAGACAACATTTGGTTGCTAGAAACTTAAGTGAACGACTATTTCAATCACTGCAATATGTCATCAAAGCAGTCAATAAAATCCGTAGCAGCTCTTTGAATGATAGATTATTTCATCAGCTTTGTGTTACTAATGACGAAGATTTCAACCGTTTGTTGCTTCATACTGAAGTTCGTTGGCTGTCAAGAGGCAATTGTCTGATTCGATTTTACAACCTGTTTGACTCTATGATAGAGTTCTTGGAAACTAAAGATACAGAACTACGCAACAAGCTCATAACATCAAAGAATGATATAGCTTACATGACAGACCTGTATAAAATGTTCAACGACATGAACCTCCAACTGCAAGGCGATGAACTAAATTTAATTAAAACAAAAAATGTCGTTGCTGCTTTCGCAGCCAAACTGCTTCTGCACAAAAAGAATATCGGCAGACATGAGTTTCACAATTTTCCGAATTTATCAGTATACTGCAGTAACGACGACTTGTTTGCCTACTGCCAACATTTGGAAAACCTCCACATTGACTTCACCGAACGATACCAGGACATTTTAAACTTGGAAATACCAGACTGGGTGTTGGATCCGTTTTCAAATGTCAACACAGCAATGTCACCTCAGCTGGAAGAAGAACTTATAGATTTGACAACAAACGATGAAATACAAATCAAGTTCAAAAATGGATATCAAGAATTTTGGCTACAAAAACCGATCCCGCAATTGTACCCTGGATTGTGGTCAATTGTTCAACGACTTTTGATAGCATTCCCATCGTCATATTTGTGTGAACGTGGATTTAGTGCTGTGGCAACGCTGCTTACTAAAAAGAGAAATCGTTTGCGTGTTACCGAACGTGGCGACTTGCGGCTGTTTTTGAGTAAATTGGAACCTGATATCAACAAACTTATTGAACAGCATCAGATTCCACCTTCACATTAGTTTTTATATAAGAATTGATAATGTTTGTTTTATTTTCAATAAAAGATACTCTGTCCGAATACTATACATTTGCGTTTCACAATAATCAGTTATAAGTACTTAGCGGTTTTTAAGTATGTTTAAAAAGGGGGGCGTTAAAAAATAATTTATTCTTAAAGTGGGCAGTAGACAAAAAAAAAGGTTGGGAACCCCTGATGTAGAGGGAAAACCACTAGCGAGAGCGCAGGGCGTTGTCTGTAAGGGCAAACATGATTGCCCGCAGGTTTGCGGTCGTTGTACCACCGAAGTGAAAACAACATTGTTCAGAGCCAAAGACTATATAACCACTTGACTGCGCATACAGTGCCCCGACGCTCGAAAACTATTAGTATTTTGTCGCCTATGCATAGCCTACGGTTCTAGTAACCGTTTTAGTTGTGACCAGTTTTTAGACCTCTGTGCACGCTAAATTAATGGAAATAATGTAACTTCATCTGTAATTATAACGCATCAAAATGCCTTCATGCGGGGTGAAGTGGTGTGGGAAACATTCCAAGACTTCTAGTTACAAAAAGGATCGCATAACTTTTCTTCAGTAAGTAAACAGTACGAAAAATTCTTTTGATTTAATCATTTATTATGATCCACCGTAGGGGTCTATTTAAAATGGTGGTTGGGTGAACGAGCACACGGTTGAGTCGCGCGCGTTCATGTCTTTTGGAAAAGTTTCGCTCTTTCATTAGACAATTCTAATGCATCTATCCCTTACTTTCCCTTTGTATTTTTATCGTAAAAATGAGTGCTGTTACTTTTAATAGCTGAAAGTATATATCGAAAATTAAAATTAAAATAAGTGAAAATTTTATCCAATTCACATACTGTGACTTCTTTAGCTTCGTCTTGACAATCCGTTTCTAAACTGGCGCCAAAACTCACGTAGCCATAGTACCTTCTGCCTTGGGGATGATATTCGAACCCGCTTCTGAATGTCATTTCGTCGAATATGATAGTGGCGTAAATTTTGTTCTTGGAATCTCTAGCTTTCATTTTATTAGTGACTGATTGAATGAGAACTGATTTTAATTGAGTATTTATCACAATTTTAAATCCATTTTATCGATATCGACTATTTTCCCTTAATGAAGTAGAGCAGGCCTACGATGGGCATGCCTACGCAACTTGACCTTGAACTGACCAATTGCAGTCGCGCGTTCTTCCTCGTCTCCCGGCCCGCAGTGGTGAGCCGTGTGCTTAGAAGATATTGGCCTATACGCTCTCTAGTGGTTATATTCTCTTTGTTCAGAGCATATTAAACATCTTTCTACACGAGCAGCCTGTGGATCTCATACACGCGCCGACAGTACAACGCCTTGCATGTGCAATATTATAATGCATTCCGGGTGCTGATGAGGCTGTTCGGATTCTGCAGCGCATCAGGGATGGTTGCCGAGTCGCAAGTAGACTGTTTTTATTCTACTATGCGGAAACGATGCATATCCCTTGTGTGCAGGGTTCGGGTTAGCTCCAGCGGCATCCTGAAGGCATTTGCGCAGAGATTCGATTGCCAGTACCTGAATCCTTATTGATTCACACACTGAGCAATCGAACTCAGTAAAATTTTTTGTGTGTATTTTTTTATTGTTTGTGTTTTATATTTTTATTTCTCTTTTTCATTTTTTAATTGTTGTCTATGATACCTAAACTTCTCATAAACACAATAACATGACGTCAATAAATACTTTGAATTTTCATGACTATGATAGGCGAAAAATGGTCTAAACGATATCCACCTCCTTTCTTGATCCCCGACCTACTCTGTCACATCGATTCGCCTGCCCGTGCGAGTACTTCGTATTCGTCAAATTTTTCTTTTTGCTCGGCCCAGGGAGCTGCTGAGGGTCTCTGATATACCTATAGCATATAACCTTTCTCTGTCTGACACCAGAAGATTTTTTCAATTCGAAACTGAACCTTCGTTCCTGAGATAAGCGCGTTCAACCAAACAAACTCTTCAGTTTTATAATATTAGTATAGATAAAATCTACACTGATTTGAAAGTTATAATATGAACAAAAACTAAACAAATCATTTCTATTTTCGCCTCGGGTTTAGAAGTATTGAAAAAATGAGATATGCCTCCTTTGTCAATTCGATAAGGCAATTCCGATAAGGGTCGTTCCACATTTTGTCGTGTCAGAGAATTGTCTGAAAATGACAGGTATAAATGCCACAGCATACGTTCCACACTGGACTCGACCGACAATTGACGGTTTGTATAAACACGCAGATAATTCACCTGAGCCTGTCATAGACAGGCGGTTGCGGTGAAGTGTGAATGGACCATAAAAATGAATACTAACAAAAAATGTTTTTGAAAACGTCATGCTTTTTATCGGAAATGTATGAAATGAGTAGTCCACTAGCAAACCACGCTATGTTATTGAAGCAATTATTTGAGAAAATGTATAAAAATGTTTATCCTTGTAATTCATATACAAGATTATTTTTAGTATATGCGAAACCTGAATATAGTTTGTTCAGAATCAGTAACTGAATCGATTCCAATAATTTTTACACCATGTTATATTTTGTACCAAAAATATTTAATTACGCTTCCAAGTCGCGGGCCGCGCTGTTTTGTTTCGATTTTAAAATTATCATGTCTTTCTCGTATTCAAACGTCCATTACACGGAGATGGTACGTACATTAGCTGTTTGTGGTGATCTGCATATGTTTTTGCGTGGACAACCAGGTAACTTATCAAGCTTATAACTTTGTGATTATTAATGATACAGTTTTGAAATTTTTTTCATAGATTCTTTACACAAAAATACTAGACCCGTGTTTCGGGTTTCGCATAAACAAAAATTAATGTTGTATAAAGGGTGCATTAATTTGCGTATTACTCAAGTGTAGGATCATGACAAATTCATTTATGTTAAGAAATAAAATCACTGTTCATTAATAATCATTTAATTTGCATTTTAAAATTAAACATAGACACTTTTGCAGTTGCATTCAATCAACATAGGCAGTTTAGAAACAGTTTTATATTTAAACTTCTATCTATCTACTCTTGAGAATCTACAATTTTAATCTATTATAATTATAGATTCTCAAGAGCACTCAAGTTAACTCTTATGTCTATTTCTTCACGTATTAAAGTTTCTTCACTATCAGTTTCTTCTACAATAGTTAGTTTCATTTTGTTCGTGTAGAAGAACTCTGTAAAAGCGCAGATGATCGTAAGAATCCGAATCTTCACAAGATAGCGGACTTTACACGAGTCACTTCGCAACATAGTGATGTACCTATGCAAGTTAACAGTCACTTACGAGACTTTTGAAAGTGAACTGTGGATAGACATAGCGAGTTTTGCAAGAGTATGAGTTTTCTATTCCATTTCATTCTTTATTTATAGATTTTTGGCAGATTATATTAAGACAAGACGTTACTATAATAAATAATCAAACGATTGCTGTCATTAAAAAAAAAAAACGTATTTTTTTAACTTAGAGTGGTTTGCAAGTGGACTACTCAAATAATACATGTGATGTACTGTCAGCATAATTTAAAGGCTTGTTGAAATTAATAAACACAAAAGCTTCATTTACATGTAAACGTACTATTGTTTAAATTGCATTTCAATTCGTAGATCGCACTTGACAGGTTTAATTCTTAAAAGAACTATTTGAAATTCGATTTAAAGTACAATATTCTGCGGGAGGATACGCCCGGGTGTTTCCATTGTGAGGATCGTCTAGACTTCTAGAGGATACGGTGGAGCATACGGTGGAAGTGTGCCGTGCCTGGGCGGAGCACCGCCGTGTCCTCGTGGAGGCCATCGGCGGCGGCGACCTCTCGCGTCCGGCCCTGGTGCGAGCCATGGTACGGAGCGAGAGGGCATGGGAAGCCGTCACCTCCTTCTGCGAAGCAGTAATGCTCGCAAAGGAGGAGGCAGGGTGCGTGAGGGAGTGGTAGTCTCTGCGCCCTCACGTCCCTAGCCGTCGCAGGAGGAGACGCCCCGGGTGTCGGGAGTCGATAGCGGACTCCCGGCCACCGTATGCGCGAGCTTGCGGGCGGCGAGCAATGGGTAGCTCACCGCCCGGTAAGGACCAAGCTCGGGTCGACGGCGCGTAGTGTTCCACGCGCGCCTCAAAGAGATGTCAGCAGCAGTGAAGGGGTCTGCTAGGACCGATGCCTGCCAGGGTCGCGTGATTGTTCGAAAGAGATACCGTGACCCTGGCACATGGGCAACTGAGGGACCACGGGTGGGTTTTAGTCAGTAAAACTCGGACACGCCCTCCCGCTCCGCCCAGGTTCGGGAGAAGTCATTCTATGATTTCACATCCAGAAAAAAATGTACAATATTCTTTCTGAAACGAGAGGTTTCGAAATTATTACGAGATAATTCGGAAAATAAGACGTCTTGTCACTTGTCACCCTTTTAACATTAACTTTTACACTTAACATGACGGTGGAACAGCAGGTAGTTAGATTCTATTGTCACTGTTAATGTTATTGCTAAAAACTTTGACCATAAATATAACGTATTTCATAGTATAACTCACTCTTAGCGTAACAATGCCATTAGTCTTCTTTATTCAAAACACATGGTACATACTTCGTTCATGAAAGTAAATCTAAGCTACCCGAATGAAACATCCCTCTGTATATTTTGTATGCTTTCACAACACAATAAACAGTAGGTCCTAAAATTTTCCAGTAAATGGCTATCCGCCATTTCGTGCCCTGTAATTAACACATTGTGTGACCCTGTTTAACTTAGTCCGTCATCTGGGACAAAGTTATTTGTAAAACCCCCCAGAAAAGGCTTATTTTTTAGGTTCACGAAAGAGTAGGGAACTCCGTTAAAGATTTAATCATTAATAGTTCCTAGAAAGTTCCTAGTTCATAGAAAATTGTTGCTTAGAAGAAAAATGCGAGCTCTAAAGCAAGTTTCAGATCGATGAACTAACTTTTATTTAAAATGAGATTCCTTAAAAGAAAATTTGTTTACTAACTTATGTAGCTTGTAGTTGTATTGTGGTTTATTAAGGCTCTCACAGACCGACTGGACGTGACTCAAGTAGATCAATTTCCATGAAGGTTTAAACCTGTCTGTAAAATCCTTTAACTATATAAGGTGTATCTATTCATACACTAAATATTTTAAGGGGTACACCTGTAGGTGGTAAAGCAGCTATAGAAGCAAAAATATTTTTTTTATCTAAGCGTTTTTGAATTTTCGTAATTATTATAATTTTAAAACTACTTGAGACGTTTTGCATAAAACCTTTACTCCAAATTCTATGAATGGCCCTCCTGACGCTGCGAGAGTGACGACCGGATGGCACGAGCATGGCCGCGGTGTCACGGGCCGTAAAAATAAGAAGGAGCCAATATTTCTTATGTGCGTCAAATAATTTATAAATATTAAATTTAAAAAAAACCCTTAGAAACATTTTTTTTTCGTTGCTATAGCTTCTTTACCACCTACAGGTGTACCTCTTAAAATATTTCGTGTATGAATAGATACACCTTATATGTATACCGAGAATTTATTGACAAAAAATATTTACAGAATAGTTAAAAAAACTAAAATAACACGCTTCCAAAAAATACCAAACTAAAAAGTAGAAAATAATTGAAAGAAAAGCGAGGGGTGCTTGGTTTCAATTAAAATACCTCAAAAAGCACCAAACGCTTTGGAAGCGTGTTTTTTAGTTTTTTAAACTGATATCAAAACAGGCTTTAAATTAAAAAAAAAAGAATAAGTAAACCAAGAAATAAAAATAATTTTGCGGATTGGTTATTGATATTTAATTTTTTTTGTTTAATTTTACGGGATTTTAGAGAGACTTAATGTACTTAAATATATCTATCCAAATCCAACTTATAATGTAACGAATGCCATTAAATGTTTTATTTTTTTTCTACAAGCCTTGTCAGCCCCACAGCAAGTAGCTTCCAAAGTGCTCAAAATTTCGTCACTTTAACAAACATTTTTATGAGTCTGAGAGATGATCCTCAAACTCATAAAAATAAAAGAAGAACTTTAACTTGAACTGAGAAGTTTGCACAATATTTTTTGTTTTTGTACTTTTACGGAAGGAAAATAAATATAAGAACAAAAATAAATACAAGGAAAATGGTGACCCTATCAGAAATTTGCCCTTTTATAGCTTGTCAGAAGATTCCAACGATCGAAATATGGTTCGTTTTAATATTACTGTTCTGGGTTAGTAATAAAGGCTTCGTATCGAAGTTATGTACTGCGGGTTATGAGATAAAGTTAGTGAGAGATGGGGTGATAACTGCCTCCCCGCGAGAGTGATGCTGAAAGTGTACCTGTTCTTATAAGGGAATTTTTGGAAGGTTGATTATTTTATATACATATGTATGGTGGGTGATTCATGTCGAGGTATTTTTTTCAAAAGTAAAAAAATATACCTATAAAAATATATATTTTATCAGCTTATCTTTATAATCATACAAATTAACCAGTCTTTATATTTATCTTTTAAAGATCATCTCTTTCAAATGTGAACCGTGAAATTAAACATAACAGTGGTTACATAGTCCATTTTGAAGGAATGGTTCTTTTGTATCATAATAAAAAAAACTCTAACAAAATATATTTTGTATTTTTTTCGATTATGAAAAACCCGTTATACGTAGATTTCACGATTTATTAGACTTATATAAAACTAATCACATTTATGGGTGCTACAATAGCTCTGTATCAAAGATTGAGAATTCGTATGCCGCATCTTGATAATCTTATTTTATAAAAATGCGTATCTAGTACTCGTACCTGCAATCTTTAGCGTTCTCAGAACCAAAAGCAATTTATGTATGTTTATATTCATTATTACATTTATTTATATATTGCAAAGTAAATGAAAACATATCGCTATGTACGAGCAGCTATGCATGTTAATTTAGTCCTATTAGCAGAGTGGTGTGTAGTCTTGTTGGTGCCAAAACGGGCAACCTGTCAGGATTCGTACACCGTCCTTATAAACAAAACACTTTATGACTGCAGCTCTAAGTGGTAATACTACCCCTTGTTTCACTCCAAATTGTGAAACATAACAGTATTTTTACAGCAAAACTTTATCCCTTCATCATCTAAACCCTAAACTTTACAAAAGACCAACAAAAAAGATAAAAGATAGGGACCTACATCATTTCAAATTACTCGTTAACTTACGTCTGATGTAGCAAAAAATCCCCTCTTCAAGAAAATATTAATTATGGCAGAAATTATCAAAGGGGAAGGAAACGCCTTTGGCCACGGAAAATTCGGATGTCCGGGGGAGTCGGCGTTATAATAATTCCGCAATTTCCTTAATTAAATTCAAATAATTGTTTCAGTATGATCCGGGTACGAAGGCGAGACTTGTAATGAGAAATTGAGAACAGGAATACGTTGCTTAGATTTTGTATAACCATTATCTCTACATAATCAGAATTAGTTCTCAGAAGTTTACACTTGGTACGGTATCTCATCTGCCTAGCCTCGGGTTCTAGTATAACTGGATACAGTCGAATATCAGTATGTTACTTGGGGCGACTGCCGATCTGACATCCACGACCAAGTAACCAATAACCCAGGTTATACGACACCCCTTGGTAAGACTGATTGTTAGTTAGACTTTTGGCCTACTGACGTACTGTGATGACTGTCATAGACGAATGACAGCCGGCTTAACGTGCTTTCCGAATTACGGAGGGATCTTGGTATGTAATGATTCCTGCCAGGGTCGTGGTTTTGTTCGAAAGAGTCACCATGGCCCTGGCATAGGCATCTGAAGGAACACGGGTTGGTTTTAGTCAGTGAAAGTTTGAATCGCCCTACTGCTCCGCCCAGAGCGCGAGAAGTCATTTGATGATTACCCACAAAAATAATAATGCAATGTTATGATTGTCACCCATCCATAGACGAACCGCGGCAAGCGCAGTCACAACCCCACAGGTACGGTATCATTACGTACAATTTAATTCCGGTATATAATTTTGGTTACCTTTTAGCAGATTTGTACTAAAATTCATATTAGAACCGCTATAAATAATAAATCACGCGGTTAGATGATGAAATATTGGTTTTACATTAATTATGTGCATTTAAATAACTTTCATAGTTTTATCGGTCGTTTTATACAGAATATGCCAAAGTATAAATTACTTTATGTGTATGTGAGTAACGTTTGGTTTACAATCTCCATAAACAATGTTAAACTTCATATTTATATCGTTCTTCATGAATACGTTACCCATTATCTTGGAAAATTCCATGTAAAATTATGTGAATAACATAGCATAACATCACACCTACAGATCCTGAAGGGTTAGGTAGAGGTGTAGCTACGGCTTATTAGTTAACTCCCACGAATTAACTCGCCCGAATCAGACAAATCGTCACTTTTATTTTTAACCGACTTCAAAAAATGGAGGAGGTTATCAATTTGACTGGATTTTTTTAAAATGTTGGTTACCTCATAGCTTTTGACTTGGTTAACCGACTGTGATGATTCTTTTTTTATTTGAAAGTTGGTGCTTACCGTGTCGTCATCATCATCATCATTTCAGCCATAAGACGTCCACTGCTGGACATAGGCCTCCCTACATTAGGGGGGGTTTGCCATAATCGCCACGCTTGGCAGGCGGGCTGGCGATCGCAGTGTGGTGGTTAAATGCAGAGAGAACGCTGCTGCCCATTCTCTAGTAAGTCCTTTAGTCGCCTCGCCTTTACCGTGTGGTCCCATTTTAATTTGGTTCCATTCGGACAATGGGATCTATGTGAAAACTATATAAGTCTTAAATTTGCATTAAGTATTTGCGCGACAAATGAACGAATAACGCAATTAGATTAGTGCTGGGTATCTACCAAAACTACAAAGTGAAAAATAACTTTAATTTAGAAACCTAATACAGATCCTAAGACACCGACTTCCGAAATTAAAGTTATTTTTCACTTTGTAGTGTTTTTCTTTTTAGGAAGTCGGTTGTTGTTTTTTTTTAACAACATAATATATTCTATAGGCGACTCGTACGAAGATAATGTATTAGTGGGCGAATTGAAATACGTATTAGGATTAATCATTTATCGTTGCTTAATACGTATTTCGTATACCAGAAATACGTAATGGGCCACTAGCACGATTAACAATTTATGCAAAAGTTAGTATATGTTAGTGTCTTCAGTTTTCGTTGTTTTCGCTTAACGTTTTGTTTAATACGTGCCAATTGCCTAACAGGATTTTTTGGAATTATCAAATAGATATTAATAGTAAATAATACATTATTTAAAAGTGAGTATTCGCCCGATTCGGGCGTTAATTCGTGCAAATCAAATAATAAGCAGTAGTGGTAGTACACTCATATTTCAACAGTTGCGTTCAATCCCATCTCATAGGAGGCGACTCTATTGCCATCAACCGGGCACACAACCTGACTTCGCGCTATTAAAACGTAAAAATAAGTAGTAAATTTACAAATTCCTGTAATAAAACAAGCAAATTAGCATTTACGAGTACTAAGCCGCCATTAAAGTCAAACTTAACCCTGATGCTACTACCTATAACATAGTTAGGCCCACAAAGATGTCTGCATCGCATGCAACGTTGTAAATCCACAACAACGAAGACATCAAGTTTATGTCGGCACGCAACGACAAAATGGCGCTGATACAGTTTGGAAGTCGTTAACAAACACGGTGCACTGATATTGATGTTTTGATTATGCAAATAAGTTGACAAAACCGCTCGTAGAATATTTAGGTAACATGCAACGATGGAAAGTAGAAATAATGAAAGTATAAAACAGTTCTTTCTTTTAAATTATGCATTATTATAAATATGAATGATCAATGGATTACAAAAATAAACAGCATTCTTTAAAACGTTGTAGTCGTTTGCAGAAAAATCGGTCTTTTCCGCACCTCAATTTGTAATTCCTTAAATGTTTACACAAACCCCGCTGTCATAATAAACACTCATTCATACAATTCAAATAGAACAACTACTAGATGATAACGATCGAACTCTGGTCTAGCATTAATAGGTTAACATTTATAGGAATAGAAAGAATCGCGGAGTTTATTTAGCTGGGCCATTCATAAATGTATTAGCACTCAATATATTTGCAGAACGGATAAACCCTGCCGAATGCCGTAGAAGCCCATATAAATACTTCTCTTTTCGATAAAATTAACCCTTCCTGCGGTCGACGAAGGAAAAACAGTAGGATTGTAGAACAAATGTTTAGCTGTAGTCGTATCCCACGTTTGTTCAATTAGAAGTAGAACAATTGGAGTTTCTTGTGTAGTTACTGGTATTGGATGTAAGTAAGCGGCCCGGAACAATAGGGTTAAGTGGAATGTATGGCGCGATTTGTTTGAAGATGTTTCTTTTATTGCTATCTTTAATAAATTAATTAAGGCGCAGCAAGGAGCAAATTTTGAGGTGTTTGACCATAGTGCAACAAATGAGGTTTAAAACAAATCGAGTTACCACAAAAAGGAAAGTAATTTTAATTAGATTCAGAAATAAATGCACGGCTTAGTTATAGTTACGTATTTTTGTAGCTGTTGCCCTTTATTATCATTACATAAAATACGGTTTGGTATTGACGGTTTACGGTCAAAATTTTTGATTATTCATTACAGATAGATTTTTTGAGCTCTGTTTTACGATTTTTTATAATGTTACGATTTTATTTTATGAAATAATATCTGGATGACCGAGCTTTGCTTGGTAATTTTTGGTAAATTGTATTTAAAATAATAAGTTAACGTTCAAAGTTGATTATCGATAAAGTTGGTCATTGAAAACACGAATAAAACGACATTTTATAAAAATGAATCCTAGCTAAATCGATTTATCGCCCCCGAAACCCCCTGTATACTAAATTTCATGAAAATCGTTGGAGCCGTTTCTGAGATTCCAAAAATTAATGTTGTATACAAGAATTGCTCTTTTAAAGATATAAGAAAGATAAGATTTTGGCATAAGTCTTTTCTTTGAATATTTGAAACTAAACTCATTTTTTGTGGATTATAATATGTACAAATACGCCTAACTGTGCGATATAAAACTGAGCATTTTACGGTGTTCTTTCTTGAGACAGCCCCTTAATCACTTTTAAAACAAACGACTAATTAAGTTGAAGACCATTAATTTTTACACAGTATCGAAAATAAAACATTGTAACATCGCAGTACATAACTTAAAAATGTAATACAAAAGCTTTTTAACTGTAATTTATGTTCCCTGCTAGAAGTTAATTCCAATTTGTTGAAACTTCTCTTTAATTCAATATTTCTCTGTAGGCACGTTAATGAGTAAATGGCGGAGTTTGCAAATTGTTTACTAGTTTTATTTGCCTCACCTTAGTTTAATTAAACCACTATAGTACCTCTTCTACAATAAATTAGTGTATTTTGCGTGTTGATTATTATTTACGGTAGGTATACCGAAGCTATTTGGGCCAAGTCTACAAAATATCAAATGACAGGAGCGAATTGTGCGAGTATGTTATGACAGTTCCATTTTTAAATTGGATTTTATTGATAAAAATATTATTTACTCAGATCGTAAATAATAAGTAATAATTCTTTGCTTAAATCAACAGGCTTTTAATTTACAGTAGTAACATTACTTTCCTTTTTAATATATATCCAAAGCAAATAAATTAAACCTTTTCCTGCAACTCGTTATATAAACAAACCGAGCCTACAATTTAAAGTCTCGACTGCCTTTAATTACCAATTTATCACCCTTTAATATATTTTAAAACTGAAACAGTTCGTAAATAAACGCCAACTCATTTTAAATGGCGCGCAATTTTTAGTGAAACGAACCGCTTTGTCGACAGATATAGACGGAGGGCGGGGCCAATGTGCGCTTTGGAAAAATCTCAATTCAAGGGAAAATGAAGGGTGCTCCACTCCAAAACTGATGACGTGTAAAAAGCTGATAGAGCCATCGTGGGTTCATTTAAATGTCGCGAATGGGATGAGAATCTCTCAAGCTTTTGTATAATGTTGAGGGATAACCGTAGCTCGGCCGACGCGATTGTATCTCTGGCAAAGATTTTTTGGAGTTTTTCTCTTGTGTAAATGTGACATGATTATGTGAAATGGCAACAATTTATGAATACGAGTAGTTGTTATCTATTTAGATGCTGTAGTATTGTAGCATGGTCTGGAAATGCTTATGATACTGAGTTGGGTGGAAGGAAAACGAGCTTAAGGCAGAACATCGGAAAGATGGTCAGATGCAATCAAGAGAGTTGTCGAAGGCAGCATCTACCGAGTGGAACCGCGAAATACTGCATAACTTGGAGTCGCGTCGTATATATGTCTTCAGCATCGAGAGAACGACGAAGAAGGAGAAGAAGAGATGTCTTCTAAAAATCCTCTTAAATGTGTAGGAAATCTACTACTTATATTTATTCAATAATTTTATGTTGAAATAACAATGTGTATGTACTATGTTACAGTAATGACTGTGTTTAGTATTGCTTGCTTTAAAAAGTAAGTAACGAAGTTCGCGAGTAATAAACGGTATATTATTTACAATGGAACCGGTGAACGAGTTTACTTACAAATATTGACTAGGGAGACAGAGCGGAGTTGCGACAATCTTTCACGTCCCTACACTACCGGTTGTGTTGCCAGCGCCAATAAGTCACGGGCAGAATAAAAAAAAATACGAACGCACATGAGTGATTGAATTTGAATTCGAAATTCGAGTCAGAAGTTCATCCGTTTGAAGTTGGAATCCTTTTTCTGACTTACTAATGGCACGACCGCAACTATTTTTTTTAATCACATTGTATTCATGTTTCGTATACAGATTTCTGCTTATTTAAATCAATAGTGTGCTATGATAGCGAAGAAAATTAATCCCAAAAACCTTAAGTAATTCCTTGAGTATATTTATATCTAACAATTGGAATTCCACGTTTGAAGTCCTTTTGGGTTACTGTATAATCCTTTTTCCCCGCATTTTAATCTGGCAATACCGTCCCTGCGGCGGTAGGTATTTCAACGCGCCCCGGCTATTTGGCAAACTTTGAACTGTGCCATTGTTCCCCCGGTGTCAAGTGGGGACCGTTTAACAATTCTGCTGTATAGATGTTTATAGAAACGTTATAACGCGGTATGGGCAGTTGTAAATTTGTTGAATCGACTTCGACTTGTGTTTTTAAGTACTGTCCTGTCCTGTAAAGGTCGACAGCAAGTGTATTTTTCAATACGTTACTTGGAATAATAAATAATTCTTAATGATTTTCTGTAGTCACAGTTTATTTATAGACTTCAAGGACACTTTGTTATCAGAAAATAGTTAATCTGAATAGATTTAAGCGTTTTATATAACATAGGTTGCAGAGACAGCGGCGCAAAACCTGTCACTATTGATTCAGTACATGAATCCGAACCTATGAAAAATCTGTAATTTTATAGATAAACGCAATACCTACTCGGTCAAATGATTGGTACAGATTTTTTTAAATAACTTCTGAGATTTTTAGCTCATCGCGGTTGAGAATAACAGGTTTCGCATTGATATCCTTGCCAACCTGTATTTTAATTTATTAACACCTACCCAAGTCGTAGCAAAACATACTGGACTAATTTGCACAAATTTGTCAAGAAAGCAAAAGTTATTTCAAAAGTTGAGCCTGAAAGTTAGTGTAGAAGTTAACCGTAATAAACTTGAGTAAACGCAGTGTCTACGAAATAAAGGTATGTGTTTCATTATTGTCCCTTGTGGAGCCGGACGTAAAGAATAGCATTACCCCATTTTTTCCCGTGAGAGTCGTAAAAGGCGACCCAGGGACTTACTAGAGAATGGGCAGCAGCGTTCTCTAAGCGTTTTACCACCTACTGCGATCGCCAACCCGCCTGCCAAGCGTGGCGATTATGGAAAAGCACCCCAAATTGGGGGAGGCCTATGTCCAGCAGTGGACGTTTAATGGCTGAAATGGTGGTTTCATTATTATATCAGCATTATCGTTTCAGCTGAAAAACTACCACTGTTTGTCATAAGCCTCCACTTAGCATCGCCATTTTGATCAGTTCTGTCCTTCTTGAATCCAACGAATTTTTGCGGCCTTCACCAGCTCATGTGCCCACCTTATGGAAGGTTTTAAAACGTAATCTTGTATTCGGTCGTCACTCCCGAACCATCATAATATGGGAATTACGGCCTCGTAGAACTTTAACTGTAAACTTTATTTTCCAAATCTAGTTTAACTGACATCGATGAAGGTAAATATAGTGAGGAAACCTAGAGTTCAAATTAATATTCGTCTAAAATCGCCAATCCACCTTGAAGAAATCTATACTAATATTATAAAGCTAAAGAGTTTGTTTGTTTGTTTGTATGTTTGTTTGATTGAACGCGCCTAATATTATAAAGCTAAAGTGTTTGTTTGTATGTTTGTTTGATTGAACGCGCTAATCTCAGGAACTACTGGTTCAAATTGAAAAAATATTTTTGTGTTGGGTAGCCTATTTATCGAGGAAGGCTATAGGCTATATAACATCACGCTACAACTAAGAGGAGCGGAGCAGTAATGAAAAATGTTGCAAAAACGGGGAAAATCGCACGGGTAGGCGATTCGACGCGACGGGAAAGGTCAGGGGAACAAGAAATTTAACGCGGACGTAGTCGCGGGCAGAAGCTAGTTAAATATAAATGTATTTGTTTGATAAACATTTATATGTATAGGTACCTATCATTTCTTCTCGTGGGTGTCGTACAAAGCGACTTAGAGACTTACTAGAAAATGAGCAGTAGCGTTCTCAATGCATTTTAGCACCATATTGCGATCGCCAACCCGCCTTTGAAGCGTGGCGATTATGATAAACCCCCCTTTGACTATGTCCAGTAGTGGACGTACATAAGCGTCTATCATATAATTAATTTGTTTCATTGTTTCATTTTGTTATTTTACCTGTTGTGATGATGTAATTTTATTCTAGATACATTGACTTCACATATAATTATATAAATGGTTTACGGCGTCTTCAATCTTCCATCGCCGCGCCCAACTGGTTCACTGCGCGCATCATCACCCAACGGTGGCCGCCTCGAAATGGAAGTGCTAACTCTAAAGCATCAAAATCATCAAATATACTAATATTGAAAACATTTTAGAAGATTAACGGTGGAGTTTTGCCCATTCCTCTCCATACGAATCTACCTTTTGGAAGAGGCAACTAGAATCAATTCTATTTTAACACGCTTTTATTAGCTTTATACTTATGCTAGTATATGTGCCTGTGTAACGGGAACTTTGAACATGATTTTGACACCCTTTAAAATGTCGGATTAACTCGAAATTTGCCATACATATCAAGTATTGGTGATGAGATCCATTGATTTTATTGTTGATTCGTTTGGTGGTAGATCGTTAGCGTTCGATTCGGCTAGGTAGATTTTTGAAATCCAATCTTTAAGTTTGAGAAATCGATACGAATCGACTATTGTATGAAATCGGATTTTGAATTAGTTTTTGATATATCGGACCATGCCTACATAACACGTCAGTGTCATGTAGGCATGGTCAACTCACTTGTTTTGTATCCATATCGTTGCGTATACGTTTTGAGTGGGTTTCCTCTCATAGTTTTATAGATATTTTCCTCGACCCCTGCTTTCATTCTACGGACTCTGATCTACCTCGTTGTACAACCTTTGCCTTGTTATCATACCGGACACTGAGAAGTGAGAACCCCGTTTAAACGTTTGACTTGGTCTTGTTATTTTGGATTTCACGAACGGCCTACCGATTGAGAATTGAAACCATGGATCGTTGCGTAAATTGTGGCATAGCGACTAATCGCTGTAATACAATAGGTCGTCGAGCTTTAGATGACGAAATGATTTTAGCAGTTATTCGTCAATGGCGTGCACCACAATCTGTAAGTACTTACTCACTTCCTATTTATTAGTTCACCAACGTCTACCACGCTGGCTTGCAGTCTTTACAGCGTTTTCTGTCACCATTATACTACCAAAATAATAAACTATACAAAGGTAAACATTTAAAAGGCCTATGAAGATAAATTACGTTGAACTAAGTTACTACTGAACTGAGATTTTTTTAAAGTGATCATGTTATCTGTTACTAAACACTTTACATCTTTCAGGTAAACGCCAGTGACCATGTTTGCCAAGCTTGCTGGATCTAGGCTCAAAGACCATCTTGGTGAACCTAGACAGCTTGGCCACCGTATTGTTTGTCTGCGATGTGGATGTATGGATACCAATCACACTTCAAAAATCAGGTGTTAAGTGTAAATTGTTGCATAACCTCACTTTTCGTAAATCTATTTTAACTCTGCTCTCAGATTGCCAAAATCTACAAAATTTTCAGTGATTGTTTTATAAAATAGTACCTATCTATTGACACCACTTTGATCTTTTTACATCCAGGCCCAAAATTGTATGGAAGCGTATCCGTCTCCTTTGTGCAAATTAGTCCAGTATGTTTGCTACGACTTGGGTAGGTGTTAATAAATTAAAATACAGGTTGGCAGGGATATACTGGCCTGTTAGTCGAGTGGTTAGTGACCCTGACTGCTAAGACTGAGGTCGTGGGTTCGATTCCCACCCAGGACAAATGTTTGTGTGATGAGCACAATCATTTCTTCTGTGTCTGGGTGTAATTTATCTATAATATGTATGTATTTAGAAATATATAAGTATGTTTATCAGTTGTCTGGTTACCATAGTACAGGCTCTGCCTAGTTTGGGATCAGACAACGATGTGTTGGTTGTCCAAAGATATTTATATTTATATTTATATTATATCAATGCGAAACCTGTTATTCTCAACCGCGATGAGCTAAAAATCTCAGAAGTTATTTAAAAAAATCTGTACCAATCATTTGACCGAGTAGGTATTGCGTTTATCTATAAAATTACAGATTTTTCATAGGTTCGGATTCATGTACTGAATCAATAGTGACAGTTTTTGCGCCGGCGGCTGTCTCTGCAACATATGTTATATAAAACGCTTAAATCTATTCAGATTAACTATTTTCTGATAACAAAGTGTCCTTAAAGTCTATAAATAAACTGTGACTACAGAAAATCATTAAGAATGATTTATTATTCCAAGTAACGTATTGAAAAATACACTTGCTGTCGACCTTTACAGGACAGGACAGTACTTAAAAATACAAGTCGAAGTCGATTCAACAAATTTACAACAGCCTATACCGCGTTATAACGTTTCTATAAACATCTATACAGCAGAATTGTTAAACGGTCCCCACTTGACACCGGGGGAACAATGGCACAGTTCAAAGTTTGCCAAATAGCCGGAGCGCGTTGAAATACCTACCGCCGCAGGGACGGTATTGCCAGATTAAAATGCGGGGAAAAAGGATTATACAGTAACCCAAAAGGACTTCAAACGTGGAATTCCAATTGTTAGATATAAATATACTCAAGGAATTACTTAAGGTTTTTGGGATTAATTTTCTTCGCTATCAAAGCACACTATTGATTTAAATAAGCAGAAATCTGTATACGAAACACGTCTTCTAACATAAATACAGTGTGATTTAAAAAATAGTTGCGGTCGTGCCATTAGTAAGTCAGAAAAAGGATTCCAACTTCAAACGGATGAACTTCTGACTCGAATTTCGAATTCGAATTCAATCACTCATGTGCGTTCGTATTTTTTTTTATTCTGTCCGTGACTTATTGGCGCTGGCAACACAACCGGTAGTGTAGGGACGTGAAAGATTATCGCAACTCCCCTCTGTCTCCCTAGTCAATATTTGTAAGTAAACTCGTTCACCGGTTCCATTGTAAATAATATACCGTTTATTACTCGCGAACTTCGTTACTTAATTTTTAAAGCAAGCAATACTAAACACAGTCATTACTGTAACATAGTACATACACATTGTTATTTCAACATAAAATTATTGAATGACTATAAGTAGTAGATTTCCTACACATTTTAGAGGATTTTCAGAAGACATCTCTTCTTCTCCTTCTTCGTCGTTCTCTCGATGCTGAAGACATATATACGACGCGACTCCAAGTTTCGCGGTTCCACTCGGTAGATGCTGCCTTCGACAACTCTCTTGATTGCATCTGACCATCTTTCCGGTGTTCTGCCTTAAGCTCGTTTTCCTTCCACCCAACTCAGTATCATAAGCATTTCCAGATCATGCTACAATACTACAGCATCTAAAAAGATAACAACTACTCGTATTCATAAATCGTTGCCATTTCACATAATCATGTCACATTTACACAAGAGAAAAACTCCAAAAAATCTTTGCCAGAGATACAATCGCGTCGGCCGAGCTACGGTTATCCCTCAACATTATACAAAAGCTTGAGAGATTCTCATCCCATTCGCGACATTTAAATGAACCCACGATGGCTCTATCAGCTTTTTACACGTCATCAGTTTTGGAGTGGAGCACCCTTCATTTTCCCTTGAATGGAGATTTTTCCAAAGCGCACATTGGCCCCGCCCTCCGTCTATATCTGTCGACAAAGCGGTTCGTTTCACTAAAAATTGCGCGCCATTTAAAATGAGTTGGCGTTTATTTACGAACTGTTTCAGTTTTAAAATATATTAAAGGGTGATAAATTGGTAATTAAAGGCAGTCGAGACTTTAAATTGTAGACTCGGTTTGTTTATACGAGACAATAAACGTTCAAAAGTGCCTTTTTGTGCCTATTTGATGATACATTTTAATGAATATCCATAATTATACACTAAAGTGTAATTGATACATATTTCATAACATGAAATTATATCCTTTCATTGGTGCATTTTAAATAGCAGTTAATTGAATAAGTTAATTAGTAACAGAGTTTAAATTACATTTCATTTTCTTTGATTATGATGTAATTGCGGAAACCACGCCATTCAGTATGTTGGTCATAATTAAATGTACCAAACGTGCCTCATAAAGTATTTATACTATATATACTATATAATATATTAATATATACTATATAATATTATAAAGCTGAAGAGTTTGTTTGTTTGTTTGATTGAACGCGCTAATTTCAGGAACTACTGGTCCGAATTGAAAAATTCTTTTTGTGTTGAGTAGCCTATTTATCGAGGGAGGCTATAGGTTATATAACATCACGCTACAACTAAGAGGAGCGGAGCAGTAATGAAAAATGTTGCAAAAACGGGGAAAATTTATTCCTTTTGAGAGTTACCGTTGCGTGCGCTGCGTAAACGGTTAAAGTAACGCAAAAATCATGTAGGACGGAATTGTTCCTTTCAAAAAGTTCTAAAAAAATATCCGCGAGAGCATATGTCTATCTTTTAAGGTTGACTCACTATAACGCACGATAACTCAAAAGGAGCGAGCAGCAACGAAAAATGGACAAAAACTAGCAGGCAAATCGATGCGACGGGAAGGGTCAGGGGAGCAAAAATTTGACGCGGACGAAGTCGCGGGTAGAAGCTAGTTGTATATATAAATGTTATTTGTATTGAAATGAAGCTGTGAATCTACCTACAACGCTACGGTTTCCTGAAACAGCGGTGGCCGCTAAATAGCGTCCGCTGCTTACCGGCGAATGACGTCACTATAATTTTATTTGTGGAAGTATTCAGTTTTTAATAAATGGCAAAAAAACCGTTGTTGACGATTCTGCCATAGTATAAAGTGAATTGGAATAACAAGTGTACCTACTTGATAAAAATAAAATAAAATTAAAAGACAATTCCAACAACAGCGGGGCGAGCACGACCTACTATGATATGCTTGAGTCACGTATTTTTATCACAGTTTGGGAACAAAAATCGTGATAAAGCGCGTGACTCAAACCTATACCACTAGAGACGTATGAAGATTTGAATTTCGAAGTCAAATAAGTAAAAAAAAATCTTGCAAATTGATAAGTTGTTTACTTATCAATTTGCAAGAATTTTTTTTAACCCGAAACAAAACAACCCGATTCTTCGATTGATACTGTTGCAAACATTGTAGATCTTGATCTATGAAAGTAAGTCGATGTGAAGTAGGAATCCGTTGCTTTACTGGCCAGCCAGATTGAACTGGCACCTTATGATGTCGTATGTGATTATTTTAAAAGGTTTGGTTTCCGCACTAAGTCCATCAGGTGGACCATGATGCGTGGGCCACGACGGCCGTCGGTGGTATTCAACAGTTAAAAGATAGCTAAGTTTTTTTTTAATAGTTAAAAATAAAAGTCGAAAACATATTTTCTTATCACACCGGGCTACCTAGCTACGATCGTATCTAACTGTATTTCAAACCTAGGCAATGAAAATAATAAGTGACCGTTCGTTTCAGTTTGCAAAATTAAAGATGGTTTTATGCGCGACTTTTCCATGCGATTCGTTAGATTTCATTAAGCGTATTCCAATTTCAATGTACCAACACAAAAATCCTACCCAAATAAATGAACCGGTCAAAGTTGAGTTGGGAGGCTTATGTCCAGCAGTGGGCGTCAATCGGCTGAAATGATGATGACGATAAAAAAAAACAAAACAGTCATTATGCCCAATGATTGGAAATAAAAGGTAATAAGAACACAAGTTGGAAGGCCTCCAGTAAGGTGGACCGATAAACTTGTGAAGGCCGCAGGAATCCGCTGGATGCGGGAAGCACAAAACTGGCCGAAGTGGCGGAGCTTGGGGGAGGCCTATGTCCAGCAGTGGTGATGATGATGATGAAGAACACAAAATGTAGTGACTATAATATTTATCTAGAATCGGAAAAATCAGACACTGCCCAAATTCCCAAACAAGAGATAACAGGAACAAAAAATGACTAACTATAGTACAGAATAACTTCCCCCATTGAAATCTTCAAAGACTGAACTGTTCACTAAATTATTCTGTTAATTAACTAACTAAAACTGAAGCACCGAAGCGCCGTAATGTCTGAACACTTTAAACAGAATTCTGTGTAATTGAAAACACGGCGGTCGACGCAATATATTAAAGACAGCGCCTCTATTGTTCGGAGCTAAGCTTACATAAGTTCGTTCTCGTTGATCGAAGTTTACATTGAAATTAATTGCTTGTTGATCTAATTTATTTTATTGTCATTTGTAGTCCACTTGCACGTTACCATTGGACACTAGAATCAGGGGATAAGGAACAACAGCCGCACGGGACCATCGATCAGGATGCGAAGCTTGCCGCAATATAAATACTAAGACCTATCCGTGCCTCGGAAAGCACGGTAATCCGTTAATTCCGTCTGTCATTTGTGGATCTTTCACAGTCGCTTTGGGTCGTCAGGATCCCGAAAATCTGACAAACCAGTCTTACCAGAGCGTATCGTATTACCCAGTAACCAGGTTGTGGAGATCAGGTAGGCAGTCAGTCCATGTAAAATATGGTATGGGTTATTCAGCTGCATCCGACTGGACTGGAAACCAGCCTCATACTTGGTGGGAAAAGGCTTGGCATATTAACTAATAAACTAACACGCTAACCCCAATCTATTAAATAGTATTAAAAAAGACTTAACCTTGCTCATTCTGATCCAGCCCGTCCCTTGCTCTACCAGCGATGCCCTAAGCCGAGGTCCGTACCCCACAGGGCCAAACGATATAGTAAAAAGTGTACGAGTACCATCGACACGAAAGAAGAAGAAGAAGACCCCACAGGGGGTGCTTTTAGCGAGTAGTCGCTCTAGTTTCAAGTTTTTAAGCCCTGGCTAAAGGCCTTAATTTATAAAGGCAACCGGCAGGCAAGTCCGGCTAAGCAGCCGACAACTTCATACATTTACCTGCAAGAGGTGATTTCCAAAAAAAAACTTAACCTTGCTGTCATGCATTGCTATCTTCTATTTCATTAGACGATTAGACCTATCTTCTTTTCAGATACAAAACCAAACAAGTATACGTATTCACTTTATCACAAAGGTACCTTGCACAAACTGTAAACAGAATTCAGCTCGCTCAATTGAAAGCATGGCTGTATTGAGCAATATATTTGAGACAGTAGCCCGTGTTGTTGCCCGTTAAGCTCCGTAAGCCGGATCTGGCGCAGCGCTGCATTCGCTAGAAAATATACGGAAGGACATCTTCTGGAATCGATTGCTATGGGCTGTATTTTGTTATTTTGTGTCGTGGTTGAGAATTTTATAGTTTTGTTATACTTAATATATTGTAGGCATATTGTTAATTTGTTTATTATTGCCTATATAATTTTGTGGTAGACTTACTAGTTGTAGGTCGTGATTTCTAACTCAGGCAGGAGGTGTACTTTGTGTAATTCATTTCATCACCACTACTCTCGAAAAGGTGAAGGAAAAAATCGTGAGGAAAGCGCTTATATCCTATAATAAAAAATCAATAAATGCTTACCAACCCGCACTGGGCTCTCTTGGTGGATTTCAGCTCACTCCCTCTCACAGAGGTGAGGTCTGTGTGCGATAAATTGAGAGATTGCGCATAGATCTTTTAATGCTAATTTGTTAGGTCATTGCGAATGTTTAATGTCCAAGTGAGACAAATATGAAAATAAGTAACCTTAATATTTAACTTCTGGCTGGCGTCACTACCTTTGCGTGGAAGTCGTAAAACACGAAGTCAGCACGGGTCTGCTAGTTAAAGAAAGGGTGATTTACACAAACGAACTAATATTTTCAGGCGGTATCTAACTTCTATAGTAACTTATCGTTACTAGATATATTATCTATCCAATTCTTCAACGGCTAATTCCATTGCGATATTGCTCAGTAATGTTATGTAGATATTAGCTTAGCGCCAGTAATGTATTTACATGTATAATTAAGTATCTCCTTAAGTATACAAAACCACATAGATTTGTATGTTTAAGCTAGAATGTCGACTCAAATCAAAAGTATATCCGTGTAAGCTACTTGTAATTAAAACTTATTTAGAGTCTGTTTACTATTAGTAGGTAATAGACAGGAAAGAAATTAATATTTAATAGTACATTATGGTACAAGTGTGTAATGTTGGTGATTACCGCTGAGGCGCCATTGAGACCCAAGCCGTCAGGTGAGGGTCTTAAGAGAGCCGAGGACGGTAATCATCAATACACACGTGTATCATACGACGTTTTTCAACACACTTGCGAGGAAAAAACAAATATGTATTGCATAAATCGTTTAATTATTAAAACAATTGGTGAATGTACAATTTTCAAAACGATATTGGATTGTTTTTGATGGCAATTTCACAGTTTGTGTTACATTGGTACTTGCCACTTCTTTAGTACCTTCATTTACTTCTTGTGTAAATGTCGGCGACAAAGGTAAATCATACAAATTACTGGAAGGAGAGGGCACCAAATAACTCACGCTAGTAGATGTACATGGTTGTGGTTCGGGGCAAAACTTTTTTGCCTTTGGCTCCAAATTAATGGCTTGCGTTATTTTGTCATTGATTTTTGCTTTGTTATGAATTGAGTCTTCTATGTACGATTCAGCGATTGCGTCAGAACGCCATCCACCATGTCGCTTCAAAGTTAGTATATCAGCCCCCGAATCAGCCAACATTGTAGCCGACGTTCTTCTAAAACTGTGTCCAGTGTAAAAATCGGCCTCAGGCAAACCTAAATACTTCGCTATTTCTCTTGGCATATTACCAAATTTGTTAATACCGATTGTTTGTGCAGTACATTTTCCTTTCTGAAAGTTTTGGAAAAAGCGGTCATTCTTTGTTTTGGTTGAACGGAGATCTTGGTATTTTTTCACTATTTCACGAAACGTTCCTTGGATTGTAAAAGATCGTGGAATCTTGGTTTTAGTCTGGGTAATTTTGACAAGAAGCATATCTCCGTGGATTTCTACATCTTTTGTTGTAATATTGTACAGCTCTTGTCGTCTACAAGCACCAGTAACACCGAATATTAAGGCAACCTGCAAAGAAATCAATTAATTAGTTCTAAGAAATTATGCTAAAGTTACACACTTGTATATTGTAGATTCGTTTCGATTAAAAATATGAAACGTACCTTTGTTGCTAGATACTGACTATCCGGAGCCTCATTCAAAAACTTTTCAACGTCGGCTGGTGACAAAACTTTAGATTTCCGACCAATATATCCATCCGAGCGTCTCTTCAAAAATGCCATCAGGTTACAGTACGTTTTGATATCAACACCATGTTTGAGCTTAACCATGCTTCTTAACATGGAATAGATGCACCACAGGGAGCTAGGTTTGTATGTATTGGCGAGTTCAGAGAAATACGCCAAAAACACATTTTCAGAAAATGACTGGGTTTTTTTGTTGCTCTTCCATTGCAGGAAACTATCGTAAGCAGCTAAATACTTTTCTCTAGATTTTGCAGGTATTAGGCTTTCGTTTGCATTTTGTGCTGCATTTAGTATTTCTGGCGGGGTTAAATCAATCAATTGTTCATCTTCTGTACTAAAACCTGACATTTTTATAATTATTTACCACACAGCAACAAATGCGATACAAACAAAATATGAAAATTAGGGGAAAATTGGGAAATGGCGCGCAATTTTTTTTTTTTTGCACGCGCCAAATGTAAGTTGATTGATTACAGCCATACAGCCTACTTCAAAATGATAATTTTTGTGATAAAATGCAAATATTTTATAAGAAATTATTGTGAATTATAAATAATTTGATAATAATAAATGTTTTTTCGTCTTAATTAGGGACACATTTATTTATTTCAAAAATGTAAATAGATTTTCGGTGGCATAAAACCTCTTTGTTGTTACAAAAAAAAAAAAAAAAAAAACTGTATTACCCGGTTAAATTGAAAATGCTCTGTTTACTCGCATATAATTTGCAGTTAGGTACTAACTTAACTTTGTAGGGATCATTCTATTATGCACTAGTGTGTAATATTATTATGCACATGTATGTTATAGTTCGGTTTATGGCCCTAAGAACGATATAATAAGGCTCACTTTACGAGCAAGTGTGTTGAAAAATAAGTTAGGTAACTACCCATATGTAAACTATTCTCGTTCATATTGTACATATAAATATGTGCACCAAAAGAGATAAATAACCAGGTTCGTCGGATTTAGTTGAAGTTTAATAATAAACCGATGGATGTTTTCGAATGAAATTTTATTAAATTAATAAACGGTTTATTTCACATTCATTACATTCATTTTTATTTGAAATTATATATTGGTTTATTTTTAAACTTTAGCTATATCCGACAACCCTGCTTACTTACCTCTTTCGGTTAGTGTACATTTCTTAGTAACAAACCCCATTTACTACATGGTAGTAAAAGATTCAGTTGCTTCGTACCCATTTCCATCTATTTCTCAAACAACTTGCTTAATTCTAAATGCACTTACAAGGTGCGGCTTACCTACTACAAATATTTGTAGCAAAGTATTTATAAAAATATTATATTCAACAAAGTTAAATTTAGAATTTAAAAACCCCCGACCAAAACAAAAACCTTTAAAAAGTAAAAGAAATATACGTATTGGCTCTTTAACTTTAGTAAGAAGTTGTAGGTAATATTTGGATCAAAGGATCGCCGTGTCGAAATGGTTGAACCGATTTTGATAGAACATCTAAGAACTACTGCTAGAACACTACTTTTAAATAAAAGATACCGCAACCAAATCGGATCACCAGTTTAAGAGCTACGGTGCTACATACAGGCAGACATAGCGGTCAAACTTATAACACCCCTCTTTTTGCGTCGGGTGTTAAAAACCAAGTTATCGAAAGAGACATAAAACGTCTGCTATACTTTTTTATAAAACGTTCGTGCTAGATATACAGACATTGGCAAAATAGCTCCTTTTCCAATTTATACTTATTAATATCCCTACACATTTTATAAATGTGAATGTAAGTTTGTTTGTTACGCTTTCACGCGAAAACTACTAACCGATCATCACGAAACTTTGTACACATATTCTTGGAGGTATCATAAGTAACGTAGGATATTTTTTATGAAAAAAATAAATACATTTTTTCTATATTTATTGTTATTTTTAACGCGAGCGAAGCTGCGGGCAAAAGCTAGTTATCTATAAATGCGAAAGTAACTCAGACTGTCTGTTAAGCTTTCACGACTAAATAATTGAACCGATTTTGATAAGACGTGGGATAATATTCGACATTCATGCGGCCGACGCCAGGGGCTGAAGCTAGTTTACTATATTCTTGCTTCTTACACATAACTGTTTAATATTCTAAAGTGGAAGCCAGCATATTTGTACTTTATAACTCGCTGCAGTGAAGTATCAAACACGTTGGCGAACTGTATAATTTAATTCTGTGGTGTTTCACTTACCTACGTTACTTCAGAATTGAGAAGTCAGCTCAAATTTATTAGTGCGCAAGAGTTTTATTTCTGATTAATTAATTTCTTCATTCTAGCAGTATTAAGGGGGAGCCCACTGAATTACTTAATTTCATGAACAACTCATTCAATAGATTAAACGGCTGGGTTTAATCAGTAAAAGTCTGACACGCCCTCCCGCTCCACCCAGAGTGGATGACGTCATTTGATGATCTCCCACCCACAAAAAAAAGTAGCAAATGTAAAAGAACGCAACATTTTAATTATAAATGAATTACAGAAAAACGTTAAGTAAGTTGGTATTAAGAAACTAATTAATTCGCGTGACTTGCTTTTTCACTCACGTTTTAATTTTCAACGGAAATATAATAACCGCGAGTAGTACTTAAGTAATTTAAAGTTACGAATTACTAAAATATGGTCGTGAAATAAAATTAAATTCAGGCCTATATTTCGCGCGGAAATAAGCAGAGACATCTTCTATCCAGCAAGCAGTGGTTAGTGGTGGTCTAATGAAGTTGGCCGAAACTTACCGAGTTCTAGGTTCGAATCGAGTTCGTCTCGATGGCAAGGAACTAGATGGTATTCCGGAAATTGTATTTCTAGGAATTACTTTAGATACAAAATTGCTATGGGGTACCCACATTAGTGCATATGCAGCTGAATCTACCTTTCTTTCATCTAGATTAAGTTCAGCTGCATATGTAGTAAGAAAAATAAGGCAGTTGACTGATATAACCCCAGCTAAATTAGTATACATTGCTTATTTTCACAGTTTTATGGTAATCTACTGTGGGTTTCAGCAGTCAACGTAGATGAAATTTTCATTTTACAAAAGAGGGCAATCCGCGCATTCTATAAAATCGGGCGTCGTAAATCTCTTACAAACAAATTTATGGAAATTGAAATACTAACTCTGCCTCCTCACTCCTTACTTTTAATTTGTATATTTTGTACTTACCTTGATATGGAAGAGCGGAGTCTCCTAATACAAGCATTGTTTACTTAAAAGGAGGCTCCAATCACTAACATGTTTATTTGAATATGGTTACAAAATAAACAATTTTTTTTTTCTGTATATCTTAGAAAGCATTTTGTGTTTTCGCAAAAACTTAGGTCTTTTCAAAATAAGGAGTGATATCTATATGTCGATATCTTTTATCTATTGGTGCATTTATTATTACTATCCGTTCACCATGAACGAGGGCAACCTGCCACATCCCTGCGCACATGAACAACCTCTCTCCTACATATCTATATATATAAAATTTAAAGTCCTGAGTGACTGACTGACTGACTGATATATCAACGCACAACCTAAACCGCTGGTCCTAGAGACGTGAAATTTGGAGGGTGTATTCTTTGTGAGGAGTAGGTATCCACTAAGAAAGGGTTTTTTGAAATTCCAATCCAAAAGGGTGAAATGGGGGTTGAAATGGTGACATCTACGCGGGCGAAGGCGCTGGCAGAAGCTAGTCCATAATATAAATACACGTAGTAAAAATAAAATTGTGATACTAAATTGTAAACTATAAAAACTTTTTTACAAAAAAAAAAAACAACCGACTTCCTTAAAAACACTACAAAGTGAAAAATAACTTTAATTTCGGCAGTCGGTGTCTTAGGATTTGTATTTAAGGTTTTTGCTACCGACTTCCGCAATTAAAGTTATTGTTCACTTTGTAGTGTTTTTAAGGAAGTCGGTCGTTTTTTTTTTGTAAAAGATTTTTTTTTAATTTTTAGTTATGGTATCTACCCCGCACTAATTCCAACAATGCATGTTTATGCGATAGCAGAAATCGCGGTTGATTTGCAGTCTACCTCCTCCTTTTTGAAGTCGGTTAAAAACTAGCTAATAATTTCCCATAAACAGTATCCGCTTCTGAACTATAACAAGTTGCCCAAGTCGGTTACAAAATTTTGCCATGGAAAGTTCAAAACCCACATCAAACGTGTCCTTATCAAATAAGCATAATATAAGATTAAAAGACTTTCTTATATTATGACAAATCGTTGTAGGCCTTGTGGACTGTAGCTTTGTAGACCATTTATTAAGTATCTGGTACGTGTACGTGTTGGCCGTCCGTAAAAAATAACACCGCTCCCGCGGGTGTCGTAAGAGGCGACTAAGGGACTTAGAGGCAGCAGCGTTCTCTATTCATTAACCAACGAAAAAAAAAGGAGGAGGTTATCAATTCGACGCGTATATATATATATTTTTTTATGTATTGTATGACCACGCATAACTTTGTACATGGTAGTCCGATTGTGATAATTCTTTTTTATTGGAAGGGTTTTTTAAACTCCCAAGGAGGTCCCATATAAATTTGGAAAACAAAATCGAACCCTAAAGGTCGGAAAACAGGGGATGATTGATTGTTCACTGACTGATTGTAATGTATAATCACGCATAACTTTATACAGAGTACTCCGATTTTGATAATTCTTTTTTAATTGGATGGGGTATACCTTGCCAAGTATTATCAGTATATTCAAGCCACAAAAAAATATAAAATAAAAACTTTTTAACAAAAAATTAAACCTTCGAAAAAACTGAAAAGCAAAAAATAACAAACCTTAAAATGTTGAGTCGGCGCTGAAAAATCAATGAACAAAGATCACTCAAAGCGCTGACTCATAATTTTAAGGTTTATTATTTTTTGCTTTTTAGTTTTTTTTTTTACCACCATACTGCGATCCAATCCGTCTGCCCAGCGTGGCGATTATGGTAAAGCTCTCAAAATTGGGAGAGGCCTATGCCAGCAGTGGACGTCTCACGGCTGAAATGGTGATGATCATGATGATGACGTGTTGCCACTACACTGTCCTCCCATAAACATTGCTCTAAACACACGCACTGCACTCGCGTAAAGAAACCATTGCCTAAGCCAATTAGTTTTAAAACATTAACCGTGGAGTTCCTTTCTGACTCGTCTCCATAGGAAACAACCAAAATCAAAATCAAAAGTCATTTATTCAAACTAGGCTGAGAGTCAGCACTTTTTGAACGTCAAAGTTACAAAAGACAGTCCCCCCAAAACGCCCGCCCTTCGACACTTCCTAGTGCTTTAGATGGGAAGAAGAAGTGGCGGAACAAACTCCCCAGCAGCACGACCAATTGGAACCGTACACCTACACAGCTTTTGATATTTCATAAGTGCCCATGGCAAGTAGATTTGTGAAGTAAAAACTTTTGATTTTGGTTTTAAGGGCTACTTTGCCAGTGTCGCGACATTTGTTCGAAGGAGATACCGTGGCCCTTGCATATGGGCAACTGAAGGAACACTGGTGGGTTTTAGTCAGTAAAAGTCTGATACGCCCTTCCGCTCCACTCATAGCGGGAGACGTCATTTGATGATTTCCCACCACAAAAAAGGATACTTTTAAATTACATCACCACTACTACTACTATTAATATACAATTAATGAAAATATAGCTTGTTATAAAGGAATAGAATCCATCTTCTAAAGGTTAATTCATGCTACAAAGGTCCAAAAAGTACAATAACATGAAATGATTAATAGATCTAATAAAAAGCCTTAAAATAAACTCAATAAAGACCATAAAAAGAATCAATTACGTGAAAGGTTAGAGCTTTCGCCGTTACCCCGCAATCTTTATCCGACGCAAAAAGGTTCATATGTATATGAAATGTATTTTATTAGATTACATAAAATATTAATCAGGGTATGTTATCAATCACGCGTGACGTCATCTCGCTCACGGGGGTAATTACCCATGAAAAACGGGTGGCGAGGAAAATGAAAGAAAATTCGCGCAACGATAAGGCTGTTTTCTTTTGGCACCTATTTCATGAAAAAACATGGTTATATTATTATTTTGAAAGTGTTAAAAAAGTGTTGGTATATACAGTGCTGTCTTTCTTGAAATGGGTCACACCATTTCTTGGGTTACTTTAGACCAAAAAATTACAACTGAAAGAATGCAGCCATGAAAACAGCTGAATAAACTGTTTCATCTCTAAAAAACAAAGGTAAGAAAAAACGAACAGTGCATTTTTTAAGCTTTTTCTTTTCCGCCTACAAAGTGCGCCCGAGAAGCGAAAGAATTTTCGACACTCGTTTACTTTTAATAAATGGGAACAGGAAGTTTTGTTGGTTTTCTATGTTACTTTCGTCTAAACTCGTAATTAATTTTTCACAAAATCTGAGGCATAATGCAGTACAGTTTCATTTATGATTTTTTTGGGACGTCATTTTGCTGCTCAATCTGTGACTGAATATTGGTATTCATCATCATCATCATCATCAGTTCAGCCGAAAAACGATCACTGCTGGACATAGGCCTCTCCCAATGTGGGAAAAGGGGGGGGGGGGGGTTGCCATAACCGCCACGCTTGGTGCGGGTTGGCGATCGCAGTATGGTGATAAAATGCTTAGAGAACGCTGCTGCCCATTCTCTAGTAAGTCCCTTATTCGCTAATAATGACACCCACAGAAAGAAATGGGGTAGGTCTGGCACCACACGGAACGGTATTAAGTAATGATAAAATCCTAAATGCAGACAAACTACAACTACATAGATATACCTAAAATGCTTTCCTCCTCATATTCCGAATATCCAGTTTCGGAACAAATCTAAAGGCTTTACAATTATTGGCCTAGTTTCGGGAATCGAATCCGGTGACAGTCATTGTCTTATGTTCCATTCGTGCAACGTATTCATGGAAATCTGAAGTTTCATGCACTATTTAGGTCGTCTACCAAATGGACTGGCAGACCCAAATTAGGTCATCCTACTGTTAGGTAGGAAGCACGATAAGTGAGTTCAGACAGCAAAGATTAAAGAGTACTTTGTCTAAGCACCAAACTCCCTGCTAAGCTTGACTGCTCACAACCACTTAACCAATATGGCAAGCGGAATCAAGTTAAGTGCCAATAAAACAGCACAAAAGTCCGTGTCATTTCGAAGCGTATCTGAAAAATTATATTACTTTTCATGAGAGTCTTTACGACTTGTTTCAAGACTTTTCCTGTCGAGGTCGTTGTGAGAAATTCAACAGGCTCATATATTAAACAAGATTGTTACGTCATTGGTCCTCCGTTTCTTGTAAAATGCAGTGTCATCCGGTCTGATATATTCCGCCATCCATTCCTGTCTTCTTCGATTATGCAGAAAGGAAATCAGTTGAGATCTGTATATTTGATCGGTTTGCGGCTGACTGCATTTCCGTTTTGATTGCTGTTTGTGTTATTATTGTTGTTACAAGAGATATTTGGTTCGATACCTGCTTGTTGTGTAGATGCGTGTTTAGAATGGTAAGTATTAAACGCCCGACAGATAATATAATATATTTAGCTAATTGCGTATTTGGAAATGGAGTCTTCATTTTCTTGTTGTATTTTTTGCTCCAGTTATCACATACCTAACTGGAACAGCGACAAACGTCAGCACGAGCAAAATTATGAAGAGCAGGAAAACATAAGCCTACAGCTCACTGCTTTCCCTTTGGTGCTCCATTTGCTATAACTTGTACAACCACGAGTTCAAAGGCAACTTTCCTTTAGCTGTGCAACGTAGAAGAAATCTATCCCTTAATCTTTTACGGACTGTAATACGTAATAACGTTTGACCAATCAGGCCGAAAGCCAATTTGGTCAGCGTTATTGTATGCCGAATTAAATCTATCTAAAATCAGCAACAAAGCCCGAATCTATTTGCGAGAGGAGAGAGCAGTTGTAAGCAATAAACGCCTAAATAATCCCTAATTCGAGGTGATTTAAGTAAAGCGGATGAAAATTAATGGAGGCCCTTCTTCCCTCCTTATCCGTGAGGTAGCTTGTGTAAAGGTGCGTCTGATTTGTTATTTGCGAACACGCAACGGAGGCTAATCCTTCAGCGCGGAGGAAGGCCGAGCAATTAATTGTGTGTGAACTCTGTATTTATGTAGGTACACAACATCTTGAGTTCTACTTTTTGTATGTCATGGAACAAAAATAAAAAAAATCTATTCGATAAAAAATAGAGCCCACGAAAGAGTTTCTCACAGAAAAAGTTTTAAATCAAACTAGTGGTAGGCTTTGATCGTCTAGCCTACCACTGAAACCCATTACACCGCATCAGTGGCTCGTTAAAGGTTTTTAAAGCGGTCAAGCCGAAAATAGCTTGAAATTCCTAACGTCAAGTTTCACTCATCCGTTGAAATGGTGGCCCATGGAGCCGTGTAAAAGCGAAAAAATAAGTGCTAGGCTGGTAGGCGTCCGAAAATTGGCCCCGAGTGTCCTCGAACGAGCCCGTCTGGTTTTTAATTGGTTGGCTACAAGTTCGCGGATGAAATTCTGACGTGTTTTTCTACTCGCATTGGATAGGATAGATAGGATGTTAGGTTAACAACTAGCCAAAAAGAAGGATTGCGAATGTGAGTGAAAGCGGGCTTTTGTGAATTTAAATTTTACTCGTAAACGTACGACGTCATAGTTGGGTGTTCTTGAATATATTTTGAATAGAAAGAGTTATTGTTGAGCGAAGGTCATGATATAAGTTGCTTGTTACAGTAACGGGGGAGAGGTTCTAAAAAGTATGGTGCATAAGACTTTAGTCTAGAACCTAACAGAAAACTCTCGACGATTCCAGATGGTCAAATGTTTATGTAGAGGAACGGTATGCCTTTACGTTTGTTAACAACGATAATCACTAGCAGTGACAAGTCCAAGTTTGGAGATTACGACAATATTACCCAGATGACCATTGCTTTTTTTTTTTTTTTCAGGATGGGAAATCATCAAATGACTTCTCCCGCTCTGGGCGGAGCGGGAGGGCGTGTCAGACTTTTACTGACTAAAACCCACCCGTGTTCCATCAGTTGCCCATGTGCCAGGGTCACGGTATCTCTTTCGAACAATCACGCGACCCCGGCAGGCATCGGTCCTAGTAGACCCCTATACTGCTGCTGACATCTCTTTGAGGCGCGCGTGGAACACTGCGCGCCGTCGACCCGAGCCTGGTCCTTACCGGGCGGCGAGCTACCCATTGCTCGCCACCCGCAAGCTCGCGCCTACGGTGGCCGGGAGTCCGCAATCGACTCCCGACGCCCGGGGCGTCTCCTCCTGCGGCGGCTAGGGGCGTGAGGGCGCAGAGACTGCCACTCCCTCACGCGCCCCGCCTCCTCCTTCGCGAGCATTACTGCTTCGCAGAAGGAGGTGACGGCTTCCCATTCCCTCTCGCTCCGTACCATGGCTCGCACCAGGGCCGGACGCGAGAGGTCGCCGCCGCCGATCGCCTCCACGAGGACACGGCGGTGCTCCGCCCAGGCAGGGCACACCTCCACCGTATGCTCCACTGTGTCCTCCAGACGATCCTCGCAATGGAAACACCCGGACGTATCCTCCCGCTTTATCCTGAACAGGAACCCACCGAAGCACCCATGCCCGGTGAGAACCTGCGTCAGGCGGAAGGTGAGGACGCCGTGGCGCCTCTCTATCCACTCCTCAAAGAGGGGACTTACCGCCGCAATTGTGGCGTGCCCAAGATGACCATTGCTCCGTGCATAGTTTCGCGTGGTGCCGGACGAATAGCACCACCCCATTTCTTTCCGTGGGTGTCACACCCAAATTGGGGGAGGCCTCTATCCAGCAGTGGAAGCCTTTTGGCTGAAATGATGATGATGACCATTGCTCGTTGGTGGATTATGAAAACGAATGTACAGACGCCACCAGGTCAAGCTACCCGAAACTGTAAATTTTTCCCAATGAACCTTGAATCTAATGCTCTAGAAATAAAGTCGAAAATCTATCAAAGAAATCTGACAGATTGTAGTAGCTTGATGTGTTGGCGTCTGCACCTACCAACTTTAGAATGATGACACTGAGAAAATTCGGTTTCATTTCATCCTTGCCAAAGAGCTAAAATCACGCAATTTATTTAGGTATATTCTTAGAATACGAAATAGGGATTGGTATAAAACTAAAGCATACGCGAACAAGTCCCATTATTTACGAACAAGACGCTCAATTATAATAATACTGAGAGCAAGAAAATATGTTTTTTCTTTTAGGGTTTTTTGTGTTTCACGTAACGTACGTTCTGTATAATTTGCGTTTAACGAGTTATCCTTAAAAGAGTAAGGCCGTATCTATTCATACAGATTATTTTAGATGTATGTCATCCACAAAGTAGATTCTGGATGCTAATCCAACAGGCAGTGTGTCAAAACTTCGTAGACTTTTTAAATATGTAAGTGATCGAAGTCAAGATCAATAACCTTTATTAACACGCTTTTTTATTTTAAAGTGAGTCCAATTTCTAACTGTTTAAGTTTGGTCACCTGAGTGAAGTTTGAAATGAAGTTTATAGTAGCGTGATGAAACCGTGTACGCCATTTACGTTACAGATGAATCATCCAGAACTCACCAAGAACACACACATATGTACATATTATTTTATATGTAATGTTGTGAATTCATAGTCTTTTTCTTTAAATGTTTCATTTGAATACTGAATTTCATCCCCTGTGGCAACACTATTAAAGTACAAATAACTGAAACGGTAACAAACTTTAAAATGTATTTTCACTAGGGCAACTTAGACAATTTAATGTTTTATTCTACATTGGCACCACATTTCGTCATGATATTATCGTTATTTCTGTGTGAGGCATAAAATTTATTTTAAATGGTAAAATGTAGTGCAAGTTAGTTGAGGTTGGATTGAGAAAGTTTACAGTTGGTTATATTAGCAAGAGTAAAAAGTATTAGCAAGATGAAAGTGTTTTCTTCATAGTAGGTAGCAGTGGCGAAGGGTGATTTTATTAGAGAGGTAAGCCGGAGCAAAAAAAATGCTTACCTAGGCCGGACGTGGCGCACGTAGTCCACTTACTTAAAATCTGTGACTGACTTCCTGGCTTCAGTCTTCTACAAGCAGATGTCTTCAATCCACCTTTACTATACGTGTAAGCACTGGTGATTGAAACAGTGTCTTGCAAGTATAATAAAAGCGGCTTTGAAAAAAGCCGTTTGTGGTGTGATCAGTGTGATGATGTTGACGTATGATGTCTACTAGAAAAAAACTACTTAACTACAAGACTACTGACTTATTCTACTTATAATACTACAATACTTATACTCTAAAGCTATTCTTTAGTACAAAGTGCGCTAAGACATTATCATAAAAGCCGAGATGATTTTTAATTTTTAACAATAAATGTTTTTCTATAGAAAAAATGGCTAGATCAGATAATCGTTCTTGTTTTTGAGAATTACGCATGTACGTATGAATTCGCTTCAAAGCCGAAAACGATCTCTCCGCGGATGCAACTGTAACGGGAAGTGTCAAAAATATACTACACTAGCTTCTGCCCGCGACTTCGTCCGCGTTAAATTTCTTGTTCCCCCGACCCTTCCTGTCGCGTCGAATCGCCTACCCGTGCGATTTTCCCCGTTTTTGCAACATTTTTCATTACTGCTCCGCTCCTCTTGGTTGCAGCGTGGTGTTATATAGCCTATAGCCTTCCTCGATAAATAAGCTACCCAAAACAAAAATTTTTTTTCAATTCGGACCAGGAGTTCCTGAGATTAGCGCGTTCAATCAAACAAACAAACAAACAAAGTCTTCAGCTTTATTATATTAGTATAGATAATGTTGTAATTTGTGGAAAAGTGTCACACAATAATGAATTATGACTTAACCTAATTACGTGTTTCTTATTTTCAAAACTTAGGACTTACCACAAATTACTAATTGCGAACGCACAATTTCACAACAAACTCACAATTATCAAATTCTTATCGTGCGTTACTACACTAATCTATACTAATATTATAAAGCTGAAGAGTTTGTTTGTTTGTTTGTTTGTTTGATTGAACGCGCTAATCTCAGGAACTACTGGTCCGAATTGAAAAATTCTTTTTGTGTTGGATAGTCTATTTAGCGTGGGGTGAGACAGGGAGACGTTATTTCTCCGAAACTGTTCACCGCTGCACTGGAGGATGTCTTCAAGGTTCTGGACTGGAAAGGGGCTGGCATCAATATCAATGGCGAGTACATCACTCACCTTCGATTTGCCGATGATATAGTTGTCATGGCTGAGACTATGGAGGGCCTCAGTACAATGCTCGATGACCTCAGTAGAGCTTCCGAAAGAGTGGGTCTCAAGATGAACTTGGACAAGACAAAGGTCATGTCCAATGCTCGTGTGATACCCACTCCAGTGAAGATCGGAGGCGCTACACTCGAAGTTGTGGACGAATATGTGTACTTAGGACAGACTGTCCAGTTAGGTAGGTCCAACTTCGAGAAAGAGGTCAATCGTCGAATCCGACTCGGCTGGGCAGCGTTCGGGAAGCTACGCAATATCTTCTCGTCCCACATTCCGCAGTGTCTCAAGACGAAAGTCTTTGACCAGTGTGTGTTGCCAGTGATGACTTATGGAACCGAAACGTGGTCGCTCACAATGGGCCTTATTAGAAGGCTGAAAGTCACCCAAAGGGCGATGGAGAGGGCTATGCTTGGAGTTTCCCTACGCGATCGAATCAGAAATGAAGAGATCCGTAGGAGAACCAAGGTAACCGACATAGCCCGAAGAATTGCTAAACTAAAGTGGCAGTGGGCAGGGCACATTGCTCGCAGAACAGATGGCCGATGGGGCCGAAAGGTTCTGGAGTGGCGACCGCGTACCGGAAGACGTAGAGTTGGAAGGCCTCCAACAAGGTGGACCGATGACCTTGTGAAGGCCGCAGGAATCCGCTGGATGCGGGAAGCACAAAACCGGTCGAAGTGGCGGAGCTTGGGGGAGGCCTATGTCCAGCAGTGGACGTCTTTCGGCTGAAATGATGATGATGATGATGAGTCTATTTATCGAGGGAGGCTATAGGCTATATAACATTACGCTACAACTAAGAGGAGCGGAGCAGTAATGAAAAATGTTGCAAAAACGGGGAAATTTTATTCCTTTTGAGAGTTTCCGTTGCGTGCGCTGCGTAAACGGTTAAAGTAACGCAAAAATCATGTATGACGGAATTGTTTCTTTTAAAAAGTTCTAAAAAAAAGTCCGCGAGAGCATATGTCTATCTTTTAAGGTTGACTCACTATAACTCAAAAGGAGCGAGCAGGCAACGAAAAGTGGACGAAAACTAGCAGGCAAATCGATGCGACGGGAAGGGTCAGGGGAGCAAAAATTTGACGCGGACGAAGTCGCGGGCAGAAGCTATAACTTATATGAATACAACGAAATAAATGCTAATTAACCACAAATATCAACAAAATAAAAGGTTTGTTATAAGGTTATAATTCTATTGACGTCAATGGTCAAACAAACATTTAAAATGACAAAGTACTATTGCGTCGAGCGGGCGGGGCTCAAGGGGGCGGGGGAAGGGCCCGAACACTTACGAAATTCAACGAAAGGACGATATTGCTACTCCAGTTCGTTCGGATAACCCGACGTCTAGTGGCTTGCCAAGGCCTCTAAAAAATGTGTGGCACGTGACCTGAAGTGACGTCATGACGAGATGATCTTGTATAGAAATTGATTTACTTCATAAGCCGGCGTTGTAAGCGAGTTCACTGCAGAAAAATCTTGACGCGCGGTGCCGCGCGCACTTTAAATGTTTTGTTTTCGTTGGAATATAAAGACAAATATTTTTTTATGTAGGTTGGGGTTTGGAATACTTTAATTTTATGGTGTAAGATTAAATACATTCAGTGTGATTATTAAACACTGCTGAGAACTCCTGACTGTCATAATTTCGTAAGAGAAGCCGACAGGAATGGGCTTATTAGTTACCTGCGCCACTGGTAGGTAGGTACATTATAGTCTGGGATTGTGAGATTAACGGTGGCGTGAAACAACAAACAAACAGCATGCTTAGATGGTTTGGTCATGTTGAGAGGATGGATTAAGAATTTACAAGGCAGATGTATGTGGAAACACCGAGAGGGGACACCCTTGGAGGACACATAGTGACTTTATTGGTGATTTTAAAAGGTCGAGTGTGATGTACTCACAACCAACGTACGTGTATGACAAGATTTATGAACCTAAAAGAGGCAAAAAGCGTGGCTTTCCGAAGTTTCTGCCTACCCACATGAGAAAAAGGCGTGAGATTATGTACGTATGTACGAAACAAAAAAAAAAAACATTATTTTACGTTCTAAAGCTTTTGGAAATCAGAATTGGGTAATGCACACGAGTAATGTGTTTGTCTTAGAATTATACGAAAGCTCATTCAGCGCCAAGAAATTCTAAGCTTCGTATCAACAATGTAATGGGGAAAGAGAAAAACGTGAGCCACGTCATTATCTTGACCAAGTCAGAGATAATAATGTTGCTGAGAATGTTAGAATATTCATGCACGAATGCTTTGCACGAGATGTTGCATGTACGAATACTTTAATAGGAACTGACAGACTAATATGTAACTGTGTGCTAGTTTGGTATTACTTAACCATGAGTAATGGTTAAGCTGAAGATTTTAAGATTCAATATTATCTTTATCCTATAGTACACTTGTGTTCCAGAAAGCTCAAAAATACATCAGTACAGATTTCATTCGTTAAGGTTAGTCAGTAGTCGGACAGTCTGCAACAATCTTCGGCCATCTTCATATCCTAGTATTTAAGTGTGTTTGACATGGGTGAAAAGAAACTGACATCCTTATTACTTGATAAATACTATTATTCTGTAACTGATTCTTTATTTGATATTGTTTGGTTTAAAGTCTGTTTTTTATTTTAGTTTGACTAACATGTTTTTTATTACCTATTATTTAAATATGTTTTTCAATATTTGCATGCCTAATTTAATGTAGATTGTACAAGGATCACAATTTTGTAACCACCTTTATTTTATGTACCTACTATCTAAGCAAATAAAAGATTATGATTAAACGACACAATGTTAAATGGATTCTGTTCTTTTAAACATTTTCTTTATTCACATCATGAAAATCCGAACGCTCCGCCCGCAGCATAGTCAGAGAGCCAGATATATGAAAACGACAGACAGAATCACAATTAAGATAAAGCAACAGAAGCATTTAAATCCAGTTGGATGGAAACAATTTTTTATTCAGTGTAAATGAAAATATTTTAGGATCGCATTAAGGGCTGAAACTCGAATACTTCCCGAGGAGTCCTCCGGGCTCCGCTCGTAGCGAAAGTTGTTCCTTTTATAGAGCTCTGTAATCCTCTCGAACAGGCTTTCTGTCATTTAAATTCCGTCGGTACTCCCGTCGGATTTTTGTTTTGCTTACAAATTGTATGTATTGGGAGCAAAGACACTTATTATTTTAAAAACGAAATCTTTATTGGAGTCGCTTCTGGAAATTGGGTCAAGCTTTCTGTTATAATGATTGGCATCTTGAATATTGATTTTGTGTTTTTACAGACTGTGTGCTAATAATTCTACTAAGACTTTAAGACAAATGCCGAGAGAGAAGAAATCACACAATGACTTAAGGCTGGTTCTAAAATTGTAAAACATTTGCATTGAAAATTAAAATGTTCTGAGTGCGTGTCAATAAAATGAAAATTATTAGGACTGCAACCACATACAGATAGATGGAACAGAGAATACTTCGTAGAGCTCCTGTGCATACTACAGTAGCTCCACGACTTTTTTTTTTTGGATGGGAAATCATCAAATGACTTCTCCCGCTCTGGGTGGAGCGGGAGGGCGTGTCAGACTTTTACTGACTAAAACCCACCCGTGTTCTTTCTGTTGTCCATGTGCCAGGGTCACGGTATCTCTTTCGAACAATCTCGCGACGCCGGCAGGCATCGGTCCTAGCAGACCCCTTCAGTATTGCTGACATCTCTTTGAGGCGCGCGTCGACCCGAGCCTGGTTCTTACCGGGCGGCGAGCTACCCATTGCTCGCCATCCGCAAGCTCGCGCCTACGGTGGCCGGGAGTCCGCTATCGACTCCAGCTCCACGTCTTAAATCCACCATCGTTTTTTTCCTACCGGAATACCAAACATTCTGCAGGGTACCATTCGGACTTGGTTGATATCTCGACCAGTCGTACTTAGCGCTTCCTCACATTTATTATGCGCACAGCCAAAGTGTGGAACTCTCTGCCAGCCTCTGTGTTCTCTTTTACATTTATCCGTCTGCATTCAAAGCTCGATTCATCTGGCATCTTCTGGGCACCATCCATCATAGACCTCGTACATCGCTTTCAGACGTGATCTAGATTAAGAGAAGGCTCTTTAAGCAAAAAGAAAAGGTACCAAACCAAAAGATTTTGATGATTGGATGAATTCAGTTCAACAGCATTTGTGAGCTTCTGTTTGCAAGTAACCTTTGTTGCAAATAATGGTTCATCTTTCTATAGGGCAATACCCGTGACTCTACCACACAAAATGGTTGTTGTAACACCCAATTTTACGGTCACCTAATTACGATCGACTATATGCATGAATGCGAGTTAATCCACCATTTCACTGCGGCAAACAGCGATAATGATTCAGAATGTTAGTGCTGAAAATACGTTGACCTGCTAAATAGCGATTGGAACACTGAACACAAAACATTACCACCGACAGGAACTTGTAGTAGTTAGTTTATTGTTAATGTTTCGTGTGTGTTCATTTTGTAAGAGTATTGCAGTAGGGCGCTATTATATGAGGGCTAAATGGTAACAGCCGCACATATCGATTTAAGGTGCTACGCCTGCCACAGTCGGTTTGTGGATGGGTAACCATTCACGTTATGCCGTTGGTAGCGGCTGTTTTTGGTATATCTTTGGCAGTCGTAACGGGTAGTCAGAAGTCTTAAATTATGATCGACCCTAAGATAGTTTAGAAAAGACAAGACCGATTCTTATTGTAATAGCCTCAAGTAAACAAATTTTGCGAAACTTGTTGTGAGCAATGGTGGTCCAGTACCAACCTGCACTGGCCCCGTGTGGTAGTTTATAGCCCATTTCCTATGATAGAGAGGAGGGTGTGTCCCAGCAGTGAAAACATTATAGGCTAGTTGTGTATTAAACATTATAGGCTGGTTGTATATAAAACATTATAGGCTGGTTGTGTATAAAGCCGTGCAGATACTCGAAATAAAAGACATGTTATGATGGCTTTAGTTAGTCTTCGACACGATTTCGATTTGCTGATTATAGAGTTTTCTTTTGAACGCTGAAGTTTTGAAAGCGCTGAGTATTACTAGTCTGACTAGATTTTCTTATATATTTTTTATGATTCTAGAACGTGTCAAGAGCGTAGCAATATCACGCAGCACGTATTGTTCAAAGCGATCAAGCTTAAATAAAAGAAAATACTCATGAAAATCGTGCTGAGACTGAGAAAGAATATTTTACTTTTGTCTGCCGTCGAACTAATTCTTTGTAGAAGTCCCTGCAATACTACCTTAGAATATATAACAGATTATGCGATGAGCGATCTTTCTATGGTAATAAGTTTGGCCTCAACATTGAAAAGGTCAGGAAACGCGCCAATGACAGACAGGCCTCCACCCTATATTGGCGGGAAATGGGGAAACTTCGGGCTACTTACGAGCTTCAACGATTATTACCGAGTTGAAAAAACGAAAGTTAGATGAAGTATTTGTAGAATAGATATGGAGTGTGAAAGTGAACAGACGCTTTTAAAGTAAAAGAAAAATTGGATTGGGCAATATTTTTTGTGAGCACTTGAAAAGTTTTATAGTAGGTACTCGTTAATGTATAAAAGAGAGTTGGAGGGAATGGGCACTTAGTACTCACTTAAATTTTTTAATTATTTATTTTATGAATACTCTTTTCGAACTTGTTTGTATGTTTTATTTGTCGGTATCAAGTGATATAGTTAAAATTGTTAAAGGATTTTTGATAACATCAATCAAATATGTATTTCTTTGTCTTTTTGTAAATGTAGTTAAAATTGAAAGTATGTGGTGTAAAACATCTGTGTGGTACATTTTAATCCTTGTCTAATTTCGAAATGTTTAACAGCTTCTTGCGTACAAACATGTGTCGCAAAAGTAACGGAATACACATGAATATGTATGTAATTTAAGCTCGTAAGCGTGTCTATAATTCAATCTCTGCAGTCCCGCGGTGGGCGCCAGTATTTGCAAAACAAAGTTTGCGGGTAGCTAAATCACAACTCAGTTCACACACTTGTAATTACTTAAATCCCCATTCTCCAGCTGTAACTAGGTTCCAAGATTTCCGAATTATAAACTCCCTATAATTTGCCGCGTTACATGTCAAGCTCATCTGCCAGTATCCGAGGATAAGGTCTATATTAAATTATGCATCAGCATTCGAAGGAAGCTTTTAGCAAACAAGGTTTATTTATGCAGATTCATTCCATAATTCATCAGAAACGGTCTGCGTAACATCAAATCAATGTGAAGAGACAATGGTAAGCCGCGGTTCATTTATAAGCGTCAGGATTGCCCTAGTTACCAAAACACAGGTGTAACAAAAGATTGGGAGCTAAAACGTAACGAATTGTAGAGTGTTTTCCGTCTACAACAAACGATCGCTGGTTCTGACAAACAAGGCGCTTGAGAGTTTCTCGCTGAGTGACGAGACTGTTTGAGCGCAAGATGACAAACACAATGGGTTTTCTGAGCCCCTGAATGACACCTTCATTATAGAAGTTGACGTTTCGCGAATACTCCACGAATTGTTACCGCGCACTTTGCCAAGTGTTATGAAAAGTAAGCCATGACTCTAATAGTCTCCCGAGTTTATTTTCACCCTCCAAAGTTATCACGATATGTAAATATTGAATTTGCGTTATTAGAATTTGAATAAACGTTAAGGAAAAATAATAGGTTCCGACTACCGAGCGCTGCAGAAATACTTGTAAAGTTGTGAAAATGTTGAATAATTAATGTCCTGTTAAACGTAGGAGTGATTCGAAGTGAGTTTGCATCATTAAATAACTTTAAAATAATAACGTATGTTATTAAAACATTCACAATATTTCACACTATGATAATTAAGTTCATTAATATTTATGAGGCGGCATCGATATTCATTGATAACAATATTATACAGGCATTACGTTACATGAATATCTATTCACTACAGTAGGATAATAAATATAAGAAGTCGAGATATCGATTTGATCAATCAATCGAATCTGTCTCGCTCGCTAAAATATAGCTCTATTTTATCAATACTCCAGAAAAAAGGCGACATTTTGAGGAAAATATCATAGGATTTACAAAGCTGTTGTACACCAAATAATAGAATTTGGGAGCACTCACTAGCGATTTGTTTGAGCGCCGTCACTGCTGATTTGATAGTGTTCAAAGTGCGACGTCTGAGATTCTTCTTCGCAGAAAAGTTCTCCATATCAATATTCACCGACATTTCTATTTGCACTTTATTCTGTTAGTGTTAGAAGCTATTTTGCTTGGTTTTCGCACAACACTGCGCACTGAACACCTTTTGTTTCGGGAGCCCGGAATACACTGGGCGTAAATGCATATCAGTAACAGTCAGTCCACGCGCGAATTCTAAAGAGTTTATAACGAACAGCGGAATGTGTGGAGACGAAATACTAACAGTTCTGGTAATAATTCGGTGCTATAACTACGATAACCGAATCTATGCCAAAGTCGTGTCATGCTGTGTTTATTGGCGTTGAAGTTCGGAAGTATGTCTGAATGACGTCATTTTCGCAGAACTCTCTGAAACACGCCTTTGTTTCTTTATCGTCATAAAATAACGAATGAACGCTGAGTTGTTTAGCTTATCAAAAACATTGTAATCTGTAAAACAAATCGTATATTTTAAACATTTCAGTGAATCTCATGATAAATATAAATCTCATATAAAATATTTTATTTCTGCTAATAAGTTTGTACAAACACTTTTACGGGTCAATCATATTTTTTAAAACTAGATGAGGTCGGCCTTTCCTATGTGACTACTCTGAGAAGAAAGGCTGAAACTAAGTCGCAATCTTTTTTAAAGTCCAGACATAATCTTATTTAGATCATGTGAAGATCATGGAAAGAAAACGCCCACTTAAGTGTTGTATGCTTTAAAAAAATGCGTAAATTTCTCAGAAATTCTCACGACCACGCTTCATCTCATCTCACATTTTACAACGCACTTTTATTAAATCATCGTCAAATCTTACTCCAGGCCTTCACAATTCATAAGCATATTAGCACCTGATAAATTTAAGACCCATCTCCGACAGATGAGAGTACGTACATATGTATATACCCAACGTATACAATGGACGATATGGTAAACAACGTCTATTCTTAACGCAGACAGCCGGCAGAGATCAGGTTCATTAACAAAAAGACGACTTTACGAGACCTCGTATTGACGGGAACAATCAAATGAGGTTTTATGATGAAACACATTACGATGCTGTTGTGTTTTCATAAGATTGGGATGAAATTCTCGTTTGTGGGGGACGTGATGTCGTAAAATGTATTACGTAGTGAAGCATTTTACTATTAAAAGCTTTCTTTTAACTTCACTTGTATGTTTTCGAATTTTGCAATTATTATTTCATCCACTTCGATTGGGCATTTGCTATTTGGCATACACGTTCGGTTCTGTTGACAATGCACAATATAAGGTTTTTAATGAATAAAAAACTATTTGTTTTTTTCCAAGCCACATAGGCATTATACACTCTTGTGATGATTGGAAGCCAATTGATAATGGCTTATATTTATAGGGTCAAATGACAGGACACCAAATTGGAAGAATTAGTCGATGCTGGTTTCGTCAAAACTTTTTGATATAGCAAAAAAGAATACAAAAACGTTAAAGGCAATCTGACCGCTAATGATGTTAAAGATACACAAAACACTGACCGCTAATGATGTTAAAGATACACAAAACAGAAACAATGAAAAATAACTAGTTCAAAGACGACAATGAGGTTTGGGAAGAATAAAATAAACCAGAACAATTCGACAGATAATTGTATGACGCTATTTATGTTATGTAAAACAGATACATCACGCCGTGATTCTTGCTTTGGAGATAAAACTACAGCAATATCTACACTACCCTTGCTGTTTTCATTAATTTTTAGAATACTGTTTTCATTTAATTTATCAAATCTAATTTGTTTGACGTCCATTATTTTGCTTCGAAATTTTTTTTATGTTCATTGTAATGATTGTCCATTCCTCTTCATCCGATTTGCAAAGAACGTGACTTATGTTAGAATTTGTTTATTGTAAACGAATTTAAGAATTTTAAGAGCGCTTGTTTATTTTTGATTGAATCGGCCGTCAGATGAAATACAATTTATAATAGCAGTTAAAATAAAGCTCAAGACCAATGATATATATTTTATATAGAGTTATATGTATTAGGGCTCTGTAGCAGTTAAGTTTGGGTGTCCTAAGAAAGTGATTCCGTAATAAATAGATGATACATTAAAGTGTCAAACAACGCCCTGTGAAATAAGCATTTCATTTCATTTCAATCACGGCTGTCCAAAGCCGTGATTGAAATGAAATGAAATGCTTATTTCTGTAAACTATAGATCTGTTAATACACTTTAACACGTCAAAATTTTGTTGGTCAATATTTAAACACTAGATGGTAGCGGCATTTTCTGTTTAATGGATCCATGAGAAGAAATGCCGTAACAAACTTAGAGGTCATGGTTTCTTTTAAAGTCAGAACATTATATAATTAGGGTTTTATCTGAGTCTTACAATGCAGGACCATGTCTAGAAGGATCTTTTGAAGGAAGCGCCATTGCAGCTTTGAGTTGACCTGTCCCAACAGGAGGCATCAGTCATCGTGTAGCTTAATCCTATTTTAGGGAGCACCGATCCATCACAAGACGCTACCAGATCTGTAGGATATTTACGTAGGCCATAATTGTACAAAATATTCAACACAACTAGACAGTGATATTGTGTGTTGCGTTGTCTGCTTTCGTAGGGAACTAAAGTATTAGTGATTAGTTTACACTTGTCGCTGTTATGTTGAATCAGATTCTACGATTTCTCTGGTTTTCTGTCTCAACTATAGAAAGGTGTCGACAGCAGTAACCTCTCCTGAATATCATTTTTACTGACCTCCACAACCCAGTTATTGGGAAATACGGTATTGTATTACCTTTGGTAAGACTGGTTACCAGACTTTCGTGCTTCTGACGACCCGTAACGACACTCGAAGTTCAGAGCTGAGACCAACAGCTTAACATGCTTTCCGAGGCATTGAGGGGTTTTCATATATAAACATGTTTATACTGTGCGAGACTCATGAAGCTTAAATTCTAAGTACTGAGACGTAATGAAACCAAATAAAATATTTTACTTCAGCTATTAAACATAAAGAAAATCGCTTAAACATATACCTTGGACACAAATCTGCATGAATAATGACTATTTTGTGTCACAATGAGCTAATATAAAATTTGTGTGAAATGCATGTTATTTAGAGGTAAACTACCCTGCCATTTGGGAAATGAGCCTTATTTGCATAACGTTTAGGTTTACATTTGCATTCGGTGTATGGAATATGATTGATGAGGCGTATTGTACGATGTAGCTGTAGTCTGAAGTATAAATTAAACTGTATGTTAATGGGCTGTAAATCTATTTGCGTATTAACTTTTAGACTTGTTCTCTTGGCGAAGTGTAAGCTTGATATATTGGCTACTTACTCATTACCTACTTGGTTTTTGTAGCAGTCGTTTAGAAAGACAATAGTGGAGCAGAATTTTAGGTCGTAAGTTTGAATCCAGACTGCTGAGATCTAATCTAATCTAACTAGCATGTATTGTCTCATTGCAGGGCAAAAGTTTCCCTCTCTCTTTTTAACATAATCCTGTCTTTTGCTAGTGCTGGCTAGTTCTTTCGGTATGACTCAAGATCGACCCGCCATCTTTGTCTCAGCCTGCCGCGATGGCGTCGTGCGTATATTGGGGACCATTTGGTGGTTCTATTAGACAATTTTGCCCTCTGACATGTCTGGCTCAGTCCTTCTTAAGCTGAACAGCTTTCTGGGTAATTTTCGTGACCTTATCCGTAGCGCTTTACATTGTGTTAGTTATTTCATCACCACTGCTCTCGGTGAAGGACAACATCGTGGGGAAACCAACATATTTAAAGATATGTTACATCTATCAACCCGCACTGGGCCCACGTGGTGGATCACAACTCACTCTCTCCTGAAGAGCCTGAGAAGTCCTGTGTCTCAGCAGTGAGAACATTAAAGGCTGATGTTGTAATAGAGGAATAGTGGTAAACTTAAGAGATTGCCTTTTAAAACCCTACAGGTCTCCTCCATTGAAAACTGCGCTATTGAATAGCAACACTGTGTTTCGCTAAACACAGTGTTGCTATTCAATAGCGCAGTCGCTAGCGGATCGCTATCAACGTTGTATGTTCGGTTCTTGGCACACAAAGTAGAAAAAAATAAATAAATAAAGGCAATGAAATATGCTTATATATCTCTAGAGCTATCGATCGAAGACCATAGTTAGACGGTAGGTAGGTACTTCCAAATGCAATGACCTCTAGACGATATTTTAATAATGCTTATAAATCTTCACTAGGTAACACTTTGCGGGAAACTAAACGTCCCCAGACTTAATAACAATAAAACTTCTATTGTGTCTCGTCCAGTGTTCTTCAATGGGTTAAACCTGTGCACGAGCTAATGAATTTCTTCGTACACCTTGTAACACTATCTGTATGCAACATCAAGCTAGAGTCCAATTTCCACTCTACAGATTGACGAATCGAACATACCGCACTAGTCAAAAGTAGATTATTGTAAATTATGAATACCTTTTACAGCTTTGCATTTACAGTTCCTGAATTTGTCAGTCAATAAATTCACTTCAGTCTGTTGTCACTACAATCCGTTGATACAATTTTAATTGATGGAATTGGTAAAAAAGGGCAATTAAAACTTGGTGTCGGCAAACTTGGCAAATAGCATGTATATTTGTACAGTCACCAAAAGAGTTAAGTAATCCGGATCATTGCATATACAATAGTTGAAGTTTAGTAAGAAATGCATGGACTTTTTCGAATAAAATAAAATTAAATTAAAAGAGAAAATACCATTAATTTATCAAATTTAATTTCAATGGAAATGACAAAGATTTTATTTCTGTAAGTAGGTTTGTACAAACACTTTTACATGTCAATGATAATTTTTTCAAACTAGATGAGTTCGGCGTTTCCTAACTGACTACTCCGAGAAGAAAGGCCGAAACAAACTCAGAGTTCACAGTCTCTTATAAGTCCAGATATAATCTTGTTCACATCATGTGAAGACCATGTAGATTGGTGACTGCAATGGTCTTTTGAGGAAAGAACCACGCTGATTGAGTGGACCTGTCCAGTCAGTGCAAGCAATTGTCACTAATCGTTTAGCTCAACTCGGAACATAAGGAGCCCAACGCTTTGACGAACAATACCAAAGAAAGGACATTTGGAAAACATTAATAGGCTTCTTAAAAAACTTCAACTATATCCGACGACCCTGGTTACATTCATTATGGTGACTACACAGAACTGTATGACAAAATGACCAAAAAGTATGGATAGGACTAGAGAAATGTGGGTGAGCTAAACACCTCCAGCCAAGTGAAACGTTATGAGTACTTACTACTGTCCTCTTGACCTACCCACTAACGTGACAAGAGATAAGACACACGTCACGTCATTCACGACACTTATCGTGTCACAGTTGCTGACACTGACAAATTACGCAAACATTGACGTCATCCCTAATTGAACATCGGGGCACTGATTACGTAAACTACCAAAGTGTTGAGTGAAATACATTACTATTACAACGGCACATGTCATTGTCATGGGGGATTTCTGTTGGTGACGTCATCCGCCCAATGAGTTCGTAATGGGAAAGCTTACCGTTGTCAAATACTCCGCGCCGGGTTTTACCGACCGATGGCTAATTCTAACCGCATTTTCGATGGGTATTCAATGTAGTCAGTAATGGTCGGATTTGGGTTTAGTGCTTTGTCTATTTTAAGAGGGAATTTGGCGAATTGAGCATTGTTCTAAATGGGTTAGAGATGATCATAATTTGTTATGCTATATACCTACCTTTATTGACTGTACCATTTACGGCATTATGTCGGTGTCATATATGGCTTTGATAAATGATTTTCGCTTTGGGACACCGATATCTCTTGACGCTTTTAGAAATAACACTGTAGTTGTTTCGTTGATTGGCCGGAGTCAGTAAATAGGTTCTGAAGACTATGATAACAACAAACTTATGAATATCGTATATTGGGGTACCACTTTTGGTACGCCATGTGCTCTACTCCCGAGTTGCTAAGGTAAAATGAGACTTCTACATAGATGAACTGTAAACGGTCGAAACAGTTACAAAAGGTATCAATTTGTATCATTAATTTATCAAGTTAGTTGAAAAAGGATGGTTTTCGTTATAAAAAGAAGCAATTGAGGGGAACTATTCCAATTAAAAATTAATGTAATATAAAACGCATATTGGGAACTCAATTCTCTCTCGTTGAGACGACCATTTATATTTACCAGCATATAATTTGGCGGCTACCAAAAGGCATTTACAAGGCTGGTGTGACTGGACATGCCGAAATGGGACGCCCCAGGAGAACATATAGTGACCTTATTGGTGATGTTCTTCAGAAGGGTCAGGTGCGTAGCACTGATAATCGGCGTGCGTGTATCACCAGATGAATGAACTAGGAGTACGTAAGGATCGTAGCAGGTTCTGCAGGTTCTGCCTAACCCCATAGAAAAGGCGTGAGTTTATTTATGTATGTATGGATCATTCGGCGTTGGTAAGTATTTAAAACATAAATAAATGTCTTTGGACAACCAACACATCGACATCGTTGTCTGATCCCAAACTAGGCAGAGCCTATACTATGGTAACCAGACAACTGATAAACATACTTATATATTTCTAAATACATACATATTATAGATAAATTACACCCAGACACAGAACAAATGATTGTGCTCATCACACAAACATTTGTCCTGGGTGGGAATCGAACCCACGACCTCAGTCTTACCAGTCAGGGTCACTAACCACTAGACTAACAGGCCAGAACTAAAACACCGAACTATTTAAAACATGTCTTTCAACTGTGCCTATGATACGTAATACATACGGGAGCAATGAAAGAAAAGAAAGAAAGAAAAATTGTTTATTCTGCACAAACAAAACGCACAATATAAAATAGTAACAAAAAATAAAAAAAACTAAAAATATACACGTACAAAGCAGCCAAAAGCCCCGTATTCAAGCTTAAAAAGGTTGTAAAATATTGTCTATTGCTTGTTGATGTCATGGCTACGGACCAAAGACAATATAGATAGATATGCGTTACGACATTGACAATTTCTTATTACTTCTATGTTCTATGTTATAGGGTTTTGGTTTCTGCACTCAGTCCTTTAAGTGGACCATTGTGCGTGGGCCATGGCGGCCGTCGGTATTTACTCCAACCAGCCCACCTCCCTCCAGAAGTTGGTTATGTCTCCTGGTCTGCTAAGAACGTCCGTATAAGATTTGGGTGTCCCGAGGGTATCTGTCCTAATCTGGGTGACGCCTGTACATTCGAAGAGTACATGCGCAACGGTTTCCTCAGCCTCCATGCAGGCCCTGCACTGGGGGCTGTCCGTTATGCCTATTGTGTAAAAGTGTTTGTTTAGCGGGCAGTGTCCTGTGATGGTGCCCGTCATCAGACGCAGACCATCCCTGTCCAGGCGTAGCAGGCGTCTGGTTAGCCTGCCATCCGGGGATGGCATAGCTTCCCTGGACTGCCTGCAGCCTGGTGCCGAGGTCCACCAGCTCTCCGCTTGTGTGTGGGTAAATTCCTGCAGCCACCTGCGTAGCTGGTTGAAGGGGATGGGCACGATGGGCTCGGGGCCGCATACTGACGCGCTGGATGCCTTTCTGGCCAGTTCGTCAGCAGCATCATTGCCTAGTGATCCGCTGTGTCCCTTTATCCATTGCAGTGTCACTTTGTTGCGATTAGAAACTGTTACCCATTCTAATGCGTTATGACATTCTAGTGTAAGGCTAGAGGTTATGTATCTTTTGGCTAGGGATTGGAGGACTGAGGCGCTGTCGGAGAGTATACGTATATGGGTGTCCGTAACTCTTCTGGCTTCTATGGCATACGCCGCCTGTATAATGCCCACGCATTCCACCTGGTAGACGGTGTTGAGCATTCCCAGCGGGCTGGATATTTTTATGTTTAGGTCGTGTGAGAAAACTCCGACTCCAGTTCCAGAGGTGGTCTTTGAGCCATCAGCGTAGACTCTTAGCTCTTCCGGGCCCGAGTGGTCGTTTTGTTCTTTTATGAGTATAACGTCGTAGTGCTTTTGAAAGAAGTGTAGTTTTGGGGTTTTATCGCAGGGTGATGCCATCATTGGTTGTCGCTTGATCGCATCGTCCCTAATGCGTGAGTGCTTGACCCTCGAGTCATTGCTTAGGGTCCCTGCTATGTTCAGTCTTAGGGCAGCCAGGGCAGCCTCCTCCCGCACGATCAGGTGTAGAGGTGGTAGCCCAAGCATTACCTGTAGGGCAGCGGTGGGTGTAGTCCTCATGCAGCTAGTGATGGCTACACAAGCGAACCGCTGCACCTTTTCAAGGTCTTTTTGGGCTGTGCTCAGGTCTGTTCTGGGCCACCAAACTATTGAGCCGTATGTGATAATTGGTCGAATAACTGTGGTGTATAACCAGTGGGTGACTTTGGGGCTGATTCCCCAATTCCTGCCAAGCATTCTATTGCACTGCCACAGGGCTATGCTGGCTTTTGTAGTAATGTAGTTGGTGTGCTTTGCCCAATTCAGCTGTTTGTCCAAAAATATGCCCAGGTATTTGGTTTCAGTTGATAGGCTGAGGGTGGTGCCAAACAGTCGTGGCAGTTTGAGTTTCGCGAGTTTTCTCTTTTTTGTAAAGAGGATCATCTCGGTTTTTGTGGGGTTTACTGATAGTTGGTGTTTATTCCACCAGTCCTCTACTATTTTCAGGGCTTGGCGCATGAGGTGGCATAGAGTTTTCATGGGTGCCATTTATTATTATGGTTACATCATCGGCGTATCCTACGGTGAAGTAACCTTTATCGTTGAGTGTTTTGATGAGGTTGTCTACGACCAGGTTCCATAGAAGTGGCGAGAGGACGTCCCCTTGTGGGCAGCCCTTCGCCACTACCGCCCTTGTAGTGTCGTTCACTGTAACTTGTACAGCTCTCAATTTGAGCATGTTGGTGATCCACCCGCTCAAGGTCGGGTTTATGTTGTGTCTGTCGAGAGCCGTGCTGATACTATTGAACATAGTTTTGTCGAAAGCGCCCTCTATGTCAATGAAAACCGCCAGTGCTAAGCATTTGTGGTCCACTGCGGATTCAATTTTAGAGACCACGCTATGTAGCGCAGACTCTGTCGATCTGCCCGTGGAGTACGCTTGCTGTTGTTTGTGAAGGGGTTTTACTCGGAGAGGTCCGTCTCGGATATGTCTATCGCAGAGTCTCTCGAGGGTTTTTTGTAGGAAGGATGTGAGACTTATAGGCCTATAGGCTTTTGGTTGTGTATAGTCGGGTTTGCCTGGCTTGGGTATGAAAATGACTTTCACTTCGCGCCACGCTAGGGGTATGTATCTGAGTGCAATGCAGGTCCGGTAGATCTCCACCAAGCATGGTATCAGGTGGTCAGCTCCCCACTTATTACTTAATAACAAACAAAACAAAAACAAAAATTGCCGAATACGAATGGATAGTCTTAAGCTTATAAGATAAGAAGTGTGTCAGCACCTACATTTATATAGTATATATCTAATCCATTGTCAGTCCATTTCTAGAACTAGGTTGATTCTCTCACTTCCGAGTCGTACGTCTGAGTTCTTCAACCGACCGGTTACAGCTCTACGTGGCTGAGAGATGCACTTACCGACGATGCTGCTTTTAGCTCGACTCGCTTCGGAAAAGAAAGGCTACTTAACTTCGGACTATCTATTGAAGTGTCTCGTTGGACGGGGTTCGGGTAAATTGATCGATTAGAACTTTGGAAGAAGATTTCGAAATTATGGTCAACTGTCAAGTAGAGGTTTGGTTATCCGACTACGGCGAAGCATAAAGGAGTGTTATGATTTTGACCGGTATTGTATGTATGATTGTATATGGGTACAATTGATCCATTTTACTACTCTACCATGATCGCCAACCCACCTGCCAAGCGTGGCCATTATGGCCCCCAAATTGAGGGAGAGTTATGTCCAGCAGTGGATGTCTTGCAGCTGAAAGTATGAGTTGGGAATATCTGTTTTATTTTGTTTTATCGTATTTCAATATCGATACTTCAAAGAAGTAAAAACTAATATTTAACCAGTCAATTACCGTAATTACAGACACAATTAAAAAACGATTGTGTCTATACCAAATGTGGTATCTCAGGGACTTAGTTTAAAGTGACCAACTGCTGTCAACCCCACAAAAAGTAATCAAATTAATTAATATTAGTTTCAACACTTGTAGATTTCGATACTAATCTCGTCTGTAAACCCAAGTAGCACAAAAGTGCTGTATAATAGCATTTTAACAGTGCACAGTGAATGCATTACTTGCTGAATAATAGCGTAGACAGCGCATCCTCAGAGGATATAACTCTAATTTGGGCACAAATTATTCAGCACATAGCTGTATAAGAAATCCAATTGACAAATAATTGCATTATTACACTTTTATAGTAGCATTTATGTGTGTAACAATCACCTAAAGAGCTGCATATTGCCTTATTAATGAGGCACGTGTTACTTATTATACAGCAAGGAAGACGAATGTGTACATTGTGTGTACTTTTATACAGTTGAAATTACACACTGAGCGAAATTGTGGAATGCAATAACTTAAATTATTTATTTTTCTTTGATATGAACTGTCAAATTGTAAAACATGAAGTGTATCGTTGTGTGCAAGATCTCAGGTGCCATTTGTGAGAATATACATACATAAAATTGAAGGTAAGTAAAACATCGATTTCCTCCTATTATATTTGAAATCTTTTTGGGAAGGTAACTTTACTGTCAAATACCATACATATTTAGTTCAAAATTTTCACGCGCCCTCGGAATACCACTAAATACTAAAAGAAAAGCAACAAAATTAGAATGAAAATAAAATTAATATGTTCGTTTTTTTACAAAGTAACCAAAAAAAAACTGTTTTCGTGTACTTAATTATTTTTTAATCCATATTTACAATTGATATCCTCTAAAATAAACAAAAATTAAAAGATACAATTTTATAATAATACAAAGTAACGCAGTGAATATGGCGGATGGCAAGTGAACAGTTTTAATCTCAATTTAATGCTAAGGTCTGTACGGGTGTTCACATGTGGCCTGTAATTCAGCCAAGAGTAAAATAGTTTAGCACTTATGAAATACAAATCAGACATGGATCGATTAGGAGAGTAGTATTGGTTCACATTTGCGTCAGTTACCTAGATAAGTACCTTTATGAATCCAAGCTGTTAGGGTTCCGCCGTGGTTCTTTTAAAGCCATTTTGTTCCCTTTTTTAGTTGTTATTCGACGATAAGTACTTAATTAAAATTGTAATTTGAGTAGCTGAGATTATAATTTAATTATATGTATAATACATAAGTTATTGATTTATTCAATATGCGACAAAATACCTATAAATTAGTCGGTATCTATCTAAAGATAATGTATTTTTCTGGCCTAATAATTTAATTACTTCCACATGAAATAGCATTATGTTACGTTAAGTTTAGGTATTTAACATGTTATTGTATCTTTTGTTTTTTTTCCTCAAAAACTGTATAGATAATGTTGTCATTAAGAAACTGATACTTCTATTATAATAAGTACATTTTTCTTGTTTTTACAGAACGAGACTTTCAAAATAGTTCAGACTATAGAGAGAGGTGTTGTCGATCTAACATTCGTTCCTGCACAGTGGAAAACTAAGGAAATTCTATGGTGGCCACCGAGAAGTACTTTTGTACTCCTTAAAATTATAAAAAAGATGAAAATTCAAGGCCTGGACCAGGGTGGTACACCCTAAATTGTACTTTAAAAAGGGAACATTAAATAAACATAAAGAAAATTACGTTGTTTTTTTTTAGATGCTAGCTGTACCGGTATTTCCTAACTGACTACCTCTGAGAAAAATTGTCGAAATCTGGAATCTTTAAAAGTCTCGAAAGGTATTAATTTATTACTTTAAAAAAATCTTGGATTTCTCTTAATAAATTTTCTTCATTTTTAGGTAAGTACCAGAAACATATAAAACAACAATATTAATTTTGTCGCAACCATATTAGTCCCGAAAAGGGGTAGGTTATAAGAAGATTTTTGTAGCAGGGCATTTTTGTACCTACTCAGCCTAATGTCATCAAACACACTGACCTCTATTTATAAAGGCTTTTTTTGTATTGTTTTGTTCATATGTGCAATTATTATTTATTGTTACTTTAATTTAAATCCGACGTAAATTTGAAATTTTATTTTATTTCAACTATGTAACGTATATTTTTATTTTGTTGATGGCATTTTATTCTTTTCTGCTGCAGCATTGTTACTTTTATCTTAATTTTTGTAATATGGGTTATGTCTGAAATAAATTAATTTCGTTTTATTTATTTATTTATTAATAAATATAACATACGGAACCCGTCGCATCCAATATTCCATTCGCGCATGCCGACACTTGGATACATGCTGTTATTCGAGTGTATGGTAAACACCTGACTTATAGGGGAAAAGTGAATCTGTATGCAGCATAAAGCATTAAATTTTTGTTATATAACTTCACAAAGTAACTGATGATGTTATAGTGGGTGATATGTTCTCTCTTAAAATGCAACGGTTGTATAGTACACGTGTAGGCTATTATTCTGAAAACTTACAGCTAATAGGGTACTGCACTACTAAGCGCTCAATAACAGTGACTTTTTGGCGTGTTTGTGGTGCTTAATAGAATTACTGTACAGAAAAAAGCATTATAGTTGGCCACGTTTTTTTCGAAACAGCTGTTGCAGCACAGGTGAATACTAATAAGTCTTTATAAATGCTTAGATTACCGCTGTGGGCCTTAAGTGACCATTTATAATGCAGTTCTGTGCTACTTGGGAAGTTTCGCTAGCTAATTTAACTTGACCTTGTATATTCATCCAAAATATTCTAAAGTATCTACCATCACCGTTTTATTACATTGAACCAGAATATTTCAACGGGCAATGATTAAGATGACGTCGGTATTTCGATTTCCTGTGATATCAAACACGGGAAATTGGAAGGGGTCGATTTGTGCCAAGGAACGTTATGATAATAGACATTAAGAGTTCGGCTGTTGCGACGAAATTACTTCCATGCTGAAATTAGTGTTATTATGTAGCGAAGTGGAAGTGGGGGCTCAATTTCCATCCATTATCACTATCTCACTCCTACAAAGACGGTTTACGAAAAAACGGGAATACTTAATATAAGACAGCTATAAATTTACTACACATGCATTCTTATTACAAAAATAACCGCTAACTCAATACGAACCAACCTACAGCTAAAAAACAATATCATATAACCTGAGAAATAGATACAAAAACTTTTTAACAAAAAATTAAACCGGCGAAAAAACTGAAAAGCAAAAAATAAACCTTAAAATTATTGCTTTTCAGTTTTTTCGCCGGTTTAATTTTTTGTTAAAAAGTTTTTATTTTATATTTTTTGTGGCTTTAATATACTAATAATACTTGACAAGGTGTACCCTATCCAATAAAAAAATAATTATCAAAATCGGACTATTCTGTATAAAGTTATGCGTGGTTATACACTACAATCAGTGAGTGATCAATCAATCATCCCCTGTTTTCCGACCCTTAGGGTTCGATTTTGTTTTCCAAATTTATATGGGACCACCCTCGGAGTATACCCTGTCCAATAAAAGAAGAATTATCACCACTATGTAAAAAGTTATGCGTGGTCATACATAAAAAAATAAAATATACGCGTCGAATAGATAACCTCCTCGCTTTTTTCGTCGGTTGAAAAACAAACTTGAAGTTATCAGCGTACGCACTAATTACGGTAAAAAAACCATATTGTCCGAAGGAGCACAGCTGGCCGGACGACATAAAAGAATGCGATAACATAAATACATTTAAAACTAAGCTTAAGAAACGTGTGTAACTTCTAACACTCTAGAGGAAACTGTATTGTACTGTTTTACCATACTACTTTTTATCTCAAGTGGACTGTAGTAAGTTCTTACGGAAAATAAATTCTTTAAACCGAATTTCCCAATTAGAAGTTAGGCTCATAAAGTTTACATTCGCATGTACGTAAGAATATAGCGACAGTTTTTTTTCGCGCACTGGACTTTTAACTCTCTGCTTAGCGCCGAGAGTTGAAAACCGAACAGTGTGTTTTTTCGACGCGCTGGGATGCAGTCTGTTGGATTCGTAATATTCCGTTCAACATCGATAGTCGAAAATCCAACAAAATCCCGCCACGATATTAATTAGTTTGTGCGGGTGTGACCTAATGTTTCTGTTTTGCCGTATGAAATACTAGCTTCTGGCCGCGACTTCGTCCGCCTCAAATTTTTCTCCCCTGACCTTTCCCGTCGCATCGAATTGCCTGCCAGCTTTCGTTGATTTTATATTGCTGCTCCGCTCTTTTTGACCGTAGCGTGCTGTTATATAGCCTTTCTCAATAAATATAATTTCCAACACAAAAATAATTTTTCAATTCGAACTTGTAGTTCCTGAGATTAGCGCGTTCAACCAAACAAACAAACTCTTCAGCTTTATAATTTTAGTATAGACTAGCTTCTGGCCGCGACTTCGTCCGCGTATCAATCGATCCAGATAATAAAAAGTTTCACAGAAAATTCAACCCCCATTTCACCCTCTTACGAATGGAATTTAAAAAAACCTTTTCTTAGTGGATGGGTACCTACTCTTCACAAAGAACACACCTTCCAAATTTCATGTCTCTACGACCAGTGGTTTAGGCTGTGCGTTGATATATCAGTCAGTCACTCAGGACTTTAAATTTTATATATATAGATATATAGATTACTAGCTTCTGCCCGCGACTTCATCCGCGTCAAATTTCTTGCTCCCGCGACCTACCCCGTCGCATCGAATCGCCGCCGCCGCGCCGCCGCGCCGGCCCGTACGTAGTGTTGAGCAATCAGGTTATTATATGTCGTAAGATATTCATTAATCTCAAATAATGTAAGGGCAACTTTGTTCAAAATTAAACACTTCTGATGGATAAGGATTATATCCATGTTTATGAAAACACCTTCGCAAATAATGCATTTTTAATAACGAATTTGAAAAAACATAGTGCGCCAACCTTAAAAGATAATATAGTATTTAGATTTGATTAAAATTAAAAGAGTTATAATGAGTTAACCTTAAAAGATAGACATATGCTCTCGCGGACTTTTTTTTTAGAACTTTTAATTTAAGAGGAACAATTCCGTCATACATGATTGTTGCGTTACTTTAACCGTTTACGCAGCGCACGCAACGGAAACTCCCAAAAGGAATACATTTTCCCCGTTTTTGCAACATTTTTCGTTGATGCTCCGCTCCTTTTAATTGTAGCGTGATAGTGTATAGGTAGCCTATAAGCCTTTCTCGATAAATGGACTACTCAACACAAAAATAATTTTTCAATTCGAATCAGTGGTTCCTGTGATTATCGCGTTCAATCAAACAATCAAACAAACAAACAAACTCTTCAGCTTTATAATATTAGTATAGATAGTAAAGATAGGATAGGATAAGCTGGAATCTATACGATAAGCTGGAATCGTCTGAGGGGCATAAGCTTATTTACAAGTTGGCACGCTCCAGGGTCAAAGCGGAACAGGATATTTCCAAGTGCCGCTGTGTTAAAGACCCTCACGGCAACCTGTTATATGAAGACGTCGCGGTGAAGGAGAGATGGCGCTCGTATTTTCGCGACTTGCTAAACAAGCAGCATAAAGAGGTGCAGCCACCGGACCTCCCTCCGAATCAGGGACTAGTGGAAAATGCTCTTCGTCGCATGAAAAATCGGAAAGCTGTCGGAGCCGATGGAGTACCGATCGAGGCTTGGAAGGCGATGGGTTCTCGTGGTGTGGGCATTTTAACAGACCTATATAACCGCATACTCCTCACCGGCGAGATTCCTCGTCAGTGGAGACTGAGTGTAATTACTCCGGTCTTCAAGGGCAAGGGATCGGTGCAGGACTGCGGCAGCTACCGCGGTATAAAGGTCATGACCCACACCATGAAGCTCTTTGAGAGGATAATTGACTCTCGGATCCGACAGGAATGTACAGTCTCTGATGGCCAATATGGTTTTCGCCCTGGTCACGGCACCATGGACCCTGTTTTTGCCCTAAGGATCGTCAAGGAGAGGTACAGGTCGACGAATACGCCTCTACATTTCCTATTTTTGGACATGGAGAAGGCCTTCGACTGTGTTCCTCGTGTGATGATCTGGTGGGCACTGCGGTCCAAAGGAGTACCTTATATTGACACCATCCGAGACATGTACCGCGATTCCGATTCAGTGGTTCGGACCGCTGTTGGCGACACTAAACCCTTTTCCATTACTGTAGGTGTACACCAGGGATCCGTCCTGAGCCCGTTCCTATTCAGCGTAGTATTAGACGTTGTGTCAGACAGCATCAGAAACTCCCATGAGGAGCCTCCGTGGCTGCTCATGTATGCTGATGATATTGCGCTGGTAGACGCGGACAGGGGACGACTGGTGAGACGCGTGAAGGCGTGGAAGGGTACGCTTGAGAACGGTGGTCTGAAGCTCAATGTGGCGAAGACAGGATACTGGGCTTGCAATACAGCAGATCTCACATCCGTCCGCATAGGCGAAGACACGGTCGAGCGCACGGACCAGTTTAAGTACTTGGGATCTGTACTCCACGCGTCTGGTGACATTGACTACGACGTCAAGGCACGCATTGCTGCAGCGTGGGCCAAATGGCGAGAGGTGTCTGGTGTCATTTGTGACCATAAGATACCAGTTAAGCTAAAGGGACAGGTCTATAAATCCATCATTAGGCCTGTCCTTTTATATGGCAGTGAGGCGTGGCCCGTACTTGAGTGGCACAAGCAAGAACTGCGTGCCACGGAAATGAAAACGTTGCGCTGGATGGCCGGAGTTACGCGGAGAGACCGCGTCAAGAACTCACGCATTTGCGGCAGCCTTCATATCCGTGACATAGCAGACAAATTGCAGGAGTGTCACCTACGTTGGTACGGGCCCGTATTACGAAAACCGGCTAGCTATGTGGGGAACAAATGTCTGGCCATGCCGCCTCCGCCGGGTCCCTGTAGAAGGGGCAGACCCAAAAAGTGCTGGCTTGACGTCGTAGCGGATGACATGCGTACCAACAAACTCACCATAAGGGATGCACAAGGCCGTCCGAAGTGGAGAGCTAAAAGCAAGAAAGCGGACCCCGGGCTCCGAAAGGATGCAACCGGGACATCGCAAAGATGATGATGGGGGAATAAAGATAGGATAGGATATAGGATAGGATAGATACGTCTCTTACCTACGTCTGTTTTGCACGTTAATTTGATTTGCTATGGAATAAGTTATGCTATAATTTTATTTATCTTATATCTTTAAACGAGCAATTTTTGTATATATATATATATATATATATAATCTGGATCTCGGAAACGGCTCGATCGATTTTCTTGAAATTTAGTATACAGGGGGTTTTGGGGGCGAGAAATCGATCTAGCTAGGATTCATTTTTAGTAAATGTCATTTTATTCGTGTTTTCAATAATCAACTTTATCGATAATCAATTTAAACATAAACTTACGTTTGTTTTTTTTATTGGAAGAAAAATAACAAAATGTAATTTGTATTTAAATATAATTCTAAAAATCAAAATTTTAACATAAAAAAAATACCGAGCAGAGCTCGGGCATCCAGTTACTTTATTTAAACACACATACAACTATAGTCACAGGCTTACCTAATACAATAGTGTAGTTATAGTTATAAATATACAATGATTTGACTTACAATTAACTGTATTATTGTGAACAACCAAGAGTAATCTTACAAAATGCGGCCTGTGTGAATTCGCTCAGAGTACAATTGAAGCAGTAAATCTGTTGTGATACCGTATTGAGTGCACGTTTTCCATTTCCCATTCCTTCCTGTGGGTGTAGGAAGTTCCGTAATCCTCGCGACTAAGGGACTTACTAGAGAATTCTAGCAAGTCCTTTTGTCGCCATTTACGACACTCAAAGGAGAGAATGGGAATAGGAAAATTCATATAGCATAGAGAACTCTCATGCATTGACCACCATATAGCGATCGCCAACCCGCTTGCCAAGCGTATCGGTTATGGTAAATCGCCCCAAAAAATATGAAATCAAGTATCCACTGTTACACACGTCTCCGGATCAATTTAGCCAAAACATGTGAAAATCCAAAAAAATATATGTACGTGAAGGATTGTGTAGTTGATTAGAATAATAAAACAACTATAGCGTACTACATAGTATATTATAGTAACTATACTATACTACTCCTCTATTACCTTGGTCTCTAAAAACACGCTAGTAGCCTGACATTTCAAGCTTGGCTTATCTTGATTAAAACTTTATTGCGTAGCATTTCGTCAGCTTATTGCTTAGCATTGAGCACGTACAGAGTCTGAAAATGGAGTCATGTGAAACTTCGTAGAACGTTCTTCGTGTATATGTACCTACTTGAAGATCTAGCTAGTTTTTGTTTTTCTTGCAAAAAGAAACTGCAGAACTCATTCCCTTCCAGAATAAATTGTTCGCAGCATATTACACCTATCGTATAAACTATACATATTTAGCCTTTAACTATAGGTAAAATAGTTCATCTATGTTTCGTGTGGTGTCGGACATAAAGAATAGTGCCATCCCATTTTTTTCCGTGGGCAGCAGTATTCTCTTTGCATTTTACCATCCTGCGATCGCCAACCCGCCTGCCAAGCGTGGTGATTTTGGAAAAGCCCCCCAAATTGCAGCAGTGGATATTTGGCTGAAATAATGATGATGAATACTAGTTCATCATCATAATCAGTTCTATAATGTTTTCACTGCTGTGACACTGGGTTCCTCTTTTCGAGAGGATGTAAGCTATAATCCACCATGCGGGCCCAATGCGGGTTGGTAGATGTCACATGTCTTAGAATTGTTGGTTCTAAGACATGTCGGTTTCGTCTCTCATTCACCGTTTTGAGAGTATTGGTGATGAAAATTATTTACACAAAGTAAAACCCCTGTCTGAGTTCAAACCCACGACTAACAACTCGTAAGTAAACTAGTTAGTACAGTCACGAGCACGAATATGTATCTATACACTTACAAACTTTTAAAAACATTTTCTCCTATTGTACTGATTGTAATTTTATTTTATTACGAACATAGTATTTTGGAACCCACACTGTCAAACCCACTGCCAATTTGCCTTATCTCAAAGTTGCAATCGTTATTTAAAGAGAAAATCGCTTTTGAATTTGGCTATATGTATACATATTATTACTCGTGACTGTACCGCCATTTAGCAGCAATAATACAATGCAATTGAGGGGTAAACTGGTACACATAGGGATCGCCTCATTTGTGCGAATATACAGTGATTAAACTCTGTCGCGTAATTGACTGCGAACATTACTCCTGAAACTGACGGTATAATATAGGTTGAATATCATTTAGAGTGAATGTTTTTATTTTGCCTGTCTACCAAGCGTGGCGGTCATTGCAAAGCCCCCCAAACTGGCGGAGGCCTATGTTCAGCAGTGGATGTCTCACGGTTGAAATGATGATGACAATAATGATGTTTTATGTTACCTTAAATTTGAATGTTTTACGTAATAAAATGTACGTTTCCTGTAAAAATGTTGCAATAAAAATATTGGTCGATTCGTATTTGTTTTACAATACGATCAACTTTTGGAATAAACTGGATAATTTGTAATTTGACATATTCCATTCAGGACGTTAAAATATCACCCATTTGCAATACTTAAGCACTTCATAAGACGAAGTGTTAAATTGTTAGGTACCTAAAAGAATCATGCAATCAAGCAATGAAGACTATTCCGTTTGAGAGTTTATGCAAAAGTCATATTTAGAGACAAATTCTGGGAAATCAAAAATACAAACATAATAATTGGAATTTTTGGAATTAACTTTGCCTCGGTCTTGAGAGACGCTATCACGTACTGGAAGAAATACCTATATCAAATTATAAGCCATCATATATTATCATATTGTACCATCATTTACTCTTCCCCCAAAAGCCCCACAAGTGGACGAGTAGTAGTTAGAGGCCTTACAATATGTCGACGGCACGTGGTGTTCCACGCGCGCCTCAAAGAGATGTCAGCAATACTGAAGGGGTCTGCTAGGACCGATGTCTGCTAGGGTCGCGAGATTGTTCGAAAGAGATACCGTGACCCTGGCACATGGGCAACTGAAGGAACACGGGTGGGTTTTAGTCAGTAAAAGTCTGACACGCCCTCCCGCTCCGCCCAGAGTGGGAGAAGTCATTTGATGAATTCCCATCCAAAAAAAAGGCCTTACAATATCGAAATTGCCTGGAATTGGGTTGTGGAGGTCAGATGCTAATTGCTCTTTGTAAAATATTGATATTATTTAGTCTCGTAAGTCGACCCTTATATATTTGGGAAAGTTTAGGCACGCTAGACAAAACATGCCTAATATAAATACTATAGTGCCGTCAGTTTTAAGATATTTTCTTAACGTTGAGTAGATAGTGAAAACAGATTTCAAATATAGTGACCGGGAAACATGTATTTATTTATTTATTTATTTAATACGTTAAAGTCACAAATATACAGAGGCGGAAATAATGCCATAGGCATTTTCTACCAGTCAACTTTTGGGTGATGCAGAGACAAACAGTGGGAGGTGGGAGAATCGGCAAAGATATATGAAAACTGGTCCCAGCAACAATAACAACCACACATATGCCATTAGATAGGTATTTTATTGAATAACAATAACTACTATGGCTGCTCATATCAATTCACTGTTTGGAAAAGTTGTGGCGATGTTTGGTAGAACGTAGGTCACAGCGACGAAATGGAGCAGTCGAAGCGTAAATCACTTTTGGTGATCTTGGTTTGTATATTTGCAAATGTACTAATTCCAATGATAAGACAATAATATAGTACTATCGAGGTGGTCTGATTATGGACATGGTCTTTACATAACGGAGCCCTTGAATAGCTACTAGTAAACCTATCGAGTGTGGGCTCATCAGATTTGTCTCAAGGAGTCCTATTTATTTTACCTAATGACGATGACCTAGTGACTGACCTGGACACTGGATAACGGAACTCTTGAGTAGCTTTTAGTAAACTCATCAAGTCTGGGCTCATTAGACATGTCTTAACGAGCCCTGTTCATTTTACCTGATGACGATGACCTGGTAACTGACCTGGACGTGGGATGACCACACTCAATATGTTTTCTAGTCACTATTCAAGGGTTCCATTGTATTCTGTTCAGGTCAGTTTTCAGGTCATCGTCATCAGGTCAATGAACAGAACTAGTTGAGACACATATAATGAGCCCAAACTCGATGGATTTACTAGTAGCTATTTAAGAGTTCCGTTATCTAGCATTCAGATCCATCATCAGACCAGCTGGAGGGTACCATATTATTTTATTATCATTGGAATGCTTACATTTTGGAGAATTCAAACAAAGACCACTAGAAGTGATTAACTATTGAATTCAAGTTTTCCTTTACCTAGCGTTCAGTACGTCCTGCAAAATATCGCCATAACTTTTTTCACACAGCGATTTGAAACAAATCGCCATAGAAGTTATTGCTTTGTATGAAAATGCCTATCTAATGACGTATATGCGGTTGTTATTGGTCGTGAGGACCATTTTGTCCGATCCTTCTTTAACCGGTCAATTACCGTAATTACAGACACAATTAGAAAACGATTGTTTACATACCAAATGTGGTATCTCAGGGATTTAGAGGTTAAGGATATTTTAAATATAAACAATATTTTAAACATAATCTATTTAAACTATTACTATTTACCTTACTATATATAAATATAAGCACCCATAAATAAACGAATTTACTGAACACTAATAAGACAAACAATGAGGAAACATTACCGTGGTAATTATGTTTTTTTTTTCTGTTGACATAAAACACAAAAACAAAAGTATTAAAAAAATAAACACAGCAGCAAAAACAACGTCTTTCTAATACATTAAACAACAATTACACAAATAATTTCCTTAATTCATGAAAATGGCTCAAAACAGACATTCGTTGTAATAAATTTTAGCGTAATGCCGCTAGGCGAAGTAAAAATGATTTAACACCGTCATTACGCGCTGCTAATTTAGAAGTATTGTAGTATAAATTAGCACCTTTCTCACTCCGTCATTTAGTTATTATGAAAGTGTTAAGAAAATTATAGTGTTGCTTGTTGAATAAATTATGAATAATTTCAATGCCTGGTTTAGTGGTAATTTACAAGTGTAGGGTTATAGATAAGAAAGGTTCTAATTATAGTAAAACTAGATCGGTTCTGATAATCATATTATTAGGCTTTAGTTTTCATGCAGATGTATTTTCCCGCAACCTTTTATGTATTTTTTAGGTTTCTATACCCTATTTCTAAGCCGTCCGTTCGTCCGTCCGTCCGCCCGTTTGTCTGTCAGCGAGGTGTATCTTATGATCCATTATAGGGAGACTGTTGAAATTTTCACAGAATATGCTTTTCTGTTCCCGTTATAACATCAAACAATTTAAAAAAGTTAAAAATTAAAGGTTTTTACGGCATTTTTACCTTGTGGTACGGAACCTTTCGTGTGCAAGTCCGACTAGCACTTGGTCGGGTTTATGAGGATTATAATCTACGGGGAATACCCCGTCGATTATAATCCTTAAATCGTATATACATATTACTGTACTATTCATAGTTGAGAAAATGCTACACAGATGAATACTGCTCCGTGCTTTGAAATGGTTTAACCTGTTGAATGCCGTAATTACAGACACAATTAAAAAACCATTGTGTCTATACCAATTAATGTGGTATCTCAGGGACTTAGCGGTTAGTGGCATTTTTATTGCAATTACGAGTATATAAAACAGACATCGTGAACCTTTTTAGGGTTCCGTTGCCAAATGGCAAAAAACGGAACCCTTATAGATTCGTCATGTCTGTCTGTCCGTCCGTATGTCACAGCCACTTTTTTTCGAAACTATAAGAGCTATGCTGTGGAAACTTGGTAAGTAGATGTATTCTGTGAACCGCATTAAGACTTTCACAATAAAATAGAAAAAAAAACATGGGTTCAATGTTTTTTAGTGTTATATCGATGTGCAAAGTTTCATTCTGATCGGTGGGTGACAGTTGGGTAGGGTTACGTGTAAGTATGGGGATACTTACACGTAACCCTACCCAACTGTCATTGAACCCATGTTTTTTTTTATTTTTCCGGAATCCACTTTTTAGGGGTCGCAGTTTTCAATAAAAGAACAAACAACACAATATCGTGTCATCAGTTGCATAGAACAATTTTCTCTGAAAATAAATAAACTCTTGGTAAGAAATACCTTGTGAATTTGAGCTTGTAAAGGCTAGTTGTACTGTTGAGCAATTGGAAGCCGGAGCAATTTCCTCCGTAACATTATGTGCACATCCCTAGGGACTGGGCAATAGCTCCGGATAAGGGAGTGGATAGACCAGCTGGAAAATAATTGTTAATTTTATCTGTGTTTTAATTTACACTGAGGGTATTTCGGTAGAGTTAGTCAGTAGGTTTTGAATGGGGCTTTATAAAATGTTGGTCTGTATTCGTCGAGAAAGTACCTAATTATGAATTAGGCCGTAAGTATTTCGACAGGGTTCCAGATTTGTTCAAAAGAGTTGTCGTGGCCCTGGAACAGGCAACTGAAGGAACACGGGTGGGTTTTAGTCAGTAAAAGTCTGACACGAACTCCCGCTCCACCCAGAGCGGGAGACGTCATTTGATGGTTTCCCACCCAAAAAAAGGCCGTAAGTAGTTAACCTTTTTTTTATCCTGAAACAGTTCCTTACTACTTAAACGGATGGTGGCCCGGCGAGTTCTAAAAAGTTACCTTTTTAGGCCTCCAGCCGGGGCTTATTATACTTAAATACTAAAGCGAAAGCGCTAAGGGTTACCCCGAGGGGGTTACGGACCTCGGCTTAGGCAATCACTGGTGGGGGGACAGCAAGGGACTGGCTGGATCTGGGTTAAAATTATTTAGGGACTAATTTAAAGCTACAGGCGCAGCATCGCGGGCTGGCTCTCGCAAGGGTCGGGAGGGATTGTTAAGTCGAGAACGCGACGACGGATCTCGGCGGCGAGGTCAGTACGGTTTGTGTCTGTGTGCCTTTCGAACTGCACAGGTCTCTTTTCGACTCTCCTGGAGGAGAGTAGTGGGATCATCAGGATCTGAGAGAAGTAGTAAAGCGTTAATAAGATCTTTTTATTGGTCTGATGGTTATTTTGTTTTATGCCTGCAAACTGAAAATAATATGCCTTTAAATATGTATACGTCAAGATGTCCCACGAAGAGAAATGCCTTGATACACATTCGTTCTTACTACTTAATTTAATAAACAAATTACTGTTTAAACAGTTTGTCCAAGTGTTTTTGTTTAGTGTTAAACCTTCTTTACCATCCGTCCGTTTTTCGTCTTTGATCGAGCCCTCATCACTTTTACTGACCGATCTCCCGCCCTAATTAATGACGTCACGTGCGTATATAAGCGTAAGGCATAGACACACATTCGTCGAGATGAAGCTGAACGTTGTAATTTACGTCGGGCACAAACTCCAGGGAGTTGGAACGACTCAATTTGCGTGACGTGAAAAATGAGACGCGGGTACTCGGATAATTTCGTATATTCGGATATTCGGATACGTTCCCTAATAAATTATGTACTTTCGTAAAAATAGGTATTAGTCCCGTTTGAGTAGAACGAGGGTAAGGTCGGTATTTTTGCGTTCTTTCAGCGATGTTTAGGGATATAAATGGGGTCAATAAATGGTATTTCTTATGTAGAGGCACGTTAAGTTACAGGCAAAAAACGTTTTGCCTAAATAAATCATGCATTCGGGTACACTATCGGCAACAAGAGATTGCTCTATTTGATCATTGTTCCACTTTTTGTTATCCAGTTGGGACACATTAGAAGAGAATTTAGGAGTGGAAGTGCGAAGTACTTTGGACCATCGGCTATGGCCAGCCATGGATTGGTAACTTTATACTACGGAATGAAATAATGTGGTAACTTAAGAGAGAGAGATCTAGATTATTGAGAACTTTTACATATCTCGATGAGAAATTAGGAACTGATTTAAGACATGCCTTGGAACAAAAACGATAAAAAGATGAAGCCAGTGTTCTTGTAAGTTTTAGTTTTTATATCGATTTGACCGTATTCCAAACCCATTAGTGCTTTTAATTCCAAAGATTATGCTCAATTTTGTCTTTCTAAAGTGACAATAAACTTGTAAAAATGTAAGTTATTAATACAAACGTAAACAAAATACATCAATCTGCAATATGTAGATTGCCAAGTGATTAATCTGCATTAAACTTGAATTGGTGTCGACATTTTATTTACAATTTGGAAGCCTCGAATGAATATTAAAAGCAATCAGTAATCGCACTTTTGTGTCCGTCCTATGAAATTTCAAGTAAAGTTCTATAACTAAACTCGTGACACTGAAAGAGATTATAACGTAAGTAGACTTCGAAGAGATTGAAAAGTGGTACAGCGTAGTCGCAACCCTGCTCTACATTTCTGTCATAAGGATTCCTCGACCTGCATTGTAAATATTATTATAATACTATAGATCTGGAACAATAACCTTTTTTTATTAAATAAGGCGAAAATCTGAAAGTAAAAACACTATTTTATGTTTGTGAATCTTCGGTTTTCGAAGACTACAGTAACGTAACGTAAGACTTCTTAGTTGCTTTCTGTTTCAAGAAAGCATTTTTTGACACAGTATAGTAGATCCCCAGATCATTAGTATTACCCAAATTCAGATCATGTTGGTGATGGCGTGTTTCAGCCACCGCTGCCGTAGGAAACCGTCTCCTCTTATCCAATTTTTCTTCATTTCAAAACATAATCAAAAGTCATTTATTTAAACTAGGCTGAGCGTCAGTACTTTCTGAACATGAAAATTACAAAAAGACAGTTCCCTATACACTTCCGGCGTTCGCCACTTACTAGTGCTATAGCTGGGAAGAAGTGGCGCATTAAATTCTGCAACAGGGCAGCATTACTTAATACCACCCTAATAATATCCTACTGGAGAGCAAACGACTATTTTTGTACAAAGAAGGCATGATTGTTGGCTTTAGATATAAATAGGTATTTAGGAAGGTATTCATTGAAAACTGAAATAATCGATTTCTCTTATCAGGAATTTAATTAATGCGGCGAAGAGTGAAACTTGCTTGTTGAAGTTGGTCGATGGAGTTCCGTCCCAAATTGTTGATCAACTCGACGCCGGAATATGGCATTTAGTAGTCCAATAGCTCGAATGTTTCATTAAAATTTACTTGCTATCGTGATAAAGCGACTGCGGGTTGTAATCGAGTTGATTGTTTCTGAGTACAGCGTTCAGTTAATGTTTTTAGTTATTTATTTTGTAAATATCTGATTACCTGCATTTATGAACTAAAGTTACACGTTGTTCCAGGTACGGGCCAAATCTCTTGTATAATAGTAGTTTACTATAAAAAAATTCAAACTCATACAAAACCATGTACCTACCTACATCTCTGTAAATCGTAAAAGTGTATAGTTATGATTAAAAGTCAAACTCAGTGACATAAAATCTTCTTAGCGACAAACAAACAACATCAAATAAATCAGTTGTTTACAAAAAGAACAACATCGGAAAAAGAGCCGCAAAAACAGGATATTATAAAAGATGGGCGTTAAACAATAAAGGGAGACTTACTTAGAACATTTTTCACGGATCCCCTCGTGTACTTCCAAAGGAAATGAAAAAATCGAGCGATACGTTGGCACAAGGTGATCCCGGCCGCCGGGGCCGGCTCACTGTCTGAGAACCTAACCCTTTTCTTGCTGCGTTTGCCCTTACTCGTTTTACCCGACCGTTTATTCTTCAAGCTAGACTTCATAATTTTCACTTCATTTGCTACCACTACACTGACTTCGACGCTCGTTTGTTCGTGTTTTTTGCTATCGCGCTCTTTGTCGACTACATTTTTACGGGTTTGGGTCTCAGCGTTCGACGGTTTTGCGCTGACTCCGCTACTTCGCTTCCACTCTTTCAACTCCGTTGTCGTATTTTATGAAGCGCGAAAAATATGTACAGTGTGTTTTGTTTACGCGATACACAATGGTACTGAGAGTACTTATAGTTATGACGCGTATGATTTGCACGGCTGAGGCTAGCCCACGCGACACTTGGCTTAGTTTCAATTCGCAACTATGAAACCATTAGAATATCCACTAACACGAAACTTATTCCCTGTACTTTAATATGGGACAGCCCGATGACTACTTGTACGGGTATTAACTGAATTTTATGTCAGTTACGTCTTTTTAGAAGGTTCAAGACAACTGTTGCAGTCTAGAAGCAAATCTGACGTTCGTTTGGTCTCATGCCAGCGTTTATTAAGAGACAATTCGCGTTCAATGCGTTCCAATTATAAGTCAGTCTGATTGTCATGCATCATAATTAATTATGTGTGAACGAAAATAGCTGTGCATCTGCAATATCAAGTTTAAACAGCATCTGTCACGGTCGGTTCTGAGCTCGTCGGTTCCAATAACGTTTGGTAATGCTGTTTATGTGAACGATTGTGAATATTGAGACAGTTCGAAGCCGAGGTAATTGATCTGCTAACGAATTGGCAAATGTTTGTGGAAGCAGCTTGGTAGATCTCTGTGATGTCTGCATATTTGGCGTAATTAGAGCCCATCAGACATTTAGAGGACACGGTACAGGACAATATTTGGCGAAAACACAAAACCAATAAAAACACGTTTGTTATGATCACAGAGATGCCACCGTCATGTTTGCGAACGTTTTGCATTACATATCATGTTGATTGCTTTTCGCCATATTACTGTCTATATGATGACTAATGAAAATGACAAATGAAAAACGTTAATGAGTTTTCACGATAAAACATCAATTAAACACAAGGCTTTGAAAAGAAATTTCGATAAATTGACAGAATTGATGAGAAAAATTCAACAGCGTTTAATAACTTTCATTTCTCTTGAAGATTCGAGGGCTGCGATAAAGGCACTTTTTTCATCGAAATCGTCTGCCAATTTAAAGGGACCGACACGGAATTCGTAAATGAACAATTTACGTACCTACTGTGGAATACTTTAGAGAGCTTTCTTCGTGAAAATTAACTGATTCCTAACGACCCACCGAGGTTTCTCTGATGTACCAACCTTAAGGCGAAATGTTCAACCATTTTCGACCATTACGTTGAAATGATTACTTAAAGCAAAGTCTCTTTCAAGTAAGACCAGTGCTTTTGGAAGATTCTGGACAGACATTAATATTACATTTAATATTAAATAGAAGATAGAACATGAAATGGAACAAGAATTAATTTTGATTTTCTGAACGAGTCCATTGTGGTTTTTTGGCACAGTTATTTAACTACTAGCTTATGCCCTCCACTTTGTTCATATGGAAGTCGTGAGACACCAGAATATACCAAAATAACAGCCACATTTCCCGCTCATGCTATTACCTCATTTTCGCTTAGAATTCTTTCCGCCTTTTTTAAACAGTGTTATTTAGCTTATACCGTTTGTTGGATCAAATTTCGACATTGATATTGAACCCCTTTCCTGTAGTTAGATTGATTTGAAATTTGGTACACATTTTTGATTCCTTTGACAATACAATTTTATGTTTTCGGTATATTGTAAATGAACTATGGCCAGTCACAAAATGGCAGAATACATTATTTTTTTATAACCCACCACTATGGGTATCACATGAAAGGGCTTGATTAGTACAATAGAGTACGCCATGAAAAATATTTAAATCCAACATGGCTGCCGTTGTAAAATGGTGGTTTACATATTTTTCACAACCAACTCAATATGGGTATCAAATGAAAAGGCTTGTCTAGTAGAATGCAGTATTCTAAATGTATAAAATAGTGGGACTGTAGCAAATTGTCAGTTAAAAAATATATTAATAATGAAGTACTGAATGAGTTAAATAGACTGAGAAAAATTAGGTAACCGCATAAATGCAAAAAAATAAAACTTGAAAATGATATATCAGAATAAAAAAATTCAGATAAATGATTTTGTTTAAAAGGAACATAATTGTAATTTAGATAATGTAAAAGTATACATTATAATAATTTGTTAGGTCGTAGGTACCAGTCATCACATCATTCTCCTCATCAATCTAGGGTATTGATAAGACTATAAGTAAAATCATCGTCTATTTATTTTCTGGCTTTTAGTACATACATTTTCTACATCACAGTTATATTTCTTCCCTTTAAATTAAAAAAAAACTTTTTCACTTTTTATTTTTCATTCCGCTCTGAGTCCGGTTAGGTAAAAGATGTTCTGTAACGAGATGTTAAATACCCTCCTTGTGAATTGGGCAATCAAATGCAAAAACTTCGTCTTTCCAGAGATTAAAACAATCACACAAATTCTTTAGCGTTATTATTAATTTAACCAGATACACCTTCTTCAAAAATTGGGCGAAGAAACGTGATAACAACATGATTAATCCTACAAATAGTTTCAGAGCGTATTAGCGTGTTCATACAAACAAATTCATCAATTTCATTAATGTACACATACATTAGTACCTATGAATACCTTCGATGCAAAATTTTATATATTTTGCTGAACTGGGAACAACGTATAGACAGGTACACTGCTTATCTCCGCGCACGAGTTGTGGAATTGATATCCATTAGTGCTCACATGTCGCTGATTTTGGCCGAAAAACAGTTTTAATAACGGCTGGAATATAAGAACTGTTATACCTTTTTGTTAGGCTATAGTTATTTCAAAGTGTTTTTCATTTGCTTTAAAATCCGATGGAACGTTTCACTTTATATTCCTCACGAATTGAACCGAACCTCCGAACGAACTCACTTTATATTCCTAGCAATTAGTGTGATGTACCACATAGACAATTTATCTACAAATACAGGGTGGCAGTACTGCGCAAAATATTATCAAGGATTCAGTAAGTTTAAATGATTCTAATTGATTCTTTAAACTACGCAGGGGCGTAGTTTGAAAAAAATAATGTTCTATACATTTTGATCACGTATGCCTGCCTACCTACCTACGTAATCAAAATGTATGAAGCTTTTTTATTATACAGCACTTTTCATTAAAAAATCAGATTATTTTTAAAACCGACCAAAAATGTCGACTCTAGGGGCCCTAGCTAGAATTATAATCTGAATTCAAGGTTTGCGCTTGGATGTCCATCCACCCTGTATAATAGTACATATGTAGACAAACCTCCTACTTGTGTTTATCAAATATTCACTTGTAAGTTACAAATTTCTTAATTTTGTACTACGTAAGACTTTCGATGTAAATTACCCGGCACTGACAATATTGGTGTATGAAAGCAATTTATCACTGACCGAAAACTTGCGAAATTTCACAAAGACACCGAGTATAATAAAGTTTGAAAATTAAGCTTCTACTCGCTGTTGCAAGGACATCGCGGAAGATATTTACCTGTTCTTATAATTACTAATTAGCAGGTTGTTATATCACCACAGGTCGCCTGTTCATTGAGGACATGCGTTTCTGAAAACACGGATTTCACGCATAATATCGGTTTCGGCTGCCGATGTAGCGTCATTCAATTATAAATTCCCCCAAATTGGTAAAATTTCAGCTGCTTTTAGTTATCCTATCAGACAGGTACGAAGAACGAGTAATTCAGTTCATAATAAGATTATTTAAATTCTCACAATATGTCAATTCGCCGTGTTACAGTCATGTCGTCAGTTCCAATCACAACTGTCAAAGAATAACAGCTGTGATTATTGAATATACGGATAATTTACGTCGGTAGTCAATTTGCTAAAAAAATAATTTCACATTGTTAACATAACGCTACGATAAAACAAGTACTCTACTACCTGTTATCATTTATTATTCCAAAGATTTTTGTAAATATACAGAAAAACTCTGTGAGATGTCCATCAGAGGTAATTTACGAGCTTTTGATCCAGACAAATTCTCGTGTACAAAATATGTTTTGTGTTTTTTGTATTCTCACCAACTGTTGTTGTGATTTTGTATACTTGTTCAGGAAGTAAAAATTACACCATGCATCCCGATCTTTGCTTACTTTTCGCAGAAACTAACAGATTGTTATGCTTTTCAGAAAAACAAACAACTTTCTAAGAACAGAAAGATAATATTGATTCTCTCGTAACATTGATAGAATACAATAATAAATTGAAGAACCCGGCTCGCGTTCACGTATTTCTTAGAAAAATACTCGCGCTAATATATTGTAGATTTATTATTTTTATCTCGCAATATTACAGAACGTATCTCACATCTGTATTTATCGAACAATACATAAAATCTGTTAAATAAACTTATATTTGTTCAGGATTTGATGCAAAACTATCTGATTGATATAAAACCCTTTAGTTTTAAAGTCCTGAGGCGAGGCTTACAATATACACGTATTAAAACTTCTAAAACTTTCGAAAAGTTTTGGGAAGCAAGTTCCCACTGTTGGGATACAGACTCGTGAGCTGTTATCTACAACGCAGGCACAGTGCGGGTTGGTAGATGTAATATGTTTTCGAATTTTCTGGTTCTAGGACCTTCCGATTTCCTCACGATGTTTGCCTGTCGCTGCACGTCGTCGCCTGCCTGGGTTCGGATCTAAACCCCAACAACTCGTAAGTCGGGCGGTTATCACTGTAGCGCCACTACTGCCAGAGTTTGGAAGTTTTAATTACACAATCAGGCTTTAATGTTTCCCATTGCTGGGACACAGGCGTCGTCTGTGAGAGGGAGTCTGCAGTATCTACCACGCGGGTCCAATGCGGGTTGGTAGATGTCACATAAATTCGATTTTTTTATTCTAGGACATACCACAACTTCCTCACGATGTTTTCCTTCGCCGTATTGAGAGCAGTGGTGATGAAATTATTTATACAAAGTAAAGGGGCCTGCCTGGGTTCGAACTTACGACCAATAACTCGTAAGTAGCCACCACTGCTCCCAGAGTTTGAAAGTCTTGATGCTATAATTTCGTAGTACCTACATATGTATTATAAATAAAACGTGACCACAGATTACGTTAATAGTTCAATACAGTCTTACAACGATTCGCAGTAGGATGGTTTCAATTTCACAGCTGTCAATGTTTGAACCGTTATACCGCTGCATGAAATTGATAGTTGCTCTGTGGTTGCATATCATAAATGTTGGCATTATTATTGGTCTACCGCAGAAATATGAGATATGGAGTGAAATAGTGCACATATTGGAGTTCGTTGCCGTAACTGCGCAATTGACGTTTTGTCATCGAAATGTCGACGAATAAATTTATAGTGTTCGACTTTATTGAACATTTTAAACTCGAATCTGAAATGTAAAATTTAGCGGAACGTTTTAAATTTTTAATTGTTTTCCGTTTGGCTGAAGCTATTTTATGTTTTTTTTTTTTAGATTTTAGGTTGAACATAATGGAAACTTTGAACATAAAAATAATATACTATATATCAATACGTGAAGGGAAAACTATGCACCCCTTTTTTACGAAAGTTTATTGTTGAAATCTGTGGTCCAATCGAGAGTATCTGTCTTTAATATTTTGTGTCTATAGTCTTACTGAATGTCAAGTATAACCATAGATAGTAAATTAATTTTATAGATATATGTATAACTCTGTTTCATTTTTTAAATCTATGATCATATCGAGAATATTTGTGTTTAATATTATTTGTCTATAGTGTTACTGAATGTCAAATATAACCATATTATTTTTTTACTAGCTTCTGCCCGCGACTTTGTCCGCGTTAAATTTATTGTTCCTTCGACCCTTCCCGTCGCGTCGGATCGCCTACTCGTGCGATTTTCCCCGTTTTTGCAACATTTTTCATTACTGCTCTGCTCCTCTTCGTTGTAGCGTGATTTTATATAGCCTATAGCCTTCATCGATAAATAGGCTACTCAATACAAAAATATTTTTTCAATTTTGACCAGTAGTTTCTGAGATTAGCGCGTTCAATCAAACAAACAAACATACAAACATACAAACTCTTCAGCTTTATAATATTAGTATAGATTTAGTTTTAATGGATATGCATATAGATGTATTATTATGGTCGAATGTCGACCACTGGGCGACCACTAGTATTATAGAAAGACTGTCAGATTACTATTTGGAATTACAAAAGCGAACTAAATCTAAGGTTATGAAATTCTTGATGACAGTTTGAAATTGGGCTATAAACGTCGTATAATATTGTAAGCTATGGACTATGTACATGTATACTTAGGTTCGTAAACAAATTGTTACAGTGCTTTTGTGAGAAATCTAGGTATATTACTCGCAATAATTATATTAATAATATATTAATTATATTAATAATATATTAATTATATTAATAATATATTAATTATATTAATAATATATTAATTATATTAATAATATATTAATTATATTAATAATATATTAATTATATTAATAATATATTAATTAATAATATATTATATTAATAATATATTAATATATTAATAAATAGGTAGGGCGTAAAGAATAGCATCATTCCATTTCTTCCCGTGGGTGTCGTAAGAGACGACTAAGGGACTTACTAGAGAATGGGCAGCAGCGTTCTCTATGCATTATACCACCATACTTCGATCGTCAACCCGCCTGCCAAGCGTGGCGATTATGGCAAACCCTCCCAAATTGGGGGAAACGTATGTCCAACAGTGGACGTCATACGGCTGAAATAATGATGATAATGAAGTAGGTAGGTACTTTTATAAGCTTAAATATTATTTGAAATTTCTCTATTTCAAGAGACAGCAAAATCTCTCGGCTCTTTATTTTAAGACCAAAATACAAGTGTGAAGATCATTTATATCAAACCCGTTCTATTAAGGGGAAACCCAATATTCTAGAACTGATTCAAGTTTGCCGAGTGAATCTAGTAATCACTTAGATGCCTCGGAGGTAACCTAGATATTTTCTTACTCTGTGTACCGTCCAGGCTTTTAAAACATTTTTTGGGCTCTTTTCGATATTGATAAAGAATATTCGTGACTTTTTGAGGCATAAACAGTATAGGTACCTACTGTGGTGATATTAACACGACTTTAAAAAATATAGTGCTTGCCGTTTTTCGTTTTCGTAAATTCGTATTTAAACATATTCGTTTTCCTACTAATATTTTATGATAAATGTGAAAGTTTGTGAGGATCTATGGATGCATGGCTGTTACATTTTAAAAACTACTGAACGTATTTGGGTGAAAGGCACACAAGTAGTTTATAGCCTGCATTAAACACAGAGTACTTTCATCCGGGAAGTACGTTCCCGTGGGAAAATTTCCGACCTCCACGCGGGCGAAGTCGCTGGCAAAAGTTAGTACTTCATAAACTTTGAACTGTTTGTGAATTTTGACCGAATTAAGTGGATTTTAATACAAAATATTAACAAGGTTGCAGAGGTCAAATCTTTAATGTTACTTTTAAACCTGTCCGGTTGGTATATTTTGTAACTAAATATCTTCGCTATATTAATAACGTAAGTGACATAAAATAATATTCATAATATTTACAAGTATATAAAAATAGAGATAAAAGAATCACAGGGCATCAAAGCTCGTTCGCATCGCTGTCAATAGGAATAGTGCCCAAAAGACTGGCAGAATTGCTACGTTGTATGGTAATGCTGATTCTTTTCCAAAAATAGGCTAGCCCTCTGGACACTGATTCTGGTTTGAATATTTAAATAATGTCTATTAAATAACAAAAAATACGATTCTTACCAACCGTAATAGTGACGCTCTAGTTTAGAGAGGTTGTATGAACGTAAAAGAAGCAACAGGGCTGTGCTACCAGAGTAATAACATTTTGAGGTTTACCTTTCCTATGGGAGAAAGGTTCTATGCTACCATCTGGGCATAATTGCCCATAATACCCCGAAATCCCCTTGATTAACTCCCTAATGTTTCGCAGTATATTATTATTAATATAACAGCCAATAACATTGAATATTACGATCTAGTAGGGCCTGCCGAGTTTACTATTTCACTTCCACTTTTTATGGTTATTAGGGCTTAAATGTTACAATGATAAAAGCGCTGCGTTTGCTGAATATAGAGTTATTTTAATTCTTCATGTAACGTCAATATTCAGGCCCGTTTATGGTAGCGGTTATAAGTATACGCATAAGGTTAATCGTTTTGGTCGTAATTTATTTGCCTTAACTTATTCACCCTATGTTTGGATTTTTTGGCTCTCTTTTAATTTGTGTCTGTGTGGAATAGAGGAAGTTTTTTGTCCTAAGACAGTCTAAAGTATACCTTACAAAACATCTGTCAAGATAGAGAAGGACGATGGGAGACTATAGTGTGGACATTTATTGGGCAATTTTAAATTGTATAGCTAAACTTTACAGACGAAAAAACCCATTGTTTCTATAACCAATCATGATAAATTAAAATATACATTGATTTGAATATTTTTGTGTGGTCATTGACCGTAATTATTGTCATCATCATCATCATAATCATTTCAGCCGCAATACGTCCACTGCTGGACATGACCTCCCCCAATTTGGGGGTTTTGCCATAATCGCCACGCTTGGCAGGCAGATGGGCGATCGCAGTATGGTGGTAAAATGCATAGAGAACGCTGCTGCCCATTCTCTAGTAAGTCCCGTAGTCGCCTCTTACGACACCCACGGGAAGAAATGGGGTGATGCTATTCTTTACGTCCGGCACCACACGGTACGAACGTAATTATTGTAATAACTTAAAAAAAAACAGTTTCTTTTTATCAACTTCACAGATGTGATAAGTGTCGATATCTAAACATGGTAAAATATACGAGAACAGTTTTTCTCAACTCATACTTCAAATAACTTACAGCGGTCGTTAACTTTCCAAAAAAAACCGAATCTTTTATTTTTTTATTTTATCGTGTTTTGATATTGACAACCATCGCATCTGCAGAGTTTAGCTAGCCAATTTAAAATAACCCTGCATACCTAACAAAAGGTTGGTCATCCACTAGTACGACTACCTATTTTGTTGGTTTCGCAAAGAAAATTATTTATGAGAGCATTTATTACTGTGCCTACGCACGGATCATTTACCCAAAGTACTTCTGCTTACGAAGTAAACGACTTTCCTCAAACTAAGACGACGTAGTACGTAGTGTACTTTATACCACGTACTGTACTTTAGAGCACGTACTGTAATATCCCGTTACGGCCACGTAGTCCAATAACTGTTATCGGTCTAATCGTGTGGCGTTCGATTTGTGTGCGACCCACGCCATTATTTCACGCTCCAAGTAACAGGTGGCGACACCGTCGTTTTAAGGTTTAACTTTACGAATTCTCATGTTTAACCTCTAAGTCCCTGAGATACCACATTTGGTATAGACACAATCGTTTTTTAATTGTGTCTGTAATTACGGTAATTGATTGGTTAAAATGTTTTTGAAACGTAATTATTTTATGGTAGTAGGTACTACCACACCTGATTGCCCAATTGGTTTCTTGGTCATGCACGATTGCTGAGCGTGGGCTCCTGGGTTTGGTTCCCAGTTCGGGAAAAGTGTTATTGGGTTTTTCCATTAGGAATTTTTTAGTAACAGTCCGGAAATTGGAAGTTGGCGTTGTGATACCACTGATACTCCCGTGCCTCGGAAAGCACGTTAAGCTGTTGAGCCTACGCCTGATCTCTCTCCGGTCGTGTCAGATCGCCGACCCATCGGACTATGAGAGTGAGGGAAGAGTGAGTGCTCCTGGGTCTGCGCACACACTTGATCACTATAATATCTCCCGCGCCGATGGATAGATGGCTAGTCTCCATTGAAATTTGGTGCTGTGGCCGGAATACGGTTTGACTATACTATCATAAAATAAGTACATTTCACGTTATACCCTGATGCATCATGCGTCATGTGTGTGCATGGGCGCCGTCAGCTTATCTCTTAGCTGCCTTGGCTTATTTTTATCATTTTACTTTTGGATTGTTTGTTTTGTTCTTCCTATATTTGTTATACGTACTCTGGACGCTTTCAACATATACCTCATGTGTGTGTTTTTTACATACTTCTCACATATAATTATAAATTCAACACTAATGATGTAACTAATATTTTTGTTACAACATAATTTAAAAGAGTGTTCATGGAGTTTCAGCCCGTTCTTCCATATAGGTATCGTCGTGGACACTGGCGGTTGACCACGTAAATAAAAGTGACGGTTAATGGTTTAATTGAAATAAATATTTTGAGTTAGAGGTTTTTCAAGTGGAGTACGGATGTTATAAGGATTACGCGTCCACAACAAATGTATAGTATGCTGCTGACTGAACCAAATAAGAACGTCAGCCGCAGGACTTCTGATTGTTTTGGTTTAATATGAGCGAACGTTGCGTTTGGTGCGAACGTGACCTTACCGTAACAATTATTATCTTTTCAAAACCGTCTGTTGAAAAACAATTTATCTTATAAACAACACTAAACTATAAAAACTAGTGGTCGCCCAGAGGTCGAAACTCGACCATTACTCGTTAATATATACAAATATTAGTTTTCAGCACTATTTCTCCAAATAAACTTTAAATGTGCCAAATTTCATACACCGACGTTCGCACAATGTTCGTACAACGATGTGCAAAGTTTTTGCTTCACGTATTAATAAATTATTTAGATATAATAGATTATTTCAAAGTATTATATAAGATTACAGTTTTGATAGGTGACAGAACAGCATTTACTTCATGTTGTCATATTTATTACTTATGGTTATACTTGACATATTCAGCAAGACTATAGACACAAAATATTAAAGACAGATATTCTCGATTGGACCACAGATTTCGACAATAAACTTTCGTAATCCATAATTATATTTGACATTCAGTAAGGCATAGACAAATAATACCAAAAACAAATATATACTCGATTTGTGCATGTGTGTATTAAATATACGGTAGTGAATAGTAGTGTGTGTAACGTGTTATTTATTGAAAATAATGTATTTTTACGCATAATTTAAAAAAATATTAGCATTCGTCACTTCTTCTCTGTATGAACTTTAGGTGTGCGAAATTTCATACTCCTCCGTCCGCCCAATTTTCGTAAAAAGGGATCCAAAGTTTTCACTTCACGTATTAATATATAGATAATTGTATCGATCTTACAGAGTAAACATATGCCGATTATCAAACGATAAAGAAAAAACACCGTGTATAGACGTTTCATAACCAGGAAAAATGTTTACATACTTTGCCGTCTCACAATTTTCTATAGGAACATATTCTAGTGAGTTTATTTCTTATAGTATCCGCCCGGTTATTGTACTTTGTATAATAAAGGGTGGGTTCTCCGATAACAAGGGACCAATCGTAAGTAACCGTTGAGATATCTTATTTTTATCAGATGAATAAAATTGTATTCACATAAGTAAGTTTGACGTTTTAATTTTCTTTTGAAGATGCTTGGGATATGTTTGATGTTTACAATAAATGATTTAGGAAGAAAGAAGAAAAAACGTTTATTCCTTTTTTCATTTATTTACTTGTGTAAATCAAAATAAATAATGTTGTAAAACTACTTTTGTACACACACTCAGTACCTACAACAAAACACAAAATATTTATATCAATAAATATTTCGTGTTTTGTTGAACTAAGTTTGTTAAAGCTCTCTTTAAGGTATTAGCTTGGAAATGTAAAAGAAATAAAGAAATAGATGGGCCACCTGGGTACAGTAATGTTCAATGTTTTATTTTCTTGAGCAGATCATGCTGCAGGAAAATTCATTGATTATTTAATTGGATATTCCGCTTGATTTGTCCTAAACCGAGTGGGAATTTTCGGTTATAGATATTATATAAATGACTCAGATTATTACAAAATGATTCTTATAGTTAATATTATAATGCATCCCATGGTATTCTTGTAAGAAACCTGGCTACGTGTAGCTACCTAAAGCGCCCTGAATGATTCATATGCATTTAATCATATTTTATCACCCGAATGCGGAAGGGAGTGTGTTCAGAAACCTATGTATTTATGTATGTTCGTTTTGGCACTCTAGAGACCAAACTCGGACGCCGATTTTTATGATTATAATGTCAATCGATATGATTTAATTTTGTGACCGTCACTAAATACACGACGGTAATCAGCATTTAAAATAAAGTCAAGGAACTATTTCGAGAGTTATTGAATAGGTCTTTGAAAATCTTCTAGACTATAAGTCTTACTTGTTAAATTGAAGAAGATGGCTCCAACTGCATGACATTATTTAAAGAACTTATTGAATTTAATAGTAAACCTATAAACAAAATTTTCTTAAGTCCATCTTTTTGAAGTACACTTTTTGATCTGTCGGGTTTTTTTAAGTTTTTATTTATAAGTTGTATTATAAGTCTTGTCACCCTAACTTTCCGAATGCCTTACAATAGTAAACATTAACATTTCTATGTTGTTAGTTTATGTCTCACTTGAGAAGTGCTATCTACCTTCGCGGTACATTTAACACTTTGGATTATGTACGCATAATAAATTCTGCTCTCGGCTTCCAACCTGATAATAAATATCATTTTGAGGTGTACCGTCTCGTATTTCTACGTACGAAATGTTCAAATTACAAAACCGTACTTGGATTAAGATGTCTTTGTAGATAAGCGATTATTTTTAAGAAATTTTGTCATGCAAACAATAATTCTCTATTACTTTTTTTTTTCAAGAAATACTGAAGGTTATATTTTTTCTTAAAGGTTGGCTTATTTCATTTGACAGACAGAACAGTAATGGGTTTATTTTTAAACTGATTAAAGTTAAGAAAAATATTATTGAAATAACAAATAATAAAACTAAAATAATAAATCGTACTAAATTCAATTCAGATCTTTTGTATCTTTTTCGATATAAATAACAACAAAAGAAATTAAAAAAAAACAAATGTTATGAATGATAGACGTTTAAACGGCAAAAATGTGTGGTTAAACTGTTGCTAATTATAAGCAACGTTCAATAATAGAGTTAATGTTCAATATGAGATGCCGAAGAATAATTGTGTCTAAGGAAACAAAATGGCAACAAAACGGTCCAAGAAACTAAATTCAATGGCGACTGTCAACCGTTCTCTATTGGATTACCGTGAATCATAGTTGTTTATTATGCAGGAAAACCTATATTTTATCAATAGAAATGTTCTCTGTTCTCAATATTTTTGCAAAAATTATTTCTACAAAAAGAACGAACATGAACTCCTCAAGTTCGGTGTCAAATACATCCATTCTGTATAACTTTCAGCTCTTGAGAAAACTTATTCGTCCTTATTCTCAAGAGTACGGTAATAGCAGAAACGGGAGCGTTCTGAACATCAAAGAAGCCGACGATTCTTACGCTAATGTTCGTCGCGACCTTACGAATATTCGACCAAGTGTAAAGTTGAAAATTCATTTCGAGGAATTTCGACTAAATGTTTAGCTCGGTCCCTATATTACGGCGGGGCGGCCCGAATAACTTTTGTTCGGAGGCACTTTTGTACCTACGCCTTAGTTTTATAAACAGGCGTTCTAAGTTACTTTACGAGGTTCCCCGAATATGCTTCGTTGACGCTCGGGTTTTAGCAAAAACAGACGGAAATTTCAGAGTGCCGTAGCGTTGAAGATTGAAATATTATAATATGCATAAATTACATATATATGCATGGTACAAGACACGCACTCTGTTCTGTAAACTATCTTAATTAAATTGAAAAGTTTATTGTTTTTGTTTGATTATAAAATGGTGCTTGTTTTACACGAAGCCATTCCTTTTGCTACTGGGATACTTGGCTATATGTAAGTTAAGCATTTTATTATACCGAGAAGTTGTATTGTTAAGGTCTCTTGCACCACAAATGACCAAATACATTAAGGAAGATGCGCTGAGGTAGACCGGATCTGACCGGATGCAGCTGAATATCAGTATTTTACATGGAACAACTACCTATCTGACCTCCATAACCCAGTTATTTGACAATACAATACCCTTTGGTAAACAACTTAATCGTAAAAATCATATACCACTGAATGACATAGTCATTTAATGGGATTATTGGTACGAACTTAGAGGGTCGTATTGATAATTTTAATGATTATAATTCGCAGGCTACCTTAACTCGTCTCCCTTAAACCTATTTAAAACATAATTCTGTTTCATCTTTGAACAATTGAGGGTAATCGAACAATATTTCAAATGCATTTAGTGATGTGTGGTGCAAGCAGCCCTCTTAATATGTATGCACATAGTTGCACATACTATCTATAAGTAATGAGTTGATGTTGTTAAAAGTTAGAGGTTAGAAATAAAACCATACCTAATGCAAACTTGACGCCAGTCCATGCGGTGCGGACATAGTGAAAGAGGCGGCGATAGAGCGGGCGGTGGCGGCGCCGGCGCACAGGGGCCTCCGCGTCGGGCGCGGGCGAGGGCGCGGGATCGTCCGCCCCGCCCGCCCCGCGACCCTCCACCGACGACGCCGTGGCGTTCCACACCCAGCTTTACACAAAACGCTCACGCTGCACTAATGAAGCCGCACTCTTACGCACTCAGTCCGGACACCCACATGCATTTCACTATTCACTTTACACTCACGTTAGTTTCACTTGGTTATTGTGTACTTTAGGGTCGATGAAATTCCATTAAGTAAATATATTAGATCTTAGAAGCACTGATGTTTCGCGGCAGTTCTGAAGGTTTCAGAGTAGATATTTAGACCTCCTCAATAATTCAGAGGGCAGCCATAACGAGCAGTCGACTGTTAAGCGTCTACTAAACTGCTCTTCAATATTTACGTTTGTCTCAATCTCCAAAGTTTGAGAAATTAGTTTGGAATTTCATCGGCTATTAAACACAACTCACTGCGAAGGCGAATTAAAAGTAATTAGTCAAGCAGTTTTAACTTTGTTGTAAGTTTTTGTTAAGTTATCCAATAAAAGCAAGCGTTAGAGAAGAAGCCGGGAATCTGTGAACAAAGAAAGGACGATTGTTAGTCTTGTTAGTAGCCGGTGACAGGCTGAATTAGTCCTTGTTAGGCGAGCGCTCGGTCCGTCTGAGTTTTATTATTTAGAGCCACGCTGGGCGCCAATAGGAAATCGGAGGAAAAATCGCAAATCTCGACCTTTTCTATTTACATTTATCGCGCCCATTTTTCTTTGTATTGTAAGGTTATGTATCGATTGCTGGGAGCTTTTCGTGTTCTCCGCTACACATTATTTCTGTTTGAAAGGCTTTTATTGCATTTATCGTGGAGAAAGTTAAATGGGATCAGGTTTTTGCTGATTGTCTGTACGATACCAGTTAACAACACTATAAAGACAGAGGTACTGTTTTTCATAGCAAATTTATTGTTTTTTCAATGTCGAAGGAGTTTTTTCTCTTTCTGTGTGTGGTTATGGAGTTTATCGACGCTATAGCTCTGGGTTAGCTACTATAAAGTGTTCTTGGAAGAAAATGAATGTGAATAACATATCATCACGCTTGAAGTCCTCAAAGGGTACGGCTGAGGAGTACTTATAGTTCACTCACATTTCACCAGTTATGTTAAAGTCAAGTGTGATATGGGGCGAGCAGATTGTCATCGACCGGGCACAAATCCAGACTCCGGGCTGCTACTGAAATTCCTGATGGTATTAGCCAATGACACATTTCACGAACCGGGTATCGTACTCAGGATTGTAAGCCCTAACGACCACTACATGAAAGTCTAATATTAAAATGCTTGGAGTAAATCATGTGAACCAGCAGACCTATCATAGATGAGAATTTTTTGTTGTTAATTTATACATTGTGTTATATATCACATTTATGTATGTTTAATTAATAATGATCGATGAAATCAGTAAATTAATCTTAAGATATTAGTTACATGCTGCTTGCAAATAATCTTAAGCTGTCATTATGTGTTAAACAAATAATATGAGATAACTATTAATTTGCGGGGACCAACGCCGTCTGGCTGAAGATGTATAAGAGGTACGCCCTATATAAGCTAAACAGACCAGTTTTTTTGTGAGAACGTTGTAATGTGCTTGACTCACTTTTTCCATTCAGCATCCAAATATAGATAGACGGCTAAGAGTTGAATGACATGCGGTTACAACCGATTACGGTAACGATAAAGTAAACGCAATTTATCCTTTCTGTGGGCATTAGGACGCGCACCGGTGTCCTCCTACCACCACGCTTTACGATTATAGCCTTTAATAGCCCTTCATAATAGTTATATTTGGAAGACTCTTACGTACTAAATAATGTGTAATTATATGTTGAACAAGGATCATAATTATCTGATAAATAACTTAAAATACTGTTAAGTTATACACGTAATGTTGGCTAGAGATAAAATTACCTTACAGTTCAATTTAGTCTCAAAGTCTAAATTGAATCTATAACAATGTCACACCAGCCTTATTAGTGGTTGGACTTGCCAGCTAAACTCAAAGTTTAATCCTATACAAAGGGTGTGGAAACTTCAACATGAACTTTGGGAGTTTCATTCGGCTATAGTTGCTAGTAAGTCATGAATAAGGACGTCCGTAGATGCGCTATTTACTTTGAATTTACATAAGGGGTTATCGGGGTATCACATTTATACTAGTTTTGCGAATATTGTCAGGCGAAGACTCATCTATTGCAAAACGCGATCTTACTTTCTTTGTAGCCGACAGCTCATAGCCAGTTTTGGCATTTCAGACTTTATTTCGATTCGGGTAAAGTTCTTAATAAAAAAAATCAACATCATGAGCAACCTATAATGTTCCCACTGCTGGGACACAGGGCTCCTCTCGGTGAGAGGGAGTGGGCCGCCACTAAAACATCTTTTACACAAAGTGTAAAAGATGTTTTATACATAACAGATTACAGCAGTCAACATTTAAAATTAATAATTTAAGCAAACGCACTGGATCTAGCCCATTACGGCTATCTGTCAAAGTATTTCCAGCTAGCTTTCGGAAGGGAATGCAAACATACCCGACGACCAAACATAGTACGATTCACTGTCTGAATCGCCTCTTACTGTCATGACGGCGTCCGTGGCGCACTTTGTAATAAATCAATAAATAAAAAGGTTTATTTCACAAACTTGTACAACTTTCACAGTAAATCTTACATAGGGGTATCCTTTTAAGTAAAAAATATACCTGTAATAAATCTATTAAGTAGATTATCTTAAAATAAATAATTTTGTATGCATATTGTGCCTCTCATTATTATAATAAAATTTCGATACAATATTCTGAGATCGAGAAAGATCGATTCAATACAATACGATTAAGATCGTGAATCGATTCACGAAGTTACGATCCATTATGATCCAGAAAATCGATTCAAAGAAAAGAATCGGGCATCCCTACTACAAACCATTGTGAGAGAAATAAATAAACTTTTATTATAATATTATATTTATTTTTGTACTTGTTCCCTAGATCTACATAACATATGCTTTGGCATAGCTCGCATTAGAAGTTGAATGCAAAAATATTGTTATTGTGTGGATGTGTTTATTTTACCCCTGGGAGTGCAAATAAATCGAGGTTTATCGAAACGTGATGATCAAATGTTTCATTCCGTGTGACGTCATATTGAGTGTTTATTCTGTTCGTTGTCACGGGAATATATTGCATTGGAGACCAAATTTCCAAACTAAATAATAGGAACAAGCAAGCGATCTCAAAATATAACACCACATTTTTAACATAATATTACTTTTTCTTCTTGAAGGCTATGATGTGAGAGTGAGTGCCTTGGGGTAAGCTTATTGCCATCAGACGAGCAAAAGTCAAGAATATATGCTTTCAAAACTCTGCAAGACCAGAAGATCACCCACAGCAGTAGCAATGGTGGTCACGACGCAGCCAGGTTTGTTAAAAATATGCCTCAGGATTAAATATAAACTTAACAGCTCTGTTTAGCACTATCAGACTAAATATAACTAGCTGGTCACCAAAAAATCAATTCGCAATGTTAGCTTAATGAAAGTATTTCAATAACATAAATTGAAATATTTTCATCATAGCAACATTGCGTTCGAACTCTCCAATAGAAAATAGTTAATCCCTGATCTGAAATTATTTATAAACTGCTGCAAAATATGCTATCAACAACATTTCACTGTTCCAATGATCGAATGCAACCAGCAGAGTTAATTTTCATGAGAGAAGTGTTTCAATATTTAATTTTTACATGATGAAGCAAAAGCATCAAGTGTAAATTGTATTTTATGGGTCTAGTTGCGTGGCGATCATAATGATATATTAATATTTAGTTATTTTGTAAAATTAAATATAGCAGAAACAAAATTGTAAAAACAAACTCAGAATAATCAAACTAATATTACAGAACCTAGAGGCGCTACGCAAAATGCTACGTAACGCTCGTAGCTATGTCTACGACGTAGGCGTCTGAGGTTGACTTGCTACGCCGTAGACATCCGCTACCTAAAACAGAATTTTTTTGTTAACCAACATAATGATATAAAATGATAAGTTGTCTGCATTTTATAAGCCCTTCATCAAAAAAATGAAATTATCCACATGTGTGGCTTAATATAAATCATGGCGTGAAGAACTCACTCGACTAGCCGCCTGTCGCAGTTTTATATCTGCGGGGACAATGGGCTCGCTGAGAGCGGCATACAAACTTCGACCTCCGCATAAACAGACAAAATCAGACTTTATTTCAATAAGGTTAAAGATGTTTTCGTCCGCAAAGTCAATGTTGTGAGTATATAAATTAGACCATGCGTCACTGTCGCGGCAGAGCGGCAAACGAAAGGATGGCTCGTAATAACCTGTGAAATGAACATTTGATGACCACTTCGGGGCAGGCCATAGAGCACCGAACTTCCAAGTCGCCCGTATAATGGCGTGCTTCGGCAAATCACTTGCAATTAAAGTTGCTTGATTAATGGCGAAGGGTTAATTGCGGGAGTTGATGAAGAAATATTGAAGCGATATGTTTGGTTTGTTTTAGCTATTTGAGTTCTATTTGTGTATTTATAGAATTTATTGTGTCTTGACATTATTATGGTATTTTTATGTGACTAGTAAAATGTATTTTATTTTACAGAAATCATCGCTACTTGTACTAGACATACGAAACAAAAAATATTGTCCGTTCCTTTTGGTCTGGAACTGTTTATTTATTTAAGATCTACCAACGATTGGTCATCCTCTGCCTAGTCTTTTCCAAACTATGTTGAGGTTGGCTTCCAGTCTTACTGGATGCAACTGAGTATCAGTATTTTACATGAAACGACTGCCTATCTGACTGCCAAAACCCAGTACCAGGATTATACTCAATACTCAATTCTTTATTGCATTCCATATGTTACATAGATGGTTAAAAATAAAATGGTACAAGATCAAATATGGACCCTGTCGGGCACGCAAACCCCCCCCCCCCCCTCCCCTATATGATAACCCTTGAGAATACTGGTTGTCAGGCTTCAGACTTCTGACGACCCGGAACGACTGTCAATAATCTACAAATGACAGCCGGGACCAACGGTTTAACGTGTTTTCTGAGGTACGGAAGGGTCTCTGTATCTAAGGATGGTCACCCATTCACGGACTAACCGCGGCAAGAGTAGCTTAACCCGACCGATCGACGTCCCTTACCCCCTCTGTCAACGATTGGTAAATAATTAAAATATGCTTAAATCTACACTAATCTATACAAATAAATAAAACTGAAGTGTCTGTTTGTAATTTCAAATTAACAGCTTTTCACTAAATGCATATGAAAGTAAATACGGTACTTACACCAAAAAAACATTTTTTAAACTTTTGTCTGTCTGTCTGTTTGTTCCGGCTGATCTTTTAAATGGCTGGACCGATTTTGACGGGACTTTTATTGGCAGGTAGCTGATGTAATAAGGAGTAACTTAGGCTAATTTTATTTTAGAAAAATACCTGTGTTAATTTCCAACATCCACGCGGGCGAAGCCGCGGGCAAAAGCTAGTAATAATATTATAAAGCTGAAGAGTTTGTTGGTTTGCTTGTTAGTTTGATTATACGCGCTAATTTCAGAAACTATATAACATCACGCTTCAAATAAGAGGAGCGGAGCAGTAATGAAAAATGTTGCAAAAACGGGGAAAATCACACAGGTAGGCGGTTCGATGCGACGGGAAGGGTAGGGGGAACAAGAAATTTAACGCGGACGAAGTCACGGGCAGAAGCTAGTACAATATATAGAAACTTACACAACAATTATTTAAATACCAGGTTACTACCACTATATAAGCACGATATATGCCACATATATATATTATAAATAGAATATACATGTGACAAACATAAGTAAACGTAGTCTCATAAATTTTAATGAACGTCTATAAAAACGTCATTACTTTACATCTTACCACGTATAAATCCTTGAACAACATTAAAATCAAAAGAACAATAAACATTAAAGTCCTGTCGATGAACAAACAGCGCTCTGATTTAACTTCGCCGAACTTCGCTCCTCAATAACATTAAATTTAACTCCTACTCGTAACTTTTTGTGAAGATAACTGTGTTCTCTGATCGCAGTATGTTGTAATTATATTTAATTTTCAACATTTTCTTGTGTTAAAGAATTGGTTGTACCGCTTTAAACATGTCTTCTCTGAAATTCTGTGGAGGATTTTGGTGGAAATTCTGTTGAGAAAAATGCTGTTTTGTATTTAAAATTCAGCACTGAAAAAGATATCTCAATTTCCCCATTAATTAAAAAAAAACTTGAGAGGTGTCCAGAGACACCCGGATGGAACGAAGTTCCTTTCGATTAATTAGTGAAGGAATTGTAATAAAATTTTATTTGTTTTTTTAAGTTATATTAACTTTTTTTTTATTATTAACAAATATATTGTAACATAAACTTAATCAGTAGACGGAAATAGCCCCGTTTCGCAACGCGCGATAAGGAACTTCCAAAAACTTGTTTATTATTTATTATGTTCAAAAAACCTGTATACACTTAACAAAAATAATCGTCGTGATACCACACTGTTCAATGCGAAATAGAAAGACGAAACGAAAATAACTGGCTTGCTTTCTATGACAGAGAGAGAGAGACAGACAGACAGAGAAACACACGCACGCCGCACGGCTTACAACTGTAGCAAAAAGTGTCGTTACAACTTTTCGTCTTATTTTTTTCCGTCTAGCCCCCTTTCGCAACGCACGATAAGGAACTTCGTTCCAAAAATATATGAAGTGTCATTTATTACACGAGTAGGTAAATTATTCCGTGTGCCGTCAGATCTAAAGAGTAGTACGGATGGTACTACTCTTTAGATCTGACGGCACACCTTCTTCCCGTGGGTGTCGTAAGAGGGGACAAGGGACTTACTAGAGACTGGGCAGCAGCGTTCTCTATACATTTTACCAACATACTGCGATCGTCAAGCCGCCTGCCAAGCTCGGCGATTATAGTAAACACACCAAATGGGGGAGACCTATGTCCAGAATTGCACGTCTTTCAGCTGAAGTTATGAGGTAAATTGCTTATTTTAGCTCTCATAAAGAAGAAAATGACTTCGGCACGAGGCACACATAGAAGAAGTAAGTTTAATAAGAAATAATTCGCTAGTTAGTAACGCTATTCATCACCATAATCAGCTTTTTATGTTCTTGGGACTTCCTCACCCTTGTTGCTGGGACACAGACCTCTTCCCTGAGAGAGGGAATGGGCCGTTATCTGTCATTCGAGCCCGGCGCGGGTTGGTAGATGCCACATGTCATCGATTTTTTTCATTCCAGGACGATGTTTTCCTTCACCGTTGCGTAGCCGTAGGGATGAAATAATTTAGATATAAGATATTTACTTTGCTAAAACATGAGTGTACACATAAATGCAAGATGTTACATAAAAGTTCGTTTGAATCACTGTCATATTTTGCCTTGATGGCGTACAAAATATTACTGATCAAGAAGATCTGAATCATCACAATTATACTTGCATTACTTAACAACAATAATAAATGGTACAAAAAATTCTGAACTGCAAATGTCAAATGGTATCTATATATTAATACGTGAAGCGTGAAAACTTTGGATCCCTTTTTACGAAAATTGGGCGGATGGAGGAGTATGAAATTTCGCACACTTATAGTTTATACAGAGAAGAAGTGACGAATGCTAATATTTTTTTAAATTATGCGTTAAAATACAATATTTTCAATAAATAACACGTTACACACACTACTGTTCATTACCGTGTATCTAATACACACATGCAAATATATTCTTTTGTTTATGGTCCAAATCTGTCTTTAATATTTTGTGCAGTGTTACCAATACCCAGAAATATTTACCCCTAAAGCTTAAGTTAAAAATCCCTAAAATTGCCACAATTACTAAAAAAATCCCCTAAAAAATTATAATGAAAATAACCAACGAATGTTCAGTAATCATAGACCGGCACCCAGTAGTAATATTTGTCTATATTTATTACGTGACATTTGTTAATCATTCACTCTGAATTCTTAGTATCGAGGAACCGTACTAGAAGTCGTTAATACTTTTTTTGTAATCAAAAACATAATGAAAAATGTAAGATGGAAAAAAAATCCCTAAGAATACCCCTAAAAATGGAACGCCCCTAAAAATCCCAATCCTCTTATTTACCCCCTAAATTTGGGAAAACCCCTAAGTTGGTAAGCTTGGTTTTGTGTCTATAGTCTTACTGAATGTCAAGTAAGTCAAGTAACCATAGGTAATAAAATAAATTTTATAGTTTATAGATAATATAACCTATTTCATTTTTTAAATTTATGATCATATCGAGAATATTTGTCTTTTATATTATTTGTCTATAGTGTTACTGAATTTCAAATATAACCATATTATTCATTATTATATATATTTATTATTATATATATTTTTTTCTCTTAAAAATATATTTCTATTAAAATGAAGAGTGGTCGAATTTCGACCAATGGGCAATCACTAGTGTTACATAAATAATCATAGTCATGGTCAAAATAATAAGTTAATGTTATGATCAAAAATAATAATAATACAAATATGCCAAAGTTCGTTCCTTAAATAATAATGAAAATAGTCCATGTTTTTCATAAACAAGTCAGAGTTATGTTATTTTATCAGTCAAAAATTCTTTAGTGCTTTATCTAACAAATAGGCTTTCTCTAACAAAAAGTTTTTTAACCTATTAAACATTATGTAAAGCACCTGTCTGGGTTGAAACCTACAACTACAGTCGTTACCACTGCACCATCACTGCTTCGTACGCACCTGCGTATGACATACATACACGCGTGATACATATCCACTGCGGTTTTTAGGTTCGTTGCAAAAGTTGTTCTCTGAAATCAGCATACTTTAAACTTCACAGAACTTTATATTCCTCTATTTAACATATCACACCATTAGAACGATAAGAACTATGTAGGCACCACTCAACGCGTTGTTCAAACTTTCCTGCTTTCTATGTTAATGTTCACAATTCGACGCTGCGAAACAATTGACGGCGCCTGAGAATTACGACCAACATAAATTGTGAGTGTGTATGTAGACTGTGTACTGTATATTTTGTGTGTGTTGTTTGTGGCTATGCTCGAACATTTACTTGTTTCTCCGGGCAGATTGTGAAAGATTTAATGTATATTGAACTGTCAAATTATTTGTATTGACAATCTTTGCGATTTTTAGTAACGATGTTATACATAACATTGCTTTTTCTTAGCTTGAATTCAAATAATTGTAAGTCACAATATTGTTGACCATTCGATTGATGATTGCATTTCACCTTTAGCTTTGAGAGAAAACAGAAATGATTTTCATCAAATTATAATAGAAAGAAATTCTTAAAATGAATAAAACATTCTGAAACAATTATGACTGGTCCATTGCTTTTGTAGTCCAGTTAAATCTGATACAAAGGAAAATAAATTTTAAAAGGAATCAGATAATTTTTAAATACAGACTACAAAAATTCATTTCATGATAACGTAAGTTAATTCTTTAAAATGGGAAGCAGTTAAATTGCTTCAGTTTTCCATAGTCTTTTTAAACTATTGTAAATGAAAATGACTTTTTAACGAGTTGAATTCTTGTTTCAGGCGACAAAAGTTAAATGAGATGATAAATGCAAGTGAAAGGGTAATTATGATGGAAGTATTTAATCATCGTAGTGCGTTAAATGGATGTGTGTGAGTGATTTTTAAAGTATTTTTTCAATTATGACGGTTATGGAATGCTTTGTCAGTGTTCATAAGGCTTGCTTATTTTTTGTCCATTTTAAAAATTCTTGTAAAAAACAATTACGCTCTATGTTAACCCAGTATATTCATTCAATAATCATCATCATATTATACGTCCTTGCATTTGTTTCATTTTTATTATTGTTTATATTATCTATATATTAATATTTGAAGCGAAAACTTTCAATCCCTTTTTACGAAAATTGGGCGGACGGAGGAGTATGAAATTTAGCACACTTATAGTTTATACAGAAGAAGTGACGAATGCTAATATTTTTTTTTTAAATTATGCTTAAAAATACATTATTTTCAATAAATAACATGTTACACACACTACTATTCATTACTGTGTATTTAATACACACATGCATAAATATTCTTTTGTTAATTTGGAATTTTATGGTCAAATCGAGTCTGTATTTGATTTTGGTATTATTTGCCTATAGCCTTACTGAATGTCAAATATAATTATAGATAATAAATTAATTTACGATAATTTGTAGATATACATAATATATTAAATTAATATACTATATATTAATACGTGAAGGGAAAACTATGCACCCCTTTTTTACGAAAGTTTATTGTTGAAATCTGTGGTCCAATCGAGAATATCTGTCCTTAATATTTTGCGTTTATAGTCTTACTGAATGTCAAGTATAACCATAGGTAATAAATTAATTTTATAGATATATAACCTATTTCATTTTTAAAATCTATGATCATATCGAGAATATTTGTCTTTAATATTATTTGTCTATAGTGTTACTGAATGTCAAATTTATTTTTTTATTTATTTTTAATGGATATGCATATTGATTTATTATTATGGTCGAATGTCACTGGGTGACCACTAGTAAAGATAATTATGTGTTTTATGTTTAAGTAAAGTATTTACTCATAAGAAGGCCGAAAGCCGCGTATGCGTTAGGCTATATGCATTTTATGGATCTTTTTTAATGTGCGTTTTGTTTGTGCAGTCTAAACAAGTTTTCCTTCTTTTTCTCTATATTTGGAGTTTCCCTACACTACGCTACAGAAATGAAGAGATCAGTAGGAGAATCAAGGTATCCGACATAGCCTGAAGAACTGCCAAACTCAAGTGGCGGTAGGCAGGGCACATTGCTAGCAGAACTCATGGCCGATGGGGACGGAAGGTCTTGGAGTGGTACGATGGTAGGATAATTATTTAATCACTTTAGATAGTAGTGACCAGAGAGAGACCGGTAGAGTTTTATAGTGACCTTATTGGTGATGTTCTTCAGAAAGGTCAGGTGCGTAGTACTCGCAACCGGCGCGTGTTTATGACCAATTGTATGAACCTAAAAGAGGCAAAAGGAGTGTGTAGAGATCATAGCAGGTGGTATTCCGTGGTTTCTGCCTACCCCCATAGGAAAAAGGCGTGATTGTTTGTATGTATGTTTAGATTCATAAACTGTTTAGTGATGAATGCAACGTTTTCCTTGTTTAATGACTACATTTTACATTAATTTTATTTATCAATAGTCAAATGACTTGTGTCGACTCTCAACTCTCTCTGCTTTGACGCGTTAAATATAGGCGTTGTAATATTAATTCTTATTTATAAATTAATCACACGTGACTCATGATAAATCTTCACAAATAGGTATGTACCTATTTGTGAAGGTACGAACCTACTATCAAGGTTTCACGGGTTTACGATTTACTAGACAATACTAAAATCCTTGTTTTGAATGCAACTGAGCGGTAAAACCACAGACAGAAAAGTAGAGGATTTAAAGTTTATGTTTGTGCATAAGCTTTGTGGTCGCGGTCTCGACTGACAAAAGATATCAAAACTTTTTCGTGAAGAGAAGACTGTTGGGGTTTTGGTGTTAGTATATTGTTTATACCTATCATTATTACAGATAATGTAGCAACTAGCTTATAAACGTCTATTGATCTCAATTGAAACGGACCAGTTTAATCATCTCTAAGGGCTGTCACGCCCCATGCCTGTACAAGATTAAGCTGTTGTGCAATAGTTTAGGTGTACTGCTCAAGTAGTAATCATAGATGTTGTAGTATTTAGTATAGCTACACAATTTAAATTAGTACTAGCTTTTGCCAGCGGCTTCGCCCGCTTGAGGTTCGGAAATTATACCACATGAACGTACTACCGATAAAAGTGATCCTATATGTTAATCTAGGTTATAAACTGTCTGTTTGCCAAATTTAATCCAAACCCGTATTGCCATTTTTGGTGATTTAGGAACAAATATCCAAACTTTTAACTTTATAAAATTAGTAGTATTTGGCTTGCCTACGCACTGACACGTGCTTGTGAGCTGGCGATATATGATGACCCCACTTAGCCCACACCTTATGACGTATACGCTTGAGACATAATAAGTATATCTATCTATATTCACTACAGATACATATTTCTATGATAGGAATGTATGAAAATGCACTTATTTATAGGTATGCTCGACTTGATTTTGTATGAAACAAAAGCAGACATCTTTTTCATGTTAATTTATCACGATCTATGCGTTCTCCGCTGTAAGAAGATAACTTTTCTCGAGAAAACGTTATACCCGCAGTATAACTCTTGTAGTATGAAATAAAGCTGTCACATCATATTTTTCTTGTATTCCCAGATCAACGTGTCCTAAATAAACTCCTGTATTCAGCCTGCATAATGCAAGAGATACTCTTTATTATTATATTTACAAACGTGCACGTAGCCATCTCTATTCGCCGTAAAAGATAAGGTAGAAAAAAATAGAGGGTCGTAAATCTTCGCAAAAGATAGTGAATTGTAGAAAATTATGGAAAGCAGTCCTCTATGTAAAGATAAAGGTTTCCCTTGGGACAAGGATCCAACTAAAGTTGTTTGATTTCATTACCTATCTACCGAGTCCGACCTTCTGATAAAACGAGAATTCTGATTCAATTACTCAGGTATATTAGAGGTGATTTTCACTACGACTCCACGACGATGGGTTGAGTTAAGGATGTCGTAAGTGTTAAAAAGTATCGATATATGTATTTTGTATCGCTAATATTTAGAGCGCTTCGATATCGCATTCGTTATAATATTTAACATAATATCGTTATATTATGTCGACTTCTAAAATGAAGAAGTTCTTAATTGTATTTTGTTTTTAAATGTAGGTGTAAATCTTCACTGATTGTAGACTTATTCGTTTTATTATTGTATTAATAACCATGTGTGGTAGCGACCCCAGCATTTTGATCAAAGCCCAATTTGATATTAGTTTTGAAATATAGTTTCTGATATGTTTTCGATTCTGGTTATTTGATAACGATACATCGACATATTAAAAATCGCTAAATACATATATCGATATACTTATCGAATGAACAGTATTGATATTTGTTTATATACATAGATATGTTTCGGACAAACCTAGGTGGACTGCGGTTTAAATCTGGGCTATTATAACACTCGGAGCGTAACATTGTAGACAGAGAACACATTATTATATAATAGTTGGAATGGACAATGGACGGGGGTTTTAGTTAATGTTCTCGAAATTGGTGCTTGAAATGATTAAGTTTATGTTTTAGAATATTTCAAGAGTTTCATTCGACCTAAACATACCATATCGTCACGCATTTGCATTTCAGAAATGTTAGGCAGAGCCGTAATAGTACACTCACATTTCGCCAGTTATGTTTATGGTCCATGTAATAGGGGACGAGCCTATTGCCATCAACCAGGCATAAATACAAACTGTGGGCTGCTAAAAAAATATAGGTTTAAATGTCATCATCTTAATTTCAGCCGTAAGAGGTCTCTGCTGGACATAGGCCTCCCCCAATTTGGGGGGGGGGGGATGTGCCATAATCGCCACGCTTGGCAGGCGGGTTGGCGATCGCAGTATGGTGCTAAAATGCGTAGAGAACACTGCCGCCCATTCTCTCGTCCATGTGGTCCCGGACGTAAAGAATAGCACCACCCCATTTCTTCCCGTGGGTGACGTAAGAGGCGAGTAAGGGACTTACTAGACAATGGTTTTAATGTCCAATAGCAATATTCCCTCCTCGAGAATCGAACCCAAGGCCATATGCTCAGCACCACACTGCAGCGACCACTACTGAAAACCCCTCACAATTTAACCCACCACTTATTTATTTTGTTGAAAGCAATCTTGAACCTTATAAAATGGCAAGCTTAAACCAGTGCGTAAAAGCTCATAATTTTTAACAACGCCTTATAACCCAAATTTCCCAAATTAATGACGTTCCTTTCCTCCATGATTCTTTGCAAAAAAATTCACTAAACGTGCATACTAATTGACTTTCCAAAAAAAACATAATCCCGCCTAGTTCTCGAGCTACCCTCGTTACGTCCCAATTCCATTCTTTACCCGAAGACAAACCGTTTTAGGAGTTTTAATTAAAATTAATATAAGGAACGAGCACCAAATGTTACTGGCTTAATTACGATCTGCTACACAATGGATTTTCTGCACAGGGTAAACCCTTGTTACCCTCCAATTTATGACTTACCCTTATAAAAGTGAAGATTAAAAAGTATGGAGCGATTAAGTTCATGTGGGGTTGTGAGTGATATTAGTATGTGGAGTAATTTTAATAACGAGTCTATAAAATTTGGGTATATTTTGTACGTAGATAAGTTATGTTGGGTACGTTTTATTGATATGGTCTTGAGAGATATTAAGTTATTACATTTATATATTTACACGATTTCGTTTAATAGAGATTTGTAATGTGACGGATCCTTAAAAATGTATATCCGCGGATAAGAATTTGAATGCGGTTTGGTGCCAAAATCCGCGTATACGGAATATGGGATACGGATCTTAACTCTATTACTCAATCGGTGTCGATGCGCGTGACCTTGACACGATAGTTGACGCCACTTGACAATTTGCGTGACAGGACATGTTTCAACTTGCATTGCGCGGGTCTTTCTTTTGCTTTGTTTATAGTTTAGTGGTTAAATATTTGATTATAAGAAATGAAAAATAATCTGAAAATAATTTTATAGTTTTTCATTGCTACCTACCGTATTTCACAGAATTTCATTTATGTATTGAGAATTAATAAGGTTACAGATCCACTAAAAAAGTAAGAGATACGGATCTTTCTTCTCCCTTAGGTATTCGCGGATACGGATACGGATATCCGGTGCATTACTAGAGATAGAGCAGTATAATTTTAGTTTAATATGGAAACATGCAAACTAGGATACGGTATATTAGGAGGAGACGCTCTGGGTGTCTGGCGTCCACGCAGACTCCCGGCCACTGAAGGCGTGGGCTTGCGGGCAGCGAGCAATGGGTACGTCGCTTGTCGGTGAGGACCAGGCTCGTGTCGACGGTGCGTTGTGTTCCACGCGCGCCTCAAAGTGATGTCAATAAAACTGAAGTGGTCCACAAGGACCGATGCCTGCCAGGGTCGCGGGATTTGTTCGAGAGAGTTAACGTCTTACCGACCGTCCGACTTAGGCAACTGAAGGAACACGGGTGAGTTTTAGTCAGTAAAAGTCTGACACAGTAAAAGCCCTCCCGCTCCGCCCAAGAGCGGGAGACGTCATTTGATGATTTCCCACCCACAAAAAAGGGATACGGAATATTTCCATAAAAGCTATAATGAAAACAACTTAATATTTAAACACAAAACAATGATAATGACAAAAATATTCCATTCGTCTATTAGAAAAGCATTTGCTTAAATTACAACTAAATAAATCCTAGCCTTAACGTCTTTCCAATTCCGAAACCCATTAACGTTTCGTTTAAAAACGCTATTAAAAAGTAAATAAAAGAAAATGCAGCGGACTATAAAATTGTATTTTCTTTTGTAGATAATTAAAGTTGTAGTGTGACTAAACTATTTAAACGTTCTCTATACATTATGTATGAGATAGCATTACATTCGCGTCTCCTCTCTCTTTATTTAGCGATACAAATAAGTTTTCTAGCTAGTGTTGTGGGCGCTGACGCTTCATTTTGTATTCGAGTTAAATGCGCAGTGCCCGGCGACCGACAGTTCGCCCGCAGACACCATAGCCTAAGAAGTTACGGGTCAAGAAGATTTCGATCCAGATCAAGTTCCAGGGCTAGAGATGAGAGAGCACCTGACGACGACCCCAACTGGTTGTGTAAATACCACTTCAAGTTCCGCAACAAGGTGAATAAGTGTGTTCAACCGTGCAACTGGAAGAAGAAAGACTCCAAGCCATCGGAAAACTAGAGTCGGTGCAGTCAGCGACGGGAGGCTGTGACCGCGCGCACGTCAATCACCGTCTATGTGTCCGGGACAGGAATTCAGGTTTGAACTTTTTAGTGGATAGTGGTGCAAATGTGTCTGTTCTACCTCGCAAGGCCGTATTTAAAAGTGCTAACGCAAATAGTGCTAATTATAAGTTGTACGCTGCGAACGGTACCGAGATTACTACGTACGGTACACATATTTTAGAACTAGACTTAAATCTTAGAAGAGCGTTCCGTTGGTTATTTACGATAGCGGACGTACATCAACCAATATTAGGTGCTGACTTCTTAGCTAATCATAAGTTGTTAATTGACTTGAACGGACGAAGGCTAGTCGATAAGGTTACTAATTTAAGTGAACACGAGAGGAAATCTCTCTAGTTCGACTGAGCCCACTGTAAAAACCATTGTTGATAATTGCCCCTATTACGAGTTATTGAGTAAGTTTCCAGATCTAACTAAGCCTGTTTCATATAAGGAGACACTTAAACATGGCGTTTGTCATCACATAGAGACAACAGGTACTCCAGTGCACGCGCGAGCCAGACAGCTTCCACCAGACAGGTATGTTAAAGCCAAAAATGAATTTAGGGTTATGCAAGAGCTTGGGATCTGTAGGCCGAGCCATAGCGCTTGGGCAAGTCCCCTGCATGTAGTACCCAAGAAAGACGGTAATATTAGGCCATGTGGAGATTATAGGCGTTTAAATGCGATCACTAAACCGGATCGCTACCCCGTGCCCCGTCTTCATGATTTTACGTACATTTTGGCAAATAAGAAGATTTTTTCTAAATTAGATATAAATCGAGCATACAATTGTATACCTGTCGCGGAAAATGACATTGAAAAAACTGCTGTGATAACACCTTTTGGTTCATATGAATTCATGCGCATGCCTTTCGGATTGCGCAATGCGGCACAAACTTTTCAGCGTTTCATGCATCATAATGTTTTACAAGGTTTAGATTTTTTATTTAATTATATTGATGACGTAATAATTGCGTCAGACAATGAAACGCAGCATAAACAGCACTTAGAAAAAGTTTTTGAACGATTCAATGAATATGGTATAACTATTAATTTCTCTAAATGCAGTTTTGGTAAACAAAAATTAGAATTTTTAGGATACTTCATATCCGTAGAGGGAATTAGACCCCTAGAAGATAAGGTTCAAGCTATTTTAGATTTCCCCAAACCACAAACTATTGAGGAACTAAGAAGGTTTTTGGGAATGTTGAATTTTTATAGAGCAAGTATTCCTCACTCAGCTGATCACCAAACAGAGTTAAACAAGTACTTAGGAAATTCTAGGCGTAAAGATAAAACTAAAATTAACTGGACAGAAGACGCCGGAAGCAATTTCGAACAATGCAAAGAAGACCTAAGAAATGTAGTTTTGTTATCGTATCCAATGACAGATACTCCTTTGGCATTGATGACCGATGCGTCAGACACTTGTGTAGGTGCAGTTTTACAACAAAACGTTAATAACGAGTGGAAACCATTGGGTTATTATTCTAAAAAGTTGACAGATGCTCAAATTAAATATAGCACTTATGATAGAGAACTATTAGGAATTTATTTAGCTATAATTCACTTTCGTAATATGGTTGAAGGTCAAGAGTTGATTATATTTACAGATCATAAGCCCTTAACTTTTGCATTTAATAAAACAGGTACGAATAGGGAAACGTCACGTCGAGCTAGGCAAATTATGTTCATTAGCAAATTTAGTACAGACATAAGGCACATTGAAGGGAACGATAACATAGTTGCAGATGCTTTATCTAGAGTATCAACTATATCGTGTCCCACGATGCTCGATTTCTCAGAGCTTGCAGCTGCGCAGGAAACGGACGTCGAGCTTGCAAAAATGCAAAGCGATTCAAATGACAATAACAACGTGTTGTTGAAACGTGTTATTCTATTTGGAACGGATAAGCACGTAGTGTGCGATGTCATCCGATACCGCACGTCCGTACCTGACTGGAAAATTCCGACGTTTAGCCTTCGATTCGATACATAATTTGAGCCATCCAGGTATTAAGACAAGTAGGAAATTGGTGAGTAATAGATATTTTTGGCCAAACATGAATAAGGATGTTGGTAATTGGGCAAAAACTTGCATTAGATGTCAAAAAGCGAAAATTCAAAAACATACTAGTTCAGATTTAGGGACTTTTGACAGTAGTAAGCGCTTTGAACATATTCATATAGACATTGTAGGACCTTTACCAACGTCACCTGAAGGATTTAGATATTGTTTAACAAACATAGATAGATTCACGCGTGGGCCAGATGCGTTTCCGATAAAAGAAATAACTGCAGAAGTAGTAGCCAAAACGTTATATGACGGTTGGATTAGTCGTTATGGCTGTCCAGTAAAGCTCACAAGTGATCAGGGAAGACAATTTGAAAGTAATTTATTTAAAGAGCTAATGTTGTTAATGGGAATTCAAAAAACGCGTACCACTCCTTATCATCCTCAATGCAATGGAGCGGTAGAACGATGGCATAGATCATTAAAAACTGCGTTAAAAGCACGTTTAGATAGCAAAAGCTGGGTAGACGAATTGGCAACGGTAATGTTAGGGTTACGCACAACTATTAGGTCTGATACAGGCGTAACCGCAGCTCAAATGTTGTATGGTAGCAATATTAGGTTACCAGGTGACTTTTACGACGCCAGTAATGTGAAATCCTACTAACAGTTTCGTAAAAAAATTAAAGGACGTGATAGATGGAATAAAGCCGTCCGGTAGGGAAAACAAGTCACCCCACAAGATTTTTGTACACAAAGATTTATGCACTAGCGATTATGTATTCATTAGGAATGACGCAGTACGGAAACCATTACAATCTCCGTATGATGGACCATATCGCGTCATCAGCAGAAATGATAAAGTATACCGTGTACAGTTGCCAGACAGACAAACTAATGTATCTATAGACCGTTTAAAACCAGCATATATATTAACAGAAAATGAATCGCCATCAGAGAATTATGATAAACAGATAACGGATAAAACTGACATTAAAAAAGATACAAAACCGAAAAAAGTAACTTTTCAAACAAGCAAACCCAGTAGCGAAACATATACAACGCGAACTGGTCGAGTAAGCAAAAGACCATTAAAATATCGTTAAATTAGTTGTATTAAGATAATCGGCTCAGAAATCATCGTCCATCGTCCATTCAAGTCAAGTTATGCGAAGTACATATGTGTAATTTTTATTACTTCAATGCGTGAATGTGTTTTTTTTTTATTTGGCGTCATCATGACGAATACTGTGGACTCTCAGGGTTGCAAATTTATTTTTGCAGAGTAGTTCGTCATGGTGACTACCCTTAAATTGTTAGTATTATTTCGTTGCTAACATAAGATTTTTTTAAATGTGTATTCTTGTTGTTTCAACAAAACACTAATTGTATTTTTGTACTAGAAATAAGTGACAAGATTTTTGTAAAATAAAGGCATACACTGCTGATACCCTTTTGTAATCGTAGCGTGATGATAAAACTTAAAACTTTCATTACAGTAGTCACAACATTGTTTAAAGTGTACATTGTAAGTTGCGCAAAGGCGCACAGATATCAGCTTACGACATAGTTTATAGAACCAAAATGATGTATAAGCAAATTCTTTGTAACTTGTAGTACTGTTAGTCAGAAATGTGTTTGGTGATGTTATTTTGTTACATATTCGATTTTAGAATGATGATAGTATTTTGTAAAAAAAACTTTTGTTTTTTTTTTTTTTTAAAAGGTAGGAGTAGTGTTGTGGGCGCTAACGCTTCATTTTGTATTCGAGTTAAATGCGCAGTGCCCGGCGACCGACAGTTAGCCCGCAGACACCATAGCCTATAGACGCGCTTACGATCTTAATACCAAATTACTTATGTAAATCCTATCGTAAAGTAAAGTACATATTCCAATCTAATCCGCATTTGATTTCTCTCCGTACACACACACCTTAAGACTATATACACGCACCCACAAAACTAGTTTTAATTATGTATATTTTTAGTCTACTCTGGTAGTGGAATTATTCTATATTTAAATATTGAACTTGCATTTAAAGTTATTGAAATAAATGCATGTATGGAATCTGAATTTCAAGGAAAAAGAAATAAGTTGGTACTGTCAGCGACAAAAATCAAGTAACACTTATTTTTTTTTAAATTATTTATCTAAATATTTTTTTTTAAATAAATTAACTGTCAGCTGAATGTACACAAATGAGTCCAATAATTTCGTGTCAGTTTAGATGATGTGTAGTAGTGCTAATCGACTTTTAACGGTGACCACACCTTCATCAAAGTTAATGTGTTCGTGTATAAAGATTAATTATTCTTTTTGTAACAAAACATACGATAACATGTAAACATGTCGTTAACGTACTCGACAAAGAACTGTCACCGACAGATACGATTCAGACGACGAGAAAAAATCTCCATTCTCATTTTATTCGAGAATCCAATTTAGAAACGTGCAGTTTTTAAAGAGAAACGACATACTTGTCACAACTTTTCAGACGTGTAATGCCAACTTCTTTTATTAAAAGTACTTAAGTTATTTTCAGTATTTTAAACTTATAAAAAATATTTTTTACTTACACTCAAGATAACAGGAGCTCATTTGTAGACTTTATGAATCCTGAAACAAAAGAAAAATAATTAATTTTATGCCGAGATTTTGATACTTGTTCTTATTAGCTTGGCTGTTTTGTAGGTATTAGCTACCCTAATAAATAAAATGAATACGCTGCAGAAACAATGTTGAAGCATACAAAAATATATTTATATTTTCCACGAGACTCAAAGTCAAAATTTCACGCCGGTTAACCCCAATAAATAAACCTCGCCAAACTGCTATTCATCAATACAAACATTTTTACTTCGGAAGCAGTTCAAACCAGATGAAGCCGGTATCGGTGTCAATGGCATTCGGTCCACTTCGGCAACTCTCGGCGGTCGATCCGACGCTCGTTATTGCATATAACCTTTACGGTTATTGCCTTATTGCTCTGTTCAGCTCTGATCCAACGACGAGGAACTTATGCTGAGGTATTTCAGGATCAATGAGTCTTTGATAGGCTACCGACTACAGATTCAATGGCTCGAATTTTATACAGAACTTTTTCGTTATTATTTTTATACAGCATGTATAGTCATATTTAACGGTCTGATGAACACCATAAAACTTTACTTTCTCCATGGGACCAACATCGTAATCACGAAAAATTTAATCCCTACTAGACTCAAATGTCCCATACATTTGTTGTATGGCACGGCAAATTATGTTGTGTCTCTTAAATTTTTGATCCACGCTGTATATACATATCATTTCCCCAACAAGCTTGTTTTTTTTTTATTTACAAATTAAAGTAATTTGTAAGTAAACAAACCAACACAGTTGAAATATTTAATTACTTCTTGCTCACATTTAATAAAATAAATGAGAGGCTTGTGGCTAAGTAATAACAGCCACACAGGTCTATTGATCAGGTTAAGCCACGCTTGCCGTAGTTGGTCCGTGGATGGGTGACTATCTTTACAAACCAAGACCTCTTCGTGCTTTGGAGAGCACGTTAACCCGTTGGTCCCGGCTGTCATTCGAGTATCTATGGCAATCGTAACCGTCGTTGTCGTCATTGGCTCTTGCTTGTTGGTCGTCAATTATGTTTACTTTTTGCAATACGCCCAACAAAATAATTGTATGTGTAGTATTAATGTGCTCATGTAAGTGAGTGAATGTGTTATTATGAGAATAAAGTTATCTCAACCGGAATCGTAATGCGTCGCCAGAAGCCCGAATGACTGAGTTGTGGAGGATAGATAAGTAGTCGCTCCATGTTTAAAATACTAGTAATCAGCTGCATTCGCATAGACTGGACGCCGACCCCAACATAGATGGGTAATGCCTAGGTAGATGATTTTGTAAAATAATCTATATACAGTAGAACCCGTTTAAGACGATCACGCTTAATACGATTTCTCGCATAATACGCCACTTTACGCCAGTCCCTGCAGCTTGAGACATATTTTCATACATTTCTTAACGCTTAATACGATTCGTCATCCCGTTTAATACGCCCGAGCCCGAGCCGAGAGGTCTAACCGAGCGCTCTAACGCAGCCCCCCGCCCGCGCGCTCTGATTCTTTTGTAATAGTGCATCATTTGTTTGTTACAATATGACTACAATTAAGCGAAAGGCATTGTCACTTCAAGAAAAAATAAGAGATATTGAAAGTTTTCGATAAAAAAATCACAAACAACAAATCAAACTCAGTTAGCTACTGAGCTACACTTACCAGTTTCTACGTTACGTACCATTTTAAAGAATAGAGAAGAAATTAAAGATAAATACAGATTGGGAGGTGTGCAGAGAAAAAAGCAAAAGGTAGGAAAGTTTGATAAATTGGAAAAAGTTTTAGTGGAATGGCTTCATCAAGCACGAGCTTTAAAACTGCCCATAAGTGGCCCCATAATATGCGAGAAGGCTTACAGATCACATATAAATGTATGATTTAATACCTATATGTATACCAAAATTAGAACATAATACATAATAATATGTAGTACATTTTCCCTTTCCCGCATAATACGCTTTCTCGCTTAAGACGCGTTTTTGGTAGGGTCCCTGAGAAATCGTCTTAGGCGGGTTTTACTGTATATAAAAGACAGTCGTGTTAGTTACACTATTTATAACTCAAGAACGGCTGAACCGATTTGGATGAAAATTGGTGAGGAGGTAGCTTAAAACTAGGAAACGGATATAGGATACTTTTTATCCCGTTCGACTGCGTTCTCGTGTGACGTGACATAAAACGTCAAAGAGAATACAAGTCACTATAAAACGTGGTATGACAAATACGTTGCCTTTGAAGTACCAGGTGGTCATAACTTGGTATGAGTTTATCAAACAGCAGTGTCAGCCAGAAAATGTTTCATGCCTTCGAAATACCAGGTTATCATAACTGGGTAGGAGCTAACCAAACATATGAGTGTCAGCTAGAAAACGCTTACCAGATATCCACCGCGTACCAGATTGTTAAACTTGGTAGGTTTAATACAACATTTATTGAATCTGAGGCGATGCGAAGTTCGCTGGGTCAGCTAGTTATATATATTTTAGTGCTACAATTACTTTTTAATCAGCAGGTAACAATGCTACAATGTTCGTTTTCAACAACAAGCTCCATTAAAATAAACAATGTTAAAAATTGCTTTTAGTAAACTGCAAACACTCCTTTATTTAGATCTAATAAAGCAATTACCTTTTCCACGAGCATGTAGTGCAAATTACAATAAAATAACTGTATAAAAACTAAATTTAGAACTACTACTACCATTAGTTTATTCTGGGAAAAATTGTAAAAACTAATGTTGGCTTTGCATGTGCATGAGTTTTTAAATCGACAGAAATGTTGAGATTTTATGTATGTGTAGGACCTACCTCTCTTTTTTTGTTTGTTTGACAATACGAAATCGGTATCGACTATTAATTGGCTTTCAAATAACCGGTTGCAGTTTTAGTTCAGACTTTAACTGCGGGGCTTAGGTATTGTGTTGCAGTGGAGCAGATGATGTAGCATCTCCTTGCACGAAGAGTGGGAATTGTACAAAAAAAAAATGTCCCACGAGTTAAAACAGTGCATAAAAAATCATGTCAAGATTTTACCCTTTATACAGAAGAATAGCACCCGAAGATGATGGTAGAAGGGTAACGATTTAGACTCGCGGTCGGGCGGTCGGAACTCTTGATAATAGCTGGGTCGTGGCATATTCACCTGTTCTATGTAAAATATTGAATGCCTACATTAATGTAGAATCCTGCAACTCGTTTCATGCCATTAAATATATTTCCAAATAAATTAATAAAGGGAGCGAGCCTCTTATTATTGTTTGATTGATTCACGTGCAGAATCTGTTTTACTCAACATGAAAATGAATGTTCAAAAATCTCTGATGTTCTTAAAAATAATTTTAAAATATGTACTAGTACACAAACGAACAATCAAAATGATGTTTATCTGACTGCCATTCAGTTTACCCGTTTACTCGGATGTATATTTCAGCTCCAGACTGACGTATGACACATCATATCACTCTGAAGACATGCGAGATATCAGCTTCAGCGGAAGTTAAATCAGAGAATGAGTGGGCGCACTGATTGACGTAAAATTAACGAACTAGTCTGGACGACCGCGTTCCGTACCGTCTGCATACCGGATTGTAGGCTGAAATTCCAGGTATTCCTAATTAATAGACACCTAGGGGACTGGTAGACGGTAGATGCACGCCAAGATAAGCGAGCATTAACTTCCGATGCTTCAGATTTTGAACAATTGACGTTCGTTTTAATATTATGACGTAGGTATGTACCGTCAGAAAATAAGAGATAAAATTTTAAGAGGCCGATGCGCAATTTCATAGTTTTCGATTATTTACTTGATTTAACAGAGGTGCTTTTACAGTTAAAATACTGCATTCCCATAAGTTTCAATGTACAACATGAAAGATCGTTACAGTTATTATCTAACGAATAAGCTCCTTTTTAGGGTTCCGTTGCCAAATGGCAAAAAACGCAACCCTTATAGATTCGTCATGTCTGTCTGTCTGTCCGTCCGTATGTCACAGCCACTTTTTACCGAAACTATAAGAGCTATGCTGTTGAAACTTGGTAAGTACCTAGATGTATTCTGTGAACTGCATTAAGATTTTCACACAAAAATAGAAAAAAAAACAATAAATTTTGGGGTTCCTCATACTTAGAACTGAAACTCAAAAAAAATTATTCATCAATACCATACGTGTGGGGTATCTATGAATAGGTTTTCAAAAATGGTATTGAGGTTTCTAATATCATTTTTTCTAAACTGAATAGTTTGTGCGAGAGACACTTCCAAAGTGGTAAAATGTGTCCTCCCCCCCCGTAACTTCTAAAATAAGAGAATGATAAAAGTAAAGAAAAATATATGATGTACATAACCATGTAAACTTCCACCGAAAATTGTTTTGAACGAGATCTAGTAAGTAGTTTTTTTAATACGTCATAAATCGTAAACGGCAATTTACCTTTCATTCAATCAACTCAAATATAAAAATAAAAAATACATTTAATTTCATAAATATAAATCTTATGAATAAACCGAGAATACCTACAGGTTTGCACGAAACCCTCGGTGCGCGAGTCGGACTCGCACTTGGCCAGTTTTTTTATTTTTGTCGAGAACTATTATGCAAGGTTATTTAGAAAGATTATTTATTACTAATTTTCATTACCTGCAGATGGTTTCTGTTTCTTTAATTATATGAACGCGAGTTATGAGTAGCCGAAAAAAAAACCAATTCATTGCCCATTTTCTCTAAAATTAGACTACGTAATTTTATATATTTGTATGTTTTTTTAATATGAAAGTGGTAAATAGTTATTCATAGTTCCATACATTGTATAGATAGATATCTTTTACAAAAAAAAAAGTGTATTTTTATATACCCTGTAAACGTTTAACTATTCTTAAATATGTGTTATTCTTAACTCTCACCCCATAATTTACAAAATAGTCGCCGGTTTGAGGTCGATTAATCAAAATTAGTAAGTTGCTCATTCATTTCATCATATTTGAAATTATTCTTTATATAGTGCATTAAAACTTAAAGATTACAAGACTTTAACCGTTAAAAGATGTTCATAAAAGCACATAAATCAGCAAAATGCCAAAAAAAAAAACATGTACGGCCCCGTCACACAGTGATTCATAGAAAAATGCAATACCTACGCGGTCAAAATGGAACAGCATATATTTTTTCGAAAAATTTCTTCGCTCCTTCCTATTATCCTAGCTAATAATAAGTATTTTTAGTGGGAAAGTTTGTATGCTCACATTTTTGGATGCTTGTATGTTTGTTACTCAATCACAAAAAATATTGTTAATCAGGTTTTTTTTTAATTTAGGACACATATTCAGATTCAGATTCAGATATCTTTATTTGCTCAAACATGTGTTTACATACAATTACTAACAGAAAATGCATGCATGGTGTTATACGTACATACAGTTGTGCAACATATTTAACATATTATCATGGTGTGCAAATATTAATTATGCAAATTAAATTATTACAAATAAAGAATTAAAAATAATAGGAACATTAATGAACATGGACAATAGGTACTGACATAAGTAAATAAATTAATTTAAATTGATTAATTACATAATTCATTAGAATTAGGAGTTAAATACAATTTTTTCAGTATTCAATGTCAAAAATAAGCATAATTATGTTAACGTAAGTCCAAAATATTCAATAGAAACATCATTATCAAAATCATTATTACAATTCATATATTTAACATTCAATTACTTTAAAAAAGGCCTTGTCAATGTAAACATGATTCATTTAAAAATTCATTAACATCATAATATGCTTTACTAGCTTTTAGTTTTCTTTTAAATGTTACTACGCTTAGCTCTTCCCAGGTAATAGGAAGCTTATTGTAAATAATGGGAGCCATACAAAAAACACTCTTGCGCATAAGTGCAGTCCGGGACCAATGTTGACAGAGTTGACTGTTATCCCGCCTATTTCTAGGAAACCGGTCTGCCATACGGGGAAATAACTTAGGATTAGATTTAACAAATAAGGCAATTTCCAAAATATAAATTGATGGTAATGTCATAATGTTATGACTTATGAAAATCGGCTTACAGCTATCAGTCGTTTTCAATTTAAATATGAATCTAAGGCACTTTTTTTGGGCTTTAAATGCGATATCTCTATCCGTAGGAACTCCCCAAAAAATAATGCCGTATCTGATAATGGTATCAGCTATGCCATAATAGGCGGTTAATAGGGCATCAGACTTTAGTATCTGCGATAGTTTATATAATGCGAATGCACTGTTACTTAGTAATAAAAATAAAAAAAATCTAATATTTCACGCAATTTTTTAAAATTTTTCTTTCATCTGACAATAACAAACACAACAAAAAAAAAAGTGAATTCGGTCAAGCCGTTCACGCGTGAGGGAAATAGGGATGGGATTCATTTTTATATATATAAGGTGTATCTATTCATACACGAAATGTTTTAAGAGGTACACCTGTAGGTGGTAAAGAAGCTATAGAAGCAAAATAGTTATTTGTTATACAAGAGTGCAAAGTTGCTTTTTAACCGCGTGTTCAATTTTGATGACCGAGCAAGCGAAGGATTCTAAAATTGAATCACGCAGCGAGCGCACGAGCGCAGCGAGTGATTCAAAATTAGAATCCTGAGCGTTAGCGAGGGAATCAAAAGAGCACGAGGTGAAAAATCTTTGCACTCGAGTGCAACACGTAACTTTTCATTCCACCTCAGCGAGGAAAATACTAAATGCAAAAAAAAAACCTTTACAATCACAAGACAGGTACACTTTTATTTCAGTTTAGGTATTAATTACTAATAATCTTTAAATTATAACAAAATAATACTAAGGTACCCATAGGCTGTCTAACACACTTTCCATTGCGATACTGTAGAAAAAATCGATTGATTGGAGTGTTAGGCGGGCGTAAGCCTTGATATTTCTCAACAATCGTTACGTATTCCTTGCGAATGACGAAGTTGCGGTCTCTTTTTGTCTTTGTATTAGGTAAATTAATTAATAGTAAGTCATCTGAATGTTTCTCAATGTTTTTGACATTAAGTTGTGTTAGTTCATTAGTTCGACATGCTCCGTTTATTCCAATAATAAGAACAACCTGTAACGTAAAGAGTATTGTAGTAGATAAATGAATAAAATTGATATGAACGCATAATTATGCCTATCAACATCTACTAAGTATACTATTTAATTGAGATTAATATACTTAAGTAGATACTGAATGTGCAACTGACTTACTTTTGCCGCCAAATATACGGAATCGGGTCCTTCGTTAAGAAACTTTTCAATATCAGATATAGTGAAAACCTTCGATTTTTTTGGTTGATGACCAGATGAGGCTCTTTTTAAAAATGCCACTAATTTAGGATAGGTATCGATATGTTTGTCTTTTTTCATCTTTATTGTTGCTTTTAGCATCGAATACGTACTCCATAGTGCTTGCTTTCTTGTTCTCGGATAATTCTATAAAATATGCCAGCAAAACGTTTTCTGAGAAAGTTTTGGCTCCTTTTGCTAGTCGCCACGTGTTGAACATATCGTACTGTTTTAAATACTTCTCGCGTGATTTTTGAGGGAGAAAGCTCATTTGCGCATTATTAACAGTTTCAGTCAATTCTGTTGGCGTCAAGCAAACTTCCTCGTCGCTAGAATCACTCATTTTAGTTTTTTCACTTGTTTTCAAGTTTCTTGTTTTTAATATAAGGTTTAACAATGACGTGAAAAAATGCCGCGTAAAGAACCGCGTACAAAGCAAATTGAAAAAAGAACACCAAGAAGGTTCCGAGTCTGAGTTTTTAACAAATTAAAAAAAAGTTGTATGATATATTCGGCACCATAGAGGTAGCAGTAAATAGGTTTAATGTTTTTTTTAATTCACAAACTTAGTGCACACAATGTTCTAAATTCAATTTACTTTATCCTCTAGAGAATAAAAACGGCTTTTCCACTCAGATATTGAAGATTAAAAATACTCTTTCCGAGATGGTGGGATGAAAAGATTTTTTTTTATCTAAGCGTTATTGAATTTTCGTAATTATTATTATTTTAAAACTACTTGAGACGTTTTGCATAAAACCTTTACTCCAAATTCTATGAATGGCCCGCCTGACGCTGCGAGGGTGACGACCGGACGGCACGAGCATGGCCGCGGTGTCTTGGGCCGTAAAAAATAAGAAGGAACCAGGATTTCTTATGTGCGTCAAATAATTTATAAATATTAAATTTAATAAATATTAATTTTATAATATTAAATTTATATTGAAAAAAATTTTTTTTCGTTGCTGTAGCTTCTTTATAATATAATAATATTCCACGACTATCACACAACGCCATCTAGTCCCAAGCTAAGCAGAGCTTGTGTTATGGATACTAGACAACTGATAAACATACTTATATATTTCTAAATACATATATATTATAGATAAATTACACCCAGACACAGAACAAATGATCGTGCTCATCACACAAACATTTGTCCTGGGTGGGAATCGAACCCACGACCTCCAGCATAGCAGTCAGGGTCACTAACCACTAGACCAACAGGCCTGTCTTTACCACCTACAGGTGTACCTCTTAAAATATTTCGTGTATGAATAGATACACCTTATATAGATACCAATTCGCGTTAAGACAGGACAGCGTCTGTCGGGTCAGCTAGTGTATTATACATTATATCAGTTTCATACATATGCACCACAAGGAATCACAAGGAATGGTGGGACACATAGGATATTTACTTTCCCGGCAGTATGTTCCTATGCGATAATTTCCGACGTCGATGCCGGCGAAAACGCGGGCAATGCGTATATCTCAGAAAACCTTTGAGAAAAAGAAACACCTTCTACTTCAGACAAGTCCAATTTGCAGAGGATGTTCTAATTTAATATACGATTTTACTCGAGCCATTATCTCATACATTCTGTAGGTACAAAATATCTTCAGATTTATGTCAAGCATCTGTGGAGTACTTAAGCCGCTATCGCCCAATTACGGTAAACTTCTTCTGCTATCATTTTGGTGAAATATTTTAAAATAAATGATATCTTTAAAAAGTTCTGACTAAACAAATACTTTCGGTTGGCTTAGACGTGGGATTAATTGAATGAATAGTTATATCCTCGTATATGAAATAACCTCAAAAAAGAGATCGTAGTCCATAAGAAAATGTTACAATTTTAAAAGGAATCCTTTGATGTTTTTCTTTCTATGAAAGTAATTAAAATAAAAACCTATTAAAAAAATAAAAAAACAATTTTCCAAAAAATACTATTTTGATCCACAATTGCCAGAGACATCGTGAAACATACGTTTTAAAAAAAGAAATGAGCACCCCCTTTTTTAAGTCGGTTATAAATTGGCTAGCTTTCTACACGCACCAATGTTCAATATTTAGTCTTACTTTTGATTGTTCTGCTTAGCTACAAAAACTCAGTCAATTTATTCATGTATTACCTACATTCCGTTTACTATCTTTCTACCTAACTTCTATACTTGACTTGAACAAGTATCTACATTAGTATGTATCCGGTATCTCGGGATCTGTGTCAAGCAACTTTGGAACTCTCAAGCCGCACTCGTCCAATTACAAGAAGAACTTGTGGAGAATCGACTGGGAGTCGGAACTGGCTACTTTTTGTTAACGTGTTGTTTGGCATACTAAAGACGTTGGGAGCTCACCTCGGGAATCGACAATTTGACCAACATCACCTCACTAATTGGGCAAATGTTCACGTTGCACTGAAAATACTTATACCTATAGGTACTATATTGTTTGTTTGGAGGATGATGATCACTCACGCTTACTGGAAGCGTAATTGGGCGTAGTTAAGCAAGAAGGATTCAATCAACACCCACTTACTTTTAGGAAAGGTATACCATAAGATGGACCGATGACCTAGTTAAAGACCCGCAGGAATCCGCTGGATTCGAGAAGCACAGAACCGGTCGAAGTGGCGGTGCTTGGGGGATGTCTAAGTCCAGCAGTGGACGTCTTTCGGCTGAAATGATGATGATGATGATGAAATGTGTCAACAAGTACTAGGTACATAATAAAATAGAAAATGGTCTAAAATTTGTACAAACAGTCTACAATGCCTAAAACTAGCAAATACATTTTTCATTAAACTGACAAAAACAACACACTGAAAGTTTCTAGAATAGGCCAATAAGAACAAGTGCGAGTCGGACTCGCGCACCGAGGGTTCCGTACAAACCTGTAGGTATTCACGGTTTATGCATAAGGCTTGTGTTTATGAAATTAAATCCTATTTTTTTAATTTTTATATTTGAGTTGATTGAATGAAAGGTAAATTGCGGTTTACGATTTATGACGTATAAAAAAAACTACTTACTAGATCTTATTCAAACCAATTTTCGTTGGAAGTTTATATAGCAATGTACATCATATATTTTTTTTAGTTTTATCATTCTCTTATTTTAGAAGTTACAGGGGGGGGACACACATTTTACCACTTTGGGAGTGTCTCTCGCGCAAACTATACAGTTTAGAAAAAAATGATTAGAAACCTCAATATCATTTTTAAAGACCTATCCATAGATACCCCACACGTATGGGTACGATGAAAAAAAATTTTTTGAGTTTCAGTTCTATGTATGGGGAACCCCAAAATTTATTGTTTTTTTTCTATTTTTGTGTAAAAATCTTAATGCGGTTTACAGAATACATCTACTTACCAAGTTTCAACAACATAGCTCTTATAGTTTCGGCTAAAATGGCTGTGACATACACGGACAGACAGACAGACAGGCAGACAGACAGACATGACGAATCTATAAGGGTTCCGTTTTTTGCCATTTGGCAACGGAACCCTAAAAACAGCGGACGACAAAAAAATCGAATTAGAAGCTCTTTGAGAATCTGTAGATGTGTAATGAATTCATATGTCATTTGTTTTTATAATTCCTTGGTTGCGTTTTTATTTTCTTAAAACTTTGAGTGTGAACCAAGTAATCTAAAAATAGTCCTAAATTAACAGACTGAAAGTTACCCCCTAAGCTTGTAGAGCCATTATCTCGTACAGTTCAGGTACAAGGTTGTATCGCGGATGTGTGTCAAGCGACTACGCCCCTTGACTCGGCGCCCAATTACAGAGCCGCCGAATAAACACGAAACTGACTAGTTTTGTTAACTGTAGATTCAAATTTTTTCGCGTGAAGGGTTATGCTGCGTAGTTTTTTCAAGGAGGTAAACGGCTGCTATCTGCAAGATGGTAATTTGAAAATGATATTTTGGGTACATATTATTTTATATGCCGTTGCTGTTACCGTTTAGCTATTAGCCAGCATCGTCCCACTACTGGGCATAGGGACAGGCCCTATGCCTTCCAGCTCTTTCGATCCAGGGCTAAAGTGGACGGCATCTTCTACGAGGTCTGCTACGATGCTTTCTTGGCTGTGTCAGGGCTCCACATACTGGTTATTTTGGCCCACAGCTCATGACGAGTTGAAAATTGTGTATTATCCGCGAAGGTAAATCTGCAATGAGATGGTTCCTAATTCGAAAATGAGGTCTACTGAGTTCTGCCGGGGTCGCGTGATTGTTCGAAAGAGATACCGTGACCCTGGCACATGGGCAACTGATGGAACACGGGTGGGTTTTAGTCAGTAAAAGTCTGACACGCCCTCCCGCTCCGCCCAGAGCGGGAGAAGTCATTTGATGATTTCCCATCCTGAAAAAAAAAAAAAAAAAAGGTCTACTGAGTTGCTCAGTGATTTTTGTTTCATTATAGAACTTAAGTTGCAAAGAGTATGTAGTAATGCTGGTAGAAAGGCGAACTGTTCACTTTAATGATTGTTGGAAACACTAACAATCGTCAAGAAATTAAAAAAAAATGTTCACCAAAAAGGACATCCTTAAACAAGGATGCTAAATTTCTTTACTGTATGAGAAAGGACATTTACTGTGTAAGTAAAGGCATTTATTGTGCTAAAAAAATCTTCAATTTCTGTCCATAACTTCACATTTATCAGCCGCTATCCAAACGCTAAATGTATCATTATCAACAGCATTACGCTCTCAGATTTGTCTGATCTCAGAACTTGTATGCCGAGGTTCTCAGTGGGCCAATTACAGACCAGCTTATCGAATCGACGCGCAAATCGGAACTGTGGATTTTTTGTTAAGCAACGCTGGGAGGCAGAAGTTTTAATAACATGATTAGGGATGTTTCGGTTTGAGAGCGTCCTTGTTATTCTCGACTTTTAAAAACAGAAAAGTTCTCGAAAGTGAACTTCTTGTGAGTTGTGTTGAAAGAGATTGGGGGATAAATCTGTTAAAGATTGTTTGTTTTGAAAGCGATTCTCTTCTATCCATACCTCCATCCTATTTAATAATATAAATGCGGAAATAACTCTCTGTGTTACTTTTCGGATTTCCTTGAAATTTGTCACATAGTAGTAGGTAGACAAAGGATACTTTTTATCCAAGTAGCACGTTACTGTTGGATAATATCCGACTTATACGCGGGCGAAACCTTGGTAAAAAGCTAGCTGAATTGTCTATAGAATCTACCTACTGTCAGTGAATAAAAAGATATTGTTTTAGAGGAATTTCAAAAGGCGTCTATGGTTTGGCCTTCGAACTGCTTAACGACTTAAAATGAGGTAAAATGAAAGCGTCAGGTAAAAAAAAAACATAGAGAGAAATAAATAATTTGTAGACGCTTTTTGATCCATTGAATCAATTACTTTAAATACTATAAAATATATCGGATCATTATACCAATAACCCTTTCAGCTTATTCACACAATGAGATGAACATAATCTTCTTCGGACCAAGGGTACGATCATCAACAATACAAAATAGCTGAATACGCAAAACGTGAGTCCATCTGGACGGTATCCGAGACTTATCTCCGATTTACTGGGCAATCTATTGTGTCCGCATTATATTCCTATATCGGATATTTAGTGTAATCCGCTTTGTCGTGTAATGTATTACAAATTTATGAGATGTGTTTGACATTGTTACAGATTTGTCTGTTTTTGATCAGTTGTTCTTTGTTATTTTTTTTTAATAAGTCTATATCGTCCTACTGCTGAAAAAAGGCTTCCCCGAATCCATTTCTAGAGTCACCTCGATCCAACCTTTGCAATACGCGTCCAGGTCGTCTCGCCACCTCTTCCTGTGCCGATGTCAGCCACCCACAGTGTGGATACTATTGCTCAGCTGTCAATGTATGTATAAGCGGCTGACGTGACACGCCCAGTCTTATACCAATATCAATTCGCCATTTTTTTCACCCAGTACCGATGCTGTGTTTCGATAGTAAATGCACATACATAGATGCCAGTGAAATGAGTGCACGTGAGTTTTTTTTAAATCTTTCGCCCCGATATTTAACGTAGTAGGTATTATATCTGTAACTAGCTTCTGCCCGCGACTTCGTCCGCGTTAAATTTCTTGTTCCCCAGACCCTTCCCGTCGCGTCGAATCGCCTACCCGTGCGATTTTCCCCGTTTTTGCAACATTTTTCATTACTGCTCCGCTTCTCTTAGTTGTAGCATGATGCCTATAGCCTTTCTCGATAAATGGGCTATCCAACACAAAAAGAAATTTTCAATTCGGACTAGTAGTTCCTGAGATTACCGCGTTCAATCAAACAAACAAACTCTTCAGCTTTATAATATTAGTATATATGAAACACGTAGGTCGTCAACCCAGTTTTCCGACCTCTTACATGTACCTTAAATATCACTGTTGTGCTTCTCACCTTTATTTTCAGCTGTGTAGCGTGTAGTTCTCAACTTAGTTTAGATAGCGCCAATTAACCCCCGAGGTATTGTAACAAGACTAAGACTACGGAGGTCAGGTTCCTTGTAATACCGTTTCAAAATAAGCAATGCTTAGGATTGCATTGAGAAACTGGATTTGAAGTCTAGAATATAGACTAGTTAATACGTTCGGTTTGTAGTGAAGATTCATGAATCATGAGAGAGACAGAGCAACGTTTGAAGAAACAGGGATATAGATAAAAAACCGCCTTAATATTGATATGTCCGTTTGGGTGCCACGATGCCGAAGATAGACAAACGCCAAACGTAAAACACCCCTCTTTCTGCGTCTGGCATTAAAAATTCAGCAGCGACAATTTATTATTTTTATAAATCATCACTATTTTAAAATAAGCTCTTCTCCGGGTGATATGAATATAAGCTGCGTACCTTTCGTAGCTAAAGTGGCATTTTGCGTTCAAAGAGCACAATTGTACTCAGTAATAACAGCTCGCCCGCTATAACCCGTGACAACAAAGGATGACGCAACACTATAACAAATGAGGATAACTCTACTCGTAAAGTTCGTATCTATGTGTGTGTACAGAGGAAGCCGGTTATTATAAAATCAACGGGTTGGACCACGTATTCACTGGTGGTGGATTTTGAAACCTTGTCAGACGGGTGATTTACTGAAAATCTTATCCCGCCAACTTATTAAAAGAAATAATCTCTCACTGCAATAAAATAACCCTATTTTGAATAAAGTGAACTTTAAATAAAAATAAAAAATTGCTTGAAAATATATATATGTTTTATGTTATTTGTTTATTCATCTTTATAATTTCAGCTCAAGGACAAACTTACTGCTGGAGATAACTCTCCCCTAATCTCCGACATTTATACCGGTTCTGTGCTTTTTGAATCCAGAGGATTCCTGCAACCTTCAACAGGTCATCTCTCGTTGATGCTTGGTTTTAATTGGGGGGAAGGGTTTGCCATTATCGCCATGCTTGGCAGGCGGGTTGGCGATTGCAATATGGTGGTAAATTGCATAGGGAACGCTGCTGCCCAGTATCGGGTAAGTCCCTTAGTTGCCTTAAACGACACCCCTGAGATAAAATATGATTGGGGAATTTTTTATATATAAAATAATAATAATATCAAACTTTTAGAACAATAAATATACATAGATATTTAATTTATTTTTTGAGAGAAATTTAATTCCAAATGAAGTGAGCCCTCGAGCTGACACTCCATCTGAAGCAAGGAATTGAAACTATTGAAAGTCAGCTCAGTTCAAGCTCTCTTCACCGAAGTTTGAAAGTCGAGATTTTTAGGGTTCCGTTGCCAAATGGCAAAAAACGGAACCCTTATAGATTCGTCATGTCTGTCTGTCTGTCTGTCTGTCTGTCTGTCTGTCTGTCTGTCTGTCTGTCTGTCTGTCTGTCCGTCCGTATGTCACAGCCATTTTATTCCGAAACTATAAGAGCTATGCTGTTGAAACTTGGTAAGTAGGCGTATTCTGTGAACCGCATTAAGATTTTCACACTAAAATAGAAAAAAAACAATAAATTTTGGGGTTCCCCATACATAGAACTGAAACTCAAAAATGCTTTTTTTCATCAAACCCATACGTGTGGGGTATCTATGAATAGGTCTTCAAAAATGGTAATGAGGTTTCTATTATCATTTTTTTCTAAACTGAATAGTTTGCGCGAGAGACACTTCCAAAGTGGTAAAATGTGTGTCTAACTTCTAAAATAAGAGAATGACAAAACTAAAAAAAATATATGATGTACATTACCATGTAAACTACCAACGAAAATTGGTTTGAACGAGATCGAGTGAGTAGTTTTTTTTTAAAACGTCATAAATCGTAAACCGCAATTTACCTTACATTCAATCAACTGAAATATAAAAATTAAAAAATATTTATATTTTTAAACCGAAAATACCTACAGGTTTGTACGGAACCCTCGGTGCGCGAGTCCGACTCGCACTTGGCCGGTTTTTTCATAGAATAGATCGGCAGATATGAAACATTTATAGCATTCAAAGATGTTCAGTGATGCGAAATGCGGTCAGACACCGATATGGCAAATCAAGTTACTGACAAGGAATTTGCGTTTGAAAGCCAATTTGAAAGTCTTTTCTGCCGCGCCTTGTTCCCAAATATGTTGCGGTCGGCTTTCAGTCTAACCGGATGCAGCTGAATACCAGTATTTTACACGGAGCTATTGCCTATCTGACCTCCACAGCCCAGTTACTGGGAAATACGATACCCTTTGGTAAGACTAGTAGTCAGACTTTTGGGCTTCTGATGACCCGTAACGACTATCAACTATTCACAAATGACAGTCGAGATCACCGGCTTAACGTGTTTTCCAAGGTACGGTGAGGTATATGTAAAGTCAACCAGACTGAAATGTGCGATTATTATTTCTTAGCCATAAATAAGCCTCTCCAACGACAACCAGAAACACCTTCAGAATAATCAAACAACAGTTCAGACACTTGGCAGATGTATAATTCTCCAGAACGTATTTCAGCCATGGTGGCTAATGTCAACAGAGACTAGCCATCGGCGCGGGAGATATAGTAGTGCACAAGTATGTAAGTGTGTGCGCCGACACAGGGGCACTCACTCTTATAGTCCGATGGGACGGCAATCTGACAGGACCGGAGAGAGATTAGGTGCAGGACCAACGGTTTAACGTGTTTTCCAAGGCAAGGGGGTATCACACCCACCGCCAACTTCCAAATTCCGTGCTGTGTGCTACTAAGAAATTTCTAATGGAAAAATCCAATAACACTTTGCCCTGGGAATGAAACCCGGGACCCCACGCTTAGCAGTCGCACTTGCGACCACAATACCAACGAGGCTGTTGGCAGGTGTAGGTAGTGTGTGAATAATGCACAGAGTGATTGTATAAAGCTAGTCAACTTTCTGCACCATCGTAGGGACTCATCCTAGGGATTGGAATTCCACTTTAAGAAACTGAAGTACTCATCTCGAGATATGGTCTGCAGCTATGCTTTCATCAGATATATTTGGCCCAGTGAATACCTATCTTTATACAACATTATTTTTTGTTTATGCGAAACCCGAAACACGGGTCTAGTATTTTTATGTAAAGAATCTATGAAAAAAATTTCAAGACTGTATCATTAATAATCACAAAGTTATAAGCTTGATAAGTTACCTGGTTTTCCACGCAAAAACATATGCAGATCACCACAAACAGCTAGTGTACGTACCATCTCCGTGTAATGGACGTTTGAATACGAGAAAGACATGATAAATTTAAACATACATACATACATACATACATACAATCACGCCTTTTTCCCATGGGGGTAGGCAGAAACCACGGAACGCCACCTGCTACGATCTCTACACACTCCTTTTGCCTCTTTAAGGTTCATACAATTGGTCATACACACACGCCGGTTGCGAGTACTACGCACCTGACCTTTCTGAAGAACATCACCAATAAGGTCACTATATGTCCTCCTAGGGCATCCCCTCCCGGTGTTTCCACTCACATCTGCCTTGTAAATACCTTTTGTGAGTCTCCTTCATTCATCCTCTCAACATGACCAAACCATCTAAGCATACTTTTTTCAATTTTTGTCACTATATCTTCTTTTAAACCACACCGTTCTCTTATCACATCATTTCTCAGCCTATCATTCATAGTCACACCACACATGCTTCGCAAGGAACGCATTTCCACAGCATTTATTCTACTTTCATGCTTCTTTTGCCACACCCAACATTCACTCCCATACATAAGCGTAGGCACCAGTACACCATTGTGAACAGCCAGTCGAGCCTTATTGGACATCAGTTGGTTGGTCACAATTGCATGTAGAGCACCATTTACTTTATTTCCCGCATTCACTCTTCTTTCCACATCTTTATCAATCTTTCCATCCCTTGTAAACAAACTCCCCAAATATACGAACTCACTTACTTGCTCCACATTCTTATCATTTATTTTCACATCACACACCGATACGTTCTCTTCTCTTTCAAACACCATGACCTTCGTCTTATTCACATTTATATTCATCCCTTTCATCTTAAATGCTTCATCCATTACAGTCACCATGTCTTGCAACTGTTCTGCTGACGATGCAAGTAGAACTTGATCGTCTGCGTATAGAAGGCATTTGACAGGCAACTCACTCATAGTCAATCCACACTCACCCTCTTTCAAATCTGTCAGACAACTATCCATGTACAAGTTGAATAGCCACGGTGACGCTACACAGCCCTGCCTAACACCCCTCGAGATGCAAAACCAGTTCGTGTATGCCCCATTTATCCTAACACAAGCACTGGAATCCTTGTATAAAGATTTCAGTGCCCGTACCAAGCGCCAATCCACACCGTACATGGATAGTGTTGACCACAGTTTTTCTCTGCACACACTGTCATAGGCCTTCTCCAAGTCAACGAAAGCGCAGTAGACTTTCTTGTGCTTTGCCAGATGCTTTTCGGCTATGCACCTTAGGGAGAAGATCTGATCCATACAGCCCATCCCCTCTCTAAATCCTGCCTGCACATCCCATATTTTCTCACCGGTCACTCCTATCACTCTATTTATCAAAACCTTCGCATACAGTTTGCCGACAACACTCAAAAGACTAATGCCGCGATAGTTTTTACACTCCTGCTGTGAGCCTTTTCCCTTATATAGTGGTACGATTACAGCCTGACACCAATCATCCGGTACACGGCCATATCTCCAACACATATTAAAGATCCGGCACAACAGGCTTGCTACCACCCCGTCACCGCTCTTCAGCATTTCAGCAGACACTCTGTCATATCCTGCAGCTTTCCCAACTTTCATACCTTTCAGCGCTCGTACTATCTCTTCTATTTCTATTTCATTATCTTCATCTACTTCTAAGTTAGGGTCTTCTAAACTGGCATCTGCCCAGTTGCCCACTTCTTGCACACTGTCCTGACAACTGAATAAACTTTCAAAGTATCCCTTCCAGCGTTCCAAGACCTTACATTCTTCATTTAGTAAACATCCATCTTCTGCTCTTATAACATTCATACTCGATGTTCCTGTCACTCCGCGAGCCAATCTTACTTGTTTCCAAAACAGCTTAACATTGGCCCTGAAGTTATCAGAGAACTTCCTGTTATACTTTTCTTGCCTTTCATGCTTTTTCATTTTTACCATCTCTTTCACACTCACTTTCATTTCGGAGTATTTCCTTTTCACTCTTTCCAAACCATCCGTCACATTCGCTGCCTGATTCACCCTATTTTGAGCCTTATAGGCTAACACATTAAGCCAGGCCTCTTTCTTCTTCCGCACAACCTCTTTAACATCACCATCTACCCAAGAATCACTCATTCTATTACCATTTTTTCTCCGTGCTACACCACATACTTTTGTGGCTACTTGCACCATACTATTTTTCATAATATCCCATACTTCCTCCATACTATAATCATTCGTATCATCAAATATTTTATCCGTCTTCACCTTTACTTCCTGCTTGTATTCCTCTTTCAGTTTCACATCTTGCAGTCTTTCTACTTTTATTCTTTCAAGTGCAGTCACAGGAACTCGAACTCGGTGACGCCAATGTCTGAACAGACCATCCATCTGACACATCACCAGATAATGATCTGTCCCTACGTTAACACCCCGATATGCTCTAGTATCTGTCACTTTACTCTTTAATCTTTCATCCACAATCACAAAGTCAATCATACATTATATAGATAAATTTAAAATCGAAACAAAACACTGTGGCCCGCGACTTGGAAGCGTAATTAAATATTTTTGGTACAAAATATAACATGGTGTAAAAATTATTGGAATCGATTCAGTTACTGATTCTGAACAAACTATATTCAGGTTTCGCATATACTAAAAATAATCTTGTATACACCTGGCGGTCGTATTATTTTTAATGACAGCGTGTTACTACGGTGTTTATAGCCGCAATTTATTATTATTCTATAATTAAATGAACAATGGATTGTGACGTTAACGATATACTATTTTAGTTGCTATCTTCTACGAGGTCAATGATGACGTCATGACATTGTTAAAATAGTCGGTTATCAGAAGCGGAGAATTAAAAAAATGGACTTGCGCCGCGTGATCTTTTTGCAGGGCCAAAAAGTGCAAGAAAACCGGGAAGAGTAGATTAACCTCTTTACAGTTTGTACTTTTATATCGTGATTTTCCTAAAGAAAATTCAATTTATGTAAGTTCTCTGATTTCTGCTGACTTCACACCCAGATGCGATAAGGGCTAGTGCGTTTACTATAGCTACGCTAGTGATTGGCTTGCAATCTCTCAACACGTATGTATTATTCATAGCTTCAATGCACTTAGTGGCTCTCCCTTGGCTTTGCACTCCTGGTACTATAGGTATGTTAGGGAAAATATGGTGGCGACGTATGCACGTTGTTTGTTACCAACAGATACTAAAGAAAAAGAATGAAAATACGTTTATTTGCGGCAAACATGACGCACAGAAAGACCAGAAGCATATAAAAAAATTGACGTGTGGCACTCGGGGACTGCCGCGGTAAAGCTATTGCATAGCATTTTTTATCAACTTATGCAATTATAATTATTTATTTATTTTTTATTTGACCGATAAGAAAACATTTTTTTTTTTCTTTTATTGAATAAATGAGAAGTTACTGCCCCCGCTTTTTAAATCTCTGATATCTTCTAAGATCTTCATTTAAATTACATGCTGTAATGATCATATTGATCTATATTAAATGCACAATGTATTTAAGGTACCTAATTGGATAAGAATTAATGCTGTATTGGTTAAAATCGCTTCGTAAATAAGCCCTTATTTCTCGTAAAAAGCAAAGGAAAAAAATGGTTATTGTGGGTTATCCCTAAGAGGTAGACATATACTATCGCGGACTTTTTTGTAGACCTTTCTAAGGTGTACAATACTGTAGTACATTATTTTGATCTATTTCGTAGGGTTCAGCCAGCGTTCGTAATGTAAGCGTAAAAAAATGAGCTTATTTATGACATCACATTAGAAACCCCTAAAATTATCAGCGTTTCTTTACTATATTATGCATGTTAAATACATATAAACCTTCCTCTTGAATTGTTCTATCTATTAAAAAATTCCGCATCAAAATCCGTTGCGTAGTTTTAAAGATCTAAGCATAATGCACGGCCTTCAAGCCACACCTCCGTGCCCGTCGGAGTGGGGAGCGTGAGGTTTTTTTTCGTTACGGAATTTCTGGATTCGGTCCCCGCGCTCAAGGCCCTCGATAGAAGCTATGCAATAGCTTAAAAATAAAAAAAAGGTGTGGTGGTGGTGGTAGGTGGTGATATTATACTCGAATAATATTTGTCTATAAATAATCTAGATGTACTAGCAGTGCCTGCGGCTTCACCGGAAATTATTCCGCAGGAACGTACTGCCGGAACAAAAAGTAGCAGTCGCCCTTTATCTAGCTATCTGCTAGTCGAAGTCCTGTTAAAATCGTATCGTTAATAGCAGGAACAAACAGACGTATTGAAAAAAAAAATGTGTTTTTGTTGTGTATTCAGTAATGAGCTGTAATATTTGCATTAAGAACAGATATTAGAATTTTATTTATTTTTATAGATGTGTAGATGATGACTTACGTTCTACATACATATATCAGCCATGTATTTATTATACCTAAAAAAATACACCTTTTAAATATATTTTTACTTATTTCGTCTTATGCACTTTATAAGCGAGCTGAGTAATCAGCGAAACATAAATACGATCTTAAGTCTTATTAAGCTTTTGCCAACGGCTTCGCCCGGGTATGATACATATCATATACCTTCCTTTTCAATCACTCAGTTATATAAAACCTGTCTATTGATAAAAACCGCATAAAAATTCATTGCGTACCTAGTTTAAAAGATCTAAGCGTACAGGCGCGGGAAGTGACATTGTTTTTAAGAGATGAAAATGTATATATAAACTTTAAAAAAAAAGTAAATCTGAAGTGCACCTTTTGACTAAGAAATCGTGCACCTTTTGACTAAGAAATCGTGCTTTTAGTTACTTAATATTCACTTTATGGTGACCGACAAATCGGAACGTCCTTTTAACTTGCCAGCTTTAATACCAGTTAAAGTTAATAGGAGGATTGCCGCCAAAGGCTTTGATGTTTTTGTGGGTGCGTGTATATTGCCTTTAGGTGTGTGTGTTCGGAGAGAAATCAAATGCTGATTAGATTTGAATATATACTTTACTTCACGGAATGAATTACATTACGAATTTGGTAAGATCTTAAGCGCGTCTATAGATGATGGTGTCTGCGGGCGAACTGTCCATCGCCAGGCACTGCGCATTTAACTCGAATACAAAATGAAGCGTCAGCGCCCCTACAATGTCAGTAGTTTGTTCAGCTTTGTGACTACACCGCCCCTTTTCTACTTTGCGCACAAAATTTTCTCTATAATTTTCAATACGACATAAGATAATTTAAGAGCTTGTGGGTGGCTAAATAATCAAAAAATTAAATCAACCGCACGGGTAGATCGATGAGGTTACTGATGAGTGAATCGTTTACTCACCAAGAGCCCTCCGTGCCTTGGAAAGCACCTGAGACAGTTTGCGCCCTTGTTGGCTGTCATCTCTGAAACTTTGACAGTCGTTACGACTCGTCAGAACCGCAAAAATCTCACAACCAGTCTCATGCATTTACATCGTCTTTTGTAATACCTAGTAGGTAACTGAGCTGTGGAGATCATGATAGGCAGTCGTTCATGTCAAATACTGGTACTCAGCTGCATCTGGATGGCTGAAAGCCGACCCCAACGCGGTTGTGAAAAGGCTAGGCACATAAATTCTGATTCACTCAAAGACTTGCGACCCTAAAATGCTTGAAACAGGGTCCCTATTCTATATTTCATATCCCCTAAAGAAATCGGAAATTCACCGGGAATCTCTCGGTAGTAAAAGTTTTACAATTTAAAGTGTCGAAGCGATTTCAGTTGGTGACACACTACAAAATGGCTAGGAAGGAGGCAACTTGATCAAATCGCTTTTGAACTTCATCCTCCGTCTCGAGACGATATGCATACAAAATGTTCGTTATTTACACACAAAAGATTCTTTTGTGAAGGTACAAAGACTTGGTACACTACGCTTGTAATAATCAGAGGTGAGACAGTCTTGGGGAATTAGGAATAAGGTCAGGAATATAACGTCTTCATGTAATATCGATGTGGACATTATTCAGACACTAGCTGAGCCCGCAGCTTCGCTTAAGTGAAGGTGTTTTTCTACTGTCATTATAGGTTAATGGGAACGTGAACTCATTATAGTCAGTCAGTTTTTAAATTTAGAGTGTAAATATCCATCAGAATGCCGTCGCACTTTTCACGTCCACGCTTTTCGTACAGCAAACTAAGTTACACTGTACTTAAATATTTGATGAGAAATGGCTTTTATTTTGATTTTAAAGCAAGCAAAATATTGTACTTTTATGTAGGTGCAGGCAACGGTCGTGTTGATCGTGGGAGTACTTAAAGTTAAGATATAAAACATATATCTTGTTATCTTAAATAAAAAATACTATAACTTCATCTAGACATGCGGCAGCGTGTCAAGTCAAGTTCAAGTAACAGAACTGGCAAGTAGCACCGTGTGTAATATTACACGAACCATTTGGAGCCACTTTTGACCCCCTCATAACTCAAAAACTATTTCACATAAACGTGTCAAATTTGGCAAATATGGTGAGACTTGCGAGATACATAAGTGCTCCAAATTTCATAAGCACATCTCAAATGGTTATTTAGATATTAACGTCCAATAATCGTCATTTTATCACTGACTGACCTATAGATCAAAACTCTAACCCAGTTCCAGATTACCTAGAAAGTTCAAATTTAGCATGCAGATAGGTAATTAGGTGAATACAAAGGAATAAATCAGAAACGGGTAAATTTTTAAAATTTTATTATAATTTTTCACTTAATAGATTCTATTAGGAACACTTATAACAAAAACCATTTGGTATTCATTTTGTTATAAATAAGTACCTACTAATAATTTATATACAAAATGTAATGATATCCCATCAAAAACATAAATGTGAAATGAGAGCCAAGTTCAATTTTATGATATACAGACTGCGACAGTAGGATAACCTCACCAAATGTTTGTATATTAATGCAATAAAATAAAGTAAATCAATAATATCTATTAAGCAAAATAATTCATAATCAACAAAAAAAACACTCAAATACATTAATTTTGTTTATTACATAATTTTCATATGGGCTATACAATAAAACTGTTTCGTAAGTACGACAATAGGATAACCTCACGTACAAAATTATCAAGAAAAGCAATAAATTAGAACATATTTATTTAGCATCCTTATTATTAATATTTGGTGTAACCACCCTTGTTCATTATTATGTTAAATATTCTTTCCGGCATTGATTTATAAAGATTTGTAATTAAATTTATGGGAATTTTCTTCCAACAGATTAAAATGGCATTTTAAGCTCATTCCTATCTTGAAATTGTCTTCCGTCAGCATAAACTTCTCTTGCAAGATAACCCCACAAGTTTTCTATGATATTTAAATCCGGGGAAACTGCTGGCCACTGCAAAACTTTAATGTTATGAGTTCGAAACCACGACGTAATAAGTCTCGCTGTATGAACTGGTGAATTATCTTGCTAAAAAATCCAGTTGGTCCCTTTCATTACTTGTTGTATCGCAGGTATTTGTTTATTTAAAACATTTATATACTTTTCTGCATTTAGTTTTCCTTCCAAAAATACTATATCTATACCTCCTTTACTAGTAATTGCTCCCCAAATCATAACACTTCCGACGGAAGCCTGTCTTCGTGACAAAATCACCTCATTTTTTCTTAAATCGTGCAAATAATATTGGTAGCCGTCGGGACCGTCCAAATTATATTTTTTTTCGTCAGTGAAAACAACAATTTTCCATTCATTTGTCCATCCCATGTGAGCATGTGCAAACGCAAGTCGCGCATCACGATGATTTAGGCTAAGTATAGATTTTCTCTTCAGTTTCTTGCGTTGAATATGATGTGAAGATTTTATAACTCGTGGGACAGTTCGTATACTTGCCGAAACTCTCACACTTGCTTTAATCTGTCTTACTGTACTCGCTGAATTCGAAGCTTCTCTCAATATAGCACGTCTCTCTCTCTGTGTTGTAGCTTTCCCTGTACAACCTTTTTGATTTTTCCCACAATTTTCTGGTTCTTTTAAATAATTATTGATTATTCTAGGGCTTCGTTTTAGTTTTATTGCAATTTGACGGTTGGAATAATTTTCTTTTTTTAATATAACAATTTGGGCTATTTCTTCACTACTCAGTACTTTTCCACGGGGCATTTTGCTGAAATAAAATAAACAGCAACGTACGATGTCTTTCTAAATTGCGCACAATGTATTTTATAAAAGAAACAGACGTGCGCTTTCCTTCCAAGTCGAAATGAAACTGGTTGAAACTGGTGAGGTTATCCTAGTGACGCAGTTGTATGCACTGTTCGCGCCTAACAACAACTACGCAATTACTTACAGTTGATCGGATTTGATACTTATAAACCTCTCTCTAATTAAAGTATTCCTATATATCAGTAATCGTTTTTTGGTATTAAAAATATATATAACACGCGAAAATCAGGTGAGGTTATCCTATTGTCGCAGTCTGTATATGCCTTGGTTCTTGACTTCAACGACAAAAGAAGTGAGATCTAAATGTGTGCCAAGTTCAGTGGTCAGTCCTGAAATTTATGTACAACTACATAAAATATTATTTCTTCTTATAACTTAGGATAATATATTGTAGCCAAAGGTTTGACTTGGCTAGTTTTCATATACGAATTATATTATAGCCTTCGCAAGTTCTAAACCTGTTTCTTGTCGGTTCTTATTTTATTATTCCGAAAATTTGGCTTGCTGGTAGAAACTAGCCATCGAACATTATAATTCGTATATGAGAACTAGGCAAGTTATAAGAAGAAATAATATTTTATGTAGTTATACACAAATTTCAGGACTGACCACTGAACTTGGCATCCATTTAGATCTCACTTCTTTTGACGTTGAAATCAACAACCAAGGCATATATATCATAAAATTGAACTTGGCTCTCATTTCATATTTATGTTTTTGATGGGATTCAATATATCCGTAACTAGAATGCTCTCCGTAATCCAAATAGGTACAAGTAACAAGTGAATTTCAGCTTCGTAAAAGGCGACTAAGGGACTTACTAGAGTATGGGTAGCAGTGTTCTCTGTGCAATTACTATCATACTGATACCTGAATAAAGGACGTCTTTTGGCTGAAATGATTCCTATATAAGATCGGATGACTGATTTCTTTCGCCATAGTTCGCAGTAGTTTAAATTTCATTAACAGCTTCAAAAAACCATACCAAAACTATGAACAAATTCTAATGTACAAAGCACCTTTTGGTACCAATTAGATTTAAAGAATCATCAAACATACCGTACAGTTGAACCACCCAAACACAGTAATTGGTAAACATACACAGCCGTATACACAAACCCTTATATTTAAGGCAAAGCCCTTTAGGCGACGAAGAAATTAAGTGTCATGTGCAACGCTCACAAGAACTGTTCCCGAATGGGTTATGTTCTTAACTTCGTAATCAGCCTGTCAACGATGTAGGGAAGTAATTGGACTTTAAAATTAGGATCTTAGTATACGGAAATCTGGTATAAATATACAACATTACCGTATACTTAGATCTTATACTGTATGTATACTGGAATTTGGAGGAGATTGCGTTACGTTGGGAATATTTTGACAGCTTTTTTGTGTGCCTGGTATTTCTGTGCTATGTTTTTACAGAAACTTTATTGAGTTTTTACATTGTTTATTTTTAGAAACAAAACTGATACACAATGCTTATGTATTTAAGACATGTTCATAGTAATCTTTGGAGGACAGTATGCGATAGCTTTAGAGCAAAGTATAATATAAAGGTAATATAATCGTTATTTTACTCTAAAAAACCCTTTGTGTACTTAAATTTTGAACTGACTGACTACCTTGTTGTATATTTAAATATTAGCTTCTACCCGCAACTTTGTCTGCGTCTTTCTTGCTCTCTCGACCCACCGCATCGCATCGCATCGAATCCCCTGCCCATGCGAGTACTTTGTATTCGTGTTGTTTTTCTTTGCCTGGGTCCTAAGGGTCTCAGCGTGATGTTATATAGCTTATAGCCTTCCTCGATAAATGGGCTATCAAACACTTTACGTTTATCTGGAGAACTTTTCAATTCGAACCAGCAGTTCCTGTGATTAGCGCGTTCAACAAAACAAATTATTCAGCTTTATAATATTAGAATAGATTATGTATCAAACCAAATATTGAGCTCTACATTATACTTTAAAAGCCATTTACAGTTTCTCTACTGGAAACTCCACGAGAACAAAGGATACTTATTCTATTTCAGTGTAAAAAATCCATCTAACGCGCATCGAAGTGCTTCGGAAAGCCGGAACCACTTTTGATTCTCTGAGCAACTTGAGAACTAACAAATGCACGTATGATTTAGCAAAATACATTTACTTCTTCTAGAATTCATTATAGATTCATTACAGAGGTTTATCAGGTTGCAGATATCGATCTGTGTAGTCCGTACCATTTAAAACTAATGTCGGAATTTTTGCGTACTTTTTCTGAATAAAAGCCAAAGCAGAGCATTTAAAATGAGCAGTTATAAAATATTCCATATCAAAATAGATGTTAATGAGATACAGCTCACTGACAGACAGATAGACGGACGGACAACGGAACCTTAGTAATAGGGTTGCGTTGGTATCCTTTGGGTAGGGAACCCTAAAAAAACTATACTAAACTAAACTATACCAAGTGAGAATCGGACGGTTTGTGATATTATTATGTGTGACCTGCATCTATATTTTGTTTTCCGAAATACACGCGGACGTAGTCGCGGGTACAGCTAGTCTGTTATAATCTCCGTGATCGCAATGCAACAAGCTAACTTACTTTCTTTTAACAATAGAAGTACAAGGTACGCGAAACTTGAAGACAATGAGAGAAGACAATCTTTTGTTTCAGCATCTTATCCGGGTATCGCATTACTTTAAAAGTTCTTGCAGAATTTTGGTCAAATACTAACTAACGTTGGCAACATTTTTAAATAAATCAGATTTTTATCTGATCTTATCGTTTCAATTAAATATTTTGCTTATTTCAATACATACATATTGAAATACAAATAGTTTATTAAATAAAATAAAAGTTTATACTTAGATACATTCTTTGGGTACACTTAATTAATTTATGATGATGATTTATCATCAGTGAATTATTTTAACTTTAAGTCTGTACGTATCACTCGTGGTTGTTCTTAAATGCAATTTCGACCTGAAATAAATAAAGACTGATTCAAATGAATGTACAAACTCAAACTATGTATTTCAATTAAACCATTTACAGGCACTAATGAACTACCAAGGAGTCGGTCTGTCAAAAATATGAAGCTAATTGCCCTTTCCAAAGTGTAGTAGGCACTAGAGGAGTCTTATAAAATAACTTCAATCTCATTCGAACATTTTTAGAATTTGAATCCGGTACAGCCTGTACAATATAAATAAGGTCATGTTTTGCATCCAACCTTTACAATACCTAGAAGAAGTACAGACATCTAACTTTCAATAGCTCTTCAACGAACACGAACATCTCAATTACCCTGTCATATAGGTACTTGGAACTACTTGGTACTAGTTCCACGAAACCAGGTCTTGTCTACCCATGCATTACAATTAGAACAGCCAATGGCGGCGTCTAATTCGAGCTCCGTACTCCTGAGCCCATTTATTAAAGGCTAATTGGTACCACGGACTGAAATTAGTGCTGCTCTGCCATTCAGTCGGATACCATCTGTGTTTATGACTTTGGAGGACGAATATATGGGACATTGCATTAATGTCGATTTGTAATGAAGTATTGTTGGTTGTGTTTGTGTAAGTGAGTATTTTGGTTTGTGTTTTTGGAATTGGGGGGATTTGTGAGGAATAAAATTATGAGCGATGGCGTGGAAACCCCAGCTACATGGACCGACGATCTTAAGAAGGTGGCTGGGACAGATTGGATGTGGAAGGCGGAGGACATGGTGTTGTGGTGTAGCCAGGGAGAGGCTAATGTCCAACAATGGACAGCAATAGGCTGAGTTGATTGTGATGAACAAAAATATTGATGAATGGAGAGAAAAAATAAAGGTAATATGTTGCACCGACCCCGAGTAACATGATACAAGGGCAAGAACATTAAATAAATATTGTGTTTTTTTTTTCATTTACTAAAATTTAGTTGTACTATAGGCACACCTATGATTACAGGCGTAAATGCGTTAAAGTTATGTAATGTTTTATGTGTTTTTGCAAAACATTGAAACGTAAAATTACTTAGATAATTGTTTAATAGAAGCAAAACAAAGAACTTCGAAAATTCACAGACTAGAAAAACCTTTTTAACAAAAAATTAAACCGCCGAAAAAACTGAAAAGCAAAAAATAATAAACCTTAAAATTATGAGTCGGCGCTTTGAGTGATCTTTGTTCATTGAAAAAAAAAATATACGCGTCGAATTGATAACCTATTTTTTTTCGTCGGTTGAAAAGCCGCTGTCGTCTCTCACATTGTTATACCACAAGAATCAATATCATGTTTGTGCAAAGAGAGCAGATACGAAATATGGTAAATATTATAATAATACTGCCCTGGAAAAACATTTTGACAGGGAACTTCATTGCTATGAGGTCGGCAGTAAAATTTATTACTGATCCTAGAAACCGAACAGAGCATAATAAAAATAAGAACCCGAACAGAAACATAGAATTCACATAACAATATCCATCTCTATCAAGAAGATAGACCGAAATTAATTATAACTCCTTTGTTAAAACGAACAACGTGCGTTATAACGTAACAGATACCTTTGTTGCTGTGACAGATACAAGAGTAACGTGTAAAGTTAGTATTGACACATCATCTATTCACGATCGTATTCTCGCAATTAGTCGTAACGAAGCGATACATATTTCATCTTGTTAGTATAACGATGTCTTGTTTTATTGGTATACCTATCATTTTATTGCTAGGTAAGATTATGTTATACTAGCTTTTGCCAGCGGCGTCGCCCGCGTATAGGTCGAAAAATATCCCGCGGGAACGTACTACCGGGATAAAAAGCAGCCTATGTGTTAATCCAGGCTATAAACTAACTGTGTTCCAAATTTCATCCAAATCCGTTCAGTAGTTTTTGCGTGAAAGAGTAACAAACATCCACACATCCATACATGCTACATACAAACTTTCGCATTTATAATATTAGTAGGATTAGTAGGAAGTAGGATAGTAGGATTAGTAGGATAGCAGGATAGGATGTATTTTTCCATAGATCTTACCTTAATATGATTCTTATGTTATGTTGTATGGGATGTTTTTGGAGATTATGGTCGCTGAACATTCAGCTGCAGGTGCATCACTTATCACTTCATCTTCACTTATTATAACAGCACCGCTACGATACAGCCTTGTAATTCAAGTTATGATGTTAAATAAAATGCATTAAAGTGAATTTTACCATGAAAATACAGAATTGCCCGCGTGCGGCCTGCTCACCGGCGAAGAAACGCATGCAAGCGGTATGCATGCCTCGCTTTGACGCTCGTGCGAGTTCCTCGCACGAGCATTACATACATTAACATGGTATGGGCCCATTATCTACATGCCCTTTTATTTTGAAAATTATTCTATTTTTCGTCGAGTGCAATAGCTATAATTGCCCGTACGCGTAAATTACGACATTGCTTGGAAACGTGTGGGCCTCAAGCAGAATCACTCACTAATATTCGTAAACCGGTCTGTAAGTTGAAAACTAGCTGTTGGTGCGCGGACGGTGCTAGCTACCAACTAGTAAGTGGCGCGTGAAGAACAAGCTGTCACCTCCCCGGTGGTATGCCAGCAGCGAGCGGTCGTTGTGTGATGGATTTTTCGAGGCGGTGCCGCACGGTGGTGTGTAGGTGGGCATTGGGTAGCGCAGGCGCAGCGGCCTTGCCGTTACTGCACTGGAGCGGCGTGGTTATAATGACCTTTACTCTTATTTAACGCAAATACCAACCAGGTAAAGTCATTTAACCAGCCAGTTAAGGTGATCTCGGCACTATCCCCTATAATAATATGTAGTACACAATGACAATATTAACATAGGACAATATTATAGTATTTTTGAGTTCTAATTTAACACTCTACAGTCAAATAATTCGACCGTCCCTATTAACAATGTCGGTTCTGCAAAAAGACTACTGTTCAGTAGAGCAGTTCAAAGTTTGTTTTACTACTAACACTATTGCGCGGACAACCGACAATAGGTATTATCTTTAAAACTGGCTATGGATTATCAAAAAAAAAAAAATACGTACGACAGATCTTTTTATTGTGATTCTATTTATGTAAAAAAGTGAATATTGGTAAAAATGCATAACCGACATTGTTAATTGGGACCGTCGAATTTTTGGCAATATATTTTTACTATTCTGATGACCGTCGTATCAGTCAGCCCTCAGATAGTCCTCGGTGATAAAATTTCTCCTGAATCGTATACAATTACGAATTCGAAACGTCACAAGCGTCACTTCCGAGTCTTCCGAGACAAAACAACTATCTGAAACCAAGAACCCAACCAAATAAAGTCGTGTTCTTCTTGAAACCCTGTTTCTAGTCAGAACTACGATGTAAATCATACAGCGCTTTAAAATTCCGCTGCAAAAGTAGTTCAGCATTAAGCATGATTCACGGCTGCGGCTTCGTAAGAATAATTACAAAACATACCAGCCATAATTCATCTCTTAGAAAAAAGGAGCTTTATTTGCTTGGAGCATACGCCATGCGGTATAGTTGGAGCTTCAAAATATACTGCGAGTGCATGATGTATAGTGGTGCAGCTCTTAGACTATGAAGCCTAAATAACTCTTTCAAAATTGTATGAATGACTTGCTACGCCCCGCCTGCATAAGTCTTAGTTCCGTGGGGATATCACCTTGAAAAATACGGAGTCTCATACTCCAGGTCATGGCCTACCATGCATGTATATCGCAATGCCAATTGATTGCCGTTTTTACGTGAAAGTGTAACAAACGTATATACAGAAAAATCAAAACTTTTCTCCTAAACGCTTAGCTTACGCGTACTTACGCGAAATTCCGAATATATTATACTTGTCATAATATAAACACTGGTTTTACCCGAAGAGTTGGACAGAGGTGTACCTTTAGAACACCGAGATTTTAAGTCTAGTCAGCTGTTTAAGTCAAATGTACTAGGGGGTGAGCTAATTGCCACTGAGATATACCATATACCATAAGGAGAAACCCAATAACACTTTTTGGGACCTGGAAATCGAACCCAGGCAGGTCGCCCATGCATTAGACCGATCGCGTCAAATCGCATTTAATGGTATGCACTGAGAAAACTGACAATCATAAAAGAGGTGAATTCAGCTTAAAGTATGATGAATTCACTCAAAGGACGGAGCATAGTGATTCACCAAAAAGAACGATGATAATACTGATGTTGATGATAACAGTATTTAAGATGATGTGTCACCATGGATTTAGTTTTAGTTACCTACTATTTTTCGATGCCTTCCTCATATATCCAGTTATATCCTATTAGTTTTCCTACAATTTTTCGGTGACTTCCTCACATATTCAGTTATGTCATACAATTTTTCCAACTATTTTTCGGTGCCTTCCTTATATATCCAGTTATATCCTATTATTTTTCCTACTATTTTTCGGTGACTTCCTCACATATTCAGTTATATCATACAATTTTTCCTACTATTTTTCGGTGCCTTCCTCATATATCCAGTAATATCCTATTATTTTTTCTACTATTTTTCGGTGACTTCCTCACATATTCAGTTATGTCATACAATTTTTCCTACTATTTTTCGGTGCCTTCCTCATATATCCAGTTATATCCTATTATTTTTCCTACTATTTTTCGGTAACCTCCTCGTATTTTAGGTTAGGTCCTCTTACTTTTCCTACTATTTCCTCATATCTCTGGTTATAGCCTATTATCTTACGGAGGTCGCCCTCAATAGGAGGATTGTGTTTTTTAATAAACCAATTAATATCTCTATAATACACCAGTGATTAGTTGTAGTTCTACTCATTCTCCATCAGTAGGACTACAACTAAATACTGGTGGATTACACAGAAATTGTTTGGATTATTAGAAATCACAATCCTCCTATAATTGAGGGCGCCACTGGACTTACATGATCCCCTTATTTTTAAGTATCCAATATTGGTTCTTTCCTTTTAAATATTATTAGCTGTGAGCTCAACATTAAAAAAAACTGAAGAACCCTAAACTTGAACCTTAAAAAAATGGAGAGTAAGTAAAAAAAATAGAAAAAAGTACCTTGGCAAGAATGGTAAGAAGGTGAAAAGGGATGTATGTATAAATTAAACAGAAAATTGAATGGTATTTTTATTTCCATAGTATGAATGAATAATTATTATATACTCTAAACATTTATATTCAGTATAAAAGAAGACTGTTTTGTTTAGAAACATCCTCGCCTTAATGATTACAGTATCTATTTGTCGGTCATTATAAAGAATCATTATATACATTATGTTCAATAATTCTAGTTTTTACAAATTAAAATAAAGGTTGAGACGAGTAGAAATTTAATTTACAAAAAATAACAAACTTTACATTAATGTACCTATAACTAAAACATTTTTGCCCTTAAGGTGATTGCTTCAGGGTAGCCGTTTTTTGCAATTTGCAGGCCAGTGCTAGGTTGTATGTTAATTAAATGTTGCACGCGGGTGTAAGTACATAAGTTGTACTACATACGTCTTACACCCGCGTCTAACATTTCAATCAAAACCTAGCACTGGCCTGCAAATTGCAAAAAACGTAAGAAAATTTGAATTTCGCGGGCTACCCTGACGCTTTCACCTTAAAGCTGCATACAATAAATTGGTTATATTATTATAGTAAATATCTATTTTCAAGTAAAGTGCTACTATAAACACTCCGATGAGACTAATCTATCCGTCATACAAATACTTTACTTTAAAATCTATTACTAAAGGTGAACGCACACTTTTCAGAGCCGAAGGAGGCGAAAGAATCGAATTTTAGAATTACTTGTATGAAATCCTATGGAACCTCGCACACTTACCGAATCGGACGAATAAGGTCGTACGATTCGGTGCGGATAAGTGTGCGAAGTTACATTGGACTTCATTTAAGTAATTCTAAAATTTGATTCCTTCGCCTCCTTCGGCTCTGATAAGTGTGCGTTCACCTTAAACCAGCTATTGGTGCTGGCTCATACCATTACTTTATGCGGACACCGTTATCGGGCCGTCTTTATAGGATATCCTAAAGGGATATCCGATAAATACCGTAACTAAGGGTAGATTACTAGTTGAGCGCACTCTGCTATAAAAAAATAACTGCCCTTGGACTCTGCAGTGCCTCAAACTAGCAACACCGCGTACGGTATAAGTACATAATTAATAATTATGTAAACGTTTCCAAAAAAAATTGATATTACTGGATTCAAAATAAAAACACCTTAAAAATGAGCAAACGAGTTAACTCGTTTGCGCATTTTCAAGGTATTATAGCAGCGACCGTAAGCCGTTAGAATACCTACAGAATTTTGAAATTTTTACTCTAGGTACCATCTACTTGTAATATATGACGTGTTACCTCGCATTAGAGTGAGCGTGTTAGGACACGGAGAAACGGCATTTTGGCAAGGAAAGCACAGATAATCATTACCACGTTTAACTTCATAAGAATTGTAATGAGAATTAAATTCAATAGTTTCAAACATACAGCAACGGAAAAAAACCTCTTCAGTATCTGTCACCAAAATTGCATCAATTTGGCCAAAAGTGGGTAAGAATTGTTCACCATCTATATCTACAGTAACAATAGAGTTCCGCTGCCATATAACACCAGCTATTGTAGCGGAAGTAACCGAATATTTGAGGACAACGCCAGTGCCGAGAGAAAACTTGACAGTGTCTCCTGAATTTAATGCAGATTTTTTTCCTAGTATTTTTGTTGTAGGTATTGTATTTTTCACAAACAAGTCATTGAGCATAAGTTGACATTTTATTGCTAGAGTCTTGCAAACATTGACTCGATTAAAAGATGATCTAGCCACTAACTTAGATACCCTGTGCTTGGCTTCAAAACGCATAGCCCACATGTTACGTACGGGGCCGAACTTCATTAGCATGGTAGGATAATGAGTCAGAAAATGAAACTTTGGCTGCAGGGGTGATTTTGTTAGCTCCGTGTACAATTGATTAAATTCTGCTATTATAACCCGGAGTTGAATATTGGTGTCACTGAAGACCCTATGACTTAATAACCTGTCGGTGATTTGCCGCAACATAATGTATAATTTCCATACTTTATTTTCTAAAGGAATGTAAAACCCGGCTATTAGGCTGAAGTATCTAATAAGGGTAAGCATTTCTGATGCTGAAGTTTTCAATTTTACTTTCGAACCTTGGACAACTAAACAATTACTTGGTTTTGAATTCCTATCTGGTCCATAATCAAATGAAATTATTCTTTGTTGCAATACTGAGATCTTTAAAAGACCTTCGGCAAGGAAGTGGTTTATGACAAAGGTCATTACATAACGAGCTACACCTTCTAATATATCATGCATTGGGTCTACTGCTACATTTTGAAATAAATCAAATCCTGTCACCTTAAGCCAACAGCATGATTCTTTAATGCCCGTGTTAGGTGTATCGTTTTCTTGCAATTGAGCGTGGTATGAAGTCATATTTCTAAGCAAGTTACTGTTTTCATATAGAGCAGTTTGCAAACCTTTCTTGTCAATGTTACAGATTCTGCAACACTTGTTAGCTGAAAAACTTTCAGTAAACCCGAGAATTGAATTCAGGCCTAAATTATCGCCAGTTATAGCAACAACCTTCAATTTTACGGTTCCTTTAAAAAACTTATTTTCTATAAAAATTCCTTTGTTTTGCAAGTAATTCAATTCCTCAATAACAGGGTCAAAAATAGCTTTGTTTCCATATTTAGTTTTGTCAGCAGAATGGCAAATAGCTAACAGCAAAATGTTATTTGTTTAAGAATAATCTAAACATATAAGTGTTTTGTTTATAGTGGCAACATTTATAATTATGTTTAGTTTTTAAGTACTGGCAACTTTAGTAAGTTTAAGAAATCTCTCGCTCTCGGTGTAACGTAACTTTGGCTCGTGTTTATTTATAATAATTTGGAAATACAGCGAACTAAAACAAAATCTAGCATTTTATTATACATGCTAAGTGGTCCTTCGAAACCAGTGAAAAGTTGTGCGGTGTGTGAAACGGCGTATTATTCAAGTTAGCGTGCGTGACTAGGCGCCGGCGCGCGCCATTGTTCATGTGCGTCGAACAAGTTTGCGAGAAATCTATAATTTCTCTGCTGAAATAAAAGAAGAATCGCGAGGAGCACTGCAAATTTCACACAAATACATACAGTTGTGGATTGCAAATCTATAATTTTGCAGCACATTGGAAACTTGAGCTACTGTTCGTGGTCGCCGGGCAAGTTTTTGCGGGAAATCTATAATTTCTCAGCAAAATACAAGAGGATTTCCGAAGATTTCTGCATATTGCACGGGAATTCATTCAATTTAAAGTTATTCCTGTTGTGATAAAGCAAATCTATAATTTTGCATCACTTTCTAACTACCTCCCGTTAGAAATATCATTTTCTAACAACAAAAGTAGCGGGAAACGATCGGTCGAGTCGTCAAATTACTACGTCACATCTCTATAGTCTGTGGTTGTGGAGCTGTCAAGTGTCAACGCTGTCATCGAGGTTACCGTGGGTTGTTGGTAAACAAACACCAACTCCTATCTGCAAAGAAGTTCGTCCGGTGTTTACGGTTAATAAAAAGTGCGCGGATAAGTAAAGTGTTCTTGTGAGTATTTTAGTCCGTTTGTGCGTAATCTATCATATTTACCATGTCGACGGCGGAGGAAGTGCTTAAAAAGTTGCGTCTCGCCAGAGCACAACAAAAAGGTACTGTTACGCGCATCGAGAACTTTATTAATGATCCGATTAATCTTGCGTCTGCGTCTATCGAGATGATACAAGCGCGTATTGAAAAACTGAACACAACTTTTCGAGACTATGAGAGAACTCAGTTAGATATTTTATCTTGTGATGATAAAGACAAGGAAAATGTAGCTATTTTAGAGGATAAATATTTTGATATTATCTCAAAGTTAAATACAGCTTTAAAAAACTTAAGTACATCTGAAGCAAAACAATGCTCGAATGTTTCAACTTCAAAATTACCTAACATTGATATCCCAATATTTGATGGGAAGGATTTTACAAAATATACTCCATTTATTGATTTATTCATGGCGGTTATTGATGGAAACAGGGCACTCTCAGATGTGCAAAAGTTATTTTATTTGCGCAAATTTTTATCTGAAGAAGCATTGGCTGTTATTGTTAACCTACCGCTTGTCAATGAATCTTATAAAGAAGCTATTGGGCTTTTGAAAAAACGTTTTGAAAATAAGTCAAGGTTAATATTTAATCACATAAATATATTGTTGCAATTGCCTGTAATGCAGAAAAGTACAGCAGCCTCTATAAGGTCTTTTACATCACAAGTGCAACAACAATTGTATGCGCTTAAAAACTTGCAGCAGCCTGTTGATCAATGGGATATGCTCTTGATTTCGATCCTATCTAAAAAATTAGACTTGTATACCAATCGTGCCTATCAGTTAGACAGGGATACAGATACACTTCCGACTATGGAAGAGTTTATTTCATTTTTAGAGAAGCGCGCTATAGCATTTGAAGATAGCTGTAATTCTGAAAATAAGAAGAATTCAGTACAAAAAGTGAGCAATGTTGTCACTAAAACTTCAAGTTCATGCTCTTTTTGTGGAGGCATGGCACATGCGTTGCATTCATGCCCTAAATTCAAAATGGCTTCAATAGAAGACCGTACAAAATTCATAGATAACAAAAAATGTTGTACTATGTGTTTAAAAACTCACACTGGTAAGTGTAAGTTTTCATTTTCTTGTAAAATTTGTAAACAGGGGCACAATACGCTCCTGCATAAAGACAGTGATTCTAGCCCACAGGCTTCAATATCACTGCATTCTGTCAATTCAACCATGAATACCCTATTGCCCACCATAAAGGTTAAGTTAATCGACTATAAGGGTTCCGAACTTTATGTCAGAGCATTACTTGATTCAGGAAGTCAAGTTTCACTTATTACCACACATCTTGTGGAAAAATTGCAAGTAAAGCTTAAGAGCCAAAATACCAACATAGTTGGCATAGGGAACAATAGTAATCAAATCAACAAATATGTTGACATTACCATCAATTCTCCAGTGAAAAATGTACAATTAAAAATAAAATGCCATGTTGTAAACTGTATTACAGCAAATTTGCCTCAAAATCATTTTGATAGTTCAAAGTTAAATATTCCCAAACACATCCAGTTATCTGATGATGAATTTAACGTACCAACAGAAATATCCATGCTTTTAGGTGCTGATGTTTATTTTAATATTTTAATTGATGGTCAACTTAAAATTCATAATGGTTTATTATTGCAAAATACTTTGTTTGGGTATACTATTGGAGGAAAGCAATGTGTTGATGATCATAAAAATAGTTTAGTTACAAACTTGGCCATTTGTGATAGTAATAAATTAGAACTTGTAATGGAACAGTTTTGGCTCACTGAGATGATTCCTCAGGCAACAACAAAAGGCTGTAATGAATTTAAAAAATCTGAAAAATGCTTCCAGCAGTCTGTTAAACTTGAAAATGACAAGTTTTGTGTTGATATGCCCTTAGCTACCAAAATGGAAGAGTTGCAGCTTGGAGATTCATTCTCAGTGGCTCTTCAAAGATTTCTATCACTGGAGAAACGATTTAAACACTACCCTGTATATTTAGAAAAATATAAGAGCTTTATTGAAGAGTATGTAGCATTGGGGCATGCTAAAGCGGTGGATGTGGGCAGCTATGATGTCCAAAATGGGAATGTTTATTTTTTAGCACACCATGCTGTTCTAAATGATGCGAGTCTGACTACCAAACTGCGTGTGGTCTTTGATGGTAGCATGAAGTCTCGAGCTGGTGTATCACTGAATGATGTTATGTTCAATGGTCCAGTTGTCCAGAGTGAACTCTTTGATATACTCCTACTTTGGAGAACATATTTATACACACTCACCTGTGACATTCAAAAGATGTTTCGAGGAATTCTTATCAACCCAAGCCAAACTTGTCTTCAAAATATTCTATGGCGTGATGATCCATGCAAACCCATCAGCTGTTTGCAGCTCCAGACTGTCACATATGGTTTGAAGTCTTCTACTTTTTTGGCTACTCGTTGTCTGATAGAGCTGGCTCGTAGATATCAAACTGAATTCCCGCTTGCTGCTCAAGCCATGTTGTTGAACACTTATTGCGATGATGTCATTTGTGGTTCTGATAGTACTCATGATCTTTACCAACTAAAACATGAACTTATTGCTCTTTTGCAAAAAGGCAGTTTCACACTTCATAAGTGGTGTTCAAACTACCCCAAAGCTATTAATGATCTCCCCAAGGAGTATAAATGTTTTGAAAAATTAGACATCAACAAAAACAATATTGTCAAGACCTTGGGTTTAAAATGCGACATTTTAAATGATACATTTACTTTTACCTGTCCAGTGATTAACAATGATGATAACAAGACCAAACGGTCTATTCTGAGTTTCATTGGCAAAATGTTTGACCCGCTAGGCCTCATAGGTCCTATTATAGTTGTGGCAAAAATTTTCATGCAAACTTTATGGGTGATGAATTTAGACTGGGACAAAATATTGCCCCAAGAGCAGCTCAATGTTTGGGATAAATTTATTAAAAACTTAGCTTCAATGAATACAATTACTGTGCCAAGATATGTAAGTTCATGTGATGTGGATATCATAGAGTTGGTGGGATATGCTGATGCATCTATGAAAGCATTTGGAAGCTGTCTTTACCTAAGAACTGTTAAAGCGGATGGTTCAGTTTTTGTTAATCTATTGTGCTCCAAGTCCCGTGTTGCCCCATTAAAGAAAAATTTAACAATTCCAAGACTGGAATTAAATAGTGCTCTCCTTCTCTCGCAACTAGTGAATAGGGTGTACAATATTTTAAAATGTAGATTCCCTAGTCTCACTGTTCACTTATACAGTGATTCTCAGATAGCACTAGCATGGATTAAATCTAAAAACATAAAGTCAAACCCATACGTAGCTAATAGAGTAAATCAAATAAAAATATTAACTTCAAACTTTCAGTGGTCTTATGTCAGCACAGCTAACAATCCTGCTGATCTTCTATCAAGAGGTTGTGACCCATATAAATTAAAATCAAATGCGCTATGGTGGCATGGTCCTACAGAATTGTTAAATAAGAACTTTAAACACTCTGTAAGTAATGTTGAGTTCCCCATTCCTTATGAAGCTGAAAAAAATATAGTAAATAACATATGTGAAGTCAATGTGAGTCCTCCTAATAAAGATGAGTCAGTTTTGACTGATTTAATTGGAAAAATATCAGATTTTAATAAACTTCAGCGAATTGTTGCCTACATATTGCGCTTTAGACAAAATTGTTCCAGAAACATTAATAAAATGGATGGTTCCTTGACAGTACAGGAGCTTCGTGGTGCTTTGTTGGCGATTATTCGTAGTGTTCAAAGAAAACACTTTCCCAAAGAAATAGAGGATCTTAAAAATAATTTACCTATCAAATCAGGGTTATCGGGTTTACATCCTTTTTTGGAGCAAGCTGGTGTGCTTAGAGTTGGTGGCCGTCTTCAGTGTGCAAAGGATATGGCATATGACAAAAAGCACCCTGCCATACTTCCTAAATCTTCTAATTTCACAGATATCCTAATTCGAAATGAACATCTGCGTTTGTTGCATGCAGGAGCTAGAATGGTGTTGAGCTCACTTTCGCAACAATTTTGGCTTATCAGTGGTATACGTGAAGTCAAGAAGGTAGTAAACAAGTGTGTCAAGTGCTTCCGCTTAAAGGCTGCAGCTGCAAAGCAGCTTATGGGTTCTCTCCCACAAGAAAGGATTACGGCTATTAGGCCATTCAGTGTGGTTGGGGTGGACTTCTGTGGACCCTTTAATGTTAAAGCTTCTAGAATCAGGAAACCTTTAATCACGAAAGGCTATGTGGCACTTTTTGTGTGTTTTGCTACAAAGGCAATCCACATGGAGCTGGTCAGTGATCTCACCACTGAAGCCTTTTTAGCATGCCTCAAACGTTTCATTTCTCGAAGGGGAATGCCAGAGAAAATTTTCTGTGACAATGCAAAAACATTTAAAGGCGCTGCCAATGAGTTAAATAAGTTGTATAAATTGTTTTTATCAAAAACTCATAAAGATTCTGTGAATAATTATTGTACTCCTAATTTTATTAAGTTTAAGTTTATCCCTAGTTACTCTCCAGAGTTTGGAGGTTTATGGGAGGCAGGGGTCAAAAGTTTTAAGTACCATTTTAAAAGAATTGTTGGAACTGTTGTCTTAACTTTTGAAGGTTTGTTTACTGCTATCACGGAAATTGAAGCTGTGCTTAATTCTAGACCACTCCTTCCCATGAGTTCAGATATTTCTGATTTCAAATATTTGACGCCTGGCCACTTCCTCATAGGAACCTCTATGATGAGTTATCCTGAAACTGACTTATCTAATTATTCTATCAATAATTTAAGATTTTGGAATGTTTTATGTAAAATTAAACAAGACTTTTGGAAAGTCTGGTCCGGGGATTATCTTACACAGCTGCAAAGCAGGCCTAAATGGCACCATATTAATCCAAATTTAAAAGAAGGAGACCTAGTTATTCTTCGTAGTGATAATATGGCTCCAATGACATGGCCCATGGCAAGGATTGTGAAGACAATACCTGGACCAGATGGTATGGTCAGAGTGGCAGAAATTAAGCTGCCAAATAATAAAACATATGTTAGATCTCTAAGAAAATTATGTCCATTACCCATAAATTAAATTATATGCATATAAGTCCTGTTGCTTCTAAGCAGAGTTTAATTGTTACAAAATTTATTATTTGCAAGGCCCCGGCCCAACTATGTTTAAGAATAATCTAAACATATAAGTGTTTTGTTTATAGTGGCAACATTTATAATTATGTTTAGTTTTTAAGTACTGGCAACTTTAGTAAGTTTAAGAAATCTCTCGCTCTCGGTGTAACGTAACTTTGGCTCGTGTTTATTTATAATAATTTGGAAATACAGCGAACTAAAACAAAATCTAGCATTTTATTATACATTATTCAACAATGAAAATAAATGTGGTGGGAGTGCTGGCAAGGAAACGTATACACCACCAAGCTTATGCACCCCAGCGTGGCTCCCCAAAGGATTTCCAATTTCAAAATCATCATAGTATACTACTAAAGGAAGAATAATGTCCGACGCCTGCGGTGTACACATTGCCAGCCATACAGATCCCTGCATTACATTTTCTAGACACATTGGCCTCATCGGATTTTCTTCACGGATTATTAAATTACCCCTTAGGTGGTTCAAATAATCCGTTACATCTTTCCAAATAGTGTCAATGGAAAAAAAATTCTTCAAAACCTGGCGAAGTTGAATTACTTGCATTGTACGTGGCTTGGTGTGTAATGTTAAAGTGTTACTCCTTTGTGAAATGTCAGGACAATAACCAACGATTACTTCATGTGGTGGTATAAAAGAACCTAATAAATTCAATTCTCGGAATCTCAAATATTCTGAACGAAACGGAAAAAAGATGCCCTTCAAAGCTGTGTTGAACTTATGAAGTCGTTTATTAATTTCGCTTCCAGACATGCTTTCCTCATCAGCTAGCACAGGGCCGAATACGGACATTAAAGACGGTGCGATATTGTCAAGAAGGGTTTGCAAATGACTAACCATAGCTTGTACAGACGATCGAGATACAGAGGGATTTACATAGAGCGTTGAAATAAATTTCAAAACTTCTTTATGAATAATACTATCAGCATTATCAAGGACTTCCGGTTCACTATCAGCTTCAATGTATATGTGCTCAGTTGCTACTTTGGTAGTCTCTGTTTCACACATAGGAACTACGCAAGCCTCGTTTGAGGTGGATGGCAAATAACGAGTGTTTACTTTATTCAAATGTTTTAAGTTAACATGTTTTCTAAATTGTCTAACGTCCGTGAAATACCGGTAGCATGCGTCTTCACCACATTTATAAACTCCAGTAATATCAATTTTTTCACATTCTTTCCTTATGTGGGTAATAAGTGAAGAAAACGTGGGAAAAGTCCTTTTACAACTGTGACACTTCATCTTAATTTAAATTGTGACTCCGAGAGTAACTAATATCTCCTTCACAGATTGTGACATACGATCGTACGATGTTTTGACTTTGTAAAAACCAATTTGGATAATAAGCCAAATGTTATAGCTTTCAGTAGGATATTTAGCCGCAGTAGCATGAAATATTTTAAAAGTCACATCAACAGCCTCAGTTAGTGTTGTGAACTTGTAAAACGTATTGTCACATACTGTGAAGGAGACACCTGACTGGCGGCACCAAATTATAAATGGTTGGAGGCTAATACCTAGATTTTGAAGCTTTTGGCGACGCTCCTCAATTACCACTTGCACGTCTGCGTCATCATCCACGATGGTCACAAATCCATCCAATATCTCCGCTCGTGAAGCTTGCCAGTCTTTTCTAGATCGACGGGCAGGAGGAATATTAAAGAGACAGCCGAGTAGCAATATCGCTGCTATTAATTTTGTCTCCGGTTGTTCATCTGGAAAGAAAATAATAATAGTATATTTGACACAACACATCATCATTAACTGAGCAAATAGGGAAAAGTATCAGAACAAAATAAAATCTATCTATATAAGTAAAAATGAATTGCCGAAATGTGTGTCCGCCCGCCCGTTACTTCTGAACGACTGCACCATGTTAGATAATTTTTAAATTCTTTTTTGTCTATATATTTTATAACGGGTTCACCGACCCAGGGAGGTCGAGCACCTAGAACTATATAACAGAATCATTTCCTTACCGTCACAAATTGCCAATGTATCAGCTATTTTTCGACGAAGAAACGAGTCCTTTGTGGTGTTAAGCTTCTGCTGAGCAGCTTTTAGTATGTTTTCCGATGAAGCATCCAAGGCGTCGAGGCCCCCGGATTTATCAGGGAACAGTGCTTCGTAGTCATGAGTCAGGAGTCGCCATCCATCACTTGACTTCAGGATAGGATACTTATTGAAGTACTCCTGTAATGTCCCTTCCTCGTAGTACAAGTATCGGAGGCGAGCTCGCACCGTCTCCCGCCACAGGGCACTGACCTGCCATGGACCAGCTGAAGGACTTGACAGCTGCTCTAATGCTGACGCTACGTCCTCCACTTCACCTGCACACAAAAATTAAAACGATTAATAATTAGTACAATGACAATAACGGTTCTTAGATTCAGATATTTTGTAATTTGTAACGAAAATTTATACTAATTCAGATATTTTTCTCAATAATTTTGTTCTTGATAATTTAATTCAATCTGAAAACATAAAATTTCTTGAAAAGGAGTTACCTTCTTTAAGTCCGGTCAGGTCGATTCCAGCGAGTGGAGGGGTGTCTAGCCTAGGACTGGACTTGGAGCGAGAACGTGACTTGGGCTTTTCAATAAGGCCCAACGAAACTAAATGCTGCCGTCGAGCCCTTCTGGCGGTGACTAACCAGCCAGAGATATTGCGCTTAGCCTGGTAAGCATCAGCCGGCAGGTACGGCGCGTAGTATAGGGGTGGTGACTCCTCTTTAAATAATCTGCCAATGTCGTAGGATAGAGCAAGCAGCTGCGAATCTGTCAGAAGTACCGGGTTTTCGGCCGTAATGAGCTTCTCCATAAGCAGCTTGCATAAACGCCCACGCACGTTTGAGGGTATGGTGCCCGTTTTCTGCCCAATTGCTATTATTTGTTTTCCCTCGACTGATGAATTCAGTATGGTATTCACCTGAAACACAAATAGTATAAGTATGGCATTACAAACTAAATATGCAAGGTAAAAGTTAAAAAAAAATGTCACTAAAATGTTGAAAATACAGGTTCAATACCTACCTTCCATTCAGTATAATGATCAGTTGGAGTCGGTGCCAGTCTAGGCATCATGCATTTAGTTGTTAGTTATAGCTGTCACCAACTCCAAATATATTACTGATCTTTGTGACATATAGTATAGCTCCTAAACGGCCGTCCGTACACACATACAGGACAGGACAGGTACAGACGTTAAACTTATCTGTTTACGCCGGGGGTTAACAATATTGAATGTCAATTTAAATTCCTTATCAAAAGTACAGGATAATAGGCAATAACTTACTAAATTGCTCCCGGTGGACTCTTGTCTAACTGCTTCACCCACTGACGACGACGAGTCCAGTGGTATCACCAGTATGTCACCATCCTAAAATAATATTTACTTTGAGACAATGTTATAATAGTACATGTAACAAAAAGGTGTGATAATATGAGTATGTACGGTCAATTAACCTCAATAATCGTTGAAATAATCACTAAATGTGTCCGAGTGCGACCGTTAACTAACAGGCTATAGCTAGCCCTAGCCGGAGATAACTCAAGGGAAGTGTTATATTTTTTTACTAGTAATCGGTTCAGCATTGCAGGTGTGAACGGTCCTGCCCTCGTCCCTTGATCCGGCCCTGATAAAAACTAATCGATCAAGATCAGGACTGATCCTGGTCTCAAAGAATGTCTATACCAAATTTTGCATCGGTTCAGTGTCTTAGGTATGAAAATGTGAAAAGGTCCTGCCCCAGCCGACAGATAGACAGACAAACTTACTTTCGCATTTATAATATTAGTATGGATGTAATTACAAATTAATACATATTGCTCTTGAACCAAAAAACAGTAAGTGCGAGTACTTTTCTACAATTTTGCAGAACTTACCAAATTTTCCTGGTTAAGTCCTGCTTCGCAGTCTTGGTTGAGGATTGAGCTTTGCAGTCCTTCACACGGTGGCAGAGGCTCTAAGTTACAAGGTAGACTAGTTAACAAGTCATTCCTCAGGACCTCTTCAAAGAGTGATGAATTGTAGGAGTTATCCTGAAATTTAACAAGAAATTTAAAAAGGTAATAATAATGTACTTAGTTGGTAAACTAACAAGACTGATGAAAAGTTATGATTTTATTCCACTTTTTAAATAAATACTGCACCGGTTAAATTGTTAGGTATCTTAAGAAGACTTTAAAATAATAAAAGTTAATAAGTAGGTACCTACCTACCTACATGCAAGTAGGAGAATGTGCATTTAAGCGACGCAGGGCATGTGTAAGCAAAAAGTTTAAAACAAAATTTACTTTTTTGAAATACAATTTAACATGAAAACAAACCATATCTTTTGGTTGGTCGCTTTTTAACATGGCCAGAGCTGCTTCAAACCGGAGTCTGTCCCCTATTTGAGGGAACATACTATGTATGTCTTGTTTACTAAGCATCTGCATTGTTGCGATATCAATTCTTTCAGCTGAAAAAAAAAGGTAAATTTAAGAGCGCCCTGATTGCAGCTGTGAAATGCACTACGTCGCATCGACTTTATAAAATGTAGGTTGGTAGAGCTCGTCTAAGCTGAAATGACGCGCCCCACTACTTAAATTTGTATACGTACACTACGGTAAATGCGGTAGTGGGGCGCGTCATTTTAGTTTAGACGCACTCTACCTATTTGTTTTTTTTTTGGGTTGCAGTTGCACATCGAATCTAGTGTATAATATAAATATGAACGTATATCTAGGTAGGTGGGTAGGTACCATACGACAAGACTATTCTTGGTTGGAGTGTACAGCGGCCAAAAAAGTGTTATTTTCGCAAATCGTTTATTTTCTCGATTCTATAGTATGTAACACCTAGAAAGGCTAAAAGTGTCTGGGTGTTTTTTGTCTCCGACCAACCGTTTGTCGTAAAAACGATGTCGAAGGGATCCATAGGTAAGGTTATGTTAGAACTGTGACCTTGAAATTGGTCGCGAAATTTTTTTAAGTATATTTTCATAGTGCCTCTAAGACGACACTCTGACCCTATTCTTGCTAGAAATTAGAATGTGTGAATGTAATGTGTGAGCTCATGCTAGCAACTTACTAGGTAGGTTTGTCAACTTACTTTCAAAACGATCGATGTAGCGTTCCAAATTCCACTTCTTCAAAAGATCACGCGTAGCCATATCCATTTTTGCACTGATCAAACACGTTCACTGGCACTAATGGAATTGTTATTGCTATTAATTAAACGAGTCGTGAGTCGTGACTTGCCGGCTGTAGCGGTGAAATACAAATGGCCGACCGAAATGGCGCGGGGGCGGAATGAAGTGAGAGAGGGAGACCTCATTATATAATGCCGTCACCTTAAATTTGTAGGACATCATTCAAATGCTACTCATAAATGGGTCTCTGTAATAATAATTTAGTAGGATACACATAAAATAATATGACTATATTATTGAACTTTGATGCTTACTCTAAAAATATGAGATTATTTAATCGTATTATCATAGGATTCACATAAAATAATATGACTGTAATATTAAAAAATGATGCTTACTTTAAAAATATAAGTTTAAAGCATTATAATTTAATATAGTACATTAGGGGGAGGTCATCGTATTTTTAGAGATACTTCTTCATATTAAACTATGAAATCTATTTATATTACGGTGACTGTCATTGTGTTTTTTAATTAGAATCTTATTTATAATTATCATACTAATTTATGGGACAGTGGACCATTTTCTATTACATTGTGTTATTATTTGAAGAAGACAATGTTATTTCATAATTACAAATTTTTACGATGACAAGTATCATAATATTGCATTATTTACCCAAAAAATTCGATTCCATCTTAACACATTTCAGTTCTAGCGTAATATTTACTTATTATCAACATATTATAAGACAACGCATCTATTTTAAACCAACGTCACGATATTTTAAGATTATGCCAAAATGACATTTTTCTCAGTGTGCGAATGTACGAGAAGGAATGCAGTACGGGAGGACTGGCGATAGATTGTGAAGCTTGCCATCACACCATATGTGATGACCACGTGTAACGACGAAGAAGAAGAATCGAACCCAGAACCTCATGCTTAGCAATAGCCCTCGTGACGTCTAGACCAAATAGTCTACCAAACAAAGACAAAGATGAAATACCATGGTGAAGGCCACGGCACAGATCGAATAATTGACTCAATTGCATTAATTTGACGTAATATCTAACATTAAAAAAAACATAAGGCACTCAGAGCAGTAAAGCTAATTACAGAGCAAAATAAACCAAGCAATATTCTCCAGAGAGCGAGGAAACCATGTTTATTTGCGCAAGCACTTTGTATATTTTGAGTAACAAATAAGTGCAAATAAAGTGCCAGTGTCGATGATATATGCGGCTCTTAGACTAACTATGACAGTACCACTCTCCACTCACACGTTTATTGATTAAAAAAGGTTTTTACTTATGACGTTGTTTGTGTTTTCTAACCAGATATTTTTGACTGTATCTGGATCATTGGTAAATTACTTTATTTCTGTAAATATGTTTGTTCAAACACTTTTACACGTCAACCATATTTTAACACTAAATGACGGCGGTTTTTCAACCGACGAAAAAAACGGAGGAGGTTCTCAATTCGACGCGTATATTTTTTTTATGTATGACCACGCACTTTTTACATAGTGGTCCGATTGTGACAATTCTTCTTTTATTGGAAAGGGTATACTCCTAAGATGGTCCCATATAAATTTGGAAAACAAAATCGAACCCTAAGGGTCGGAAAACAGGGGATGATTGATTGTTCACTCACTGATTTTAATGTATATCCACGCATAACTTTATACAGAGTAGTCCGATTTTGATAATTCTTTTTTTGTTGGATAGGGTACACCTTGCCAAGTATTATTAGTACATTAAAGCCACAAAAAATTATAAAATAAAAACTTTTTAACAAAAAATTAAACCGCCGAAAAACTGAAAAGCATAAAATAATAAACCTTAAAATTTTGAGTCGGCGCTGAAAAATCAATGAACAAGGATCACTTAAAGCGCCGACTCATAATTTTAAGGTTTATTATTTTATGCTTTTCAGTTTTTCGGCGGTTTAATTTTTTGTTAACAAGTTTTTTTATCTGACTACTCTGACACAAAAGTTGACCTGTTATCAATTTGACTTTTTTCATTACTCCGACGTTTCATTTGGTCGAAAAAGTTTTGCTTCGGCCACTAGCAAAAAGTTACTTTGTAAATCGGCGAAACATAGTTCGGTAAAATAATACCCATGGTACATGATACTTCGATGATCTAAAAATATGTCAAATAATGCATATAAAAAAAAAACGTCGGTCAATAGTTTTCGGTGAAATGAAATTCGAACAAAAAAAAATGCGGAAAAGTAATCGATTCCCATTTACAGCAGCTGGAAGCAAAATAGGGTTTTAAATTAAAAATGGATTTAAAAAACTTATTAGGTTTCCGTCGCAAATAACAAGGGGATAAAAGTGTAGACTTAAAACGAAATAATACTTTAGAAAAGCCCTGTTGAATCTCCTGTCTGTTATTTCGCGAGTTTTAGTTGCATACTATTTTATATTCAGCAACCGTAATTTATATGCAAAACGAAGCTTTCTTGCGCATATATTTTAATCAATATTTAAATTGCAAATGAATGTGTACCATTTAGTTTTGACTTGCCTTGTAAATGAAGTCAAAAAGTATCAAATTTTAATGACACTTAATATAAAATAAATCCCACTACATGAAACCTTTGCATAGAATAGTGCGGTTATTTTATGAATTTTTATACTCTATAATTATAAACCTGGGTCCATAGATGACTGAGCAAATATTTTTAACTTTACCTAACGTAAAAATAAATAAAAGCGTGGTTTTTAAACTATTCACCATCATCATTTCAGCCGTAAGACGTCCACTGCTGGACTTAGGCCTCTCCCAATTTGGGGGGCTTTGCCAAAATCGCCACGCTTGGCAGGCGGGTTGGCGATCGCAGTATGGTGGTAAAATGCATAGAGAACGCTGCTGCCCATTCTCTAGTAAGTCCCTTAGTCGCCTTTTACGACACCCACGGGAAGAAATGGGGTGGTAATCTTTAAAAATTCATTAATGAATTATTTAGTGTTTATTAATTTCCAAGAACTTTCGTGAACTGTTTAACATAAAAAAAGTATCTTAATTGCTTTTTAAGCTTTTTGATTGACATGTCAAGGGGAAATAATACAGTACTGCAAGCTAGGGAGGGGTCATACCGCTTTTCCAGAATGTCAAATGGAAACTGATTCGATTTTTGATAACTACTATTAAAACGATTAACTGTCTGAAACTAAAGAGTTTTTGGCGGGAATCAACGGCGTTCAATTCGGTGTCCTGTTTAGTGATTTGTTATTGTGTTTTCAGCAGTTTTTGATTCGGAAAATAGGGTAGTTTTTAAAAAGGCACATTCCAATTCAAGGCACATTCCATTTCCAATTTTTCATTCAAGGAATGTGCCTCTTCTTTTTATCTTACTACCTATCTATATTGTTTCGAAAAATATTAAGTAATAATAGTAATAGTGGACGGAAAAACCGTTATTTTTCAACTCTTTCGATTATTTTATCGATTCTTTTACACATGAAGTTCAATCACATCTCTATCATAAAAAGCAAACGTCGGATGTCAGACGTCGTTTGAACGCTTTCCCGTTTGCTTGTTCGTTGTGTTTTTTTATTTTGTATTTTCACTGACCCACGCTTGTTTATTAGACTTATTGTGTGTGCTCACCTACCTACTGACCTCTTGCTATCTACTCTACACGGGCTTGACTTTCAATAAATTCATCATGCGATACATAAACTACGGTAATTCAAAGCTACGGGTGATGTATGTTTATTTGGCCATACCATGGTGTGCATAAATTGTGGCCGCTCTGTGAGAAGTATACAACGCCATGCAGTGGAAAGAAATGATTCAGTGATACAGAATTTATCAACGTCACATCCAGTTACATCAAAATCGGGTAAATATGCTTGGACCTGGATCTAAACCTGAACCAATACCTGAACCAGTACCTAGACCTGTATCAGAACAGAAATTAAACCTACCAAATTAAAATGGACTGCAAACACCTCTAAACACTGTGTCTTTGGGGCATTGAAGAAGATTCATAGATTATAGAACAAATAAATAAATCATATTTTAGTTGTTTTATTTCAATATATTATATGTCCTTGGTTACTCACTAAGTTCGTTATCTAGTTTAGGCCGGTTTTATTAATTACCACGCAGCAACGCGCGCAAGAAAAGCACTCAGGCGGAAGGATTTTCCTAAATTGATTTAAATCTGTTTGTTGATACATCAGTACAAATAGACTGACAAAACGCACCAAGGGGACTTAGATTAGTTAGATTTAAATAATGTATAATACTTAGCAGAATTGTTTACCTACTATACAAAAATTATACACTTGTTTGGGTCAATTAATATTAATCCTTATTTTCAAACATGCTTATCATTTCAGCCACTTATTTATTTTTTCTGTGAAAACTGTCTTTGTTTCAACTTTTCACAAGGGTATAATATGTACTATACACGCGAGCGGGAGTGGTTTTCGCGCAGATTGTAGAAAACGTTTTGTGTTACGTTTTTGGTGCAATTACCTCTTTGTTGATATTTACTCAAGTGCCACCGTGCGCAATGGGAATGGGGCGCTAGTCAAAAATACAATATAATCCAGATACAACAGATGCAGATACGCCTAGGTAAAAGTTCATAGCAATGTCATCTGTTTGCAGTTTCCATACCTATTGACGTAGGAGTTACACGATAACGATTTTATTTTTAAGATTGTAAAGAAATGAAAAGTTCCTGAAACAGTGTTTATATGAAATATTAATATTCAACTTTACATATTGCTAGGTACCATATTTATAACTTGCCAGGATGTCGCTTATACTTCAATTTAGCCATGTCCTTTATGGAATTATTGTTTTGTCATCGGTCCTTGATAAGTGTGAGTTCCAAATTAATCCAACGTTTTGAAGGAGATGAAAATCACGTTCAAAGATTCCGTTACACACATACAAACATACATAAATACAAAGCTAATCTATATATATAAAATTCAAAGTCCTGAGTGACTGACTGACTGACTGACTGACTGACTTATATATCAACGCACAGCCTAAACCGCTGGTCGTAGAGACATGAAATTTGGAATGTGTGTTCTTTGTGAAGAGTAGGTATCCACTAAGAACGGGTTTTTAGAAATTCCACCCCTAAGAGGGTGAAATGGGGGGTTGAATTTTCTATGAAACTTTTTATTCTCTGGGTTGATTGACACAAAAATTGGTACACATACTCTTCAAGTATAATTATGTGACACTGGTATCACAATTTTTCAAAAATCATCCCCTTACTGAGTCAAATAGGGCTTCGAAAATCCTACGTGGAATGGTAGAGGTACGCATGGCGTGCGGGGCAGCCCGGGAAGCGCATTGTCGTCACCGGTGTCCAATTTCAACCAAGGTATCAAGAAGTATCAAATATGTAACTGATATTAATTTGAACTAACTAGCTTTTGTCCGCGACTTCGTCCGCGTAAATGTCGGTTATCGTGGACTAAGATGAAATCTCGGCATAAAAATAGGCCTATGTCCTTTCTTAGGGTTCAAACTTTATCTTTCGCAATTTTTTTTTTTCATATAAATTATGTTACTTCTAATACACTAAGAATATCGTGCAAAGTTTCATGATCATCGGTTAAGTAGTTTTCGCGTGAAAGCGTAACAAACAAACTTAATATGTATTAGTAGGGATTTTGCAAATTAAAACAGCCGCATGGGTCGATCGTTCAGGTTAAGCTACGCTTACCGCGGTTGGTCCGTGAATGGGTGATCATTTTTATATAATAAGACCCTTCTGTGCCTCGGAAAGCACGTTAAGCCGTTGATCCCGGTTGTCTTTCGTAGATCTTAGACCGTCAATTAAATACGGGTTGCCGGAAGCCCGAAAGTCTGATAACTAGTCTTACCAAGGGGTATCGTATTACCCATTAACTGGGTTGTGGAGGTCAGGTAGGTAGTCGCTACATGTAAAATACTGGTACTCAGCTGCATCCGGTAAGACTGGAAACCGAACCCCAACATAGTTGGGAAAAGGATAGGCAGATAATGATGAAGTAAGTAAATGTAAAAAAACGCGTTTGTTTCTGTATTAATAAAATTGAATAACTACACTAACTATGTTTTAATAGATAGGTACAACTTTATAAGTAAAAACGAATTGGGCACATACCTACTATAATATTTTACGCACTAACATATAAATCTGTACGTTCAGTGAGCAATAGTGCGATTTGGTTTATGCATTAAAGTAAAACATAACAACCAAGCCACAATCATCAATTAAATTCTTTTGAAATCGTTCGAAGGAGTTGAAAATAATTATAAATCAGTGGACTCGAGTGATAAACAATGATGACAACATATATTACCCGGTTTCGTTTCTTAACACATTGAAGCCTCTCGGTCTCTCACCTCACATATGTAGGTATAACAATTTAGAGTTGGCGCCCATTAATGTTGCTGCGTAATTTAAACCCACCAAAATTATGCAAAGACACCAGGTTGTGAGATAAAATATTGGAACGAAATGTTATCGAGGCAACTATACTGACACGTTGTTTCTGAGAGTGGTCTGTGTTTATGCCGAGGATTCTTCTAACGCCATCGAACTACCCCTTCGAGTTCAAAAGTGTACAGTTTCCCCTCAAAGTCTGCTTTGACAAGACCATAAATAAATCTCAAGTCAAAACACTTCATTTAACAGGGGTAGACTTAAGGGAGAACTGATTTTCACACGGTCAGTTATACGTGGCCTGGCCAAGAGTAAGCTCACGGAGCAGCCTGGTGATTCTAGAACCTGAAGTAAGAACAAAAAGTATTGTTTACAAAGAAATTCTGCGGTAGGCACAGTATTTCGTAGTAAAAAATATTAATTGTTTATTATTCTGATTGTCTCTGAAATAAATCGTTTCACATACGCTTTGAGTTTTATTAAAACTATACTACTCTCATCGCAGACATTAGTTTACTTTTACGAAGAAATTCGTCCTATTTAATTTGTTTGAGATATTGTCAGTTCATATATTAAATTGAGAGGTAGTGAGAGCGCGTATGTTTGTTTCTTAAACAAAAAAGAGTCATTTATTTCTTGTATGCCACACGGGTAAAGCCGCGGACAGAAGCTATTCAAAATAAACCAATGAAATAAACACAGGCAAAACAACATCTCTCCTAATTATATTACATGCATACGTGTCGAATTCATAAGGATGATGCTATATATATATCCTAAGGAGCTCTTAAATTTATTCAACCCATCTGGTCTTTGTCTCACACACTTATCCTCAAAGTGGGTGCTCCAGTAATGCTACTACAAAATCTTAATCCGGGCAAATTGAGCGATGGGGTCAGGTTGTGTGTGAAAACCTCACATCATAACGTGGTAGAGGCCACGCCATTGTATTTACTGACTGTGCTCAAGGTGAATCGGTATACTATATACTGCAGATACCACAATATCGTCGGAGTACCCATTCGAGTTTAAAAGGCCGCATTCCCCTTACGGTATGTTTAGCAATTACAATTAATATGTCTCGGGGACAGTCACTGTAAACAGCCGGATATGATCTTAGAGGGGACTGCTTCTCGCACGGCCAGTTTTACGTGGTCTGCTCGAGAGTGCGCCCATCTAACAGCCTGGTTGTATTAGCACCTGAGGGCAGAACCTCTAAATTAGTATTTAAAGAGATACTTTAAGTATAAGCTAAAAAAAAAATAGTCTAGATTAAACCCCTGTGAACAGCAAGTTAAGTAAAATCTTCATTTGAATAATTTCGGTAACAATTTTTTTTCGAAATTCTCAGGGAATAAAGAGAATTTATATTTTCGCTTTAAAGTTGCTTTCAAATTTGTCATGCAAGTAGGTAATTTGCCATTCCGTTATATATTTCCGTCACTATTGTTAGGTTTAGGATTAATTATCCTACATTAATCATTTATCAATCCGAGCGCTGCTCCGTGGATAACACAAAGCAAGCAATGGAATAACACATTGTTTACCTGGATTAACACATAGGATACTTTCAATCCTGGTAGTACATTCCTGTGGGATATTTTTCGACATCCACGCGGGCGAAGCCGCGGGCAGAAGCTAGTAAATAATATAAGTGGTAAATTAATTTTGATGTCATAGCAAGACGATTGATAAACACCCTTGGTTTATCAATCGTCTTGCAATGACATCAAAATTAATTTACCACTAACAACAAAAACGAAATAAGTTTGCAACAACAAGCCAAGAAAGCTTGAGAGGATAAAATGAAAAGAAAATTGTTAACAGGAATGGCCCCCTCGTCAATCGTCCAGCCCCAATGCTCACTTTAAATGTATCGTGATCTTACAGCAATTTCCACACTTCAACACCTATTTACCTTTCCCAAATCTTCAAAAAGAGTCGATTTTTTAAAGAAAACCTACAAACATACACGAATAATATTAACCCAAGGAGGCTTCAACGTGAGGAAGTGAATAGTGAAGTGTAAACTCGAATGGCCTACTTATCAATCATCTGGCCCAAACGTACATTTACCTCGATTGAATTTCAACACTTCAACATTAAATATTTATATTTCTTTCATCAAATGGGAAAAATCCATACTAATATACTATTTATACTTATTTATACTATTTTATATTATATTATTATATTATTATATACTTATACTATATATATTATATATTATCCATACTTCCATACTTATACTTATATACTTATTACTTATTTTACTTATAATATCTTATACTTTTAAACGAGCAATTCTTGTATATATATATATAATCTAAATCTCAGAAACGGCTCCAACAATTTTCATGAAATTTAGTATACAAGGCGTTTCGGGGGCGATAAATAGATCTAGCTAGGATTAATTTTTATAAAATGTCGTTTTATTCGTGTTTTCAATGACCAACTTTGTCGATAATCAACTTGAACATAATCTTATTATTTTAAACGCAATTTACCAAAAATACCGAGCAAAGCTCGGTCAACCAGATATTATAATATAATATGTAATATGTAATATATATATATATATATATATATATATAATATATAATCCACACTAATATTATAAATGTAAAAGTAACTCTGTCTGTCGGTCTGTCTGTCTGTCTGTCTCACTTTCCTGCCAAAACGACTGAACCGATTTAAATGAAATTTGGTACACAGATAGTTTGGAACCTTAGAAAGGACATATGCTACTTTTTATCCCGGTAGTATGTTCCCGCGGGATAATTTCCGACCTCCACGCGGGCGAAGCCGCTGGCAAAAGCTAGTATATTATAAATGCAAAAGTAGGGGAAGGCCGGGGAAACACGAACGCTGGGTAATCGCGAACGCAGCTATTACACTATGTTAGAAAGATATAACATTATTTTACTCATTGCCATCTTAAAAATCACGCCATTACTAGTGCCAAGCGATCAGCGGAACATGATGGGTGCACACAACATTTAAGGTAAAATTAATTCAAATGTTTACTTATTTTCGTTAAAATTTTTATGTAAATGAAATACGGTGTAACTCATCAAGTAATAATAGTTCTAACATGACATTTATATGCATAAATAATTGGTAATTGAAGATTCTATTACGACTATTACACTCGGCCAGGATAATAAAACCTAAAATTATAAAATATTTTTTTGTTTTATTACCTTAGAGGGCATTGGCGAACGAATTGAGTGGGTCAGTTACGAATGTTCGACATTGCCCCAGCCTAGAATAAAAAATCGGTTCTTTCACTTGTTAAGTTAGTGTTGTTTCTATTTAATTAAAATTAGGGGACATTCTTCATTTTATGTGTTATTTGTTTTAGATGCCGCGGAATTACAAAAGGAAAACAGTATCGTTATTCAGTATCATTATCTGACATAGCACCCGTTTTTGATCTACAACCCACCGACTCACACGCTCTTGTACCTGCTCTTGAAGCGTCAGCTCTTGAACCAGCTAATGACAGCCATGCTTTTGTACCAGATATTGATGCACCAACCTTTGTACCTACTAATAGCACACAAGATGTTGAAGTACGTGCTTTTGACGCACAACTTCCTGAAAAACTAGAGGCAAATGATTCTTCAATACCATTATCTGACATTGTTAACTTACCTATTATTACCCCTAAGATTAACAAGCGCAACACCAAAAAGAAACATTCAATTATTTTAACTAGACCCCTCAAAGATGAACTTGAAAAAAGTACAAAAAAAAAATAGAAAAATAAAAGAAAGACCCTGAGGAAAAGAATAAAAAAAGAAACACATTGAAAAAACGAAAAACTGAACAAGATGAAGAAGCAAAACAAAGTAAAGAACCTGACCAAAAACTCACTATGACAAAGAGACTGAAAACTAATAAAAGAGCTGTGATTTTTTTTTTAAACATTTTATACTTTAGATCTAACAGTGATGATGAGAAGAAAGGAAAGACCAAAAAGAGGACGAACGAATATTATTGCATTTTTGCTATGAAAAATACGTCGATGGGCCACCTAGTGAGAAATGGATCCAGTGCTATGTTTGTGAAATTTGGGCCCATGATAAGTGTACAGACAGGCAATCATCTTCGCTTGGATTCCGTTGTGATCTTCGCCGGCCAATAAGATCTCAAATTTAAGTTAAATCGTAACTAATCTGTCGTACGTGATCTCATTCTTAGGCTAGTCTGGGTCAATTACGAACGATCGTAATTGCCCCACTAGGTGTCCGTGATTGCCCGACCAGTGTCGGGTATACACGAACGCTAAGGGTTTTGTTTTTCTTATAAAAGTTGATTATATAAAGACAAATTAATATTGTTGTTTGTATTAGTCTAAAGTATGATAATTTATCTTTTAGAAGAAGCTATTAAAGTTAACCTACATATAATATCTTTCGATTTATTTCAAAACTCCCTTAGGTGTTCGTAATTACCCTGCCTTCCCCTAACTCTGTCTGTCTGTCTGTCTGTCTCGCTTTCCTGCTAAAACTACTGAACCGATTTAAATGAAATTTAGTACACAGATAGATTAGTGCCTGAGAAAGGACATAGGCTACTTTTTATCCCGGTAGTATGTTCCCGCGGGATAATTTCTGACCTCCACGCGGGCGAAGCCGCTGGCAAAAGCTAGTAGTTAATAAAGATAATTTAAAACCTTCAAACAGATACCAATAACATTAAATGAAGGAGACACAGACGTGTAGACATGAATATCAAAGAGAAAACTCGCGTGGGCCGGTCATCAATCCTCCAGCCCGAACGTTCCCGTTCAATTTAACGACGCGGTATTAAAACTAGCAAGATTTTTAAAAATCGAAATTTACTTTTCCACTATGGAATAGGGAAAATAGTTAATAAATATAAAATAAAACCTACAAACACTCCAATAACATTTACTCAAAGAGGCACGGACGTATAGACGTGAACATTGAAGTGCAAACGCGAATGGCCCACTCAACAATCGTCCGGCCTGAACGTTAACTTTCAATTTAACGACTCGCGAGATTTTTACAAATCAACGTATATTTTCTTTTCCTTCATTAAACACGGAAAAATGTTATTAAATATAAGGTCCGACGTCCGTAAATAAACTCAATTGCGTTTCTGTAAATGAAGTTGTTTTTTATTGTTTTACAAAATATTATTTTATAAAGTAGGTAAGTACTTACTGCTTTTCAAAATATTACTTTACCTGTGAATTAAGAAACAACATTCAAAGCTTATAATTTTACGAATATCGTCTCTTTGAATCTAGGTTTTTCATAACCTCCAAATCACAATGACATACGTAATGTCATGTCAGTTCTCAGTCATTCATTCCTACAATCCATGTTATCGGTCATTCTAATAATCATTTGCTCTGGAATGAGCGCGGGTAAATTAAAATAAAAGAAATTATAGCTATGTGAGTAGATAATTATTTCCTTACATAAATATAAGTTAAAACCTACAAACACTCCAATAACATTTACTCAAGGAGGCACGGACGTGTGGACGTGAACATTGAAGTGCAAACGCGAATGGCCCACTCATCAATCGTCCGGCCCGAACGCTCACTTTCAATTTAACTTCGTAAATTCACTCGGAGTTTGCTTCGGGCGCTGCGAGTAAGATTTAATATTATCTACGTGTTGGAATAGTGCGATTTTGTTGACATTAGAACTAATGTCGAAGTTCAGAGTAGTAGTGTGGGTAACCTCTGATTGTAACGGAATATGGAAATGTAATTTCAATTGGAGTAATGTTTGATACGTAGTTCATTTACATGTTGACTATTACATAATGAAGTCGTGAATTTGCATTAGGCAATTAGTCAATCCATTTAATCTGTTTTATTATTTTTCAAACTAGCTCAGTGAGCTATGGAACGAGCTATGCTTGGAGTATCTCTGAGGGACAGAATCCGGAATGAGGTGATCCGGCAGAGAACCAGGTTATCGACATAGCTCACAGAATTAGCAAGCTGAAGTGGCAATGGGCCGGCTACATTAGCCGTAGAACCGATGACCGTTGGGGTAGACGTGTTCTTGAGAGTGGAGACCGCGAATCGGCAAACGTTGAGGTAGGAAGCCCTCAGGCTAGTTGGAGCGACGATCTTCGCAGGGTGGCTGGTAGCAGCTGAATGAGAGTTGCCGAGAATCGGGCTGAATGGCGTGCAATTGGAGAGGCCTATGTCCAGCAGTGGACTGCTATAGGCTGATGATGATGATTATTATTTGCCCGGATTCTAGATATGTGTCTCGTTAAAAAAGTCTAAAGACAACCAAATTATTTTCTTAGGCTACTATTTCATAGTCTCCAACCGTTGACCTGCCTAAATTTTATTGTCAAAATAAATTTAAAAGGATTTTTGAAAAGTTACTATGTATGGTTGTCTCATATTCATGAATAATGATTATTTGTTTATTGGCAATTGGCTCGCTCCCTATTATATGGTACTTCATGTAACTGACGAAATGTAGTACACCCAGTACGAGATACACCTCTGATCAACACTTGGGTGAAACAAGGCGTGATGTTATGTAATATTACTATTTATCGTATTTAAGCATTTATCTCCAATCCCAAATGTAGACTTTCTTCAACTACGTTGAATCATCTAAATCGTTGATTGAATTTTCAGCAAATTTAGTGAAAGTTACAATGTCTAAAATCGAAAAGTTTTCTTTTACACTGTATTGAGCAATATGTATGTAAGATATCTAATTTTAAAGGAGTAGGTATACATAACATCATTCCTTTTTTCTCTGAAGATTTGGGCAAGGGGCAGAGGTATAATAACTATGGTACACTCACATTTCGCAAGTTACATATGATTGAGTCCAATAACTCCGGGGTGCCTCTGAGAAATTTCAAATAGAAAAACCCAATAACACTTTCCCCGACCTGGTAAAACCGGGACTTCATGCTAAGCAATTCGCATACGACCACTAGACCAACAGGGCACTCTCGAAAATACGGCAGATATCTTATACTATTTGTACATTAACCACAATGAAAACATAAACGAGATTATCTCAATTCCCTTATAAAGATCATTTTCTTATACCACAATATTTATGATAAAAGTATTGTTCAGCCACGCATGGTAAATTAAACACGGGATCCTTATGATCCTTTCAGCATTTTAATAAAATGAAAAATGCGGCGTCATTTCGTGCACGTCTTCTTAGCGTATGTAGATGAAATGCCGCTTTCTTCGCTTGCTGAGTGCATTGCCTTATTAGGGTGATGTAAATCATTTGTATTTTGATGTTTATATTACTCTAGCTTCTGCCCGCGATTTCGTTCGCGTGAAATTTTGGCTACCGACCCGTTGCCGCGTCGCGTCGTACGTCAATCGCCCGCCCACACTATTAGTTCGTTTGCACTTATCGTTCATATTGCCTTTTTCATTCCGCGCAGCTCCTAGGGGTCGTAGCATGAGAATAAATAACCTTTTTCAAGAATTGGGCTATCAAATGCAAAACGATTTTATCATATCCAACTAACTGGCAGTTCTAGATATTACTTTCTTTAAACAGACTCAAAACTTACAAACTTGCTTCACTAAAATGGTGTAGATTGTTCTAATAGGAAGATCGGAAGGTAAAGTGAAAATAATACACCGGTAACTACATAGAACCGATGACTGATGGAGCAGACTAGTTCTCGAGTGAAGACGGTGTATCGGCTAGATCAGGGGTTCCCAACCTTTTTTTGTCTACTGCCCACTTTAAGAATAAATTATTTTTTAACGCCCCCCTTTTTAAACATACTTAAAAACCGCTAAGTACTTATAACTGATTATTGAAACGCAAATTTATAGTATTCGGACAGAGTATCTTTTATTGAAAATAAAACAAACATAATCAATTCTCATATAAAAACTAATGTGAAGGTTGAATCTGATGCTGTTCAATAAGTTTGTTGATATCAGGTTCCAATTTACTCAAAAACAGCCGCAAGTCGCCACGTTCGGTAACACGCAAACGATTTCTCTTTTTAGTAAGCAGCGTTGCCACAGCACTAAATCCACGTTCACACAAATATGACGATGGGAATGCTATCAAAAATCGTTGAACAATTGACCACAATCCAGGGTACAATTGCGGGATCGGTTTTTGTAGCCAAAATTCTTGATATCCATTTTTGAACTTGATTTTTATTTCTCCGTTTGTTGTCAATTCTATAAGTTCTTCTTCCAGCTGAGGTGACATTGCTGTGTTGACATTTGAAGACGGATCCAACACCCAGTCTGGTATTTCCAAGTTTAAAATGTTCTGGTATCGTTCGGTGAAGTCAATGTGGAGGTTTTCCAAATGTTGGCAGTAGGCAAACAAGTCGTCGTTACTGCAGTATACTGATAAATTCGGAAAATTGTGAAACTCACGTCTGCCCATATTCTTTTTGTGCAGAAGCAGTTTGGCTGCGAAAGCAGCAACGACATTTTTTGTTTTAATTAAATTTAGTTCATCGCCTTGCAGTTGGAGGTTCATGTCGTTGAACATTTTATACAGGTCTGTCATGTAAGCTATATCATTCTTTGATGTTATGAGCTTGTTCCGCAGTTCTGTATCTTTAGTTTCCAAGAACTCTATCATAGAGTCAAACAGGTTGTAAAATCGAATCAGACAATTGCCTCTTGACAGCCAACGAACTTCAGTATGAAGCAACAAACGGTTGAAATCTTCGTCATTAGTAACACAAAGCTGATGAAATAATCTATCATTCAAAGAGCTGCTACGGATTTTATTGACTGCTTTGATGACATATTGCAGTGATTGAAATAGTCGTTCACTTAAGTTTCTAGCAACCAAATGTTGTCTATGAATAACGCAATGTATAGCAAGGACATCTGGAATTTTATTCTTTAAGTATGCTATGAAGCCTTTATGGCGCCCTGTCATAGCCGGAGCGCCATCCGTAGCAACTGATATAATATTTTTCAAAGGAATCTTTCTCTTCACAAAACTTTTCCAATGTATGGAATTTGGTTTCGCCTTTTGTATCTGTCTCCAAATGTCTGGCAAACAATAGTTCTTCACGTATTTTCTCATCTTTAATAAACCTCACGTAAGATAGCAACAACGCTTCATTAGTTGGTAAAGTGGACTCATCGAGCTGAATTGAGAATTGACTAGTCCTCAGATGATTGCACAATGATTCTTCAATGTTTTCAGCCATTTCATCAATTCGTCTTTGCACAGAATTATTACTCAAAGGAATTTTTCGGATAATATCTGCGGCCGGTTTATGAAGCACAGTAGTTATTACTTCCTTTATTGCTGGCAAAATTAACTCTTCTCCGATGTTGTGTGGTTTGCCTTTTTGAGCAATTAACAAGTACGAAGCTCGAAGTCCGTCGTCATCTTGCTTAGCAGCCGCCGAAAATAGTTTTGATACACTTGGCTGAGTATTATGCTTCTTCTCTAGGTCTTGAAAATATGCTACATTATTTTCTGTCTTATCTGGATGCATTTTATTCAAATGATCTTGCAGTCTTGAAGGCTTCATTGCTTCGTTCGAAAATGTTTTTAGACATAGAAGACACAAAGGCGACGACGGGTTTGTGGGATTTTCAATAAATCCGAATTTAATATATTCCGCAGAGTATTGCCGTCTCTTCTTTTTTACTTCCGACATTGTTTTGTTTTAAGAAATACGTAAGTATTGAAATCAAGTACTGCTTATCTATTATGCGCGAAACCGTAAATGAAAATAAAATAAATTTACGTCGTTTATATAGGATACAAACGTGCATAAACTCGTTTATCTCATTCGACGCCCAATCGTACTCGACAAGCAAGAACAAGTATTATAGAACCAGCCGATTGGTATAGGAATGTACAATTCGGATTATTTAACAAAAACTTGTTAAAACATGATTGCCCGCGGTCTTTTATATCGAACCGAGTTTGAGCTATATCTTAATTAATATTAGTTGATGTTCACAAGATGTAGCCGAGAGTCGAGAGCTCAGTCGGTGTCTAAGAGTCTTCCTAGCTAGGTAGATGAAATTGTAAATCGACCCCAAAGCCCTACACAATGCCCCCTTTTTTTTCTGGGTCTCTTACCGCCCCCCTTTAGGCCTGCAGCGCCCACAAGGGGGCGTTATCGCCCACGTTAGGAAAGACTGGGCTAGATGGACCGACAACTTCAAAAAGGTAGCTGGGACAGACTGTATGCGGAAGGTGGAGGACAGGTTGTTGTGGCGCAGTATGGGAGAGGCCTATGTCCAGCAGTGGACTGCGATAGGATAAGCTGATTGATAGATTTATTGAACTACACAGAAAATTCCCTATCGTTGCATAGGTATTATTGTTAGTGTAAATATTTTATGCAGGTTTATTATGTGCAGAAAATTGTTTAAAGTGTAATTGGGTTGAAAAATTACACAATATTTTGTTCTTAGCTCGTAAATTATCGGTTTAAAAGTGATTACTCATATTTTCACTACGTGTGAAAATTACTGCAGTCACCCAAATAATATTTGATCTATGGGCGCTGTTTAATAATTCACGTTTGATTACAGCTTTATTCATGGTTATTGAAAATATTTTTGTGTTCATATTTTTTGTCGTCGTGATGGCATCACTGATTTAAAATATATTTATAATAATAATACGAAGTGGATACCGTAAGCGTTATAATTTATTTAAAGAGAGTGTTAATAGTTGTTAGCCAAAGATTACATCACATTATACAGGCTCGCAGTGACATCGATGCGAAAAACTTGAAATTTTTAAATGCAGGGAACTGTCGAAACATGTCAACACATGGTTCAGAATCGTGTATTCGGTACATAATTCTGAACCCTCATGCTTTGATTTTTCCATGGTAGGTAACAGGTTTCTGCCACCCTATATAGATTACAACCTTTTTCTCGGAGACAAACCTGAAAGATGGTCAATCCATGCAACTTAAGCCTATCTTCCTTACCTTGCACTTTCGAGTATCTAATCTGAATGTTATGGGAAAATAAATACGGTTGAGCTTAGACAGGATTTCATAAAGCCTTAAAAGGCAAAGGAGAAAAGAACCTCCTCCGTTATTAAATCTTTTGTTTACTTTTTTATCGGAATTATATTTAAATCGGATAAAGAAGTTTGGTAGATTAGCCCACGTAGTTCAAAATATTCTTAAGTTTTTATAAATTTCAGATCAATGTCAGGTTGTACTTATGTGAAACATAATAGGATTCGCGACTCTTATGTAACGTATTACATAAGTGTTACGGTCGCGAATCATATTTAAGTTCATTTTATCCCATTGAATGACAATTTCTTGAAACCGTCATTTTATAAAAGACGTATCAGAATAGACGCAAGTCCTGAAAGTAGTTTGTTCATAATTGTCTACTGAATCGATGTCAGTAATTTTTAATATAGGTATTTTTTTTCAAAAATTATATAGTTTGCTATACCTACCGGCGATTGAGTCAAAGAAAATGCAATCTTATTTCATAAGGCAATAAGACTCAATTTTAAATGCATAAAGTGATGCAACTCGATTTCTTAATAATTATAGTTAGCTTTAAAAAAATAAGTTTGGGTCATTGAATTATGCTTTTAACTCAATTATCTAATTGGGGTATATGACGTCTTGTGTTAATTATATTGCACGTTGTATATCATATCATTTTTAAATCAACATTTGTATGTTATTACCTAATATTGACCTACAAATTGTGAAAAAAAAAACAAAGGTAAGCCAAGAATTTCGTGGGCTACCTTACATCCTTCTTTAGCGAAATACATTACTTAAATATTTCAATTATTATACTCAATATACCGTGATATACGCATATAATAGACACAATGTCTGAGGTCACAGTTCTAATTAGACCACGTCAATGCAGCAATTGCTAATTTACCACCCGAGCCTGTGGTAGACTCATGAATTTCACGAATGCCTGAATCGTAGTCCAATAACATACGTACGTAGTGAAGGGGTGTCGTGTTACCCAGTAACTGGGTTTTTGAGATCAGATAGGCAGTCCTTCCATGTAAAACACTAGTATTTAGCTGCATTCGGTTAGATAGGAAGTCGAACTCAATATCTTTGCGAAGAGGTTTGGCAGAAGTTGAAATGATGATCAGTCTACAATAGTCCCACAGCTAGAACACAAGCCCCTTCTTCAAGAGGGAGTGGGCTGTAATCTACTACGTGGTCCACGCGCCCAGTGCGAATTGGTAGTTACCACATATCTTAGAAGTTTGGTTCTAGGGCATGCCGGTTTCCTTACGCTGTTTTCCTTTATCATTTTGAGTGCAGTGCTGATGAAATTATTTACACAAAATAATGTGGCTGCCTGGGTGGGGCCGCATACCTGATGAGTACAAAAATGCCTAGATAAAATGCTTCTTAGTAATACTTCCAAAATAAACGTTGATAAAGGTGATGAATGACAGCACAATCTCAATGAAAGTCAAAACAAAATACCTCAGCCACTTCAGTAGTTTCTACGTATTATAATTTATCTTGAATTCTTACAGAAGGAATCTACAATGTTTGCAGTGTTAAAACAAATTGTTACCAATGTAGACACAAAGCAAAGTAATATTTACTAGATGTAATAATTTTATGTTTCCAGCAAACGCTTTGCTGTCTCCGTGAAATTAATGCAACTTTTACTACCACAAACCCAATGAATTCTGAATCTTGTAGTTTAAAAGATAAGACGCAATATTAAATAAAAGTGCTAACCCAATCCATCACAATGGATTTATTTTAAGAGTATTGGACAAGCTTTTAAAGATAACTGCCTTGAAAAGTTTCCTTTGTACTATCAGTCATTGTTTCGCCTGAAAAACTGAATGAAAACTGACACTTTCGTTTTTGTTTTGGAAGAACAGCGATATTCTTTTGACTCAGGTGTTCGTATTTCAACGAAACTAAAATGGATGTGAGAGCCCCTAACTAACTGTCCGGGAACACACGTCTACGGCTGTATAAAGAATGAGCCTTTAGATAAATAGAAATGGCGAGGAAACTTGTACGATATTTTATGAAGAGAACAATTTATAAAAGGAAATTCTTCTTGAGCCAGTCTCCTTTGTGGAGTAGGCAGGGCGAAACTAACACAGTTTATATCTTTAGTCAGAAACAGTTATTCGTTTTGTATGAAATAATTAAACGGCTGATTGTTTTATTGAGATTATTATTATTTACTGGTACTCATTCTATATCCATATCTTAACATTGTTAAAATGTTTGTTAAACATTTTTGGTGTAATTAAACCAGTGTTTTAGAGTTAAATTGACTTAAATCTACATAGTCGTAAAATAACTGAAAACGCAACGCATGTGTAAGAAAATACAATTTAATAGATACATTTTCACGACAAGTGCTGACGACAATTTTTCAAATAGTTTTGTAAAAGACGGGGTTAAAAAACACAATCGAATTGAAAATCTCCGATAAAATACAAATTTGTCACATTTGCAGATTACAGTCCTGGAAAAAAAAACGAAGATTGTTAAACCTGAATCAAAAATAAGTACGGCTCATATTGCGTCTAATACCTCACATCATTCGAATCAATGGTTATACGAGCACAAATGAAAGATTTTGCCTCCAGTCGTGTCAATTTGGCAGAAAGTGTTTTCTGTCTTACATGGAGAAAATATGCGACAAAGAGCTCATTGCGCTGATTGTCAAAGCTGGTGTGAACACTGCTTTACACGACGAAAACAGTCTTGTGATATTTATTATCTTTATTGTATATTCGTCGATTTTGGCCGTTACTGAGGTTCGATGTTGAATTATACTTCCTTTTCCTTTTTTTTGTGTTCCCACTAAATATGGAAATTATTCCACACTGTGCTTGTAACTTCTCAGCCCAGATAAGCTACATTACCCACATAAGAACCACATAAGAGGCCATGCTCGTAATCCATAGCCGCCAAAAACAGAAATGGTCACCATAGCCGAAATTGGCAAGCGAATAGTCATGTATAAAATGAAAATATATACAAACTATCTTTTGCCAGCGGCTTCGCCCGCGTGGAGGTCGGAAAATATCCCGCGGGAACGTACTACCGGGATAAAAAGTAGCCTATGTGTTAATCCAGGTTATAAACTAACTGTGTTCCAAATTTCATCCAAATCCGTTCAGTAGTTTTTGCGTGAAAGAGTAACAAACATTCACACATCCATACATACAAACTTTCGCATTTATAATATTAGTAGGATATATTAGTAGGATTATTATCGAAAATAGTCGTGGCCCAGTGGTAACGCCCGCGATTTATCATTCTGTTCGAATATGGGCAGGCACTTTACTTTGTATATAATTTTGTTACCTGCTTATTCTGCTCTTAAAATGGTTAAGGGATACATCGAAGACATGTGACATCTAACAACCCGCACTGGGCCTGAATTATGCTATGCTTATGCTATCTTACTTCTGAATCTTGCCTTTTTATATAACAGTTTTCCATACTTAGTTGCAGATGAGCCCTAATGCTCTTTTCAATTAACAAATAGTCGTTAGCTATTACATAACGTCCAGTCAGATCGTGAAGTAAATAATAACCGACTGTTAATCCTGAAGAATGCAACTCTAAGAGACTAATCCACACAGATAAAGAAGATGGTTGCATCAACAAAAAATAATGATGATCCCAAAATATTCAAATTCTTTACAATTGTTAATTGGTATCGCCCAATCCAACACAGTAATCAAAGCGTAATTTTGAATCAATGGACAAAGTTGTAAAACTTTTTCTACCTGAATACTGGGCCTTTGGCTACTTTGTATATGTGCATTTTACGTTTATTTTAACCGACTTCAAAAAAAGGAGGAGGTTTTCAATTTTTTGTGGGAGTTATGTGGGTGGCAAAAATACCTTAAATACAGATCCTGAAATACCGACTTCCGAGATTAAAGTTATTTTTCACTTTGTAGTGTTTTTTTAAGGAAGTCGGTTGTTATTTTTTTTAAGTTTTTAGTAAATGTGCGCTTTGTTTGTGCAGTATAAACAATTTTTCTTTCTTTACTTCTTTCAAAATACGTTGTTGTATAAGACAAAGACTTCACTAAAACAGGTAAAATAACTCAGAAACGCAGAAAATAACATCAGATCTAGTGAATTGAAATTGGCTAAATCATTAATTACCGAGAACTGTAGCTAATATTGTAAATAGGTAATAGCGAAGATGCATACAGATTAGAACGAGATGAAAATTCATGAGCTTGAGCTATGATCGCGTCGTTAACCTTATTGCTTTGTGAATAATTATTATCTTGTTTACTGATACGAGATGTAAGTAATAGTTTGGTGGAATTATACCTATACCGTAGAGGCTAAAGAGTATGAACAGTTTAATCATTTTCTCATTATATTCCTACAATTTAAATTTCAAATCCCATTAGTGGTTGTATTATTAGCAATCATGTAATTCGGTGTACATAGATTTTGTATTTAATGTATCTTTTATAAATGTAGATTCTTTTAAGTTATGTGAGAACGTTGTTCGCCTTCTACAAAATAGATTTGTCGACCGTATTGAATTTTATTATGAACTTGGTAGGGTAGGGCGGGGCTAGTTGAGCATAGGGGCAAGTTAGGCAATCGCAATATCTCGAAAACTATTCACCGCTCGCGTGGGCATCATATAGCGAAAAGAAGGAGCCGCGGGAGAGGAACACATCACGCGACCCCGAGTGGCGGTTTAAGGGGGTATTCTAGTGTAGAAATTTGAAAAAATTGATTTTTTTCTTTTTGATATTTTGAAAGCTAACCTTTCAAGAATATGTTCTCAAAAGGATTAATCAAAATTTAAATTATTTCCAGAGATATAGCCATTTTAGTGACACTACTTCAATACTGGCTCGGCTGGAACGAATCGAACAAAATGCGTTAGGGATCATCTGTCTACCTGCGGTCCCCTTCGTTCGTAAAAATACCTATACACTCTTATACTTACGTACATACCCTTTTATTGTAGTTGTATAATAATATGTATATAATATTTCAAGGTCACCCTAATGATTTTTGAAAGTTTTCTACACTTAGTGTTTAGTTACAGCCAGTTTCCAACAGTTAATGAAGGATTCATTCCTATTTTGAAAATGATGTCTCTTATGGGGATGGACATTGGTCCAGAAGCTCACGCGTTCGCCACCAAACGAGATAATGCCTGGATTAATCGTTCAGAAATCTGAACTTCTAACGCCTCAAAGGTAGTCCGAACTACTAGTTTAGAAGAAAGAAATGCTTTTTTTGAAGTAGAGGAAGGCCCCATGTATGGAGCTGGAATCGTAGATTGAAGAAATGTAAGTATTAAATGTCATTTTACCGGGCGTAATTTTACTCGAAACTTCGAACGCGTTTTTCTCGAAACTACATTTTTCAAAACGTTTGGCATGATTACTCAAGTTCTACAGAACCGATTTACTTGAAATTTGGTGTGAGTCTTCTCAATACATGTCTCTATCGCACTAAGTATTATTATAACAAAATGTTTTTATTTACTATTTTTAAAAATTCAGAGAAGTACAAAAAATCAAAATATATATGTATATCATTTTTTCGGACAGACGTAATTTAGCAAAAAAATTTTTTTTTCCACTTTTTTTAGTTAGTACGATAGCAGCATTTATTTAAATTAATAATCTTTTTTGTTTTTTTGTTTCAGATCATTAAGCTATCGTGACAAGTTTGGCGCGCCATTTTTTTGTACCCACTCTTCAACAACGTAAAACATTTTCAGATTTTTATTTTTTGACGTTTTTGTATTATTTTTTTTTGTATTCTTAAAACATTGATAAACGCCTGGATACAATACAATACTGGCCGCATACAAAAAATGTATACTAAAAATATTTTTTGTTTTTTATTTATAGCACCCGAACAAACACCTCAAATTCATGCCTCTATACTAGAATACTGCCTTAACAAGCGAGTGAAGTTTGAGTGCCAATTGTTTGTTTTGTGACCAAAAAATTTTTAAATCGTTAACCGCAAATTTTCGTCTGGATTCGTCAAATTTTATTTGTTTTCAAGCAGGTAAGTGTTTATCTTTCATAAATTTATTGTACTTTTGATATGTATAGAGATTTTGGGTATGTGTCTTGCCGTTTTTTACTAACATCACTTTTATTTTAGAATTTTGGGTTGGGGTTAGTTGAGCTAAAGTTACTTATCTACACACCACGATTAAGAACAAAAGTATATGATTTTTATTTTTATTTAGGATGCGGACTTATAAAAAAAAGACTACAAGATGTTCAAACATTATTGAAGAGTTAAATAATGCAACAAAGTCTGTCAAAGGTGAGGGAAAAAGTGTCAATGCCACCGCCTAGGAATTCGTTATAAAACTGATGATTTTAGCTAGATTTCTGAAAAAAATATGATTATTCCTATCTGATTTGTTGTGAAGGCTATTCTGAAAGTTTACTAGGAGAAACTTGGATCCAGTGTCAAGTTTGCAGGGAATGAGCAGATACAAAATATGTCAGGTCCTGGTCTTACTTTCGTTTGCATCAATTACAACTGTGAGAACGACGATTAAGTTTCTTAAGATCTAATTAATATTTTCTTTTAAGATACGACCTACATATCTATATTGATATTAAAACAATTTTTTAAGGCTGATTTTGAACAGAAAGACTGAATCCAATCCTAAAGTGAGTATTAGACACGTTGATTATTTGTTGATTCTATTTTTAGTTAATTATTCGAAGACAATGACTTTAAGTTATGTTGTTTTGTTACTATAAGACTATAAAATAAAGAGTTTTGATTGTCAAGCAGAAATTTTATTTCATCTCTAGAAAATATTGAACATGGTTTGGCTAGACATTCTAAGTGCTCAACTTGCCACATACCCTTGCTCAACTTACCTCACCTATGGGGTACGTTGAGCATGTTCGACTTTGTGCATTTAAACAGCTGTAGCTTTTAAATGTGACTTATTAGCAACAAATTACATTTAAAATTTTGCAAAGGAATAAATTACTAATTCACCAGGTAGCATAACAATCCATTGAGACTTATTGCTGAGGGGCTATATCAAATCAAGTAAAAAATTGCTCAACTAGTCCGGCTCTACCCTACTAGTTGACAGGCACATATTGCCTCCCATACCATTGGAAAACATTGTAAAAGAGTAACTGTAAGGAGAGTTTTTTTGTCAGTTCTTCTCATTAGGAAACGACAAATTGGACCCGTACCTATGTAAAAACCTAGGTACGGGTCCAATTTGTCGTTTCCATATAAACCCACATAGGCAAATACCTATGAAATGTAAAAACATTTCATAGGTATTTGCCTATGTGGGTTTATATGTTTTTTTTTAATCAATTTCATGGATCAGTTTCTTCTCAAAATTTGGAAAAGACAATATTATTTATATGCCTCAGTGTACCAATACAGATACCTTAAATCCACATCCAGTATAACCATGGAATGACAGATACCCTTTTTTAGGAAAAGTACTTCCGTGATGTACCTAATTATCACTCAAAACTTTAATTTTACATTCGTTTGGATTCATACTTACACGACTGAAAATTATTCGACGTGGCGCGTTGCGTTCAGAAAAAACTAGATGAAGATTACCTTCACTTTGAGGTAGTAATACTTATATTCCTACTAGACAAAATTACGTAAATCACAATAAAAACCGCTCCACCACTAAATTTTGCAAGACCAAACAAACCATCAAATAACCTAAACCAAGGACAAGCCGTGCAATAATAAATTTATAGTTTAAAAATCACTAGAAAAACACGCTTTTATAAATGCACGTAAAAACCAAAAACCTTATCGTGGTCAAAGTTCATTACAAGACCTTTCTAACAAGTCCAAACACGGCTATGATACGATGTTCCATCATGGAGTTCCCGTTCATATCTTGCGACTCCATCATCAGATCAGTTCGATAGTACCATATTATTGTATTGTCATCAGAACTACATACAGCTGCCAATTTTCATGACGCTACGATCCTTGGAAGATGATTAAATTAGTTACCTTAGATTCCATTACATAGTTAGTTACATACAGGTCGACCTAATAAAAGCGTGTTAAAAATCGCAACATCTGAGGATAAAGAGAAAACAAAACACGCTAGAATAAGCACTACAGTCTCTAGACGGCTTTAAGCCACCATAAAATAAAGAAGAGTAAAAGGATTGCTCCACAACTCCTATTGAATAAAAATTTACAGCAAACCCGTCATTATCGCATACATTTCCACATCTATGCACAAGAATAACGAGTTTGTCTGTGCCTCGCGTGTGTTCGTAATTAGATATCGATTCAAAACCATTCGATTTTACGAACAAATTACGGAGTACACAATATCGAGTTGTGTTTTGTTTTATCATTTTGTTTAATCTTTTGTTTGCGCACGATTTATTATTTATGAATCGATGACGTGTTGGCTCGTGTAATAATGATGTCATTTGGGGTGTTTTGGATTAATTTTTGGGTCATGTTAACCACAATCATTTATTGAGTTGGTCAATTTGATGTGACTGTTTTTAGAATAAAACGATCGATTTGTAACCGTCTGAAAACTGTTAATCTGAACATTCAGCTCTTCAGTACAAGGTGTGTCTGGGTTTTCAAGAACAAATTTGGTTTGGCTAGCTATCAGAGAGCTCAAAAAAAGGAAGAAACGTATTCTGGATCATTTTCGATAGGATGAAGAGGAATAAATGTATTTACATCCTAGCTTTTGCCAGCGGCTTCGCCCATGTAGAGATCGGAAATTATCTCGCGGGAAGATACTACCGGGGTAAAAGTATCCTTTGTGTTAATCAACGTTATTAACTACCTCTGTGGCAATTTCAACATCCATTCATCCTCACAAACTTTTACATTTATAATATTAGTAGGATACCTGAAGAATAAATTTAGCAAATTTTATTTTTCCATAAATTACATAATGGTTAAGTCACGTGTTTAACAACAGTCTGGCAGATTTCTTTTAACACCAATATCCCCTCAGGTAAGATACTGAGAGAAATATCAAATTATTTCTATAATTGAAATCTTCGTTCAAGTGATCAGGCCACTCACCCGTAACACAGTTAATTCCACGTTGTGTAATGACAATATCTATTTCGAGTTTAAGCTACTTACGGCTAAGCTTTCACGCCCGGGCACTAATTGGGCACATTTATCATTGTGACTTGCATGAAACGTTTAACATTCAGAAATGTTGTTTACATTCTGTCAAGAGTAAGTTAAGCTGAAGGATGCAAGTGGGAAACACACCGGGAAACATGTTGACGATAAAGGCCCTAGGGGTATAAGCATAGTGAATTTGCCCTTGAAAGATATTGGCACGATACTTAGAGGATTTTTAGGTATCAACAAGATAATAAGATCCCGAAAGTTTCAGATCTCTAACCCATTTGGTTTTTGAGAAAAAGAAAAAAAAAAGAAAAATCTGACAAAATCAGAAAAAAAAATATTTTCTCAAGAACGCGTGAATCGATTGATTTGAATTTTGGATATGTTTTGGAAGCTGATAGTAGCTTCTAGGAAAAAAATTAACACCTTTAACGGTTGGTAAGAACTTTGAAAAAAATTGCACTTTTTTTTATTACGATTTTTAACTATGATACAATTTTGGCACAATCATGAAACTATTTTTTTTTGAATACCCCATTCATTTTTCTATAGACTTACATGCTTTTAAGATTTTAAAAAAAGGTACGCCATATTGCAAAAAAATAAAAACCATTTTTTGTGCAAATATTTGCTTTACGTATTTTAAGCCTGCATCTTTATTTGTGTCGCTCGTTTATGTCTTTTATTCTTATTTGAAGTAGACATGTCTAAACCAATAGTTAAATCTTAAAATATCAGTGAATTTCAACTAAAATATTATAAACATTGTACGCACGGCGACAAATCAAGCGATAGCAGCAATGCTTGATGAAACAGGTAATCATACCATTCAATACGTAAAAGACCAGTCAAACATACGCGAAGCTCAAATTCAGTCTCGTCATATCAGTAAAAAGGTTTATAGATGTTTTATTAAGTATAAAAATAAAAACGCTATTGGTCCCAAAAGTATATTGAGGCATATCTGTGAGTGGGCAAATGGTCTTAGAACAATTAGATGCTACTCTCACGTTGCTGGTATTGTTTATTATTTGTCACACGAAAGATATTTGAACAGATTCTGAGGCCTGCTGAAATACTAAGCAAATTATTTGATGCAGACAATGTTTCGCCTGTGTTTTTTTATCTGTGGCAAATCATCAAATGACGTCACCCACTCTGGGCGGAAGGGCGTGTCAGACTTTTACTAACTAAAACCCACCCCTTCAATTGCCCATATGCCAGGGCCACGGTATCTCTTTCGAACAAATCTCGCGACCCTGGCAGGTCGCCTGTGATTGAAGATGATAGTGATGAAGACCGCTAAAATGTGATTATAAACTGTTTTTTTGCAAATATACCTTTCAAACATTTGTTGTTTTTATTTATAATTTTTCAATTAAAATCTGTTTCTTATTTTAGAAGTGTATACATTGCTACATATCAAGCTATACATTTCCAGTTTTAGCTGACCTCCTATTGTATAAGCTTTTCGTACAATGAGAAGTCCACTTTGACTGGAAATGCTCGATTTGTCGCTTTGTGTACAATATTTATAATATTTTAGTTGATATTCACTGATATTGTAAGTTTTAACTATTGGTTTAGACATGTCTACTTTAAATAAGATTAAAAGACATGAACGAGCGACACAAATAAAGATGCAGGCTTAAAATACATGAAGTAAATATTTGCACAAAAAATGGTTTTTATTTTTTTGCAATATGGCATACCTTTATTTAAAATCTTAAAAGCATGTAAGTCAATAGAAAAATGAATGGGAAATTCAAAAAAAATAGTTTCATTATTGTGCCAGAATCGTATCATAGTTAAAAATCAAAATTAAAAAAACAGTGCATTTTTTTTCAAGGTTCTTATCAACCGTTAAAGGTGTTATTTTTTTTCTTAGAAGCTACTATCAGCTTCCAAAACATATCCAAAATTCAAATCAATCGATTCACGCGTTCTTGAGAAAATATTTTTTTTCTGATTTTGTCAGATTTTTCTTTTTTTTCTTTTTCTCAAAAACCAAATGGGTTAGAGATCTGAAACTTTCAGGATCTTATTACCTTGTCGATACCTAAAAATCCTCTAAGTATCGTGCCAATATCTTTCAAGGGCAAATTCACTATGCTTATACCCCTAGGGCCTTTCAATTCAGTTGCAGCTTTTAGTTTATTCTTGGTCACTATTGCCTTACAATCAAATATTGAACGCGAAGATTCGCATGCCGAGGTTGATCCGTGAATGTTCTCCATACTGTGCCTCGGAAAGCACGTTAAGCTGTTGATCCGGCTGTCATACATGGATCTTTTACAGTCGTTACGGGTCGTCAGAAGCCTGAAAGTCTGACAACCAGTTTTACCAAAGAGTACCTATCGTATTACCCAGTAACTGCGTTATGGAGGACAGAAAGGCAGTCGCTCTACGTAAAATACAGCTATGAAGTTTGCTCAGGTGTGCCTGGAAGTCCATCCCATAATAGTTGGAAAAACGCTAGGCAGATGATGTTGATGATCAATTAACATTGTAATTTGAAACTATTGTAAAAGCCAATTATTTAAAAAAAAGTAACCATGGAGTTTCTTGCCGGCTCTTCTCCATAGGAACCAACAATTAGGAACCGTGGACCTAAGGTTGAACTTTTAATCCTATTCACTAACTTGACAGTTCAATGCAAAATAATGATACCATTCTAAAACTAATAGTGTCGGGGTAGTGAACGATTTCGCATAAAGAATGAATGATAAAAATGTTTTAATTTAAAAAATCGTTTTTAGGTGTGGATTATAAGAATAATCAATAATTTTTAATAACAGTTATTTCCTTTTTTTTATTTTCTTCTGATAGAAACAAAACTAAATATAAAAATCATGTCATTTTGCTTATTTTTTTACTATAGTCATTTTATTTCCTCTGACAGCCATAGACTACATATCTATATATATAAAAGAAAGTCGTGTTAGTTACTTCACTTATAACTCAAGAACGGCTGAACCGATTTAGCTGAAAATTGGCAGGGAGGTAGTTTAGAGCCAGGAGAAGGACATAGGATACTTTTTTTTTTTTTTTTTACTTTTTACCATAATCATTTATTTATTCCGTTCGACCGCGTTCCCGTGAGACGTCACATAAAACGTCAAAGAGAATACAAGTCACTATAAACGTTGCCTTCGAAGTACCAGGTTATCATAACTTGACAGGAGCTTACCAAACAAAGGAGTGTCAGCTAGAAAACGCTTTATGCCTTCGAAGTACCAGGTCATCATAACTGGGTAGGAGCTAACCTAACATATGAGTGTCAGCTAGAAAACGCTTACCAGATCACCACCGCGTACCAGGTTGTCAAACTTGGTACGTCTGGGTCAACTAATTATCTATACTAATATTATAAAGCTGAAGAGTTTGTTTGTTTGATTGAACGCGCTAATCTCCGAATCGAATCCGGTCCGAATTGAAAAATTCTTTTTGTGTTAGGTAGCCTATTTATCGAGGGAGGCTATAGGCTATATAACATCACGCTACACCTCAGAGGAGCGGAACAGTAATGAAAAATGTTGCAAAAACGGGGAAAATTTATTCCTTCTGAGAGTTTCCGTTGCGTGCGCTGCGTAAACGGTTAAAGTAACGCAAAAATCATGTATGACGGGATTGTTATTTTTAAAAAGTTCAAAAAAAAAGTCCCAAGAGCATATGTCTATCTTTTAAGGTTGACTCACTATAACTCAAGGAGCGAAAATGGACGAAAACTAGCAGGCAAATCGATGCGACGGGAAGGGTAAGGGGAGCAAAAATTTGACGCGGACGAAGTCGCGGGCAGAAGCTAGTATATTGATATAGTACACATCTTGTTTTAAGACAAATTATTAAATTTAAATTACAAAGTTTGCATGTAAGTACATTATTTCAAGTTCATTCAATTTCATTCATTCTTACACCACCTCACTATCTTTTTTTGTCAAAACCTGGTATCCCTCCAATTGTCAAGTTAGTGAATAGGATTAAAAGTCCAACCTTAGCTTCATATTTCAAAAGTGCCCATGTAGATTTATGTGAAATAAAAATATTTTGATTTCATTTTGAATTATTAAAATATATTTTTTTGGAAATGTCAGGTGCGATGTATGAGAATCCGGCGTGCAAATATGACCAGATGTATGAACGTGAATGAGGAAAAGAAATATGTAAGGATCATAGCAGGTGTCAATCTGTAGTTTCTGCCTTCTAAATGGGAAGGACTGAGTTTATTCCTGACTTCCTATAAAAGTATAACCGAAGACAAAACTGTTCAGCAACTCAATCTCTATACTTTTAAATATTTTTCATAGGCAGACGCTAAAAAAAATGCCAACAAAAATTGGTTTGGACGTTCACCACTGTTCTTGATACATACGTAAGAAAATACAGCTCTGTGATAAACAGACAGTCAGACAGATAAACGACGTAAAGATAACTGAGTAAGGAGGTTCCTTCAGGCATGGGACTACCTAAAAAACCTATGTTGATTAATGCTCGTTCCGTCTTTGTATGAGAACTACCCATCAATCACAGTCAAAACTATGATGTGTAGCAGGATATGACTATACTGTATATACTATTGTACTAATATTATTGGCTGGTTTATTATTCTGTCCATTCATGTGTATGAACTTGTTGTGATAGAAATTAATATCTACTTACAATGTTTAGTATTATGCAAGTCCCGAAAGTGCAAATTAACAATATTGTTTACATACGTGCAAAAATGGCATAATGAAAATTATTGAAGGCTATACAAATAGGATTGGGCTGTGTTCACACATTGATATCACTAAATTATTAAAACAGAACTATATTCAGGACCTAACATGACCTTCAAAAGCTAGACTCCATTAAAATTCTAAATGAAACCACTTATCAAACATAGGCATCTCTTTACAATTCAGTCGAATTTATAAATGAAGAGCAAGCAAGACCAATTTCGGGAGTAATTTGCGATAGAACCTTGATAAATTATGTTCTTTTATTTATGATAAATGGACCGTTCACTCAGGAAAAAGATACATCAATCAATTTTCGTTTATTAATTGAATGTTTGAAATAATAGGACCTGAGAGCTGACTAATGGAAGGAGACATAAGACTGACAATTTGCTGGCAAGTACCTATTGATACGCTTTGGCTGGTCAATCAGTCACCGCGAAGTCGGTCCTCATACTGTTTGACGAGTAACCTATTTCGAAAACCACGTCTGTTGTCGATGAAAATGGAAGTCTAACATGATCGCCAAGCATTTCAAACAAGCTCAAACAGCAAACATTTTTTTGAAAAAATATAAAATTATCACGATGGGAAAGATCTTGGCGTTCATCTCACCTGATGGCAACTGACGATCAGGTCGAAGCTGGGAGCGAGCTTCACATGAAATCCTCAACTACAGATAAATGGCTATTTCACCTCTAACTACCAAAATAAAACAATGCTGTCAATATTGTTGTTATGGCGACAGACTTAAGTAAAATGGTGGTAGCTAACCAGGTGAACTTCAGGGGAAGACTTGAAATGTTTTGAGTCGATAGAACAAGCCCTTATTCCAAGCAGAGAATTTTGGCCCGGCTGGGTTCGATTCCCATGACGTCTTGGTCTCGTTCCAGGGTCGCGGATTTGTTCATGTTTTAGTCAGTATAAGTCTGACACGCCTTCCCGCTCCATCCAAAGCGGGAGACGTCAATTTAAGATTTCCCAGCCAGAAAAATAAAACGACTTCTGGGTTTGAGACAAATGGCGCTATCACTAGACCACAGAGGCAGCTAAAATCCATAAACTGATCTTAGCGGGTGTAACTTGACTTACTAAATCCACGGATTTGGCTATTTTGTCCATATGACCTTAACAACAATGGATTTTCAGAAAAAAAAAGAAATTGAAACTACAGTGCCATCCTTTCACACACACTAAACCGCATGGCATCCGAGTCAACAACATTCGCTTTTGTTCCAACACACGTCACCAACATTTTTAGCTACAAGCAATGAAAACGGCTAAAACAAACACAGTTTTAAATACACGTTGGTAGAAATCGAAAACATTTTTCCAATGGAATTGAAATAAAAATTAAAGATTAAAAGCTTTGCAGGGTTCACAAACAAATAGGTCGAATTTCAATGCGACGTTTGGTAACGGTGATCATTTAGAGTTAGTTGTTTGTGCGAAGCGTACCTATGTACATACGTGTAAGTGGATTTTCGAATTTTCGTTGACAGAATTTGGCTTACATGTTTTTGTTATTGGCCTCCATTTATTAGATACGTGCATTCTTTTATTTTTACCTCAAGTGAACGCTTGGAATTTGGATAATACAATATTCTCATATTCTGTAATTACCAACTTTATCTCCTTTCTATGTTGCGTTGGTTGTTAAAGCCTGTTTACATGTTTAACTTCTATGCGCAGAAAGAACGAACTGTATTTCTTCACTCAATTTAGATCAATAACATAAAATCACATTACGCCTTGTTTTCCCGAAGGAATCTGCAAAAGTGTACCCAACATTTCGCCAGTTGTGTTTAAGTCCAATGTAATACTGGCAAGACAATTGCCATCAACCTACTACCAACCTCTACTGAGAAATTTCAGATAGAAATACTTAATAACACTAAAATATCAGTAAGCAGTTTAGAATTGAAGGCCTAACCTACAATTCGTACAACACAGTGACAAACAGAACATAACACATTAAGAAGATTTTTCTTTACACGTGCTAAATCATTCTTAATTTTAAGGCAAAGTTTTTTTATCAGCAAAACCTCAATCGGGGATCTTCTAAGCCTTCAGTGTTTGTTTAAGGAATTTTAGGTGTTCATGAATAAAATATTCACCGTTTCACACTCAGAGGTCCTGTGGGAGGGTTTACGGTCACTAGCGCTTAACGCGACACGGAGGTCGCATATTGAGGGTCGGAGTGACGAGGTCAATGTATGATAGAGAAGTGTCCTATATAATTTTTGCGACAATACATATTTTAGAGGCAGCAAACACTGCGTATGTTATATTATTATTCTTTATTCATTTTTACAAACTTATAAATTATATTTTTAAATATTAGAATATTAAATAAAAACATTTAAAAATATAAAATATATCGCCTTTCTAGTCGATCCACCACCACTATATCAGGCTTGTTTGCAACAACAGTCCTGTCAGTGATGATGGATCGATCCCAGTACAGTGTGATATGGCCATTTTCAAGAACTGGGTCGGGCACATACCTGTAGTACGGCACTTCTGATTCCACAAGGCGGTATTTCAGAGCAAGTTGCTGGTGGATAATTCTGGCTACAAGATTGTGTCTGTGCAAGTACTCTTCGTTAGCTAGACGAGAACACCCAGAGATAATGTGTCTAATTGATTCCCCGGGACGGTGGCATGCCCGACAGATGTCCACCGTGCCGTCTTTCACAATAAATCTCCGGTAATTGTTCGTCATCATAACTTTGTCCATAATTGCACAAACAAAACCTTCGGTTTCCCCAAAGAGATCACCGAAACGCAGCCAGGCTACGGACGCTAGAAAATCTACGTCGGGTCCGTGTAGGGCCCGGAAAAAGCGTCCGTGGAGCTCCTTACTTTGCCATACTTCCATGCGGTAATTAGTGTCCAGTGTGGTGCCGGTCGTAAAGAATAGCATCACCCCATTTCTTACCGTGGGTGTCGTAGAAGGCGACTAAAGGACTTTCTAGAGAATGGGCGGCAGTGTTCTCTATGCATTTCACCACCATACTGCGATCGCCAACCCGCCTGCCAAGCGTGGCGATTATGGCAAATCCCCCCAAATTGGGGGAGGCTTATGTCCAGCAGTGGACGTATTGCGGCTGAAATGATGATGATGACTACAGGCTTGCGCCAGTTCTCGTTAGCGAGGAGAGCGGGGTGAGGCCCTTGTCCACCGCGACTACATCTCGATGCATCACCACGTTGGCTTCCAGGAAATATTCCCTGAGACTGCATATCTCGCGAAGGGCGTCGAGTTCGGTTTGAGTCCATTTGAGTATGCCGAAAGTACATCAAAACCGGCATGACCCAACCGTTGAAGGCGCGCATCTTGTTTCTGCCTGATAGAAGACTATTAAATACTTTCTTCAGGCGGCCAAAGAAGCGCTCCCTCAACGATTGCTTCATGTCAGTAACATTGATTCCCAAAGCTTCCGACATACCCAAATACTTATAGGTTTCGGATGTGGAGAGGGCTCGAAAGTTTATGGAATCCGAGAGTTGGGTTCCCGTGGATTCCACAATCTCCCCTCGCTTTACACGCATGACTGCACATTTGTCCACACCAAATTCCATCCTGATGGCGCTACTGAAGGTTTCAGTTATCTTAAGTAGTTCCATCAGTTGCAAATTGTTGTGGGCAAAGAGTTTAAGGTCATCCATGTAAAGGAGGTGAGATATAACCTGACCACCTCTCCTCAACCGATAGCCTATACCTGAATCCTCAAGCAGTGCGCTCAGAGGATTCAGGGCTAAGCAGAACCAAAGCGGACTCAAACTATCGCCCTGAAATATGCCTCGCTCAATCCTTATCGGCTCGCTATTCCTCTGGATATTTCGACATCCTGGATAGCGAAGGACCGTTCTCCATTGCCCCATACATGACATCAGGAAGGCGCGCAGAGTTGCATCTACTTTATACAACTCCAGCACCCTCATGAGCCATGTATTTGACACCGAGTCATAGGCCTTCTTGTAATCTATCCAACATGTCGACAGATCCTTACGGTTACGGGAACGACGAACCTGTTGGCTAATGGCCATATCAATGAGGAGTAGCTCCTTAGTACCGCGGGACCCGTTCCTACATCCATTTTGAGAGACAGACATGATGGAGTTAGTGTCTATATGATTGTAAAATTCAGCTCTCAAAATGGATGTAAGAACTTTATAGACCGTCGGTAAACACGTGATCGGTCTACAATTTTTGGGTTCCACAGTGCTACCTGATTTATGGAGCAGGTGGGTAACTCCTGTTGTAAGAAACTGGGGTAGCGAACCAGACTCCAAAGCAGTCTGGTACTGAGCCGCCAAGCGAGCGTGCGATCCTACAAACCATTTTACCCAGAAGTTGTGCAGCCCGTCCGGCCCTGGAGACTTCCAGTTGGGCAACGGACGGACTGCACGAGCTACATCTTGGGGGCAGATAGTAATAGCCCCCATTTCTGGTATAGGATCGCAGGCCCGCTCGACTTTGTCTAGCCCAATACCCTTCGGTGTGACTGACAGGCACCGACCAGATACTGCGCCAAAAAGAACACATGGCGTCATTATCCGGCAGATGCGTATCAGCCACACCTTGGATCGGTCGCTTCCAAGCCCTATAAACCCACCTTTCATCACTCTGGAAGGCGCAATTCTGAGTGTATCGGTCCACTCGCCGCTTGTACCTACGAATACGGCTTGCCCATGCATAAACTTTCTGCTTCAGGAAGTCTATGCGCTGTGTGACACGGGACATAAAATCCTGAGGGCTGGTATCAGTCTCTGAGAACGCCCGTCTCACAAAGTGCATCACTCTAGGGCGAGTGTTGCCCTCCCTGAAACAGATTAGTTTGCCGATGAGCGCTCTGGCCTCACTAATACGACGCTCAATTCCGCACTGCCAAGCTGGTATGGCTGGTTTTGGTCGTGTAGCTCTAGAGTCACTAGCAAATTTGACGTGAGCTACACGACATGCCGCTACAGCCGCGCAGTACAGAATTGCATGAGTATCAGTGAGGTCTTCGCAGTCATCAAAATAGTTTGACAACTGCGAATCCAGAGCCGCCACCAGCGCCCTATTTTTGTTATGCATGGGCAAGCGAGGTAAACGTGGCCTAAGTTCTGGTGGCATGGATCGATATTCTCGAATCGCACTCTCCAAAGCAATCCTCAATTCCTCATTGCACTGGGTACTTAGGTTTGTAGCTCTGTCATCACTCCCCTCGTCAGCGTGACTTGTGACGTACTGTGGTGGGACCACAACAGTCTGCAACGGAGGTGCGATGACATGGCTAGTCAGCATTTCATTTCGAAGGTGATCAAGTACAGTGTCATCCAACATATGATTACGCTGGATGACCCGCACCTGATCCGATAGTCGTTGGGTTGAAACGTTGACAGTTAGCTCAAGCACCTGAAAAAGAGAGAGCATCCGAACACGGTACGCGGTCAGATTGTTTCCCCCCTCTGTAGCCCCATAGTATGAGCGCATGACATTCTCATTGATGGATCTTGTCCATCTCATGCGCTGCACACTTCCGCCGGGAGCTGGGACCCTATCAGAGGCCGGTGGGCCTCGAAGTCCTAAGCCGTCCGGAGGCCGGCGTCCTCTCCGTCGACGAGCAGGTGGTGGCGTCGTGGGCGGAGAGAAGTACTCGTAGCAAGCGTAGAAATGTGTGTGTAATATTATTATTTTAATATGATTATTTTCCTTCGGTATTTACGAGACTAATGAAAAAAGACATATCGTTAGGTAAAATGGTAGGCAAGAGTAGACAGAGTTTAAAAATCAAAATTCCAATTTCTAGAATAAATTATAAACATGCTAACTGTTTAGTACCGAACGATTTGTTTACTCTATGCGCCTATGTTTCTAAACGAGTAACAGAGTGACATCTCACTTGACAATTTGACGTTGACACTTGACAGTTCTTGTTGATTTGCCGCTAAAATAGCCTCGTCGCCGTGTTGAGTTCCGCGACGCTTTTGTTGAAATCAATCTCTTAACCGGTCGTTTTTGGTGGACAATGGACCATGACCCAGTTGTTTGAGTTAATAACCCCTATCTTGGTGTAATATCACGGGTTCATTTGTTGGAAATACCACGTATAACTAGTTGAAAGTCAAAGTGACGCTATTGTGAATGAGTGATTTGAAGACCGCATGTCTGGAAGGCAGATCTCTTGGAGCGGAGCGGATCTACCAGGAGAATACTCATAACGTCACGACACGATACACATACACTCACTTACATACACGGATCCAGGTAATCCCAAGAAGCAGGTGGTGTCGCCCATCAGGTGAGTTTCTTTTGTTGTATGGTAAGTGTTTGATTTGATTGTCTGCTCCGCGTACGGCGGACAGTACGCTAGCCACTCTTGTCTCTAGAGCCCCAAGGTTATCACACTTCCACTGCGCATTTAAAACCTTATGTGGGCCTAGTCTGGCAGCGTACATTTTGGTAGCAGAGCGTGGTTATAAGACATATAACCAACAAATTGGTAATTTACAGTAGGCTAATTACTTGGCAGTCTCTATAAGGGAAGTAGTAATACGCTGTAAATATTTGAAAACTATAATTAATTGTTATTTGAAATAATTTGTTTGAATTTATTGAGACGGGTAACCTGATGTTGCCAAAGTCAGCCGGGCTAATAAAGTGGATTGGATTGGGCTGTGTTGCACCCCCTTGTTGTAGCCCCTTTTTGTGTCTGACCTCTGTGTTGTATTGAATGTCAGGAAGACATTAAAGTATTGAGTTTGTACCATTGATATGGTTATTTGTGAAAATTAATATTTGAAAAATTATTGGCATTTTTGAGTATTACCATTGTTTTGAGTTGGAATAAAGGTTTATTATTGTTGTACCTTTGACACAGTGGTTTGTGAACTTAACATTTGGAATTGGATTAGAATTTGAATATTTGAATTGAATATGATATAGAATTTTGAACGTTGATATTGATTTTGAATTAAAATAAAAGTTTATTGTTGAATTGAATTGAAACAATTTAATGTTATTTCTTGAGTTGCTGATTAGTCAGTTTGGTAGTTTGATTGTAGTTATTTTGTAATATATTGTTTGAACTTTGTTACTTAATTACCTTTTGCTTGGTTTATTTTATTTGATTGTTTGCGTTGGATTTCCTTGTTATTTATTGATTGAAGTTTGTTATTTGACAATTTAATTGTTTTGTTTATTTGAATGGTTTTGTTTGTGCAATGGCATACAGATGGAAATATTGCAGTGCCGGACACCTGTCCAGGTCAAGCCGGAGACCTCGGTTGTTTCAGGTCCCGGACTATTGAGTAGATTGCCTGCTTTGGAACTGCCACACTTGACGGTCGCTGGGACCACTGGTACGGTTTCCACAACCTGTTTGCAAGTTTGGTTGATGCACGCTCGGACCTCAGACCCGCCCTAAAGTTGGCCTATTTGTTGTCTGTCCTGGAAGGTGAGGCCCGAGCCTTGGTACAGCATCTGTCGTTGACTGACTCAGCCTACCCTACCGCTTTGGGACTACTCACCCAGCGGTACCAAATGAACGTTGTTTGGCTGATGTTCATATTGCATTGATTTTGGGGTTACCGGTCATTACTGGATTGTCAGCATTGCGTACTGACCTGTTGAACCCGTTGGTGGTAGCGACCAACGCTTTAAAGCGATTGGACTTGCCGGTGGACCAATGGTCTTACCCTTTGGTGCATGTTGTGCTGCAACGGCTTCCTGCCGATTTGAGGGCTCGTTTCGAGCAAAAGTATGGTGGGGATAGTGTCACACATCTCCCCCCATTTGGTGACCTCGTCCAATTTTTGGAGGATGAGTGTCGGTTTGTGGATAACTCTGGCGTTGCCACTGAGTCATGCCAGCCGTCTTCCCGGCCACGAGACCAAGGACGGACTAGGGCTCGCGGGCCTGTTGATGGTCGCCCCGCCGCTCGTTTTGCTGGCACCCAGAGTCGTCCTGGTTGTGAGTTTTGTAGGGACACGGGGCATGGCATGGCAACTTGCGCGGCCTTTTTGAAGTTGCACGTGAGTGCCCGCCGCCGAATTGCCAATGCACGCCGCCTGTGCTTCTCTTGTTTGGGGGCTCACTTCCATCGGGACTGCCCCAACCCCCGCCCTTGTAGAATTTGTGGGGGGTCCCATTTGGACATATTGTGCGCTAACGCGAACCACGCTGGCAGACCAGCCTCTGATGAAGGTGCGCGTACGGGGGGGTACCATGGAGTTGGTCACCGGGCTTCTGCCTCGCCGGTTCAGAACCGGGGAGAGGCCCGCAATTTTGAGCGCCGCACTCCACCCCCCGCGCAAGTTGATCGGGAGCCGCGCGACCGCCATTTGGTCTCCCCGCGTAAAGGCGATTACGCAGTTGTTGCTAGGCAGCGCTGGCCAGACCAGCACCGCCTTCCCTCCCCTCCATTGGCGGAACGTCCTCGGTTGGAGTCACGCCCCCCGCGATTCGGGCATCCGGTGGGATATGCCCTTCCAGCGATGGCGCGTGGCTCGGGACACCGCGCGGACGAGGAGTTTGAACTCCATCCTCGTCGGGAAAGACTTGGGTCTGGGTGTGGCGATCGGTCGCCGCCCAGACATTGTTAGGACATTGGCGCCTGCCCCGCTAAGGTACCCCTCAGTTCGACACGGTTTTGTTGCCAACGGCATCGGTCGGGTCTGGGGGCCCACGGGGGACTCTGTTGTGGTCCGTGTCATTTTGGACATGGGAGCCCAGGGTTGCCTTTTGTCTATTGTTTTGTTGTTTGTTTGTATTGTTTTGGGCAAAATTGTTTTCTTGAGCGCCTTTGGACTGCGGGACTTGGCTGGGACGAGCCAATTCGGGACACCCGGTTGGAAGATTGGCTCCAATTTGTATCCGCACTCCCTGCAGTCAACGAGGTCGTGTTACCCCGCGCTATCCTCCCCCCTGGGAGCTACACTGCTACCCTTGTTTGTGATGCGTCTTCGCACGGTTATGCAGCTGTTGTTTGTCTGCGCACCGTCTGCGCAACAGGCCAGGTGAATTTCTCACTGGTCTTGACCAAGAGCAAGGTGGCCCCCCTCCGGACGGCACTGACCATCCCTAAGTTGAATTGTCAGGGGCGGCGCGTCTTGTGCGTCTATTGAACCACGTTGCTCACACTTTGGGTGGAACTGTGGACATTCGGGCTTCTTACGCCTGGACGGACAGTCAAATTGTTTTGTGTTGGTTGAAGACGTCCGTCCACTCTTTGGAGGTCTTTGTTGCGTACCGAGTGTCCCAGATTCAAAATTTTGATACGCCTTTGATTTGGAGGCACGTGCCTGGAGATTTGAACCCAGGCGCCGTGGCCTCATGCGGGTGCATGGCACCCCGCTTGTTTGCTTACCCCCTATGGTGGGGACCAGACTGGCTGACTCATCCCGAGGATGATTGGCCTCGATCGCCAGTCTTGATGTCGGGTCCTTTGCCCGGGCTCAAGGTGCTCGCTGTTGGAACAAAGGACCCTGAGTTTGTTGAGTCGATAAAGCTCCCTCGACAAATTGTTGAATTGTTGTTTTGTTGTTGAATTGTTGGTGACTGATCGTCACATTATGAACTCGCATGCCGGTTGCAATGCGCTGTTGGCCATTCTGCAGCGAGAGTTTTGGATATTGTCGGGAGCCGTTAGTAAGTTGAACCCCTTTTGGACGATACGGGTCTTTGTTGTTTGGTTGTTGACGGTTGAGTCACTCTAGCCTTCCTTATGGGTTCCGTAACCCCCTTTTGTTGCCTAAGGAGGGCCATTTGGTTAAATTGTTGTTGTTGTTGTTTGGTTGTTGTTTTGTTGTTGTTGTTGTTTGGTTGTTTTGTTGTTTGTTACTGTTTTGATCCGCCAGCCTGCCCCCATTGGGGGGATATTTTTGAGGCCGCGGTGAAAGCGGCACAGGGACTCTGGCGCAGATTGTTGGGAGACACCGTTCTCACCTTTAAGGAGTTAGCTACGGTATTTTGCCGCATTGAAGCTGTATTGAACTCGCGTCCATTGTGCCCGCTGTCTTCGGACCTGAACGTCTTGGAGGCCCTGACCCCGGGCCATTTTTTGATTTGACAGCCACTTGTCGCCCTGCCGGAGCACCCTTTTGTCGATGTGAGCCAAAATTGGCTATCGCGGTTTCAGTTGGTGCAGCAGCTCGCTCAGAGTTTTGGAAGCGTTGGAGCTTGGAGTATTTGCACATCCTCCAGCAGCGCGTCAGGTGGACTGATAAAACGCATCCTTGTCGGGATTGCCAAGTGATTAGCGGACGGGAAGGCCCGTCCGGGGGGGGTAGATGTTTAGTACCGAACGATTTGTTTACTCTATGCGCCTATGTTTCTAAACGAGTAACAGAGTGACATCTCACTTGACAATTTGACGTTGACACTTGACAGTTCTTGTTGATTTGCCGCTAAAATAGCCTCGTCGCCGTGTTGAGTTCCGCGACGCTTTTGTTGAAATCAATCTCTTAACCGGTCGTTTTTGGTGGACAATGGACCATTACCCAGTTGTTTGAGTTAATAACCCCTATCTTGGTGTAATATCACGGGTTCATTTGTTGGAAATACCACGTATAACTAGTTGAAAGTCAAAGTGACGCTATTGTGAATGAGTGATTTGAAGACCGCATGTCTGGAAGGCAGATCTCTTGGAGCGGAGCGGATCTACCAGGAGAATACTCATAACGTCACGACACGATACACATACACTCACTTACATACACGGATCCAGGTAATCCCAAGAAGCAGGTGGTGTCGCCCATCAGGTGAGTTTCTTTTGTTGTATGGTAAGTGTTTGATTTGATTGTCTGCTCCGCGTACGGCGGACAGTACGCTAGCCACTCTTGTCTCTAGAGCCCCAAGGTTATCACACTTCCACTGCGCATTTAAAACCTTATGTGGGCCTAGTCTGGCAGCGTACAAACAACAACAACAACCAACAACAACAATCATAAATAAAGCTACTAAAACAAGGTACGGAAATTTTTCAGGTACCTATAGTTAGGTTACGATTATGATTCCTGAACGAATAAAAAAGAAAGTCAGGTGTTGCCGATGTAAAAATTCCTGGCAGTAAAAAAGAAAAATACATTTTATTATCTTCACAAACTTGTTTTTCATCGTTATTCTACTTGTTTTGGCGCGTTGTTCGGGTATTGTTTGCGCATATTTTAAGTTCTTCTAAGTATCTAAATTACAGTATTATGGGTGTTTGAACATCGTATAATTTTTTTGTTATCGTTACGGTCTGAAGAATATGTAATTTTCCAACTTTTTCCGTTGTAAAGGACTAGCCTTTGGTTGTTACTAACTAAGGTTGTTCTGATAAGTGTTCTCTTTGGAGCTTAGGAAAAATTCAAACATATACAATAACATCAGAAAATCATATTCAATAAAGCTCACTTTTTCTCTTTATTAATTTATAAAAGACTAGATGCTGCCCGCGGCTTCGCTCACGTGGATATCGGAAATTTTCCGAAGTGCTACCAGGACAAAAAGGAGTCTGTCAGTTACTCCTTATAACATCAGCTACCTGCCAGTGAAAGACCCGTGAATATCGATCCAGCATTTTCAGTGATTAGCTGGAACAAACGGACAGACTGAAAAAAATAATTTTTGTTTGTAGTACCACATATACTTTCATATGGGTTTCATCAGTAGCCTATAATGTTCCCACTGCTGGGACACAGGCCTCCTCTCGGTGAGAGGGAGTGGACCATAATCCACCACGCGGGCCCAGTTCGGGTTGGTAGATGTCACAAGTCTTCGAATTTTTGGTTCTAAGACATGCCGGTTTCCTCACGATGTTTTCCTTCACCGTTTTGAGAGCAGTGGCGATGAAATAATTTACATAAAGTAGGTAATGCGCCTGCTTGGGTTAGAACTCACGACCTACTACTCGTAAGTCGCGGCCGTTACCACTGGGCCACCACTGCACTCATATGTGTTTAGCAATCAGCTATTATTTTGAAACTAGCTTCTGCCCGCGACTTCGTCCGCGTCAAATTTCTTGCTCCCCCGACCCATCCCGTCGCATTGAATCGCCTGCCCGTTCGAGGTCTTCATGTTCGTTTTTTTCCTTTTGCTCGGCTCCTAAGAGTCGTAGCTTGATATCATATAGCTTTCATGTTCATGTAGCCTTTGTCGATGAATAGGCTACCCAAAACTAAAAGATTTTTTCGATTCGAACCAGTAGTTCCTGAGATTATCGCGTTCAACCAAACAAACAAACTCTTCAGCTTGATAATATTAAGTACTAGCGTTTGCCCGCGGCTTCGCTCGCGTTAAATTCGGGGTAACACGGTTCCCCTTTCCTTATTTAGAACGCAGAAGAGAACTCGGTACAGAATGTTATTTTAATACACTACTGTAGACATTATCAGTATTTCCATTTGGAGATAGAATGTAAAGATTCTGGGCATTGTACACACGCGAACATACTACATACAATGGCAAAAGCACGCCTTTTCTAAGTTCACGTCAGCCACCTTTAATGTTTGATCTTGCGCTTTGTTAATGGTCTGGTGTTGTTTTATTTTTATTTTTAAAGTTGCCTGTCACTTTCCATCCCTTCACCTATCTCCACTTAAAAAAATCACGTCAATTCATCGCTCCGTTTTGCCGTGAAAGACGGACAAACAGACACACACACTTTCCCATTTATAATATTAATATGGATAGAGTACAGACACTTCAGTTTTATTGATTTGTATAAATCATCATCGAAATAAATTGAAAGTCTTACTTGTACCTATATTTTAAATTCATCCTAAGAAATAATTTACGCTTTACCCCATACTACTTCCAGAACCCAATTCAAGTGCACCATACACTATGTTAATTTACCTTTTATCTACCCTATAGGTGTGGGGTATTCATCGGGCTAGCCAGTTGGTTGCGCTGGCTAACAATGGCGATGTGTGACCCCACACAATGGACGCAGTTATCAACTCGAACAGATAACGACACAATGCAATATCGCGGTAAATGAGCCTAACTACATATATGTACGGAGGTATATAAGTTAGCAGGCACCTACATAATTATATTTTATGAGATATAAATATTCTTAAGTTCTGTATCTGGAAGAGGGTTGGTGCAATATTTTTTTAATTATTTATTTACTAGCTTTTGCCAGCGGCTTCGCCCGCGTGGAGGTCGGAAATTATCCCGCGGGAATATACTACCGGGATAAAAAGTAGCCTATGTCCTTTCTCAGGCTCTAAACTATCTGTGTATCAAATGTCATTTAAATCGGTTCAGAAGTTTTAGCAGGAAAGCGAGACAGACAGACAGACAGACAGACCGACAGACAGACAGAGTTACTTTTGCATTTATAATATATAATATTAATAATATTATAATATTATATATATATATATATATATATATATATATATATATATATATATGTAATATATATAAATATATAATATATATAGTAATATAGTATATAGTATGGATATGGAAGTTTGGAAGTATGGATTTTCTCCCACGAGTATAAAAACATACAGAGTTTAATTTACAAAAATAATTTTAAGATGGGAGACAGGAGCCCATACTAAGTAAAACCTGTGCTATGGTTCTCCTGGTCTCCTAATCTCGAACACATTGTTCAGGGCTATGATAAGGAAATAAAAAACAGTAGCAGAGAGCGCTTACTGCTAACGATCTATCCAATGAAAACAGTAGTAATAAGAATAGTAAGTGGTGTTTTAGTATGGTTGTGAGTTTGTTGATGTGTGAATATTGCGTGTGTAGTGGTTTTGTGAGTGTGATGTACAAAGTTGTGCTTGTTCTGCAATGGGTGTGTATGTCTGTGTGTTATACTTCTCTGTAACTGGATAATAGTTTCTCCGTATCGCCATAGGTAAGTGTTAGGAGCCATTTTGAGACCTTACGCCTGCATTCCATTCTCGTTAGTGGATAAATTGTTAGCAGCTTATTTGCAATATTATACAGACGTGGCTCTTGGAAGAAGAAGAAGAATCGGCTGAAACATGTCCTAGCTGGTCTACCTTGACAGACTTGATGAAAACGCCGACTCTTTAGGACTGGATTAAAACTACTGTAGTTCAAGGAGGCATGTTGCCTAAGAATAATAGCGAGAACGTACAGTTGTCTCACCGTTAAAACTTCGGCTTGTTGGTACAGATCTGTTGTAGGAAACAGCCGCGGTTTGAATAGGCTTATTTTTAGAATAAGTCTCTGAGCTCTTTCTAATTTAAGGAGGTGTGTTTTGGATGCTCCTCCCCATGAGGAGATACAATAGGCAAGGATAGATTGACAGAGTGCCAGGTAGACGGTTCGCATTACTTTAGAGTCCGCTACGTGCCGAAGATTTTTGAATATGTAAGTAAGTTTTCGTATTCTCTTGGAGACATTACTAATATGTTCCTTGAAGTTTAAGTGGTCATCTATTATTACACCCAAGTATTTAACAGATTTAGATTTATTAATGCAGGGACAGCTACATGTTAAGGGTATTTGTTGGGGACAAGAATGTGCGATTAATTTGTGTGATGGGATGCGAGTATTTCGTAATGAAAAAGTTAGAAAGAAGGTTTTAGTGGCATTTAAAGTTAGCAGGTTGGAGGCAAGCCAGTGGCAGACCTTGTTGAACCCCTCTTGGGCATAATGAAAGACTTCGTCCCAGGTGTCCCCATAGAAGGTAAGGGTTGTTTCATCAGCGTATGCGATAACTTTGCAATTTTGGAGATTCAGTTTGCAGAGGTCATTGATATAGCACAGGAAGAGAGAGGGGCCCAAAGTACTGCTACTTGAGGCACTCCGAAAATCACAGAGCTCGTACCACTAACAGTATCGCCTATCCTTACCTTTTGTGTGCGGTTTTTCAGGTAGTCTGTAAAAAAAGTAGTTCTGATCCCCTTATACTTATGCTTTTAAGCTTTGCCAGGAATTTTGCAGAAGAGACTGTGTCAAAGGCCTTTGCTAGATCTAGAAAAATGATCAAGCATCTCTTTTTCTCATCCAATTTCGTTGCGACAAATTCCGTAAAGTTGTTTACTGCATCGTCTGTCGATTTTCCTGGTCTAAAGCCAAACTGGGCATCTGCTAATAACTTTTTATTTTCCAAAAAGTTTACGAGCCTCTTATTAATAATCTTTGCAATGAGTGAGGTTATATTATTTGGAATGTCTTTTATATTTAGATTATTATCATCTCAACCTAAACATGCAACCTGGATGTCGGGATGTTATGTTCGAAATTTCAATGCACACACTCCCACATATTTTTTTTTGTGCCATATAAAAATTACATTAAGTACGATGAATTGCCATGTTCAGACGGCCTATTAATTAGTAGGTAATCGCGAAAAATTATAAAACAAAAGGTTTTCATCAATATCAGTCTGAGAATGATTCCGTTTGACGTCATTATAGAGCTGTTTAGCATAATTAACCTATAGGCGGTTCATACTCCTGGGACACACACAGGCCTCCTGTCTGTGAGCTAAACTGGACTAAAGTCCACAACGCCGAACCAGTGCGGGTTGGTACATGTCTCAGTTCTTCGATTTCTTTACTCTACTTCACGATAGTTTTTCTAAATACAATGGTTAAACTTTGCGCGTCGATGTCCCTGTTACACTGCTTTTATGATGTAATGTTCCCACTACTGGGACACAGGTCCTGAATTTGAGAGGGAGTGGGTTGCAATGTACCAAGCGGGCTCAGTGCGGATTACTGGATGTTACATGTCTTTGAATTTTTGGTTGTAGGGCCTGCCGGTGTCCATACGATGTTTTCCTTCACCATTTTGAAAGCAGTGGTGATGAAATAATTTACACAAAAAATACCGCCTGCCTGGGTTCGCACCCACCACCTATAATTCGCAAGACAGGGTCGATATCACTAGGCCACTAATGCTCAGCCGCTCTGTTTGACTAAGCTTTTTATGAACCCCATGTGAATAGGAAAATGTTGGCTTTATTGCCCCTCGCTGTCACCTCTTTACTCTAAATTACCTGTTTTTGTTTGAAAATATATTGTGCTGGCGCCTAACCGCCGGACGACCACACAAAGGCGCGTGAAAGGTGACTCTTGAACGCTCCCCTATCTTAATCAACGTGAGAAGTGGAAGGACGGTAAGCTTACGAGAAATTACAAAATGTATGCTGTATAGTGTAGTGTGTTCTTTTATATTTTGTGCGTGTGTTAATTTGACCAATATTTTAATTTCATCTATTTGATTGTAAGTCTATGACATGTACTATATTATAATTCATCTAAAAACAAAAATATTTTTGAACCAACATTTGTAATATCCTAAATTTATTTTACTTTATTATTGACTAGCTTCTGCCCGCGACTTCATCCGCGTAAACTTTTTTGTTCCCTCGACCCTTCCCATCGTGTCGAATCGCCTACCCGTGCGATTTTCCCCGTTTTTGCTCCTCTTAATTGTAGCGTGATGTTATATAGCCTATAGCCTTTCTCGATAAATAGGCTGCCCAACACAAAAAGATTTTGTCAATTCGGACCAGTAGTTCCTGTGATTAGCACGTTCAATCAAACAAATAAACAAACTCTTCGGCTTTATAATATTAGTATAGATTTATTTTTGTATTTTAAATTCTGTACTTTTAATTTAATAACTATTTAATTAGATTAACAATTATTATATAAATATTTGCACACCTTACTAGGTAATGATACAGAGTACTTAATATTTCTGTGTAACATCTGTTTATATCTACCTGTATTATGCAAATAAATGATTTAGTTTGATTTGATTCATTCAGTATTCTTCAGTTTTATATACACAAATAATTCAGTGTTTTCTAAGGTCCATATCTTACTTAACACTATGTGTGTAAGTAACACTGTACTGTGGGTCTCGTGCCTAAGTAATAACAGCCAGACGAGTCATTCGATCAGATTAACCTATGCTTGCCACGGTCAGTCTGTGGATGGATGAGCATCTTTACATATTAAGACCCCCCGTGCCTCGGAAAGAACGTTAAGCCGTTATAGGTCGTTAGAAGCCTAAAAGTCTGCCAAACAGTTATACCAGGGGTATACTGAGACCTTTAGTAACTAGGTTGTGGATTTGAAATTGGTGGTCACTCCACATAAAATACTGGTTTTCAGCTGCATCTAGTAAGACTGGAAGCCGACCTCAAAAATGGAAATATGCTAGCCAGATGATCTGTCTGTCGGTAGCACCGTAAAGTTTCGAGTAAAAAGTTAATTTCAAATTTCGTGAAGGAAGTGAGTTCAATCGAACAAATCACATCATCTGGCCAAGATTATGTCTGGGCTTTAAATGAGACTATGACCTCTGACTTTGTTTCGGCCTTCCTTCTCAGAGTAGTCTGATAGGAAACGCCGACCTCATCTAGATTTACAAATGTGATTGACGTATAAAAGTGTTTGTACAAACCTACTTACACAAATAAAATAATTGATCATTTATGAACCCACCGTTAAATATTCCCTATTTTCACACAGGTTCACAAGCAACTATTGATTTTAACCGCAGTAGGTACAATTTTTCGTATAAGCATTGAAAGCCATGTCTCTAGTTAAACTTGTAGCACGTACGACGGGGATTTATCGAGTGGCTAGCGCTCACCACATTGACTAACGCGTGATTTACTGAGTTTGCTTTAAAAATGTTACAAAACTAACCACTTTATTTACACAGGGATCTAGATAAAGTGGGACTTTATGTTTTTAATATACTTTTTAGGATTTTGTGAACAAAGGTTGCTAACGGACTAAGCCTGACCGTCCGTCTTTCATACGGGCTGTATCTCACGCTAGGGCTGGTTCAAGGCGTCTGCTAGGACCGATGCCTGCCAGGATCGCGGGATTTGTTCGAAAGAGAAACCGCAGCCTTGGCATATGGGCAACTGAAGAAACACGGGTGGGTTTTAGTCAGTAAATCTGACATGCCCTTTCGCTCCACCCAGAGCGGGTGACGTTATTTGATGATTTCCCAACCCTCAAAAAAATATGCGGCGCTGTTAAAGAGTTCCTGGAAGGACTTGGGTTCGGCCGTTGCCTAGATGAAAAAAATGTAGGTAAGTGTGACTAGTAATGCGCTATGTGGTCTTGGTCATGCGCTAATAAACAGTTGTTCCCTTTGTAATTTATTTTTATCAAGTAATACACAAACATTATGGTCACCAAAGATGTCTAGAAAAACGTGTTCACTTGTTTAAGGAAAATGCACCAGGGTAACCCGCCAAATTCAAATTCTCTGACGTTTTTTTTTGCAATTTCCAGAGGGTTAATTGCGTAACTTGCTATCAGTAGCAATTGGTTTCATATTGATAGTTAAACAACATTCATTGCGTTATTTACGTTGCTGAGCTTACAATTTATTTAAAAAAATGAGGCAATGGTTTACAAATAATATTCAATCTCATTCAGATTCTGATAAATTGTGCGTTTCGCAATTAGAGTGCAGGTTGGTGTAGAACAAAATATGATTAATGCAAAAAAGAAGCCCGTAAGTTTTATGTGGCTGTTACGCATGCCAAAATCCTTTTTGTTATCCAGTGGAACGAACATCACGAATTCCAATTTATATTTTGATTAATTTGGAAGCGTGAATATTAATCATTTGAAACAACAAACCAAAACGGCAACTGGTTCACTAAACCGCGCTGAGGTAAAAGCCACTTAACTAATTAAACCACATTTTTGCATTCATTTATCAACCGAACGATTTGCCGTGCCCATACGTTTTCATAATAACTTGACTACAGGTATAACAGATGCCTGACATATTTTCGAGACTGTTTCATTGGTGCAGTGATCACAAGCGCTTCGGGTGAGCATGAGGTCTTGGATTCAAATTCCAGGTCGGCCAAAATAATATTGAAATTTGCAATTTTGCAATCTTTGCAGGAAATTCTTTGAAGCAGACCGTAGTCTGGATTGTTACCCTGTTCATGACAATAATGGCACGCTGTAACATAAACACACACGAACATTCGCGCAAGCGTCCTGCGCCGCCTAAACGAAACAGCAGGCGCAGGCATACATTTTCGCCGCGCCGTAGAAAGAGAGGGGGATACTTCCTCTCCTACTCTCTGTCCGTCTTACGAATTTTCGATCAGGGTCACGTGTCCTGACGCGAGTTTAACATTTTTTACCCATTACAAAAAAAGTGCACAACGCCGCTAAAGAAGTTTTCACTTCAATAATTTTATATCTGTAATTTTGTTTCTGTGTTTAATATTTTAAAAACTAGATGAGGTTGGCGCTTCCTATCTGACTAGTCTGAGAAGAGCGCCCAAAACAGACTCAGAATTCACAGTCTCTTTTAAAATCTATATAATTATAATCTTGCTCAGATGTACACCTCTGCATACCCTCTGGAAAAAGATTTTGTTATGTTTTATACCTCCTCTTTTTGGGGGAGGACTACTGCCAGCCGTGGACGTTTTTCGGCTGAAATGATCATGTTTTGTATTCCTTTATCAACCGAACGAATAGCCTTTCTCGAATACGTTTCCATAAGTACGTACTATGAAAAATCTCTACAATATTTTCAAGACCTCACCCAGCCTTCTTTATGGGGGTCAAATCTCAACCAACAATTTATTGCACGGTCTAATGATAACCTGACCGTAATTACTTATCGCTTATATTAACCCTTGAATGTCCAAGTAGACTATTAATTCACTGTAAGAACAGACTACGGTGCTGTTGCAAGGTTATTCTTTGTTAGAACTTGAATATTCTTAAAGAAAAATAGATTAAAAGCTTTTATCACTTTGGTCTAGATTTTTCCATTTATAAAGGTCGTGTAAAATTCGCTGAAGGTTGTAGAAATATTTTTTTTTGAAGTATAGGTATATATTCTTTAATTGATAGGCTCTATCTTGATCATTTATGAATCATATATTCATCAATCATCAATCAAGCCTATATCGATGTCACTACTGAAACACAGGGCTCCTTTCGGTGAGAGGGAGTGGGTCATAATCCACCACGCGGGCCCGTGGCGCAGTAAATGTCACATGTCTTCGAATTTTGTTTCTAAGACATACCGGTTTACTCATGATGTGATGAAATAATTTACACAAAGTTCGTTCGAAGCCACGACCTACAATTTGTAAGCCGCGGCCCTTACCACTGGGCTACCACTGCTCTTCTATTTATTAAGAATAAATACATAGATATGCCTTTTTGAAATGGAAGCTGTGCGTCCGCTCAATGGGTTATGTCATCGGTAGAATTACGAAATTCCATACAAACATGCGTTCCCAATTGAACCCTTTTTGGGGATCGTTTTTCAAAAATCCTTCCTTAATGCTCCTTTGTAATAAAAGGAGCTCCTGTACTGTCAGCGTCAAAAATATCGGGACGAACAGACTATTTATTCAAAATGATCTCAACAACTATGAAAATAAACTTTATCTCAATTGGGTAAAGTTCTTGTCAGAATAACAGTTGTCGTGTATTGTCTCCATTCTGAAACATTCCTTGTGTCATTGAGTTAGTATTTAATTTTCATAGTTATTTAGATCAGTGCGTTTTCTGTTCTTTATTACGTACATATATCAATAAACTGACATTCTTTTGTCGTTATTCATTTAGATCTGTATCACAATTACTATTCTACACACAAAACCCTGAACCCATTAGAAAAACAATGAATTTTTAATTTCAACCTAACCCTACCGCAACCTAACCTCAATACAGTTAATATGGAATCAGATCGGGGGTCCTGATTACCCCATCGTTATTAGAAGTAAATTATCTTCAGTTGATATGGGGTGGTACAATGAGCATGTCACCCAAGATGTGAACGCTAGCTATTGTTGATACAATACCCGCTCCGTATCGATCGCTTAATCATGTTAAGTGGTTCGTGGTCAAGTATGTGGGTAAGTAATTAATATTGTCGTAACTGCGATTGTGGATTCAAGATGCAGTTAGTTTGTCTTGTAAGATCTGTGGAGAGCATGAGAAAGAGCTAATGCTGTTTTCATCTACTCACCAAATTCCTTCTAAAACCTAATTGTAGTCTTGATGTGACAGCACAAGATAGTTAACATCTGCTAAGAAATAATATGGCAATGTAGGAGTACACTAATCTTTGAAATGTGATAGTAAGATATTTGCGATTAATTTAGGTTTTTAAACAAGAAAGATACTTCACACATATGTATGTGTATACTAGCTTCTGTCCGCGACTTCGTCGCGTCAAATTTCTTGCTCCCCCGACCCACCCCGTCGCATCAAATCGCCTGCATGTGCGTGCACTTCGTATTCGTTACCTGTTTTCTATTTCCTTGGTCCCTAAGAGTCCTACCGTGATGCTATATAGCCTTCTTCGATAAATGGGCTTTCCAACACTAAAATATTTTTTCAACTCGAACCATTAGTTCCTGAGATTAATGCGTTCAATCAAACAAACTCCTCTGCTATATAATGTTATACCAATACAGTATAGAAGTATACATTTTAAATTAATAGGTAGGTATGCTGTATTAATATGCATATATTTAGAATTATTGTAGGAATAAATTAAAAATAATTTTGGTATTTTTATTTTTGTTTTATAAAAAGTCGGTGCTCCAAAATAAAATTAAAAACTGCCTGTAAGAGTACTCAGTGAATTTTTATTTTGATTTTATAAACAAAAAAAGAACACGTTAAAAGTAAAATATGACCAAACACTGTGTACATTTTCTTGTATCCAATTTGAAACCAATACCAGTAACGAACAGCAGACCAGTTCAATATATCCACACTAATATTATAAATGCAAAAGTAACTCTGTCTGTCTTTTTGTCTCGCTTTCCTGCTAAAACTACTAAACCGATTTAAATGAAATTTGGTACACATATAGTTTAAAGCCTGAGAAAGGACATACGCTACTTTTTATCCCGGTAGTATGTTCCCGCGGGATAATTTCCGACCTCCACGCGGGCGAAGCCGCTGGCAAAAGCTAGTTTTAAAATAAAAAAAATAACCCGAAATTTACGCCTCAATCCAGGCAATAAACAGGAGTGCGGGTAAAATAACGTTGTAGAGTAATTCAAGTAAGGTTACAAAATGTAATCTGGACCGCATCGCACAGCCCGCGTGATTGATGTCATTGCAAGGCCTTGGGCTCAAATTAACTGTCACTTGTCAGACAAAATATGAAAAGCGTTCAAAACGAAAACTTGTATGACAAAATTTTACATACAAAACACGGGGTCCATTTTAATCGTGGCGCGATGTGACAGGGTTAGATTGATGTCGAATTTGTATACAAATATTCTAAAAAATAAAGTGCTTTATATAAAACTATATGTGTTGCAACTTTGAAACGCTTACATTTTTTTAAATATATTAACGTTTGTGCAGAAAAAAAAAAACACTAACGCATTTGTATCCAAAACATTGTTTAGTGGTCACAGAGCTTTTAGATTATTTTATTTATTGAAATTATCTTAAGTGTTGGACAATTTACTTTGAAGCTCAAAAACGAAGCAACCAGACTACTCCAAAATAGGTCGGCACCCATTTACTTATCATGCGTCAAAAATTGATAACGACCTATATCTTCTTCAACCAACATGTTGGTGTAATGTTAGCTCATCGTTCACGTTTGATCATTATCATCATCATTTCAGCCATCATTTGTCCACTGCTGGACATAGGCCTCGCCCAATTTTAGGGGCTTTTCCACAATCGCTACGCTTGGCAGGTGGATTGGCGATCGCAGTATGGTAGTATAGACATAGAGAACGCTGCTGCCTATTCTCTAGTAAGTCCTTTAGTCGCCTTTTACGTTGGTGGATTCTTTACGTTCGGCACCATGTTCTTTAAGTTTGATATAATACTTTTATTTACTGAACATCAAATCAATTCGATATTATATTGGTCGTAGTTCGTGCTAAATTAACTGGAAATCGTATCATGAAAAGAGTTTTCAAGATTAGTAGTTGTTGCAGACGACTTTCACATAGAAACTTTTGCTAGACGAGTCCATAAGACAGAAAATATCATACAACAATTTTGTGTTCCCTTTCCAGCTAAAATACCAGCAAACGTAAAAAAAAGAGTTTTTAAGGATAACTCTCCAACTGTTTCAACGTTAAATGCTGGATGTGATTTTGTACACCTTCTTTGCCAAGAAGATCCTTGAAATTAGTCAACCACCGCAGTGGTCACAATTCCATACTCCAAAAGTTGCAACAAACCAACTTAATTACAGGTTGTCAGACCTAAAAATCGAATCCAATATTTTTGTGACTATCACACAAATGAGACGGTAAGAATATTCCAGCTCTACAAATAGAAATTCATCGATTCTTCAACGTTACAACTGGAAGCGTCATTTCAAAGTCCATAAAACTGTACTATTCCAAAGATATTCCATATTTTACGAGTTTGGTGTTCCGATCTGTCTGAACTTAGCAACGGATCGACACAAACTATTTTGAATTCAACGAAAGAGAACTGTAGCGGGCAAGAGAAGCTTTTGTTCATGAATGACAACAACATATTTATAATATTTTTAAAAGGACATTTTTAAATCACTCTGCGTTTAGGTTGTTTTTGTAGTAAATAGATTTTATGTGGCGGGATGCCTCGGGTGGTATTTTCGTGAATTGTTGAGCAAAAACACAACGTCGAGAGAAGCAAAAGGATTAAGAACCGGCTCGATCGGTCTTACCAAAAAAAGTGAATACATTGAAATAGAATTTACGAAAGCAGAATCGACTGCGATAATACGTTTACGAAATAATGTACGTATATCAGTATTGCTTTCTTTGTTGCATTTTCACGAATCTAAGAAATGAAAAACAAACTTTTAACGTTATAAAATAAATGAAGAAAACTGTTAAAATAAATCTCAATACCTTATTAAAAAATTGATGTTTGCATTGCAATCTCCACAGAAAGACAATGCCTAGATTATAATAAAAAAATCTGTTATTCCAAACACCAAGGCAAACTAATTTTACCACAACGAGAATTATTTATAGAAACAAAACAATATTGTACATACCGTATCGATGAAACACAAACACAAATCGATTACTATACAAAATATCCCGAACTGTATAACTGAACCGATTGTATGATCGATGCAGTACGAACTGTAGTCTCGACCGAAGAAATCGGTATAAAAATCGAGATGTATCGTTTCCGTCTGTTTATTGCATTTGGAACTGTGGATAGTTGTTAAAATGTATATGTGTGTTTGTGTGTGTGTGTGTGTCTTCTTTGTGTGCTATGACAGTTGTTATGGCTGTTCTATAAATGTGACTTAGGTATAGTTTCATTATGATGGAATGTTTGTTTCTATGTGGTCTTAGATTGTGTTTAGTGTTGCTATATTAAGGGACTCTATCCTCATTATAGCATTATACAGTTATGATATTAACACGAAATAGAATCATCAAAAAAAAAAAACCTAAACCCTGATAGATATTATCAAAGTCTTTCAGCGAGGAAACTCTTTTCATTCAGTAAAGAATTGCAATTGCACGACTGCAAGATTATACGCGAGCAAAATGGCTGGGAAAAGCAAAAAAATATGACCACTAAGAAGAGGTAAGAAGCCAATAAATTAATAGCAGATATCAACTTCATTGTGGACAGGGACAAAGAATTCTAATCTGGATTTATCGAGGCAGCGGTCGGCCGCGGATCGAACCGATCGGAAGTCTTAAAGGATTTGCCGAGTCCCGAAGATTAATGTACAAATACCTATTGTCTAAGCTCCGACTGTGCTTCGACTTTTAACCGGGGAAAGTTCCATTCTGTCTGCAAGATATGGATTTGTTATAAATTGATGGTCAGTTCCAGAAGTTTATTTTCTTTGACGATAAAGGATTGTTTATTGTTGTGATTCTCTTTGGAGCTTAGTCCTACACATGAAAGGTCTGAACCAATTCGTAGCTTGCAGAAATAATGTTCTAGAAGATATGGGTTTGTTATAAAGTGTTGGTCAGTTTTGTTAGTTTATTTCTATAAATGATTGTTTATTGTTGAGATTTAAGATTTAAGAGTTTTGGAACAGTCCTATATAAAATAGATTTTAACCTATCTAACATATTGTAACTTGTAGAAAGAATGTTTCACAAAGTATAAACATGACATAACGCAAGGGCATAGGTGTAGTTATAGTAAGTAGTACACTCACATTTCTCTAGTTGTATTGAAGTACTACCAGGCACAAATCCAAACTTTAGGCCGCTACTCGGAAATTCCATATAGAAAAAGGCAATAACAATTTGTGAACCCAGGACTTTATAATCTTCCCATTCAGGATAAGGCGGGAGGAAACGCCCAGGTGTTACCATTGCGTGGATCGCCTGGAGGACACGGTGTAGCATATAGTGATCTTCCCTGCCTGGGCGGATCACCGCCGTGTCCTTGTGGAGGCGATCAGCGGCGTTGATCTCTCGCGTCCCGCTCCGGTTCTGGCCATGGTACGGAGCGAGAGGGCATGGCGGAGCGCGTGAGAGAGCCGTAGGAGACGTCCCGGACGTCGAGAGTCCACTGCGGACTTCCGGTCACCGCAGCCGCGGTCTTGCGCCATCGACCCGGGCTCGGTCGGGACCAGGCCCGGGTCTAAGGCGTACTGTGTTCCACGCGCGCCTCAAAGAGATGTCAGCACACATTGATGGGATCTGCCAGGACCGATGCCTTTTGGGTCGCGGATTTGTTCATTATCCTGGCCTTGGCACAGGCAACTGAAGGAACACGGGTGGGTGTTAGTCAGTTAAAGTCTGACACGTCCTCCCACTGCGCCCAGAGCAGGAATAGTCATGTGATGATATCCTACCCCAACAAAAGGACTCTAGGTATAATCAGCAGTAGAGCAACGAGGAAGAGACAAGACAAGATATAAGTTATTTATAAATCGTTGGTCAGTTTTGGTAGTTTATTTCTTAGACCATAAACGATTGTGTACGAGTATGTCCGACTTTACTTTCGTGTAGGTATGTTATCGTAGTTGTTAAACACTGGTTTTGGCCTCGGAGGAAGTAGTCGCCTCGCGTGAATAGCTCGCAATTTAGTGCTACGGTTGACTTTAAACTAGTTGAGATTTTAGATAGACTGTCAAGATTATGTGCAATGCAACGTATGAATTTATTACATAAGCATTCCAAGCAGTAAATTAATAATAATAACAATATTCCACAACTATCACACAATGCCATCTAGTCCCAAGCTAAGCAGAGCTTGTGTTATGGGTACTAGACAGACATATAGATTAATTACACCCAGACACAGAACAAATGATCGTACTCATCACACAAACATTTGTCCTGGGTGGGAATCGAACCCACGATCTCCGGCATAGCAGTCAGTGTCACTAACAACTAGACCAACAGGCCTGTCAAAAAATTATACTAGAAATACTATTACTACTAACAAATATAACATATCACAACATCTGGTTTAATCATGATTATGAAACGAAGCAGTCGTTTAAAAAATGTTCTTTAAGTCACTTTTATTAGCAGCTCTGCTTATTTTTTTTTGCAGAGTAATGGCTGAATGTTTTGTTTTTTTGGAAATGGCATCTCGAACTTCAACCTTTGCTTCAGCCGTTGCTGAATAAAAGAACAGAAAATACATATAAAGGCGATGCTGCCGGGTTGGTGATGTTCAGTGAAATTGTATGAAGTAAGATATACTTTACTGAAATATTATATCAAAATTATAATATTTTTGTTTCAGGGCCTCATTATAAAGAGTGCACATCAGTACAAAACACGAAAACGTCCATTTTAAAGGGATCCAAAGATAAACATACCTTACATTTAGTATAACCTTAATTGGAATACGACTGTGGAAGTCACTGAAGTCAGTGAATGGCAAATCTGTGAAACCACCGGATTTTCACAAGGTTAGTTACATTTACACTTTTACCCCAGAAGACTTTTGCACATTCAGCTTACTCAAAGCCAGGGTTGAAATTTTCTGCCAGAGTCGCGAGATTTGTTCGAAAGAAATACCGTGGCCCTGGCATATGGGCAACTGAAGGAACACGGGTGGGTTTTAGTCAGCAAAAGTCTGACTCGCCCTTCCACTCCACCCTGAGCGGGAGACGTCATTTGATGATTTCCCACCCACGTTAAAAAAACCGGCCAAGTGCGAGTCGGACTCGCGCACCGAGGGTTCCGTACAAACCTGTAGGTATTTTCGGTTTAAAAATATATATATTTTTTAATTTTTATATTTCAGTTGATTGAATGTAAGGTAAATTGCGGTTTACGATTTATGACGTTTTAAAAAAAAACTACTCACTCGATCTCGTTCAAACTAATTTTCGTTGGTAGTTTGTATGGTAATGTACATCATATATTTTTTTTAGTTTTGTCATTCTCTTATTTTAGAAGTTACGGGGGGGGGGGGGACCCACATTTTACCACTTTGGAAGCGTCTCTCGCGCAAACTATTCAGTTTAGAAAAAAATGCTAATAGAAACCTCATTACCATTTTTGAAGACCTATTCATAGATACCCCACACGTATGGGTTTGATGAAAAAAAACATTTTTGAGTTGCAGTTCTATGTATGGGGAACCCCAAAATTTATTGTTTTTTTTCTATTTTAGTGTGAAAATCTTAATGCGGTTTACAGAATACACCTACTTACCAAGTTTCAACAGCATAGCTCTTATAGTTTCGGAATAAAATGGCTGTGACATACGGACGGACAGACAGACAGACAGACAGACAGACAGACATGACGAATCTATAAGGGTTCCGTTTTTTGCCATTTGGCAACGGAACCCTAAAAAGGGTTGTAATTTTCTTATTGCGAATTATCTGGTTGGATTCAGTAACACCAGTAACTGAGCCAACCAGATAATTCGCTGTTTTTTTTTGCTGTGATTATTTACTACAATTACTGGGACAGTTAATTTTTTTCTTTCGCTGTGATTGTAACTATAATCAAATAACGAAGATTTTGATTTAACCTTATCTTAACTTTTAATTTCGTTTGATCAACAAAGTAGACAACTGATTTACCATAAGGTGCGAGTAGTGTACGTCTGTGTAGCTCGCGTCGGTTTTTTATGGTGTTCTAAAATTATGTCTCTAGACACACTTCTCATTTTTTCTTTTGTCTCTAATATTCATATAGTTCACCACTTCACATAGTACCACAAAAATACTAGTAGCAGTCTCATCTCGGCAACAATCAACTGTCAAAAATGTATGTATAAACTCGAGACATTTAGGCAGTTTGAGACTGAGATCAGACTGTGAACGTTCTTAAAATTACGGGAATAGCCACTCTAGTTGCATGGTTACTACATGGTTACTGGAAGTGTCAATTTTAAATGTAATTTAAATTAATCCATGTATTTTTTTTTTTTTTTTTATTTATTTATTAACACCAAAAATATTAATTACAAAAATCATTTTGCGTAGACAGAAAAATTGTAGGCTATAATGAAAATAAAATAACATGGGTGCTTCTGTAGCCGAACTAGGTGAAAAACCTGTATCTCGACTACAGCGTCATACCTCTCGGATAACAGACGGATCTTTGTAGCCAATATTGCCAATTTTGTTAAAATTAACGGAATATTTGTTAATACACAGTGCTTCTACTAAAAAGAGAATTGATTGCACTTAAAATGAGTTCTAGAGTGTGAGTAAGTGGAGTGTGTGTTAGAAATTGTGTGTCCGTATGTGTAATGTGTGCGTGCGGATGGGAAGATGAATGTCTGTATTTTAATAAATGTAAAGAAGGTAGTAAAAGCATTTCCGTGTAACATAGTAAGTGATAATTGAATTGTAAGTGACTCTGCTGTTGGCGTGCTTTTAAATAAATAAATACCTATCAGCCATTTTTACAGCATTGATGTACATGATTTAAAACCTACAGACCTAGGAACTGAAAGCAGGACAAAACAATCATTAGTCTTATTCAATAATACTCTATTCAATGAATAAGTACCATTCATTTCATCTAATTAGACCAAAAAGTGAAACTGTCATCAAAAACTCATCCTAATTTAAGAACTTAACTTCTTGAATAAAAAACGAACATTAAAGTTGAAGACACTTGAATACTTCCAGTTTCAGGGGCCAATTAGCGCGCTTCCGAAAGTTAATTTATACTAACTGTATTTAAATTAATCAGCCGATTCATTTTTGGTGAGCTAAGTGAATCTTAGCTCGTTTTAAAGCTACTGTAATATTTTATGAGCTGTTTTGAATGCGGTTTTCATAACTCTTGTTAATAATTTTGTGATTCTTCGGAAAATATAAACATAGAACAGATATTGACATTGTTAGAGTAAACTGAGGGACTCTTGCTGTATTTTATGGCAGTTTGTCCAATGTCATCGCCAAGATTGATTTTCTTGTCTCACTAATAATATAAATGTGTTCTGTAATATAATTATGTAGCGTTTTGCCAGCTTTTAGCTTCGTATCGCTGATATACATATAAACCTTCCTTTTAAATCACTCTGGCTATTATGCTGAAAATTGCATTAAAATCTGTGGCGTAGTCTGAAAGATCTGAGTGTAAAGACGCTGTGTTTTACACTATGTACAGATGTGAAAGTCTGTCTGCTTGAATGTTCGTTACTTAATCACACTATAACGGCTGAACCCGGGGTCGCGTGATTGTTCGAAAGAGATACCGTGACCCTGGCACATGGGCAACTGATGGAACACGGGTGGGTTTTAGTCAGTAAAAGTCTGACATGCCCTCCCGCTCCGCCCAGAGCGGGAGAAGTCATTTGATGATTTCCCATCCAAAAAAAAAAAAAAACGGCTGAACGGATGTGAATGAAATTTGGCACATATATCGTTTGTAACACAGAAGATACTTAACATAGATGTAGTACGTTCTAGTGCGATAAATTTCTAACATCACGCCGGTAAAAAGCTTGCGGAAGCTAGTAATAATATAAATGTTTTGAGTAGTAAGAATAGCACCATCCAGTTGTTGCTTGTAAGTATGGTAAAATGCGACTAACTAGGACTTACTAGAGAATGGGCAGCAGCGTTCTCTATGCACTTTACCACCATACTGCGATCGCTAACCCACCTGCTAAGCGTGGCGATTATGTCAAACCCCCTCAAATTGGGGGAGGCCTATGTCCAGCAGTGGACGTCTTTGGAATGAAATGATAATGTTGATGAAGTAGTATAATAAACACGTACTGGGTGCTTGTAACAAAACAGAAACAATGTAATTTACTGAAAAAAGAAAGGCCTTAGGGTTCAGTGTCTCTTTTCATATTAAGTCACCCATTTGCGTGCCACCCCTTTTTTTTTTTTTTTTCAGGATAGGAAATCATCAAATGACTTCTCCCGCTCTGGGCGGAGCGGGAGGGCGTGTCAGACTTTTACTGACTAAAACCCACCCGTGTTCCATCAGTTGCTCATGTGCCAGGGTCACGGTATCTCTTTCGAACAATCACGCGACCCCGGCAGGCATCGGTCCTAGTAGACCCCTACACTGCTGCTGACATCTCTTTGAGGCGCGCGTGGAACACTGCGCGCCGTCGACCCGAGCTTGGTCCTTACCGGGCGGCGAGCTACCCATTGCTCGCCACCCGCAAGCTCGCGCCTACGGTGGCCGGGAGTCCGCTATTGACTCCCGACGCCCGGGGCGTCTCCTCCTACGGCGGCTAGGGACGTGAGGGCGCAGAGACTGCCACTCCCTCACGCGCCCCGCCTCCTCCTTCGCGAGCATTACTGCTTCGCAGAAGGAGGTGACGGCTTCCCATTCCCTCTCGCTCCGTACCATGGCTCGCACCAGGGCCGGACGCGAGAGGTCGCCGCCGCCAATCGCCTCCACGAGGACACGGCGGTGCCCCGCCCAGGCAGGGTACACCTCCACCGTATGCTCCACCGTGTCCTCCAGACGATCCTCGCAATGGAAACACCCGGACGTATCCTCCCGCTTTATCCTGAACAGGAACCCACCAAAGCACCCATGCCCGGTGAGAACCTGCGTCAGGCGGAAGGTGAGGACGCCGTGACGCCTCTCTATCCACTCCTCAAAGAGGGGACTTACCGGCGCAATTGTGGCGTGCCCAGCGTGCCACCCCTACGTACAGGCCCATAACTCTTTATTTCGTCCAGTGTTTTTAATGTCTTGTGTTTACATACAAAGCCATGTCTCTAGTTAATTAAGGACAATTTACATCTGCGTTGCTTTTAAAAACATGAACCATGCGGATTTAACAGCCTTTTGTTACGAAGGCATTTTAAACAAGAATATTTTGAAGGGAATTTTAATATTTTTGGCGCAAAAATAAAGCTTGTTTTAAATAGCAAATTAGGTTGTCGCGTAAATGTTTTTGTATGCAAATTGGGGCATAATTTTAGTTTTTGGATGATTATTTTATGTAAATGGCCATCAAAATGATAGTATGGGAATCATAATAAGCTGTTTAAAAAACATTGCTTTAGCTACAAATTGCCACAAATTAGGTACTAGGATTTATGTTATTATGTAGATGACGTAGGTATGAGGTGTTCAAATAGGCAGCGTATTTTTATCTGATCGGGCTAGACAAGCATGAAATAATATTAAACAATTTATGAATTGTGTGCAATTTTAGCAGCCTATATGTTCCCACTGCCTGTGTCTCGGCAGTGGGAACATATAGGTTGCTGATGATGAACCCCACGTTTTGTTAATAACAGCTGCTACTTAAACAGACGACAAAGATAGCCTAGCCACGTCACAAGTCTCCCTGTGTGAACACCTCGCTTGTATAAGACCAGCTGTTACTCACGACTTCATCTGCTATATCTGCTATCCAAGATACAAAATAGTGTACATATGTACTTACCCAGGTCATGGTCTATCTGTATGCCAAATTTCATCCAAATCCGATCAACTGTTTTAGCGTGAAAGCGTAATAAACAAACTTCTTTCGAATTCAAAATATTAGTTATGATGTCATCCAATCAAAATAATCGTGTCATTTGTATCTCAAAATCGAAACCTTGGAGGTTACAAACAAAAACCAAATCTGTTGCATCTGCCGAGATTAAGTTTTCAATCGACACCGCACTCCAGTAATTTCACACCATCGATTGGAGATTACATCGAGCCTTCATTTACCATCTAACAGAATCCTGGAGGCGCACGTGATGAGAATCTCGATAGAGCCTCCTTACAACTAACTTTTTCAATATATTCGTTAGTACCCTTTTATCTGTTTTTATTACTTTCACCCCAAATTTGTTTTTGTAGAAGTGTAGTGGGGGTGAATAAGTACTTATAAAGTCGGTTTTTACGGCTGTCTTAAGTTTTATGGTTTTCTTTGTGGTCGGGTAATGGTAAGTGAGGTTCCGTGTTGACAGATTTCGTAATTCGTAGCGTCGTGTTTATTTTATTTTCGCTATAAATTATTCTTCCCTTTTCTTCAGATCTGTAAAGAAATGACACACTTGGAGTAGGTAATTCTAGGTTTTGACTTTTATGGCAGTCATTATGGGATTGTTATAATATATTTAACAGGTGCATAGTACTCGCAACCGGCGTGTGTGTATGACCAACTGTATGAAACAAAACGAGGCAAATGGAGTATTTAAGGAGCGGGTGTCGTTCTGTAGTTTCTGCCTACCCCCATAGGAAAATCGCGTAAGTATGTATGTATGTATTTTATCTTGTAATTTCATTGCATCTTGTTAGTTAAACAGTGAGTAAAAGTTGTAAGAGCACAAAAGTTAATAATGATAAAAAAAAATTGCCAAATAATAAAACAACCTAGCACAATTTCAATACGTGTCACATAAGCAGCACAGGTAGGTAAAATTCTAATCAGTAGTATCTGTAAGTACATATTATGGTTGTTAGCAAAGAACTGATTCACTCTGTTCCCCGTACTAGTATAAACTGTATTACGGTGGAACAGATTTCCTCCTTCTCTGTAATTGTACAGTATAAAGTAACAGACTTGTGACAAAATCAATTTTCCTAGTTGCAAAAGAATCCTACTTGTTATTAACAAAGCAAAGGCAACATAATTTGAGATAAGGTGGGCAAACAAAAAACATGACATTATGACACGGTAAACTAAATTTTGTAAAAAAACTTGTAGGTAGATGTTAAAGTTGACATAGTATATGTAAAATATTCAGAAACGATAAGAATATATATATATAGATAAGAAATGATATAATATTGCATGTTGTATAAAATAGGTATTCACATATTGTTCTAAGAAGGTTATGAATTTGATCCCCATTATTATTTATTAAACTTCGCTGTCAGTCTTCATCATCTTAACTGTCATTAACAAACCAAAGCTCAGCTAAAATAGTACCGCCAGTTAAATTATTTAGTGAATCCGAGGTTTAATTATCGTTTGAATTAAGTTAACGAGGCGTTATTACAGAAATTACGTCAAAATGGAAAGACGTGGTAATGCCGTCAAAAGCTGGGAATTGGGAAGACGTAGGTATATAATCTATGTATATTTATATACAGGGTGAGATGTAACGAGCGCTAATGAAATATTCGACGACACCGCGCCGCGTCAATATTTCATCCCGTCGCGCGTCGCGAGAGAATACAGAGTTAGAAAGTTGTAGCTCGCTTTGGATTTTTGACTACAGTTGTTAGAAAAACTTAAGCCATTCCTTTTTTAACCTACTTCATAAAAGGAGGAGGTTATCAATTCGACCGGTTTTTTTTATGTTGTTACCTCATAACTTTTGACTGGGTGAACCGATTTTGATTATTCTTTTTTATTTGAAAGCTGGTGCTTCCCGAATGTCCCATTTTAATTTGGTTCCATTCGGACAATGGGGTCCATGTGAAAGCCATATAAGTCTTAAATTTGCATTAAGTATTTGCGCGACAAATGAACGAATATCGTGATTAGATTAGTGCGGTGTATCTACCATAACTAAAAAGTTAAAAATAAAATCTTCATCATTTCAGCCGTAAGACGTCCACTGCTGGACTTAGGCCTCCCTCAATTTGGGGGTTTTGCCATAATCGCCACGCTTGGCAGGCGGGTTGGCGATCGCAGTATGGTGGTAAAATGCATAGAGAACGCTGCCGCCCATTCTCTAGTAAGTCCCTTAGTCGCCTTTTACGACACCCACGGGAAGAAATGGGGTCGTGTTATTCTTTACGTCCGGCACCACACGGTACTTACGTCCGGCACCACACTGTACGGTAAAAATAAAATCTTATTACAAAAAAATAACAACCGACGTCTTACAAAAAAAAAACGCCGCAAAGTGAAAAATAACTTTAATTTTGGAAGTCGGTGTCTTAGGATCTGTAATTAAGGTTTTTTTTTGCCACCGACTTTCGAAATTAAAAAAAAACACTACAAAGTGAAAAATAACTTTAATTTTTTAAAGAAAGTCGGTTGTTATTTTTTTGTAAAAAGATTTTTATTGCTTCTTTTAAACGTGTTAATAGCCAAAATGCATTAACGTGTGGCTAAGTAATAACAGCCACTTGGGTCAATCGACCAGGTTAAGCTGATGGATGATTATTTTTACATATCAAGACCCTCTGGGACATACATACACACACACACACACACACACTTACACCCACACACACAAACACACACACGCACACACACACACACATATATTCAGCTCTATCCGGTTACGTAGTCAACAAAAGGCTACGCCACACTAGTTAGCTCTAGTTGAATCAGACAGAATCCTTCCACCGGAAACCAAAGCAGAGAAAATTAATATAGGGAGTGTGAAACCAAATAATGACACACAATCTGAAACTAGTTTTATTAACTTAAACTTAACAGTTTTGGAATACGTGAATATTAGTAAGATTCTCGCAGTTAAAATCCCTGCTTAAAGGTTTAGAGGGAAGATAATTTACCTATTACGATCTACAAAGTTTATATTCCGTTATAAAAATAAAATTTTATGTTACTCTAAAAATTTATCGTTTTCAGTAAAATGCGGGATGGAAATCAAAATCCCATTTACATAATATTCACATTGTTGAACGAAAAAAAAAGAAGAAATAACATTGAAGGAAGCATCGTAAATCTGTATGTGGGTAAATCTTGTATTTTACTATTAAAGTAACTATAATAGCAACAATTATTTGGAAGTACAAAACATTCGGAACAGTCAACATACGAGTATAAAGTAAAATATGTAAAACGTTTTATCAATTCATCATCATCATTTCAGCCGTAATACGTCCACTGCTGGACATGACCTCCCCCAATTTGGGGCTTTGCCATAATCGCCACGCTCAGCAGGCGGATTGGCGATCGCAGTATGGTGGTAAAATGCATAGAGAACGCTGCTGCCCATTCTCTGGTAAGTCCCGTAGTTGCCTCTTACGACACCCACGGGAAGAAATGGGGTGATGCTATTCTTTACGTCCGCCACCACATGGTCCTATTCGTTTGGTTGTTTTATCAATTAAAAGGTCCTAATTTATAGCTTACGATTATTTTGCCTGTTAATAACATATAATAGGTAGACGAAATTAGACTTTATAACAGTAAATGACTTCAATGTAATTAAAAAAATAACTAGTCCGCCATCTTGAGTGTTCTGCCATGTTGAATTTAGAATTATGTCACATAGCTCACCATGTGTTGTCATCCAAACTAAACGTGTACACAAAATTTCAGCTCATTCGGCTAAAGATATCTGCTTCAAAATTGAGTTGCAATATTCCACCCTAACAAACAAAGTGACATACATTGCAAGTTAAATAAAAGCTTATAAGAAATTCACTATTGATTATACAACCCTGCATTTTCTGAACCCGTCTATTCTACGCGTTTCTTAGCTCTGCATCTCAGCCGCGACATTTTTCTTTACAGCTGACACCAAAGGCTTTTAATTTCTTTCACACGACGTGTTTTCTAAAGCGCAACATTTATCATTTAACCCTTGCTTAGGGTAATTAACTTAATATACAAGGATACCTTTCATTTTTATAAAAAAATGGTTAGTCGTAAAAAGTAAGGTTTAATGTTGGCAATTGAGACATTAAAGTCCTTTTTATAGGTCAAAAATGCGTCAACTACATTTTAGAGCTCTAAAAAGGGCTGCGTTGAAGGGTTTATTTCCAGGCGTCCGCTTTCAAATAAGCCTGCTACAAGGCACAAGTTTTAATTTATTCGTTACTCTGAAATTTCTTCGACTAAAATTATGTAATTGTAACATACGTGTTTTAGTATAAGGCAAGCAATCTATTAATGTTTTTATGACTTAATTTTCGTTCGTTTACGTGAAAAAATATACATTTTTCTGTTTCTAGTAAGTTCAAGTGATTCATTTTATTTTGTCTAACCTGGTGGGCGTGGTTTTTCTGGAATTAGTATATTAATATGCGTAATAACAGCCGGATGTGTCAATCGATCAGGTTAAGCTGCGCTTGCCGCGGTTGGTTCGTGGATGGGTGACCTTTTTTACACACCAAGACCCCTCCGTGCCTCGAAAAATACGTTAAACCGTTGGTCCCAGCTGTTATTTGTGAATCTTTGACAGTTGTTACGGGTCGATTGAAACCCGAAAATCTGACAACAAGCCTTACCAAGGGGTATCGTTTTACCCAGTAACTGGGTTGTGGAGGTCAGATAGGCAGTCGCTTCATATAAAATACTGATATTCAGCTGCACCCGGGCAATGGCTAGGTATATGATGATAATATATCATTAAAAAAAAAAATCGACAAATCAACATGAAATGACTGAACCTTTTTAGGGTTCCGTTGCCAAATGACAAAAAACGGAACCCTTATAGATTCGTCATGTCTGTCTGTCTGTCTGTCTGTCTGTCCGTCCGTCCGTATGTCACAGCCATTTTATTCCGAAACTATAAGAGCTATGCTGTTGAAACTTGGTAAGTAGATGTATTCTGTAAACCGCATTAAGATTTTTACACTAAAATAGAAAAAAAACAATAAATTTTGGGGTTCCCCATACATAGAACTGAAACTCAAAAATGTTTTTTTTCATCATATCCATACGTGTGGGGTATCTATGAATAGGTCTTCAAAAATGGTAATGAGGTTTCTAATATCATTTTTTTCTAAACTGAATAGTTTGCGCGAGAGACACTTCCAAAGTGGTAAAATGTGTGTCCCCCCCCCGTAACTTCTAAAATAAGAGAATGACAAAACTAAAAAAAATATATGATGTACACTACCATGTAAACTACCACCGAAAATTGGTTTGAACGAGATCGAGTGAGTAGTTTTTTTTTTAAAACGTCATAAATCGTAAACCGCAATTTACCTTACATTCAATCAACTGAAATATAAAAATTAAAAAAAATATATATTTTTAAACCGAAAATACCTACCTACAGGTTTGTACGGAACCCTCGGTGCGCGAGTCCGACTCGCACTTAGCCAGTTTTTGAATTCTGTCAAATCTAATCTGGCATTTTTTATAGTCATGGTGGTTTTTTCGTGAATGTTCATCTCTCGCATATTTTATGTTTATAATACGTAGTAACTACTATAAATTGCTCCAATAGATTTCTATTTCTATTTAAGTCGTGTCCTCGACTTAGCATAATAGGTTCACACCAGTACGGCTTCAGTTTTGCATGTTGCACGTGAAATCTGTAGCATTAAATCTCACAACAGCGTGGCGTTATATGCTTTTAAAAGAAACTATATCGGTACAAATGCTATTTTATACTACAAAGTTACTATTAAGGGCCGTAAAGTAATAGTACCCTTGCCGATGTATACGCTTTAACTAAAGGCTTTATTACGTTGTGTGGCAGTGAAAATTACCATAGCAATTAATTATAATGTCACCACGTGTTATTTATAGGTGGCAAGCAGGCTTGCTTTTACAAAACTACTGACTATAAAATTATTTTGCACTATGCTCTTGATGGTGTAAAGAAATAGGATTATCATATTTTTTTTGTTTTGTGGTTATTTTTTAAAGAACTAACTGGGGATTGTAAAGAATGCCTCTTATACACTCTTAAAACAAAGTGTCTTAAACAAATAGCTAACTTAAGGTCTCTAGGATCTAAGTGAATGGTATGATAGATTTGAAAAAGAAAATCATCCTCAATTACTCGATCCACATAACTTTTCTTTTATCAAATTTCTTACAAGCCCAATTTTTATTCCGTACACCAAAAAATAAAAATCGAACAATAATTTATGAAGTGGAATTTCTCGCAAAAAATGCAGTGGCATTATACAAAACAATGTCTCAGTTTTTTTTTGTGATGTGGCTACATTGACGTCCTGTAGATCTGTTTTTAAGTTAAGTTGTTTAAGTTTTAAAAAGATTAACTGTTTCCAGTAATAACTAGCAAGTACATATTAGAATGCTGTAAAATGCACTCTGTATTATTTCAACGTCTAGGAGACGCCATACTTTTGATATCCTGATAGATTAATAATTATTGCTCTAATAAGAAGCCGTTTATATCACAGAAGCTGATATCCATAGTTATAAGGATATTTAATAACAAATCGTATAGGGAATCAATCAATTTTAAACGGCATTTTCCAAATGGCTTATAGAAAATAAATATTCACACTGACATTTTATTCCTATAAATTGACAAATACTTGCAGTCTTCATTAAATTACTATGATTTAAGTATGTACCAGTTTTATTAGCTGCATAACTAAATTAATAATAATTTTGCATGTTAGTTTCAGCGAATTGTTTTAGAGCTGATAGAATAACCTGACCATCTGTGATTTACTACCATTCTTGCAAATGAATTTCATTTTATTTCGTTTCATTAAATAAGCCCCATACTAAAATAAACCGATAATATTGAAACCAGATAATGTTGCGGCCATTCTACGGCTGAATCACACAGATATGAAAATAAACTTCAGTTTATGATTTAATGTACTAACTAGAGAGCGATATTTATGAATTTATTTTTGTAAAATTGTTTTCTTAATTAATTTTGATCCCGAAATTGTACCTAGATTTTTAATTCCCATTTACTGACTAAAGGATTAACATGGTATACTGTGCTACTAATCTGGAACCTAAGTTTTGTCTTTAAATAATAAAATATTATTATTGTAAAAGTGATGACTAATATCAGGGCTGAAGACTGATGACATATTCGAGCCTTAAACTTAATAATTCCCTACTTAGATACCCTGAGCGAATAACAAAAGACTACTTTTCTTCTGCCAAGATTGGTGATCTTGCGAAAGCACGAATTGAGTCAGCAGCAGTAGGTACCTAGATGTTTTAAAGGTTATATAGTATTGGGTTCAAAACGGCAATATCAACTAATTTGCCTTGCCTTTTCCCAACTATGTTGGAGTCGGCCGCCAGTCTAAGAGTATGTAGCTAAATACCAGTATTTTATATAGAGCGATTGCACAACCCAGTTAATGGGCAATATGATACCCCTTTGTAGGTAAGATTAGCTGCCAGACTATCCGGCTTTTGACGACCCATAACGACTGTCTATCTGACCTCCACAACACGATACGGTATCGTGTTGTGTGAACTGTGACCATACCCCTTGGTGAGACAGTTTGTCAGAATTTTGGACTTGGGCAATCTATCCCATGTACAGGGCAATGTTAATGGGGTCAATTTTCACTATTGTGAATGTGTTAAAAAGCTGGTATAATATATATTTATGGATACAAAACTAATTCTGCCTCAACGATTTTATTCGACCGCTCTGCTCTGATTGGTATGCAAACTTGGTTTCTTAAGATTTCTCTTGTAATTTGCGAATGATAAAATCTGTTCAACATTCAATAAAATTCGCTCGGTCTTGCACTTCACGAGTAAAACGATTAAATATTCCTTTCTATTCAGAGACTCCTTGGTGTGAACTTGACAATTGATATTAAAATAAAACATAGCATGATGCATATCATGCAAAAATAGCCCAAAATTATATGGTTGTACACATGTGGGTTATTGATTTTATATTATTTATGTATTGTTTTTATGGGCCTTAGTAGCCTGAAATAAAGGACTGTATTGTATAAAGAATTGATCAACTGTCATTTGCTCAAATATGATTTGATAATTTGCTTTTTAAGTGAGATAGTGTAGTAGTAGTTCTAAATAAAAAAAATATATATATATATATATATATAGGCAGTCATAGGGACTGCCAGAAGTGAAAATATAAACCTTTGGAAAAAACTACACGTCACATTAGCATGTCAGTGACACGATTGTCGCAACCCAGTGCTGGGCACGCCACAATTGCGGCGGTAAGTCCCCTCTTTGAGGAGTGGATACAGAGGCGCCACGGCGCCACGGCGTCCTCACCTTCCGCCTGACGCAGGTTCTCACCGGGCATGGGTGCTTCGGTGGGTTCCTGTTCAGGATAAAGCGGGAGGATACGCCCGGGTGTTTCCATTGTGAGGATCGTCTAGAGGACACGGTGGAGCATACGGTGGAAGTTTGCCCTGTCTGGGCTGAGCACCGCCGTGTCCTCGTGGAGGCGATCAGCTGCGGTGACCTCTCGCGTCCGGCCCTGGTGCGAGCCATGGTACGGAGCGCGAGGGAATGGGAAGCCGTCACCTCCTTCTCCGAAGCAGTAATGCTCGCGAAGGAGGAGGCGGGGCGCGTGAGGGAGTGGCAGTCTCTGCGCCCTCACGTCCCTAGCCGTCGCAGGAGGAGATGCCCCGGGCGTCGGGAGTCGATAGCGGACTCCCGGCCACCGTAGGCGCGAGTTTGCGGATGGCGAGCAATGGGTAGCTCGCCGCCCGGTAAGGACCAGGCTCGGGTCGACGGCGCGCAGTGCTCCACGCGCGCCTCAAAGAGATGTCAGCAGCGCTGAAGGGATTTACTAGGACCGATGCCTGCCGGGGTCGCGAAATTGTTCAAGCGAGATACCGTGACCCCAGCACACGGGCAACTGAAGGAACACGGGTGGGTTTTAGTCAGTAAAAGTCTGACACGCCTTCTCGTGCCCAGAACGGGAGAAGTCATTTGATGATTTCCCAACCAAAAAAAAGCATGTCAGTGACGCGGTCATATTAGCATGTCTGAGACGCGAACTCAAAAGTTTTGCCTTTACCGAAAATCGCTCAACGCGGCTGAAGAAGATTTCACTTCAAAAAAATGACATTCTAACAAAAATGACAGTACGTCAAAGCGTGTTCTATACTTAGATAACCACCCCTCAACTACTACCAGCGGTCACACTAATTCGCTTTGCTATCACTTTTCGCTTTTTTCTTTGAAATTTAATAGGTGACAAGCAAGTGATGGACCGTCCATTTAAGGCTGTATTAAATAACGACACGCCTTAGCATTAGAGGTGCGGCAGTAACAAAGGAAGAATAAATATCTGTCTGATGTCAGTGTGCTGGTTGACAGGTTTGACTGGAGCTATTTTTAACCGACTTCAAAAAGGAGGAGGTTATCAATTCGGATGTTTATATTTTTTTTTTTTTTTTTTTTTTTATGTATGTTCGGCCATAACTCCGTCATTTATGAACGGATTTCCAAAATTCTTTTTTTGTTCGAAAGGGGTTTATTCCGAAATGGTCCCATATAAATTTCATATAGATCTGATGATGAGTTCCGGAGACAGACACCGGAACTCTTTAAAAAATGACAGCAAGTCAACCGCGATTTCTGCTATCGCATAAATATGCACCGTTTGTTTGGAATTAGTGCAGGGTAGATACCAAAACTAAAAATTTTAAAATAAAAACTTTTTTACAAAAAAAAACAACCGACTTCCTTAAAAACACTACAAATTGAAAAATAACTTTAATTTCGGAAGTCGGTGGCAAAAATCTTAAATACAAATCCTAAGACACCGACTTCCGAAATTAAAGTTATTTTTCAATTTGTAGTGTTTTTAAGGAAGTCGGTTGTTTTTTTTTGTAAAAAAGTTTTTGTTTGAAAGCTTTGTCTGAGGTATTGAATAAACATGGATGAAAAATAGGACATGTTTTTACTTGTCCTACCTTTTCAAAAAACTCTTGTGTACGTTTTTATCGACACTTGCTTTTCCCGTAGAGTTAGACTAAAGGTGTATAGGGACCTGTAGAGGGGCAATGGTGGCGTAGTGGTAATGGTCAGGTCTAACGAGTTGTAGGTTGTTGTTTCAAATCCAGACTGGCGCACATTACATCACAACTACTCTCATAACGGTGAAGGAATCAGCATAAGGACATCTACATGTTCTATAACCAAAAATTCGAAGATATGTGGCATTTATCAACCTGCACTGGGCCCGCGTGGTGGCTTGCGGTTACAGCCCACTCCCTCTCACCTAAAGGAGGCCTGCGGCTTGGCTGTGGGAATATTATAGGCTGAATATGGTATGGTGTGTGCCTATAGTATTCCTAAGTTTCACCAGTTATATTTAAACCCCATTTGTCTGCCTCGTTGGTCTAGTGGTAGCGAGCGCTACTGCTGAGCATGAGGTCCTGGGTTCGATTCCCGGGTCGGGCAAAGTGTTATTGGGTTTTTCCATCTGGAATTTCTCAGTAGCAGCCCAGAGTCTGGATTTGTGCCCGGTTGATGGCAATAGGCTCGCCCCCTATTACATGGGACTTAAACATAACAGGCGAAATGTGGGTGTACTATAGGTACACCTCTGCCTAACCCTTCGGGGAAACAAGGCGTGATGTTATGTTATGTTTTATTTAAACCCCATTAAATAGAAGCTCATCCATGGACGAGCAAAGGTCAAGACAAACTGAAATGGAAAATGATGGAGGAGGCTTTTACCCTCCAGGGGCCATACAATAAACAACTTCACTATTACAATAAATTAAAATGTAACTGTTATATTTATTGTAAGGATAAATAAAGCTATAATAATAAATAATAATAGACTCAAACCGAACTCGACGCCGTGGATAGGAGGGTCCGTACGCTGCTGACTGCATATCGAATGCATCACCCACGGTCATCGGTAATGAGGCTGTATATCCCGCGAAAGTGTGGAGGTCGAGGCTTTTTAAACGCTAAGACTCTCCACAATCGCGAGATATGCAGTCTCAGGGAATATTTCCTAGAAACCGACGTGGGGATGCATCGAGATGTGGTCGCAGTTGACAAGGGCCTCACCCCGCTCTCCTTGGCTAACGAGAACTGGCGCAAACCTGTAGTACTTGACACTAATGACCGCATGGAAGTATGGCAGAGTAAGGAGCTCCACGGACGCTTTTTCCGGGCCCTACATGGACCCGATGTAGATATACTAGCGTCCGTAGCCTGGCTGCGTTTCGGTGACCTCTTTGGGGAAACCGAAGGTTTTGTCTGTGCAATTATGGACGAAGTTATGATGACGAACAATTACCGGAGATTTATTGTGAAAGACGGCACGGTTGACATCTGTCGGGCATGTCACCGTCCAGGAGAATCAATTAGGCACATAATCTCCGGGTGTTCTCGTCTAGCTAACGAAGAATACTTGCATAGACACAACCTAGTAGCCAGGATTATCCATCAGCAACTTGCTCTTAAATACAGCCTTGTGGAATCGGAAGTGCCGTACTACAGGTATGTGCCCGACCCAGTTCTCGATAATGGAAATATCACATTGTACTGGGATCGATCCATCATCACTGACAGGACTATTATCGCAAATAAGCCTGATATAGTGGTGGTGGATCGAGTAGAGCGGCGCACAATGATTGTTGACATAACGGTTCCGCATGACGAGAACCTCGTGAAAGCCGAGAAAGATAAACAGATCAAGTATCTTGACTTGGCTCGCGAGGTTGTCGACATGTGGGATGTGGATTCAGCGATCATTGTGCCGATAGTCGTCACAGCCAATGGGTTGATAGCCAAGAGCCTCGACCAACATCTAAGGAGGCTCTCGTTAGGCAGCTGGGTCAAGGGCTTGATTCAGAAAGCGGTACTTCTGGACACGGCTCGCATCGTCAGGAGGTTCCTCTCTCTGGAGCCCTGACCGCCGGTAGCTTGGACCCTGTTCCCGATACCGGTGGGCTACTATTTTTTATATTTTTAAATGTTTTTTTATTTTATATTCTAATATTTAAAAATATAATTTATATGTTTGTTAAAATGAATAAAGGAAATAATAATAAAAATAGAAGCAAGTCTATTGCTGTCAACCGGGCACAAATCCAGACTAAAGACCTAAACTTATTATAACTAAGGTTGTAATAAGGAAATATAAGAGTTAAAGGGTTACTGAAGAATAATATTGTATAGGTATAACGTTACAGTTAACTACTTTAGTGAAACAACATCATTAGGTTCGTTTCCCCTAAGAAGGGGTTATGTGCGATCTTCCGTTACTACATGTTGAAATCGAGTCACAAATAACATATTGCAAAACTTTTCTTATGGTGCATTCTAAACAGTTTGAAGCTGCATGTATCGATACAACAGAGAGAGAGAGAGAGAGAGTTAGACAATGAGAGAGAGTTTATGATAATGTATTTTGCATTATCATAACTTCGATGAGCCTACAGGTATACGAGGTACCTTTTATAGACAACAAACAGCACAACGACTGAAAATATGAGCACTTAAAATATACAAATCTTTCCACATATCCACGATAAATATACATAGTCTACACAACAGTAGTGTCGCATAGAATGACATGCAACAGTACAAAGCGTGTTACCCATTTCCAAACTTTTGCCGCGTCATGTGTTCTGTGCTTTATTTTTCTATTGTCCTCTATGACAAACGGTTTCTAAATGATCGTCGGTTTTACCTGTTCCAGTTTCGGTATGTATGTGTATTCAAATTCAATTTTGTATGTGCCCAAATTAATTAAAGGAAATTAATTTTTCCTCCAATTCACACACTACATCAATTTGCTATTTTATACAATTGTCAAATAATTATAGTTGAGAATTGAACACACGGGCAATTTAAATTGGTTGCAGTTTGGTAAACAATACGTATACATTTCGGTAACCTTACCTACTTCGTTTCTTTTTATTGCTTACTTCGATGTAACTTGTAAATGTTCCAAGTATAACGGTAGCAAAAAATCCATCCATCAACCTTCAACTGAGTGATGAGGCAGAGGCACTAATGAACTTAGGCCTTGTACACTATTTTCTATTTCATTAAGTACTCGGTACCAGTTGACAGGTCTACACAGTCCTCCCGTACCTTTTAACCCGTACTTGTTAACACATTAACTGCCATGGCTGAAATCAGAAAAAGTCAAAAAATGTACTTCACTTCAGATCGATTATTTATTCCATAAATACGTTATTTATTCCAAAAACATGGCTGCCAGGCAGCAACGACATGTTCAGATTTTGTATGTGATGTCGGTCATATAGTCCGACAAGGTCTGAATGGAACAAAAAGTGTCGGACACGTAGTCCGATATGGCAGTTAAAGTAATGAATGTAATTTGAAAACATAACACGAGCCGTTCATCTATAAAACAGTAACCGTGTAGTACTGGCGAAATGTGAGTGCACTACACCCGTACTGTATATGTCAACCTCTGCCTATCCCTTCGAAGATTACATGCGTAATGTTATGTTATGTGACCGTGGAGTTTCTAGCTGGCTCTTCTCCATAGAAAGTGACTAATCGGAACCAAACTCCTAGCTTCTGATGTTTTATAAGTACCCATGTAGGTTTACTGTGAAATAAAAATATTGTTATTTAGATTTTTGATTTCACTAAATGGAATAAACTTTTAATTCCATGGGTCTCACTGTTCTGCTCTGCACTTTGACTGGCCTGTTGGTCTAGTGGTAAGTGACCCTGACTGCTAAGGTTGAGGTCGTGGGTTCAATTCCCACCCAGGCCATATCTTTGTGTAATGAGCACCATCATCTGTTATGTGTCTGGGTGTTATCTTATCTTATATCTTTAAACGAGCAATTCTTGTATATATATATATATATATATACAATCTGAATCTTGGAAACGGCTCCAACGATTTTCATGAAATTTAGTATACGGGGGGTTTTGGGGGCGATAAATCGATCTAGCTAGGATTCATTTTTATAAAATGTCGTTTTATTCGTGTTTTCAATTACCAACTTTATTGATAATCAACTTGAACATAAACTTATTATTTTAAACACAATTTACCAAAAAATACCGAGCAAAGCTCGGTCAACCAGATATTTTATCTATAATATGATGTATTTAGTAATATTTAAGTATGTTTATCAGTTGTCTGGTTGCCATAGTACAGGCGCTGCTTAGTTTCGGATCAGATAAGGTTGTGTTGGTTGTCCTAAGATGTAGATGTACTATACTGTTCGTGATAGTAAGTAATAGTGACAAAATAATAAGAGAAAAGAACGAGATCTCCACACAGCGCAGTCAATTGTTATTGATATATTGCACCTTTATTTTATGTTTTTTACAAACTTTGCTAACAATGTATGGGTTTTTGATACAACAACAACTTTTCTTTAACAATAAAATGTTTTTGGCTCTCCATTTGCCTTCTCTCTAACATCGTTAGACCCTTAAAAAAAGAATCATCAATGTTATCATAACATGGCCTTGTAAAAAAAAAAACGTTGGATGCTATCGCTCAATGAATTGTTGTTAGGAAAAAAGACTAAGTCAGAATTAAGTATTTAAACAAGATATCTAACACCAGCGTAAAAATAACCCATCCAAATTCTTTGTAACATACACATAACCAAAGTCTTTGGAACCTACGCATAATACCGACCATCTGACATCGTCTTTTTCTTTCAACGCCATATAAAAGGAAGTTTCAGTTAAGCGAATAAAAAGGAACGATCCTTTATCAGCCATTCACGTAAATGCTCGGTTATTAAGAAGTCAGTTCTTCGTTCACCCGTTCATTCATTCACAAGCCTTTAAGTTTTTGGAAGCGTCTCAGTTTTACTTAATAAAATCAGATTTGTTACCGTCTACCATCTAAGAAAGAGCTATATGAAGTTTATAATGCTGTAATTATGTATCAAGAATGTTACTTGAGCTGTTTCGCTGTTTTGTCGAGATTTTGAGTGGGGTGGGAAGGGAGTTCGGCTGAGTTAATTTTTATCAAGACTGTATGGGTAATTTTGATTTAAAGTGGTGAGCTAGTGTATTTTGTTTCGCGATTTCATTCAAATTGGCCACGTTACGTAATGCCTAATTACTGACATTTCGGTGCTTCCAATATTTTTAGGCAACAAATCCGCTATAAAACAATGAATATATTATTAGTTAATTGTTTTTAATTTTATCTATTCTAGACCAGTTCATTTGCTGATCACCAGACCAGTCCATTACTCAGGTTGTAGATAAGTTAATCATGAATTAAACGAAATTATTCAAAAATTGCTTAAATACGCAGAACGCTTGAATAAAGTTTTGAAGTGATTGTGAAATGAATTTGAATTAGTCCGTTATTGACCTTTGCGATAGGTCACGATGGGGAACGTTATTAAAAGTCTACACCGTAGCTCGTAGCACTCGCAGCAGAGCTGCTACGAATAATTAGTTTCGTAGACGTCTCGTAGCTCCTTGAGTTATTACTGTTTTTCGCTTGCTTGCTTGATAAAATTGGGAATACTCTGACGTTTCGTTTAAATTATGTTTAATTTTTTGTTATATGTAATTTTGCCATGTTGTTATTCTGTGTTAGATAATATTTGACAAACATTTGTGCTCATTTTCCAACCTAGTATTCGGATGATAAAATGTAAAAAAAAGAAATCGGTTAGAACTATTTATTAAATATTTGTAGTCGTAACAAATATTATCAAAAACATAACCTAAAAAAAAATATTGACGTTTATATCTCACCTTGACCAAGCTAAACTTAAATCATTATAACATTTTTAAAACCGCTGTAATATCTAACAAAGCCATTTTCTATCTCATCCCCATTACAGCTCTATTAAGAACACTGTCTAACTCTACTAACAGTTCAGAAACTAATTCTTGAACTTTTCCTGCTCTTGGACAAGTAGCTAGTAGAAAAAACTTCATTTTATAACTGTGGAGTGAATTACATAGGTAGAGTTTCAGGTAAACTTTGTCTCGATGTGTATGGTAACTTTTAATGATTGGTATCTACAGACCGATAGTTAAGATGTTAGTGGAAAGTAGAATGTTACATGTATGTACTACGTTTTTGCTTTGGATCAGTTTTTTTTCGTGTATGAAAATATCGGAATTGTTAATGTAGTGATCATGAAATATTTTTGTAACTCTCTTAAGTATGTTTAGATATGTTATACTAAGAATAAGTTTAAAATATAACATTTATTGAACGCAGCTATGAAATTCGTCAGCAGTATGAGTGAATTTGTAAAAAAAAAAAAAAATAGAAATTATCATGTAACGGAAATTGTAAAAATCGCCACGTTACGAAAACGTCTAATTCTAGTTCCATGCGACTTTTATTATAATAAATAGTAAGAGACGGAAAGAGTGAGATATAGTCCTCATAGTTTCCGAGGGTACTAAAGCCAATAGTGAGGTCAAACTGACAAACCAAAATGGCACCTGTAAAAGTTTTCAAAATTTTCTTCATGGGTGTCGTTTTTATGGTTTTGAGAGTGCTGCCAATAGTGAGTTGAAAATGAAAATCCTAAATGCCGGCTGCGTTGAATGTGAATGCATAGGTATCGATTTAATAGTGTTCGACCATTTAAATTTCCATATCGAGTTACATTCGCTGTGAAAGAAAAACCGAAATAAACTTCTTCTTTCTTCCGTCCTCTGACCGCAACATGTTTTTATTTAAATATTCATTCGCTCATAAACGTAGGTAAATTTTCTATATATGTAAGCATTGGACTAATTGGCTACTCGCACAAAAGAAAACTTACCCACGTTTGTGTGTGTATGCAGGTAAAAGAATTTCGTCATAATTTTCAAAACTTCGTTTTTAATTTAATTTGTATTCCACTAAATTACCATCTACCCATATTTAGTTGGAAAACTTAAGACTGTTAGGTCAAAGGTTGCTCAAACGTTTGAAGTAAATTACATCAAACGGTTGTGACTATTTCAAAATCACATGCATAAAATGCTTGTAATCTCGACATGGCTATCTTGAGAAAGGACGAAATTCTTTTGTTTACCTTATTAAACATCTGAAGAAACCCTTCATCTATCGGAACCTTCAAAAATATCGTTTATCACGGTAAGTTGGATCATCATTCGTAGGCTTATCTAAAAGGCCTTATAATACTATTTATTGGTGGGTATAGTCAGCCTCAAAAAGATGAATACATGTACAAGAATTCATTTGGTTGTCTACAATTGAAGACAACCACAATAGAAGAAGTTGGTATTGTGCATTTATAAATGCACCTTAAATTACGTAGCGTCGCCTGTGTTATGTTTAGTTTATTTAATTTTTTGTAAGTTTATCAGGAATGCACTTTGTTAAGTGTCGCCATACACTAAGTAACGAGACGGGGCGCTACCCGTAGCATTACATGAGTGCGCGTCATTCTGTCCTGCCTGCTGACTAGAAGTCATTACTTTATTTTATCCCTACTAGTTTAATTAGTTACATTACTGTACCTAAAGGTAAAAAGAACATAATATATGTGTGGCAATAATATTATTATTATTTTTATTTATTTTCATACATATTTCATTACATTTTTAAATATTGTACGCTGCCAGACTAGGCCTCCCAATACGATCTCAAGTGCGCAGTGGAAGAGTTATAATCGTGGGGCTCTAGAGACAAGAAGTGGCTAGCGTACTGTCCGCCGTACGCGGAGCAGACAATACAAGTACAAGGTACAATATACAAACAAAAGCACTTACCTCATGGTTGAAGGACACTGCTCTGGTGCCAACCTGGAGATATGTATGTAAGTGAGTGTATCTGTATTGTGTTGTGACGTTACGAGTATTCTTCAGGTTAGATTCCGCTTCAACCCGGCTGGAGACAATCACAGCATGCGGTCTTCAAATCACTCATTCACAACAGCGTCACACTTTGCTTAACCTTCAAACTATTTATCCAAAAATCTGTCCGACGCTCTCAAAGACCAAACTAAAAGGGGGGAAATAGAAGTAACAAGTGTCAAAATCAAACTTGACGAGTCAGATGTCATTCCGTTCGGGCGGCGCGTTCCGAAAGCGCATAGAGTAACAAAGGTTCGTTCCGAAACATCTACCCCCCCGGACGGGCCTTCCCGTCCGCTAATCAATTGGCAATCTTGACAAGGTTGCGACCGCTCTCTTCACGACCGATCCGTCCACCAAAACCTCTGCAAAACGAGGAACCCCGTCAGTGCCAGCCACCAGATTGAGAATGCGCCCCCGGCGCCAATACAACGGCTTAAGGTTGGCATCCTTAATCAGGACGAGGTCTCCAATTTTGGGCGGATGCGTTTTATCAGTCCACTTGACGCGCTGCTGGAGGATGTGCAAATACTCCAAGCTCCAACGCTTCCAAAAACTCTGAGCGAGCTGCTGCACCAACTGAAACCGCGATAGCCGATTTTGGCTCACATCGACAAGAGGGTACTCGGGCAGGTCGACAAGTGGCTGTCCAATCAAAAAATGGCCCGGGGTCAGGGCCTCCAAGTCGTTCGGGTCCGAAGACAGCGGGCACAATGGACGCGAGTTCAGTGCAGCTTCAATGCGGCAAAATACCGTAGCTAACTCCTCAAAGGTGAGAACGGTGTCTCCTAACGATCTGCGCCAGAGTCCCTTTGCCGCTTTCACCGCGGCTTCAAAAATACCCCCCCAATGGGGGCAGGCTGGCGGGTCAAACAACCAAGTGACCCCTCGGCGGGCTAATTTGTTACCAATGTCAACCTGGTTCTCAGCAAGGAAGGCGTATACCTCCTTCAAATAGTTACTTGTACCCTTGTAGTTAGTACCGCAATCAGACCTGATCAAAGTAGGTAACCCACGGCGGACAGTACGCTAGCCACTCTTGTCTCCAGAGCCCCCCATCAAAAACTTCCACTGCGTAATTGAATTGAGATCTGGCCTGGCAGCGTACATTTTTGGTAGCAGAGGCGTGGTTTTAACCTACAAAACCACCAAATTGGTAATTTACAGTAGGCTAATTACTTGTCTCTATAAGGGAAGTAGTAATTCGCTGTAAATGTTTGTTAATGGTGATTAATTGTTATTAGAAATAATTTGTTTAAATTTATTGAGTCGAGTAACTCATGTTGTCGGGTAAACTGAAGTTACCATAGTCAGCCTGGTTATATGCTTACAGTGTTGATTGGCATTATTGAGCATTAACATTGAAAGTTGGAAGAAAGGTTTATTATTGTTGTACCGTTGACATTGGTTTGAATTAAAACAAAACTTTATTTTTGTTCATTGAATTGAAACCAATATTTTGTTATTTCTTGAGTTGCTGATTAGTCAGTTTGGTAGTTTGATTGTTTGCTTGTAGGTATTTTGGAAATTATTGTTTGAACTTTGTTACTTAATTACCTTTTGCTTGGTTTATTTTATTTGATTGTTTGCGTTGGATTTCCTTGTTATTTATTGTTTGAACTTTGTTACTTAATTATTTTGTTTGGTATATTGAATTGTATTGTCTGTGCAATGGCACACAAAGCGGTGAGAGAGGCAATCAGTGGATTGACCACACAGCTACGGTGGTTCACTTCAGCTGCAGCGACTGCTGAGCGCCAGGATCTCGAAGGGATCACGCTTGCTCGGTTCGAGCAGTTGAACTTGAGACTCGGCAACGTTGATGCTCTGCTCACCCGCTACAACGAGTACATTTGTGATGTGGCTCTGGAAGTGCTGGATCAGGCAGCACGTGACAAGGTCCTTGCTGACTACGACCAGATCTTGGACCTGGGGGATGTCATTGGTCAACGTGCTCGGGAAATATTGGGGAGCCGGACACCTGTCCAGGTCAAACCGGAGACCTCGGTTGTTTCAGGTCCCGGACTATTGAGTAGACTGCCTACCTTGGAACTGCCACACTTTAACGGTAGCTTGGACCAGTGGTTAAGTTTCCAAAACCTGTTTGAAAGTTTTGCATTAAACCTTTACTCCAAATTCTATGAACGGCCCGCTTGATGCTGCGAGGGTGGCGACCGGACGGCACGAGCATGGCCGCGGTGTCTCGGGCCGTAAAAAATAAGAAGGAGCCAGTATTTCTTATGTAATAATTTATAAATATTAAATTTTGAAAAAGATACATTTAGAACTTTTTTTCGTTATTATAGCTTCTTTACCACCTACAGGTGTACCTCTTAAAATATTTCGTGTATGAATAGATACATATTATATACAATGACATCAATATTTACTTTGTAAAGTATTATATTGTTTTTTTTATTATGATGAATGTGAAGACTATGTGGGTAATTATTTTGTTTTCTTTCTTTGTTGGTAAGTTGTAATCATGATCTGGCATTTTGAGTGATTTATGCGGCCTACTCAAATATCTTGTCTGCGGTATTGATCGTCGAATCGTCGACCGTTCTACGACTACAATATAAATTTAAAAAAAATATCAATTTTAACAATTAAAAATATATTTCACTGAATACTATATTACAGGTAACAGAGTAAATCAAGATTAATTCACTTTAAACTACATTCCAGTCAAAGTTTTGAACAAAAAATTTGTATTTTTTTCTGAGTATAAAGAAAATCTCAGAAATTAATGTATTCTTTAATCGAATAAATAAAACGTAGAATTGACTAGAAATTATTGTTTTATTCATTATTAGTTTATTTTTTCAGTTTGTTAATTCACTAGATGGACCGGCTAGGCCCGCGTTAAAGTTTAATCCAACTGTCTCATTTTTGTTCTATCTCTACCTAGTCTGCTCCATGTTTTTACACGCTTTATATTAGCTTCACTTGTATGTTTGTTTGTAACCGACTCCTTATAGCGTGATTTTGACCCACTTTAAACGACCAGATTTCATTTAAACTCTGTAAACTTATCGAGGACCGATGACAATACTATAATTTCATAAATTTGTGCCATTATCCTTGCCAGGGTTTCCAGGACAGCAAAAATACTGTCCTCGGAAACTACGCTGACATCCATCTCAAAATTCGAAACACCTATTAAACTATTATTCCTATTAAGCACGTTATATTATCACTCCATCTCTTGTTGGGTCTACCACATCTACGTTTTTTAGGGTTCCGTTGCTAAATGGCAAAAAACGGAACCCTTATAGATTCGTCATGTCTGTCTGTCTGTCTGTCTGTCCGTATGTCACAGCCACTTTCCTCCGAAACTATAAGAGCTATGCTGTTGAAACTTGGTAAGTAGATGTATTGTGTGAACCGCATTAAGATTTTCATACTAAAAGAGAAAAAAAAAAATTAAAAAAAAAACCATTTAATTTCATAAACATAAACCTTATAAATCCATAAACCGAGGATACCTACAGGCTTATGCGGAACCCTCGGTGCGCGAGTCCAACTCGCACTTGACCGGTTTTGTTCATCTATTATCACTAACTGTTTGTAAATGTCCGGCCCATTTCCAATACAGTCTTAGTGCTTGTTTGATAACGCCTTTAGCATTCGTTTCTTGTAGTATTGAGCTATTTCTGTCTCAGTCTTATTTTATGGCCCATACAGCTTTTCTCTATCGCTCATTGGTAAACTCTTAATTATCACAGGAATGTTTTTTTTTGGATACAATATTATAGAACAAATATTGTTGACAATGAAATCTTGTTGATGTACATATGTTGTGGCTGTCTGAAGTTTATCATCATCATCATCAACCTATTATGTTCCCAGTACTGGGACACAGGCGTCCTCTCGGTGAGAGGGAGTGGGCCATAATCCACCACGCGGGCCCAGTGCGGGTTGGTAGATGTCACATGTCTTCGAATTTTCGGTTCTAAGACATGCCGGTTTCCTCACGATGTTTTCCTTCACCGTTTTGAGAGCAGTGGTGATAAAATAATTTACCCAAAGTAAAGCGTCTGCTTGGGTTTGAACTCACGACCTACTCGTAAGTCGCGTCCGTTACCACTCGGCCACCACTGCTCCTGAAGTTTATAGCAGTACATAATTTTCTCTTTAATTTTCATGCAAATTTGTTGCAGCAGTTTTTAAATACAGCTCTGAAGTTTGTGTAAAAATATTGAATGTGGATGTTAACATCAGTGAGTTTATGTTTTTAGCCGTGTGACTATACTTCTTCAAAAAAAAAAAGAAACTGTATTCAGTATTTGGTAGCTTTTATACAGTTTTTGCTTTTTTATGTCATCCTACCATCTTATGTAGGGTCTCCCTACTCGGCGTTTGCCTAGTGTTACCGTCCATGTGGTGACATTTATGGTCCACCTGTCGTCCATATATCGGGCAACATGGCCGGCCCATCTGAATTTTAACGTTTGGGCATAAGTGAGCGCGTCTATTGCTTTGGTGTAGCTTCTTATTTTAGTGTGTCGTATTTTGTGGATTTTCTTTATATTTAGCATGTTACGTTCCATTCCTTTCTGGCACGAACTAATTTTGTTTTTAATTTTCTTCGTAATTTCCCACGTCTGGCAGCCATACGTTAGAGATGGAAGAATGCATGAGTCCATCGTTTTCTTTTTAAGCTTTATTGGCATGTTACTTTTATATACTTCTTTTAGACTCCAATATTTATTCCACGCGTTTTTAAGTCTACGCTCTATCTCATTTCGTTACTGTTGCTATTGAAGCTTATCGGGCACAAACTGGCTACTAACAGCAAAAATAAAGATATGGAAATCCTTGGAGGAGGCCTTTACCCGAGAGGGGTCCATGCTAATTTAGAATATTATACCTATCTAATAACCTAGAAATGCAATTCAAATATTATTCGATTTAATAACAATAATATTTAAAAATGTAATAATAATATAACAATAATAATCTAATCTAATAATAAATACACCTATACGTAATATTTGCAAACAAAATAATTTAAAATATCAAAATAATGTATAAACAAAAATGACATATATTTCAAATGTTTAATGTGAATAATATGTTTACTTCAACTCTGAATTTTGGAAAACATGCTAAAGAACTAAACTAAATGTTTTAATTTTTTTCTAATTATACTTGATTCACATATTTTTATTATTGCATGTAATGTTCAAATAATTAATCGAAATTCGAAGTAAACAAAATGTAAAAAACACAGAAAGTATGTTATGTTATGTAAGTGTATGCTGCATGGAATAAAAGGCTTTTTTATTTTTATTTTATTTTATTTTATACAGTTTTTGCTAAGTCAATCTTTTTATTTAGTTTGAAATCAAAACATCAAACGAAACTGAATAAATAACACATTTGAATTTCGACATCAAACGAATTCATGATGGCATGTTTCAAAATATGTGTGATGTTACAAGGTTTTTATAAATATTTCTTTATTTACACCATCACAGATAAATATTGATAACTAGGTTACGGCCTTGACCATTGCCTTTATTTAAGTGCCGTCTATATTTAACATACATAATCAGCCTAATATTCTCTCTGTTGGGACTTAGGCCTTCTCAATGGTAGAGGGATTGGGCGGTAACGCCACATTTTTATTTTGTGTGTGGGAAATCATCAAATGACTTCTCCTACTCTGGGCGAAGCGGCAGGGCGTGTCAGATTTTTACTGACTAAAACCGACCCGTGTTCTTTCAGTTGCCCATATGCCAGGGCCACGGTATCTCTTTCGAACAAATCTCGCGACCCTGGCAGCACTCACGCGGGCTCAGTGCTCGTTGGTAGATGTCACATATCTTCAAATTTTTGGTTCTAGGACATGCCGAATTCCTCATGATGTTTTCTTTCACCGTTTTTGAGAGCAGATTGATGAAATTATTTACACAAAGTAAAGTCCCTGCCTGGGCTCGTACTAACAACTCGTATATCGGAAACACTAGGCCACCACTGCTGCTTCTTCTACCTTCAGTGCCTAGCATATAGATTCATATTGTTTATATTTTATTGCTGAATGGGCCTCCCCCTGAGTTCAATCACGTCTGATGGAAAACGATAGATGAGGTCTATGATCAAACGAGCTTGCCCGGTAACCGAATATTATTTTAGCTGGCTTTTATCATTATTTGCTAAATGTTTTAAGTTTTTTTTTTGTTGAATACGCAATATCGTTTTTTTACATCAATAGTATTAAATTTACGAATTAAACGTTAAAATCAGAAAATACAGAATGGCAAGAACAGCAATTCTTACATACAACCACTTTAGTTATTTCAAGATCAACAGCTTCTCATCAAATATTCATCCATCATCTAAACTGTGGTCGAATATTTACAACTATGAATATGCATGATAACCATACGATCCAAATTTCTCATTAAATTATCGAATATTTTGCAACTCATCCCTTCTATGTAACTTTACGTGAGCACTCTAACGCTGTTCACAATGTCTGCATAAAACGGGTTTGTAAATGTTCGTTAAAACTTTTTAATTGTGTTTCTAATTTAAATTGAAAGGTGCATTCACCGTGGCAACTAACCCTTCACTATAATATAGTAAAGGGTTAATTGCTACGGCGTGTATTTATTACTCTGTGACGTCGAGATGATTTTGGCATGAAAAGCGGTGGACAAATGATCTGCAGTGTCTTGAATGACAAGGTTATCTAGTACCAGTGATAAGAATTAAAGGGACAAGCTATGAATAAATCTATACTAATAATATTATAAAGCTGAGGAGTTTGTTTGTTTGTTTGGTTGAACGCGTTAATCTCAGGAACTACTGAGTCGAATTGAAAAAATCTTTTTGTGTTGAGTAGCTATTTATTGAGGAAAGCTATAGGCTATATAACATCACGCTTCAATTAAAAGGAGTGGAGAAAAAATGAACGATAATTGGCTGGCAATTCGATGCGACGGGAAGGGTCAAGGTAGCAAAAATTTGACGCGGACGAAGTCGCGGGCAGAAGCTAGTAGATTAATATGAATGTCATAAAGACTGACAACCAGTTAAATACAGTGTATTTGAAGGCTGGTTGCCCATACTTTTAAATCATTTTTATCGACAAATGAACTTTTATAAATACTCCTAACCCAACACTCTGCAAATGAGAGCCTTACTTTTTTATGGATTTTTTTTTTATTATTCGGCTGAAATAGGGTATGTTTGATAAAATCTTTGAATTTAAGAGATATCTAAATACGCACAAACTATTTCAAAGGTAAACATCAAGGCTATTGAATAACTTATTAAAATTTTCTGAATAATTAGCATAAAGAACCAAAAAAATTAATGACAATTACTTATTTTTACATTTCTACTCTAGTTAAAAAATAATTAAAAAATAACTCTTGTAAATTACATAAGTTTTATCAAAAGCATTTGAGTCTTCCTACAGAATGATACAAAATTTCTACTCTACGCCAAAACATAGTATTTAATAAACTATTGGTAATCTATCTCAAATAAAAATACACTGTGTATCAACACTCTGTTGTATTCCTCAATTGCTGTGTGCGTCAGATGGCAGTCTGTACCGGTAAAGATGAAGAATGGAAACTAATTAAACTAGACACAAAGTTTTATTTTTTATTTAAGTTCTACGTTGGACAAATCAGGAAAAGGTTATGCTGCTGACAAGATCAATGCAGTGACATATTCTTCTCTCGGCTTTTCTCCCGTCTAAGAAATAATATTCCTTTATTGCGATTGAACCTAATTTCTTCGTCTGCTCCAAAATGGCATCTTTAAATTAACTCCCGGCTGCTTTTGAAGTGTTTTTGTTCATTTGGGTCCTTCCCTGTTATTGGGAAAGTTAATGGAGTGTTTTTCCGGTTAACGGGAATAGGGCGAGGAGCCGAGTAGTAACCTTTCGTAAGTTTATTGGGGTTAAAGGTATGTTCGGGGGCCGGAACAGATGTTATGGTGCGCTTAGTTCAATTGACTGGGAGATTATAATCACTTCTGATTGGATATTGAATTGATTGTAATATGATATACAGTGGTCCATTTTCAATTTTGGCTGAGATTTTGGTCTCGTGGCTCAATTAAAGAAATATTTATAGAGGAGAGCGATACTTACACTCGAATTACTAAATGTTTCGATGAAACCATTAATTTGCAATATAATTCCAGATATAAGGGTATATTACTCTATCTGGGACACGCTATCAAGATATTATAGAGTATCTGTTGCCCGCGGCTTTCCTACGTGGATGTTATTTAAAAGTGTTAATTCGGGTTATAAACGACTTGTTTGTCAAATTTCATTCAAACCCGTACGTAATTGGGTGACAAACAGCCAATCATCAAAACAAACTTCGACATTTAAAATATTTCATATGATAATATCAGACTTATAGATAGATAAAGAAAAGTAACAATGTGAGTATACATATTATTTTAGAACAAAGCAAGCCCTGACCTTATTCAGATGAAGAAAAAGACAAAATTACTGTCACTACATTTATTAATACCATAATACTGCCACTTTTAGAGAAAGACAATGCCCAACACAAAGTTATTACGTGCATAGAAGATACAAACATACATCATAATCACATGGAAAGGAAAAACAAAAGGTTTACTTCATAGCGATACCAAAATAACAAAAAATAACCAACTTTTAAAATAAACACTACAAAGTGCAAAATAACTTTAATTTCGGTTTTGGATTTTCAATTTTTTTGCCACTGAGCTCCGAAAATAAAGCTTTTTTTCACTTTGGAGTATTTTGTTTTGGAAGTCATTTGTTTTTAGTACCTCACAAGGAAAAACGGAACCCTTATAGGATCACTTTCTTGACCGTTCATCTGTCTGTCAAGACCTTTTATCTCGGGAATACGTAGAGGCATTAAGTTGAGATTAAAACGATGTACTCAAGTCTCTTGTTAAGTAAATAATAGTGACTGGATAATATTTTAACCTCATCAACATAAAATAAGCGGGAAAAATACGTATAATTGAAGCTGACTCAACAAAATTTTATGGTGGTCCTACATTGGTAAGATATTTTCGAACCAAAAATGATTTTTTCAAATAGGTTTATAAATGACGGAGTTCTGAGAAAATAAACATAAAAAGTAGATATTTTTAAGCTGTGATTGATACTGAAAACGTCATACTGTGGTGTGTTGTGTGCAGTGCGTTGATTTTACCTGTATCAATGATATTATATACCTCATTGACCTGTATGGTATTTATATGGCGTATCCATGATGATTGGTATTTGATTTTGCTATTTTAGAGTCCAGTCAGAACCAAAAAAGCAGAGGCAAAATGCAGAGGGAAGTAAAATGAAGGCATTAGGAAATAGCATTGATTTCTTTTTATTTTGAACTGGGCCTGCTCCTAGCCTCAATTTTGCTTGATGAAAAGCGCGGTCACTTTGTCACTCAAATGGTAATTTTAGGTGACAGTTAGTGATAAATCCAGCAGTCATATAAATAGATACCTGCCTTTTAGTCTGCCTGTCATTAAAATACTAGCACGTCGGGATGCTTTTAATTTGGGATGAAGCCCAAATTAAAAGCATCCATGAAGATGTTACTGGCTTTCAGGATAGTGTTTTGTTTTGTTTTGAGGATGATAAATAACGTTTTGTTTGGGGAGTTGCTTTATTTTTAGGCGTAATAATAGATAAAGACATTAATTGGAAAGAACACGTAGGCAATATTAGCACTAAAATTAATAAATTTGTGTACGCACTAAAACAAGTTAAAAATGTAATTAACATAAAAACTGCCGTAATGTCATACCACGCGTACGTCGAATCATTACTACGATATGGTCTTATAATGTGGGGTAATAGCACCGACTTCTGTAGAGCATTCGTCGCTCAAAAAAAGTGCATGAGGTCAATTTGTGGTCTTAAACCTGACGACTCATGTCGACCAATATTTAAGAAACTTGGTTTGTTACCGTTACCGTCACTGTATATTTATGAAATATGTGTGTTCGTAATTAAAAATAAACAATTGTTCAAGACTGCAAATGATGTTAATCCTAGGAACAGAAGAGATCCTTATAAACTAGTGTTGCATGATTTACCTAGATTAGCGAAATATAATAAGAACTGCCTAGCAATGTGTGTACGCATTTATAACAAAATACCGCTTCATTTTAAAATATTAAATACAAGAACATTTAAAATTAAGTTTTATAAATGGTTACTCGAATGCAGTTTTTATAGTTTAAGAGAATTTTTTGATAAAAAATGTTGATGGTCTTCTTCATCTAACTTTATAATTTTGCATGCTAGGTATATCCTAGCTAAACATGTTTGTGCCATATTTTCTACTTAACACCATTGTATACCATGTTTTACGCAAATAAATATTTGATTTGATTTGATTTGAACGACATTAAAAGTGTATGAATAAAGTCATTAAAATACTAGCACGTCGGGATGCTTTTAATTTGGGATGAAGCCCCCAGTTGGAGTCAGGAAAACCAGTTTATGTTTCAACAAAAGGCCAGCAGATCCAATATTAAACATGACCCATACAAATTAGGCAAGCTGATTTGTAAGGAACAGGCTCGGGTCGACGGCGCGTAGTGTTCCACGCGCGCCTCAAAGAGATGTCAGCAATACTGAAAGGGTCTGCTAGGACCGATGCCTGCCAGGGTCGCGAGATTCGTTCGAAAAAGTTACCGTGGCCCTGGCATATAGGCAACTGAAGGAACACGGGTGGGTTTTAGTCAGTAAAAGTCTGACATGCCCTTCCGCTCCACCCTAGAGCGGGAGATGTCATTTGATGATTTACCACCCAAAAGAAAACCCGTAACATTTTAACAATATATCAATTTATGAATCAGTATTACAGCCACTTAACCACATCAGACTTTCTTTTTCCATCTAGTTCATGCCATAATGCGTCATTCACATGATATCGAGGTCACTACCGTGGTAATATGAATGTACGAGTTAATTCCTAGTCCCATTGTGTTGCTCACACAATAACACAAGACTTTTATATCAGTTTCGGGTCAGTTGTAATGAAAGGACCTTATGACTTTAATTAAGCATTTTATAGGCGTCGTTGTGATTTTGTTACTGGCTTTCGGGATAGTGTTTTGTTTTGTTTTGAGGATGATAAATAAGGTTTTGTTTGGGGAGTTGCTTTGATAACTGGAGAACGACATTAAAAGTGTATGAATAAAGTCTTTAACGAAAATAATTTGTTCATCGTCCCTTATTGAACGTTCCCTGAAATCCTACTAATATTATAAATGCGAAATCCTACTTATATAATATTATGAATGCAAAAGTTTGTAAGTATGGATGTGTGGATGTTTGTTACTCTTTCACGCAAAAACTACTGAACGGATTTGAATGAAATTTGAAACACAGTTAGTTTATAACCTGAATTAACATATAGGCTACTTTTTATCCCTATAGTACGTTCCCGCGGGATACTTTCCGACCGCCACGCGGGTGAAACCGCTGGCAAAAGCTAGTTAATAAATAATTTGAAGAGAGCAGTGGTGGTCCTGTTGTACTGACTCCAACTTACGAGGTTGCAGGTCACCCGTGACCTGGAAGGTACTTTGTTTTGAGATATAATCACCACTGCTCTTAAAACGGTGATGGAACTCATTTTAAGGAAACCGTTACCTCAATTCGAAGACATGTGATATCCATCAACCCGTACTGTATTATGTCCAACTCCTTCTCACAAAGGAGACTTGTGGCCCACCAATGGGAACATTATAGCCTAATTATGCAATAGATTACTGATTTAAATAAATAACTAAGATACTACAGTAACAAATTGCAGCCACACAAATTGTGAAAGAAGAAAAATTATACTTGCCTAATCGAAGAAATATTTTATGTAATACCAGGGAAATGTTTAGAAAAAAGGTTAAAAAAAATACATTAATTTCATGAAAATAATCATAGAAAATGTTAAAATACAAAAGCTATGTTTCCGCCCGGGATCGAACCGGGGGCCTTCTGCGTGTTAGGCAGATGTGATAACCGCTACACCACGGAAACTTGGGGAAAGTAGTCGAAAGAAGCGGTAACACTCCGTCCTCAGACGTTAAACTAATCCAGTTTATATTGGTTCGGAGATAATTTATCAGCGTTTGTTTAAAACAGGTTTCTTGTACCACACAATTATGAACTTAATATCATTACCGATAAACCTGTAATTTGCTCAAATCTAATCCAGTAGTGATAAATTCATAATTTATTTATGACATGATACAATTTCTGATAATTTAAACTTGACCTTGTCGCTCTTCTAGAAATATAAGACATTGAAAATTCAATCATGTTTTAATAATTTTGATTAGACGCCAGTATTAGAATGTAATTACACCAATCCTGTATTTCCCAAAGGGTTAAGCAAAGATGTACTTATAGTACACCCATATTTCGCCAGTTATGTTTAAATCCCATGTAATAGAGGGCGAGCCTAATTAAAATTTATTACAAAATAAGCAGGTCTATTACGATGTATGTGAGTTAATAACAGTACACATAGTCGTAGTTACTTAATTATAATATTAATATTAATACCACACATGGCTGGATACACAATTAAATATACAAACATATTACGCTTATATATCATATATTGTGTAATTCTCGTTTCAGGGTCGCTCTACAAAATTAATAACGTTTCTGTAGCGATAGCAAATCCTTTGAAGTAGGTAACTCAATTTTGGAACATAGATAGTAAAAGGGCTTGTAGTTAAGTAATAACAGTTGTACGTGTCAATCGATCAGGTTAAGCTACGGTTGCCGCGGTTGGTACGTCGATGGGTGACCATTTTTACATATCAAGAACCTTCCGTGCTTCGGAAAACATGTTAAGACGTTAATTTCGGCTGTCATTCGTAGATCTCTTCGGCAGTCGTTACGGGTCGTCAGCGACTCGAAAGACTGAAAACTAGTCAACCAAGGGTACCAACGTGGAATTACCCAGTAACTGGGTTGTGAGGGTCAGCTAGACAGTCACATGTAAAATACTGGTGGCCAGCAGCTTACGGTTAGACTGAAAGCTGAACCCAACGTAGTAAGGAATAGAATAGGCTACGCAGATAATGATAGTGAGATAGTATGACGATTGTAAAATCCATGTTCATAAGTTATAGAGTTTTATGCCCCAAAACCTTTTTATTTCATAATATTTTTGTCATAAAATTAATTCATTTTACGACACCTTAATCATTATATTTTCATACTTTCAAAATTAAGGTCAAACGAACACTCAGAAAAATTAAATTAAATCTAACCAAGTTAACCTAATGACTTATTCTATTTATATCACTCTACCTACATTTAGGATATTTTTAGCACTGCCATTAATAATTTATCCTGTTGGCAATAATTTAATATGAGCCAATCGTCTAACGAAACTCCATTCAACTCCAAGGGACCATGAAAGATTTGGAAGTCAAGTCCTTATCGGAAACCCTCGTCGCCGTAAGAAGGACGTTTGGTACCTAAAAACCGATACCGATATCGTGCCACATTATATCCATAACGTATTGTACAGGCCGGTACCTTCGAAGGGGTATTTTCCTCTACTTTCAATGTTGGTATTTCGTTTCCTTTTGTGATCATTGATTGTACCGTTGTCTCAATTTATTCCTTCGATGTTTTGTTGTGGATACGTGCATATTCTTTTCCCTTCAATTCATTATTTGTGGTTTGTACCTTACCAAAAACAACCGTACGGATTGATCGATCAGCTTAAGCCTGCCCGCAATGCCTGTTACGGTTTGGTCTGTGGACGAGAGACCAACATTTTTGTTTTTTTTTTTTTTCTGGATGGGAAATCATCAAATGACTTCCCCGCTCTGGGCGGAGCGGGAGAGCGTGTCAGACTTTTACTGACTAAAACCCACCCGTGTTCCTTCAGTTACCCATATGCCAGGGTCACGGTATCTCGCTTGAACAATCTCGCGACCCTGGCAGGACCAACATTAAATACCAATACCCTTCCGTGCCTCGGAAAGCAAGTTAAGCCGTTGGTCCCGGCTGTCATTCATAGATCTCTAACAGTCGTCACGGGTCGGAAAATCAGACAAACAGTTTTTCCAAAGCACATCGTATTACCGAGTAACTGAGTCGTGGAGGTTAGATAGCAAGTCGCTCCAGGTAAAATACTAGTACTGAGTTGCATCCGAGTAGACTGGGAGCCGACCCCAACATAGTTTGGAAAAGGCTAAGCAGATTGATTTCATTATTTGGGGTTTTATATATTTTGTTTTGTTATGTCCTACCGTGCATCTGAGATGTCACAGAAGGCAGAAACTTGGTTCCGTGCTTACTTGCTAGAACGTCTTACGTGCAATAGAATTGCACGTAAACGTCAAAAAGCGAAACCGCTGTGTTTTGAATTGAAGTAAAAACACAGCGGTTTCGCTTTTTGAGTGCACCAAGAGAATAGATCCAATATTATGCGCGTGAAACACGTCTTGTCTATTTACTCTGAAAGTGTGGAGGGATTTATTATTACCTGTACAACTGTCTAGCCGTTGTTTACCAATATTATCAACTAGCTTCTGCCCGCGACTTCGTCCGCGTCAAATTTTTGCTCCCATAACCCTTCCCGTCGCATCGATTTGCCTGCTAGTTTTCGTCCATTTTTCGTTGCTGCTCGCTCCTTTTGAGTTATAGTGAGTCAACCTTAAAAGATAGACATATGCTCTCGCAGTTTTTTTAGAACTTTTTAAAAGGAACAATTCCGTCATACATGATTTTTGCGTTACTTTAACCGTTTACGCAGCGCACGCAACGGAAACTCTCAAAAGGAATAAATTTTCCCTGTTTTTGCAACATTTTTCATTACTGCTCCGCTCCTCTTAGTTCTAGCGTAATTTTATATAGCTTAAAGCCTCCCTCGATGAATAGGCTACTCAACACAAAAATAATTTTTCAATTCGGACCAGTAGTTCTTGAGATTAGCGCGTTCAATCAAACAAACAAACAAACTCTTCAGCTTTATAATATTAGTATAGATATTTACTCCGTCTTTGAATAAATTTTCACTCTTATACTTATTCAAAGAAATATCCACCCTACATCATATTTGTGGCATCAACCATTGGCAGATCTACGTATCCCTTGTTACGCCTTTATGCCAATAAATTTCCGATAAGACAAATCGTTTTAGGTCCCAAAAGCTTACGTATGAATTCAGAGTTCCATTATCAATTTACGTTCCAAAAAGAAAGAAAAGTACCCTTGTGTAAAACCAAGCAAGGTCTATTATGAAATGAAATGATGAAATGAATTGCACCGATCCCAGCGTGGTTTGACCAGACTCGATTAATCGAATGAACCCCGAGATTTGCACTAGCCCCTGAAGCGTCATGATTCATGGTGCTACATAAGCCATTGCATATCAAGAAGTAGACCGGGGGGCGCTGTAATGGTAGGGAAGACGTGCCCATTGGATAGGAAAGGATTACGAGCCTACCGACTATGCAGCCTTAAGTAAGCATTGGACTAGTGGAGAGAAGGGTGATATTTGTCTATAGGAGGGCATCTTTTCACGTCGTCGCCGGCATGTTGATCCAGGTCGAGCTTCATCGATGCATCTTATGGTGGAGTTAACCGTTTGCTTGGCTCTTTTCTATGTCGAGGCTTCGCTATGTTCCGTGTTGTTGTTTTCTGAGTTCTCGCTGATATCAGTTTCTGGTTTTTTGTAGATATCACTAGCCGGTTTCTTGATCTTATTTCTGTCTCCAGCCATGTCCCTCCAAAACTGGATATCCTTGTCGATGTATTTCATGTCCTGTTTTAGGTTATCATTGCATTAGTAAATAGGTCGTCCGACCTTCTTAGATTTGGGTCTGTACTGCATTGCTGCATGAAACAGGTGTGGTTCAGAGCGTCTGAAAATGTGTGCCAGGTAGCACATCCTGTGGTTTTTGATGCGTTTTGTTATGGTTTTCCCGTCTAAGAATTGATGAATTCTCTCTCGGTCTCTTCGTATCTTCTCGGTCTTGATCGGTACGCTTTTGTGAGTGCTGATACTTTTAAGTCATATATCATACAAGGTACGATAATATCTCCAGCTGTGTCCGTCCAAAACTTGATTCCCATGTCGAAGTACTCGTATTTAATGTCTTGTTTTAGGATGTCGTTATATTTGTAAGTAGGTCGCTCGACCTTCTTAGATTTGGCCTTGTACTGCATTGCTGCATGCATGCGTGATGTGGTTCACCGTGTGCTAGGTAGCACATCCTGTGGTTCCTGACGCGTTTTGTTACTGTTTTACCGATTTAAATTTGATGCATTTTCTTTGCGGACATACCGCAGTTTCCTGGTTTCCTTTTTTCCTAGCGTGGTCAATCAAATCATGACTCAACTCGTTTATTTCTTCTGAGCCGCAATAATGTGGTATTGGATTCGTTTTAGTTCTTCCAGCTCATCTGTAATGAGGATAAGGTCGTCCGCAAATGATAATACCATCGGGAGTGATGATGATTTCCTTTGTTTCTTTCGTCGTCGGTCGAAGCGGGCTGAAGGCCCTCGGACCTTTTTTTTTTCCCTCATTTGGATATCGGTACCCTGCTTTTTTTCGGTTTTTTCTTTTTTTTTCCTGGGGAATGTGTTGAGCGTTTGCATGTGTTTTGCGGGTGATTTTTTTTTCCCTAGTTCGGTGAAGCATATTTATCACGTTGTCTGCATGTCTCTTGTTCTGATATTTAACCTTTTGGAGTGTTGTCTGGCTTTCTTTTACTTGATTATGCATATTGGAGTTATTTGGTTGCTTGCTTTGTAGAAATTTGGCCTTCTGTAGGTTAAAAAGGGCTAATCGGTTGTCCCTTGAGTAAATCGTCTGAAGAGTCAGAGTTACAACCATTACAATGTTCCAGGGTACTTCGATGTTTTCATTCGTTGAGGTGATTACTACATTTGCTAGTTTTTTGTTATACAGTCTTGGTATTTTGGTTTGGTAGAATTTCTATTCAGCGCGGCACAGTTGCATTGTTTGACAAACTTGGTCTCAACCGTTGTTACATTCGTACCTTGTCATTGTTTTTGTGTTTGGTTTTTTTCCCCTTTTTATTAACTGTTCTATGATATTTGATCTTGGCAGTCCACAAATTATTTTATTGTATTCTATTTGAAGTGTTTCCCTGTTAGCAATATTCATTAATAATAGTTCGCCGTTGTAGTTGGAATCTTCATGCTGAAGCGTGTGTTGCATCGAACCTTTCGTTGGATACTTCGACGTTGAAGTGTCGTATTTGCAGCGCACCTGTCCTTGTTTTACTTCTAATCAAGTTTAATACGTTTGTGAAGGATCTGATTGCTTTCTAAGTACAGCTGTTGGGGTGTGAATTTATTATGTACAGAGGAGTTGGTTTGTCTTTTCCTATGCCAACCTGCGGGGTAGGTGACATCGCATCCGTATACTTTTTATTGTAAACTGTTTCAATTTGGGCATCCCTTCTTTATAAAATTGCAAGGCCCCGGTGTGTGTTTTTGGTTTTGAATCGCCGCGATCGTTTCGTGGTCAGGTTTCTGGTGTAGGTACATGCAGTATCGTCTGCAATTATGTCTGATAACGGTGTAAGTAGTGTTGCTTCTCGTTGTTCGCACGGTGTTAATGAGGTAACTAATTGGGGACTGTTCGTTTAAAGCTGACTTTTTGTGGCTTTTTCATGTACTTCTCATGTGTTGTACCGGTTACCTAAAGGTCTGATATAATGTGTGGTTGTATGATGCGTTGGTTGAACTTTGCGTTTTGTTTATCCAGTTGTTGTTGTATTGTTACTTTGATCGAGCTATCATAGTGCTTCGTGTAGAGGATGTGTATATGTATTGGTGGATTCTCTCGATCGCCTATCGGTGTTTTTCTGCGTTCTGTTTATGTATACATTCACATTTACGAGGTACAATTCGGACGCGGTGATGATGGTATATTCAATATACCAGAATGTTTAATTAATTGCACGGTTATATATTTTGTTATCCTTTGTTCCTGGAAAAGAATGCTGTTGGGGAGAAATTCCTATATATTATTTAAAAGTGCTAGGCGAATTCTATCATCCTGTCAATGTTCCAAAACATATGTAGCGAGATCTTGACGGATATTCTTGTGATCAAATGTTATTTGGTGAGATATCTTACTAGACAAACACTTCCCGTGTAACAGTTCCCGTCTTTTGTGATGGGCACGATTGTAAACATTGTTATTGCTTTTGTTTAGTCAAACACATTTGTGTCAGTAAGGGGCTGAAACTGTCTAATTTGTGAGCTTGACCTTTTTTTGTTTTGTATCGTTATCTGTAGAGCAAAAACGTCTGGTGCAAACTTAAGAGTTCGGGGTATTTTTTTTTATTATCTCTTCAGTTCACATGTATATTTACATTCCGGTGACCGTGGCCTTTTGCGAAACAATTTGAGGAATTTGTTACCATGGTACACACGTCGACAAATCAAGCCATTCATTTCCAGTATAAACTTACTTCTCTTTGCACGGAAAGCCTATACCATGCGAGGTCTGTTAAAACTGGAAATCCATAGCTTGATATGTAGCTGTGTGTACAATTATAAGATCTTTAGGTAAGGCATCTTTAACGATATCACATTTAGTGTTAGAATAATAGCGTGAATTTGTTTGTGTGAAGACACTGGTCCGCAACGGCTGCTTGAGATGACGTTGCGTGCGCGCGCGCGGCATATAGGCCCGTCTACGCAGTTTAGCTAACGTATCCCTGTAATATTAAGAACGGTCTCACCGGGTCTTGCGCCATGGGTTACTCGTCCTCCGGCAGTCAGTCTTCACTACAGCCTGAACTTATGACACTTTTGCTTCTTTGTTTTGTTATTACGACACAGAGGGATACACACAAAAAACGCGTTTTGATTTCGAAGTTGGCCGAGCCAACATGTGTTGCGCGCGCGCACAGACGACCGCTTGCGACGAGGGTTCAAATTGAACCCTTGTGTAAAACCAAGCAAGGTCTGTTACTGACAAAATAGAGTCTGGTTTTTAAATGAAATACTTACTTTATACTTTAATAGATAAAATAGGGATCGCTAAATTAAATGATATTAAACTTCGTCGGGTTGGTATTGTGTTTTTATTACTCTGTAACTGTTGGGGCGTAGTTTGAAAGACAGATGAACTTGTACCGTTTGATGAAATGAATGGACTTTGGAAGAATATGGCTGGTGGAAAAGTTTGTTAGAAATGTTGAATGAACTTGTAATTAAAATAAACAGTATTTCAGTATATATTTAGTAGGATCTCAAAGTTTGCTTGTATAGGTACTTGACATTTTTTATTTATTCAAAATTTGTATTATCAAAAACTATTATAAAGTCTGCCAAACTGTATTTCAGTGTGCCGGTACTAGTTCTCGTCTAACAATAGAATACAAATTTTGAAAAATAATGTGAATGAGTTAAATATGATGTATAAAAAAATGCTTATAAGTTAAAACTAGAAGTGCGGGCGTCCCAAATTTGACCCATTTCGATATTCTTCCTGCTCTAATTAATATTTTATTATGCATATAATGTACCATGTGGTGCGGGACGTAAAGAACAGCATCACCCCATTTCTTCCCGTGGGTGTCGTAAGAGGCGACTACGGGACTTGTTAAAGAATGGGCAGCAGCGTTCTCTATGCACCTTACCACCATACTGCGATTGCCAATCCGCCTGCCAAGCGTGGCGATTATGGTAAAGCCCCCCAAATTGGGGGAGGCCAATGTCCAGCAGTGGACGTATTACGGCTGAAATGATGATGCATATAATCGTAACGTTTTGTGACTTTTCATGAAATATGATGATTATTATATTTATTATTTATACGAGACTTCAACCACGTAATTGCAATATACATATTTTTTTTATGCAAATTTACCTCAGTCGGTATGTTCAGCGCTTCTAGTGTTAAAATGAAAACCCTTCGAACTTAATAATGCTATTGATCACTGCCTGACCTTTTTAAGCATTTATTTAAATAAATAAGGGTATTTATTTAAACCCAGCTTTTTTTCAGGATGCCAGCTGTGCATAATAATTTTGAAAAGGTCACTAAATTATAAAGCTTTCCTTTGTTTCAGTAATAACGTCGTAGCTTTATTTAGCAAGTAGAGGTTGGTCCAAAAAATCCACTTATTCGAGGTGTCGAAATGCTTCGCTGCAGACGCAGATAAGCTTATTAGGAGCTATTCCGGCGTCGACTGGAATTAACGCCATCTTCTTATTTTATCAACTCTCCTCAGATTCTCTCAGAACATTTACCTTCTATTTTCAAAAATATTTCTCCAAAATAATATTATTTTATCACCAATGTTTCAGTATGAATGGGGTATAAAATTTTCTTGTTAGGAACAAGAAAATGTCGGCAGCGAAGTTCAAAATAGCAAGTGGAAGAGGTTGAGCAAAAGTTACGTTAAATTGACTGAAGTTGATGGTGAAGAATTAGTAAAGACCTGCCTCTTTACTAATTCTATTAATATTTGAATATAGCCTCGAAAGTTCATGAATCAAATCTGATGCAAAAGATTTCGCGTTTAAAATTCAATTAGTTAACGTTACAACCTGCTAAGTCCATTGATAAGGTTCACATTAGACAGCACTGCTGTATTATTGATGAATGTCTTAGATAATCTAACACAACACTGATGTACAATAAAACATAGATATTGATCAGTAAATGACAACATATATAGAGCATACGTATTTAAGGATCCTTTCTCCTTTCCTCTGCATGAATATTTGATAAGATCTCGTAGCCCTGGTGAAGCGGTTAAGCTGTAGACTGTTCTTCTTAGCGTGTCGATAGCAATCTAAATATAGTCAGCCCAGAATTGGCTACGAGCTTAGCACTTTCAGAGTTATACCTGTGTTTACACAGTAAATAAACATGCCACTGTTTATATTATAAAAAAAATCACCCTCATTTGTCACAACTAATTCAATTGCCAACATAATCTTAGTATTTTATAAATGTTTTCACCAAAAGCTATGGAACTAAGTAAACGAACTTCGGGTTACAGACAATGGTTATAAATTGTGATAGCGACGGTTTTATTGGTACCCTAATAAATTACATTAGCGAATTCTGCGCAGACGACGGCGACGTAGCCCAAAGCGGTCAGCAATTCACTCTTTGGACGAATGCCCCCGATAAACTTAGTTTCCTATCTGTTTGACCGTAGTTCCTTTAGTATTGTGCCTGACAAAGTTGATGTTATCGGCCGGGCGGCCATGAATATTTTCGCACTCTTCATTTCTTACTTATCTATCGGAAGATCTGCTTTAAAAGTTGCCTTGTTTTTATAGGAATCTGGGTTCATGGCAGGTAAATTATATTTAAGAAAATTTATATTTTTTTATGTTAGGGAGCGATCTGGTTGCTTTTGTCTAAAATAAGATTGTGGCAGGCTGAGTTAACTGAAATAAACAAACTGTAAAATGTCAGTCTTGGTATCCTAATTGATTAAAATCTTTGTTAGATAACACTTGTGACTTTGTAACAAAGACATAATTATATCGAAACTTTTATTGAACTGGCTAATGAATAGCAATAAATGTGTTTTCCCTTCTTTATTGAACTTGAAACACTATTTTAAATATCTTCAGGTGCGAGGCTAGACATTCTTTTATTAAGGTTCTATACTTTTATCGATATTTTAATAAAACACGATGACGAAGCATAGTATGAAAAAGCCTAAAAAACTGTCCACTCTTTACAAAGAGTTTATATTTGTGAGCCTTGTGCAAGTTAATATCTAAAGTGTTTTGTTAGGTGAGCGGCGGTATTGTTGCGTTAATCTAGACAAAATTAATTTTGGGGAAGCTAAAAATAAACAGTCTCTTAGAAGAGATTTGTCGAGGAGTTAGAATTTACAGCAACTTCAATATAGAGGTAAGAAGGCGTATGTTGATTGAAGGTTGGTTGCTTCATTAAGTTTACACAACTGTATGTTTTCAAATATATAAGGTTCAGACTTATATCCAAGTGCTAGCACCGGTGCAATAGTAGCTTCGGTCAAAAAATAGGAAAAATCTTTACAATAAATCAATATTTCGTAGAAAAACGCATTCGTATTTGATTTAAAAAAAATCTTTTATTTTTATGTTTTGGGAATGGGAACTCGCAGGTCAACCTATGAGGTTGTCGGCTGCTCAGCCGGACTTGCCTGTGGCTACCTTAATAGATTAAGGCATCCAGCCAGGGTTTAAAAACTTAAAACTAAAGCGACGACTCGCTAAAGGCACCCCCTGTGGGGTACGGACCTCAGCCTAGGGCATCGCTGGCAGCAAGAAACGGGCTGTATCGAATAATTTTTTTAACTATTTTTGCTTATATCAAAAACAACATTTTTCTAATTTAAACAAATATTCTTTGTAAGGCCACTCACCGTAATCGAGTATTCGTGACGTAGCATCCCTTGAGGATTGTAATTACCTGTAAACATGAAATTAGCAGCATTAGTTAATTGTGATGTATGTATAGGTTATGTGTGTATTTATGTACTTTAAGTTAATGAACTTAGTGGCTGTCTGTATTTGTACAGTCAATTGTTCAATCAATAAAGCTATACAATTTAGATATATATTCCTTGATTTTTTAAAATGTTAAAAGGAATACAGTTCTGAGATAGTATCCCAGTGCGAAATAAGTATCGCGTGAGCGATTCCTTACACGAGAATTACAGTCATTACTTAGGTATTTTGTAGCACTATTGACAAAATACTTCTGAAAATGTGATAGGCACAGACGAACTGCTTTATTACTATTTTTCTTAGCTTACAAAAATTACGCCGATGGAGTAGATAAAGTTTATATGATGAAGGAGTGCAGAAAGCTTATATTTTTACAATGAATTATGGTCAAATTTCACCACTGTGCGATCACTAGTTCGCATAATTAGATAGGTTTGCAAGTATATTTGAGAAGATTTATAACGAAGCCCTATGAAAGATTGCTGAAGTAAACAAAATATGGAGGCTCCCAAAGATAACCATGATCTATTGACTTCATTATTTATATTTCTCGTTTATATCTATGACGATATCGAACATGGAATGGTTGTATCACCTAACTTAACACCAATTGTATGAAAATCAAATACCTACTGTTCCTCGCACGGTGCGAAATGAAATATCAAGACTTTCAGAGACAACAGCGACTGGGTATAACTATGGTCCACTAACTCCATTATATATTTTACTCATCCATACACCTAATTTCGAACAAGGAATTGTATCACAAATGTACTAACCTAAAACCAAATATGTGAACATAAAATCTTGTTCCTCTGGCACGGTGTGAAATGAAATATCAAGAATTCCAGAGACCACAGCGCAGCGACTGGGTATAACTATGGTTCACTGACTCCATTATTTATATTGCCCATCCATACACCTAATTTCGGACAAGGAATTGTATCAGAAATGTACCAACCTAACACTAACTGTGTGAAAATCAAATCTTGTTCCTCTGGCACGGTGTGAAATGAAATATCAAGACTTCTAGAGACCGCAGCGACTGGGTATAACTATGGTTCACTGACTCCATTATTTATACACCTAATTTCAAACAATTGTATCAGATATGTACCAACGTAACACCAAATGTGTGAAATCAAATCTAGTTCCTCGGGCACGGTGCCAAAGGATCATGATGGGCTTGCTTGTCGGGTAACCGCGGCTCCGGCCTAATATCCGATTTAAGTCTGGTTACCCACAAGGCCGCGGGAATGCCTCAACCAATATACTGCGCTAAGGCGCGCGACAGATATGTAATGTGCTTAGATGCGTTTTGTTGTGGAATTCTTTGAGGTGTTTGCATTTGGTATTTAGAAAAGTTCATATTAACACCGAAATCTTTCATTTCAGTGTTATTGTGAAATTGGTTCTGAAAAAATGGTATAAGAGGACCAATATCACAGTTGTTTGTTTTATTGGTGGTTTTTTTTACTTGCGGTAGGTGTTTTTTTTAAGCTAAATGGCAATGCTCACATTATGTATCTACCGAGTACAGATAATATATATTTTTTTACTAGCGTCCACTGTCTCACTCCTGGGCCTCCCTCCACTCCTTACATTATTCGCGAGCACGCGCGTCGTCCTTCTAGTTATGACGAAATCTATCCAGCTCGTCCCTCCATATCCTACGTGGTCAGTACAAATATAAAAATTAAGTAAAAAATATGAGCTATAAATTTATGCCTTTCTAAATATGTAGCCAAACCAGCCCTAGTATGAATTTAACAATGCTTACAACAAGTTATGATGATAGCGATATACTTATACATACTAGAGATTATTCTTACTAGAGAATAGGCAGCAGCGTTCTCTATGCATTTTACCAACATACTGCGATCGCCAACCCGCCTGCCAAGCGTGGCGATTATGGCAAAACCCCCCAAATTGGGGGAGGCCTAAGTCCAGCAGTGGACGTCTTATGGCTTTTTTTTTTTTTTTTTTCAGGATGGGAAATCATCAAATGACTTCTCCCGCTCTGGGCGGAGCGGGAGGGCGTGTCAGACTTTTACTGACTAAAACCCACCCGTGTTCCATCAGTTGCCCATGTGCCAGGGTCACGGTATCTCTTTCGAACAATCACGCGACCCCGGCAGGCATCGGTCCTAGTAGACCCCTACACTGCTGCTGACATCTCTTTGAGGCGCGCGTGGAACACTGCGCGCCGTCGACCCGAGCCTGGTCCTTACCGGGCGGCGAGCCACCCATTGCTCGCCACCCGCAAGCTCGCGCCTACGGTGGCCGGGAGTCCGCAATTGACTCCCGACGCCCGGGGCGTCTCCTCCTGCGGCGGCTAGGGGCATGAGGGCGCAGAGACTGCCACTCCCTCACGCGCCCCGCCTCCTCCTTCGCGAGCATCACTGCTTCGCAGAAGGAGGTGACGGCTTCCCATTCCCTCTCGCTCCGTACCATGGCTTGCACCAGGGCCGGACGCGAGAGGTCGCCGCCGCCGATCGCCTCCACGAACGTCTTATGGCTGAAATGATGATGATGATGATATAATTATGTGACAACAATACAATTGGATTAAAAATCCAATCCAAGTCACAATCATATTAGTATTGAGAGAAAGACTATTATGTATTGTACTAGAAGGATCGTATCGAAACTACCAACAAAACTTTCCTCCGTATAAAAAGCCTTTACAAACTTTATTCATTTCTGCATGACGTCAGTTCGCAGCGACGAAAACACAACTTCCCTTATCTATATGCTTTAAACCGGGCTAATTAGGCTCCAAAACTTGCTCCGACTACGTGATGCTACATACATTTTTAAAATTCGTCCACTTGGCTAGCAGGCAGCCGGATAAAAATACCGATCTAGCAACTTTCAAGGAATTTTCATTAAGCTCACAGTTGTTTTTTGGTAGTGAATTATGGTAAACACGAAACAGTTTAAAATGTAAGTGGATAGCGTGTGGTATGTGTCCTAAAAAGACAGTGTTTTATTTGCTTTTTAGTTGTAAAAGTACATGTCACGGTAAATTTATCTAAATATGTGTAGGTTTAAAAGAATAAATGATGCCATTTCGGTTATCTGACCTAGCCTTGTGAGTGTCTGTTAGAAGCAATTGATTTCTTTTCTTCTTGTTATTCATTTATAGTCTATTTTTCGATCACCTTTCACATAATTCTGAAAAAAGTACCTAAGAATGTATTAATAATTAAAAAAAAATACGCCGCGTTGGGGGACCGCTTCAAACCTAACAATTTAATTACCAATAGTCTTATTACCTAACTAAGCAGTCAACGACGTCTGCACTCGCGGAGCGGTCCCCCAACGCGACGTTTTTTTTTTTTAATTATTAATACATTCTTAGGTACTTTAAGATTGACTTATTTTTTATTATTTTTTACTTTTTAAAGGGAAATTAGGTTTTTGTGTCGGGGGTTTTTTAAATTTTTAATTTAATTTTTTATTTTGTACTTTTTATAGGTATATACTTAATATAATGTAGAATCAAACGAAGCTAAGAACACTTTCGATTAATTCATCAAAATTCTCTTTCAGTGCGCTTTCATTTGAGACCCCACTCGAGTATATTTGCTGACATTCGGTTACTCTTCCCCACTTTCCCCCGCCACAACTTTTAAACGACTCAACCGATTTTCATCAAACATGTCTAAGAACACTCGCAGATAAGTCACCTTTAATACGTATTTTTTTTATTGAAATCGCATCATCCGTTCGGGAGCTATGATGCCACAGACAGACAGACACACAGACAGACAGACAGACAGACACGTCAAACTTATAACACCCCTCTTTTTGCGTCGGGGGTTAAAAAATGACAACTAGCAAAATGTTATTCTACTTTTGGCCAACTTTTGCCAGCGGATCCATTCCTGTGGATGTCGAAACTTAGCTCACGAAACGTACAGAGATGTACACTCACTATGTGTTAATTCATGTTATAAAATATCTGTGTGCCAAATTTCAATCAAATCCGTTCCCTAGTTTTTGCATGAAAGACTAAATAACACATTTATAATATGGGTAGGACAGTAGGATTGTAAAAGTCTTTTCACACGAAATTACAAAAGAATCATTCTACGAAACAAAAAAAAAATATATTTTTCAAAAAAGGTTTTTCTAAAACGTGCGTTGTTCTTTCTATACTTATGTTACTTATTCTTTCACGTGAGGAAACAAAGAAACCCTGCAAGTAATTGGCCGTGAAATACATTGCGCACGGAGGCGCGACGCGACGTCTGCTGAAAACCAAGTGTTAGGAACGCACCAACTTAAATAGCTTCTGAGATTGCTCTTATTCTTGATAGCTGAATTTATTTTATACGAAGACGTTTTTATACGCTCGTGTAGACGTAAGGTCTTCAGGGAAAAGTAAGTTAAAAACCTGTCACATTTCTCGAAATCTTATTCTTACAAAATAATGAAAATGTCAAGAATTATTTTGATACCAAGAACAATGTTTACTTGTTATTATTTTTCTCCACGGCAGAGCAAAAACTCCTCGCTCAGAGTTAAAACGGATAACGTTTTACGTCTGATTTCATCCTGGTTTTGTTATTCAGTTTCCTTTCACTGGAAAAGTGTCATTGTCACGAATCATAAACTGGGTGTTTTAACGTTTGACTTAATACAATGTGAGCTTAGTAGCAACAAGTATTGTGTCATCATCAATATCCTACTGCTTTTTTTTTTGGGCGGCAAAAAATGTATTTTTTCTTTCATACTTCTCTATGAGCCGTCACCTGAGTCGCCCCTTTTCTACCCATATCATTATAGACATAGTCCAACCATTGTTTCTTTGATCTTTCCCTACTCTTATAGCCATCCACACTCATATCTACTAAAAAAACATTTCCTCACGACATTATCCACAGATATGTTGTTGTGTTGATATGTTGTTGCCTGTTGGTCTAGTGGTTAGTGACCCTGACTGCTATGCCGGAGGTCGTGGGTTCGATTCCCACCCAGGACAAATGTTTGTGTGATGAGCACGATCATTTGTTCTGTGTCTGGGTGTAATTTATCTATAATATGTATGTATTTAGAAATATATAAGTATTTTTATCAGTTGTCTAGTACCCATAACACAAGCTCTGCTTAGCTTGGGACTAGATGGCGTTGTGTGATAGTTGTGGAATATTATCTTATACCTTTAAACGAGCAATTCTTGTATATATATTTATAATCTGAATCTCGGAAACGGCTCCAACGATTTTCATGAAATTTAGTATACAAGAGGTTTCGGGGGCGATAAATCGATCTAGCTAGGATTCATTTTTATAAAATGTCGTTTTATTCGTGTTTTCAATGACCAAGTTTATCGATAATCAACTTGAACATAAACTTATTATTTTAAACACAATTTACCAAAAAATACCGAGCAAAGCTCGGTCAACCAGATATTTATTATCATATATGTTAATACATCTCGGGATCCTAGGATCCCGGTCTTTTGGAAGGCGTAAGAGGGGCCGAAGCCAACTCGCGGAGGCCCCTTAGAAAATTTTAAATGATGAGGGGGCACCAACCGACGATTATCCCTGTATGCACTATGCAAGTGCACCCAAGGACAATCCCCGGTTGGAGCAGAACTATTATAGAATATGGAAACAAAGCAAATTAGGCTATGGGTTTGGATGGCTATAGTGGATTGGTAACCGCAACTATGAAATGACTATGGCCCCTGCCTGATCAATGTTTTGTATACACGGATAAAATGGCAGGGGGTGACTTGCACACGCAATAATTGGCCCCCGGGAAACGTCGCTGGCACATAGTGACGCAGTGACAAGGGGGCAACACTTCCTGAGGTGCTTGAGAAGTGGAGAGGTATTCCACGGCTTTCAGAACAATCCCAGAGCCCGGAAGATGGTCAAGTCCCTACGAGCACTTACTGGAATACTTCCTTTCCCCGAGCACGTTTGCTTTTGCGAATCTCCACTCAAGCCAGCCAATAAAGGCAAGAATGAGGTGGGAGCTCTGAACCTCTTCAGTGTTTACTCCAGCCGGCCAATAAAGGCAAGCCAGAGATGAGGAACAAGAATTCTCCCGGGAGATAGGGTCCGTGGGGTCGCTACTGCCCAACAGCACGCCACTTGCTGCCCTGCGGGTTTATTATTATTATTAATAACTAATTTAATAAGAGTTAAAGCTCAACAAATTCAAGAAACCTGTTACATTTTAATCGTAACAGCCAAGTTGCTTTACAGCGAGACATTTTTATATCCACATACGTAACATGCTCAGCTGGTGGGTACGTTAGGGATACATGTGTTCCAATTCCCGGGGTCTTCGAATGTGCTAGGTATTTTACAGTTCAATAAACAGAAACCGGTCAGTTTCACGTAGAGAAAGTATGAAAGAATTAGAAAGAACTTTGTTTTCTTTTGTAATGGTCTTGGTCTCAGGTTTACTGAACGGTGAGTAAGTCTGTTAGTTTTTACTGAGGACTAGATTTTGTCAGCGATCGTCTGCGTAAATTGTTTTATTTATACAAGTAAAAGTATAATTTAATAAAAATTCAGGGTAAAAGAAGCCTATTTCTCGCTCTAAGTGCCAGGTCTCAATAGTTAGGGGTAAATAAGTAACAGACAAACAGAGCTACAGTCGTATTTATTCTTGAAAATTTTGTCTTTTTGCCTGAAATGGAACATGGCTAATACAAGTTAGCCAATTTCACTCTTAACTAAAAATGTTGGTACGTTACTAGCGACCCACCCTTGCTTTGCTCGGTTCTTACAACTTTACGAGACATCGAGGTTTCATTTTTATTATATTAATGTAATAAACACTTTCCAGAATAAATTCTAAACGATAAAGTTCTAAATGATGCTGAAAATCGCATGAAAACCCGTTGCGAAGTTTAGAGAAACAACGCTGTCCTCCAGGCAAACACGAAAACCACTTTTAAGTTATAACATACTAGCTTTTACTCGCGGCTTCGCCCGCGTGGATGTCGGAAATTATTACTGGAATGCTAGATGGCGTTGAAGTAGCTAGATTTTGAGATTTTTTGACAATTTTTTTGTCTTTTGTATTTTTTTTCATAATCATATCCTATGTCACTTCTAATACCTCCAAGAATAAGTGAACAAAGCTTCATGATGATCGGTTAAGTCGTTTTTGCGTGAAAGCGTATCAAACAAACTTACATTCACATTTATAATATTATTAGTATTGATAAACAGATATAGATGTATACATAGATACAATACTAGTATAGACAGTGACGTATTTACAAGGGGTTAGGTAGTCTAGTGTTTAAAACAAGTAATTGAATGTTATATAATATTTTGCGTTCTAAATAAGACAGCAAATTGGAGTTTTGAACATTTCAGTGGGAACATTTCATTTAGTTGGATTTAATTTAGGATTTCGGAGAGCCCATGCCTGTTTTTCATTAAGTTTTCAAATAGGGTTCACCTTTTCTGAGGACTTTGATCGCGTGGATTACAAAGTAAAGACATTTGGCATTTTGTTACATTCGTTGTGAAAGGGTTAACATGGGAAGAACTTTCATACCTATTTCTGTAACCAAAGAGCGTTATTGTGTGTAATAGTGATAGTGTGATTTGGACGGTAGTGTGAGTGGAAATGATATTTGGAGACTGTGAGAAGGTTTTGAGATTGGATATTGTATTGGTTTTCATTGTCATTCTGCTGCTTTTATCCCAATTGTGACGTAAGTGCAGCATATTCGTCAGCGTCTCTCTGCATCTCATTGGATATATTTACTTAATCTTTGTACCGTGTGGTGCCGGACGTAAAGAATAACACCACCCCATTTCTTCCTGTGGGTATCGTAAAAGGCGACTAAGGGACTTACTAGAGAATGGGCAGCAGCGTTCTCTATGCATTTTACCACCATACTGCGATCGCCAACCCGCCTGCCAAGCGTGGCGATTATGGCAAAGCCCCCCAAATTGGGGGAGGCCTAAGTCCAGTAGTGGACGTCTTACGGCTGACATGATGATGATGATGATGAATCTTTGGCGGAACTCCAGATGGTGATACTTTAAATATTTTCACTTTTAAGATTTTTAACAATACTCATAGTTACTTGGAACTAGTTAATTAACCATGCACGTAAATCGACTAGTGTAAATTGGAATCCTGTCCGTCTAAATATGGCAGTTTAAATATTCTTCATTCTGTTCATTGGTTTGTGGGTGACGTCTCTATGAGTGAAAATTATGATTACATTGTTGTTTGGGTTGCCATCTGTAAAAGCAAACGTAAAAGAAATAAAGTTTTTTTTACTCAGTAGAAGTCTTACATAACCGGCAAACCCTCAGTCTTGTCTAAGTGGGTATAAGGAAATAAAGCATAATTCAAGATTCAAGTTTGTCACTTATGTACGCCTTTTTCGACAAAATTGTATTTAAAAACCAAAACAAAACACTATTTTAAATATTCTAGTAGGTACATAAACCTACCCACTTCTAAATAATTATCAATGTTATCTGCCAACCCCAGCCTTAAACGAAATTATAACTATAACACAGTCAATGACAATAGCCGAATCTCCAAGGTATGTTCCACGAAGTCACTGGCAATTTAATTTCGATGCTGACCGTACACCGCTCGGTAATAATGAGCGAGTTAACTAACAATACCACCAACCCATTAAGAGGTCGGCAGTCTCAGAAGTGTGCCCAATTATTTTGCCCGACTGTACCTTCCTACGTGGAAATGTTACGAATGTGCTAAATGGGCATTTTATTTTGAATTAGGTGTTTGCTGTCTAGGCATACTTTAATGTAGCTTTGGGCAATCAAAGTAAAATGAGCAGAATAACGCGTCCGAATGGAATGACATCTGACTTGTCAAGTTTGACTTTTGACACTTGACACTTCTATTGATTTGGCGCTTAAAAGGGTCCGCCGTTTTTGGGACCCCGCGACGCGTTTGTTGAAATTGATCCTTTTAAATCGATCCCTTTGTGACAATTAGTCGTGATCCAATTGCTTTGATTGTAAATAACCCCAATTTGGTGTAATAACACGGGTTGAGTTTTGGATATATCTTGTTGAAATAGTTTGAAGGTTAAGCAAAGTGACGCTTATTGGAACCGCATGCTGTGATTGCCTCCAGCCTTATTGCAGTGGATGGTAACCTGAAAAACCCATTTACAATGTCACTACACGATACATATACACTCACTTACATACATAACTCCAGGTAGGCACCAGAGCAGGTGTTCTTCTACCACAGGTAAGTTCTTTTGTTCGTATATTGTACCTATTGCTTTGAATTGTACTTGTATTGTCTGCTCCGCGTATGGCGGACTAGTTTCGCTAGCCACTTCTTGTCTCCTGGACCCCACCATCATAACTTCCACTGCGCTATTGAAATGCTATTGTAGGGGGTCTAGCCTGGCAGCGAACAGGGATGATGCTTTTATTTACGTCCGGCAACACACAAAAGATGTTGCGTAGCTAAATATTATACTACTTATTTGTTATGTTGTCGAAGTGGCGGAGCTTAGGGGTGGCCTACGTCTAAAATTGGACGCTTTTGAAATGATGATTATATGTTGTCTACGATTACAGTATTATTTATCAATCAATATACAACCTTCAACGTTATTTTCCAGACACCTACTCACCAAAGGATTATTTACCTCCACGTCAATAACCAAACATAAGCGGACACATTATCGGAACAAACAATCTTTATTTAGCCAACCCTCTAACAATTGACGTTCAAATTGCGACACTATCAATTAGTCCCGCATACACTGCCGGCTAAGTTTATGTAGCACAAGAGGGACGGTAATTAAAGCTGCAACGTAACCGTAGCGTGTTGTAGTCCCTGCGGGCGAGACGCGCGGTGCTAATTTTCCATATAGTTAGTGGCTCATCCACAGGGCATGGCTATTTGTGTAATAGCTATTGCGCCAGAAATGAGGTTGGCTACTTTCATAGATATTATTTGTTTCATTATAATAATTGTGTTCTGAGGTCGGGGGTTAGTCTTGAGTAATTTTGTTTATAAACGATTTTTGCCAGGACATTTTTATGTGACGGTGATCGAAAATATATTGCCATCAATGGAACAAGAAAAAGCCTATGTTGTAACTGCTAAACACTCAATCAACAATATCATATTTTCAAAAGATTTTTTACCAAAAAGTTATTATTATTCACCTCATAAACATTCACCTATACTATAACCACTCTGATATATTTCATCTCATTTCCTTCTCACGTTGCGAGCGAATCATAGTAATTGTTTTTCTTGTGAACAGCCACAGCGTAGTGGAATATCGCGTTGTTTTTATTGCAAACACCCACCCACACTCACACCCACACGCATATACATACACCCTGTTATAATAATATAATAATATTCCACAACTATCACACAACGCCATCTAGTCCCAAGCTAAGCAGAGCTTGTGTTATGGGTACTAGACAACTGATAAACATACTTATATATTTCTAAATACATACATATTATAGATAAATTACACCCAGACACAGAACAAATGATCGTGCTCATCACACAAACATTTGTCCTGGGTGGGAATCGAACCCACGACCTCCGGCATAGCAGTCAGGGTCACTAACCACTAGACCAACAGGCCTGTCAATTCTGTTCCTGTTGATCACACACACTTAGACCCATTCTCCTATGAAATATATTGTAAGGTTGTGAAACAAAATGTTGACCTAATTTTTGATAAAGTTTACAGGTATGTTACTTTCTCTGGGAACACTTTAATGTTTTGTGGTTTTATATTGAAATGAATTTAAAATCTTCTAAGAAAAAGGCTGAAAAATGTGGACTCGTTGGTACTAAAATATGTAGAACTTTCCATTGGTTTCTGATGTAAAAACGGGGTAGCATGCCAAGTCAAGTTCAAAGCAAAGTAACTGGCGACGCAGCAGTGTATTGCACGAACACATTTGGAGTCACTTTTATTCTCTTAATAATTTAAAATCTATTACACACATGAAATTTAAAGAAAAGCTGAGTCAAACCTTGATCTTCAATTTATGTTATCTGCTTTGTGTAAATAATTCAACTAGAGATGTTAAATATTTGTAAATTGCAAAAATTGTTGGCGAAAAAGGCAAGATATTTATGTTTAAATTTATTTTAGAATGTTGTATCTTCTCATAAATAAATTTCAGGATCATCTGCAGAGACAACCATTTTTATCTTAATTCTTTTGTCAGCGCAGTCAGCAACAACGAATACTCTTAATACTGAACTTGGTTACCATTTTCACATTTATGTTTTCGATGTTATGTAACATAACAGTATAGGTAGTTCAAAATCAAGTTCACGAACTCATGTTAAATTAAGGCACGTGTAAAATACAATTGTCTGTGATGGATATGGATACTTACAAAATTTCCATACAAAACAATTCAATTTTCTAGTAATAGCATATATTTACAGGCTTCTTTGAAACGAAAACAAATTAAATTCCAATTTTCTCTCAAATTTTGTAATTATGGTTCAATTTTATGCCAGAGAACCTATGTATATCCGTCACAACACTCACATCACATCTCTTTAGCCAAAAGACGTCCACTGCTGGACATAGGCCTCCCCCAATTTGGGGGGCTTAGCATAATCGCCACGCTTGGCAGGCGGGTTGGCAATCGTAATATGGTGGTAAAACCTAAAGAGAACGCTGTTGCCTATTCTCTAGTTTGTCCCTTAAACGCCTTTTACGACACCCACGGGAAGAGATCGGATGGTTCTTTTATTTACGTCCGGCACTACACTGACTCATTCGTCACAACTCTAGCTAAATTTTAGTTTCCAATACCTATAATACATGTGATATCTTTGGCTGGCGTGTCACTACAACGATAATGGACTTCAACGAAGGCCACAAGAACGAATAATTGGCAGTCGGTTAGTGGAGGCTTCGCACTGACAAATACCAAACTAGTGAAGTGAGCGTAGGCTGGCATGCACGTGCCTCGAATGCCGACATGACGACGACATGTAGGCTAAGAGTTATGTGGAAATGTACTAAACCAGGCTTTAAGGCGGTGCTTTGAGATACGTCGAGGCTATATGTTCAGGTGAACATGATTGAGCGTCAGTAATTGGTGATATAAATTACGAAACCTAGCTAAATTTGAGGAAACAAAAGAGATGCCAATTCTACAGTAGTGCAAGGGCAGAAATTATATCGTCCTGGTAAAACTTTATAAGTGTTATAATTATAAACCTTCGCTTATCTATACTTCTATACTAATATTATAAAGAGATAACATTTGTTTGTAAGTTTGTATGTAGGGGGTAATCTCCGGAAGTAATGAACCAATTTTAAAAATTGTTTCATTGGTAGAAAGCTACATTATTCGTGAGTGCGATAGGCTATAAATTATAAAGATATCATGCATATTAGCCGAACTATCTCAATTTTTGTTTACCCAAAAAAAAAATTGCTCTTACAACAGAGTTACTTGCATGCGCTGCCTTACCAGCAGTATATAATTCAAAACAATGTACGGCAACCTGGTCCGCTTTGAATAGATCTACAAAAAAGTCCGCGACACCATATTTCTATCTTTTATATTTTAGCAGATATAGTATGCTTTTATGTGTTAAAAAAAGTATTTTTCGACGTACTTACCTTTGGACGATTTTTTAAACAAGAAAATATTAAACCTTATCGAAAAAAATATTATTATGATCACAAGAACATCATAGAGATACGATTTGCCGAAAACAGTATGTCAATTGGTTAAATAGTTTCGAAGATAATATTACTAAATCGCAAAATGCCGCCGTCCATTCACGAACCGCATTAGAACATGCTTTGTACGGACGTTTTATCCATTTACCATAGATGACAAGCTTTTGATGCTATTAAGACAGTATTATAAATAACAGGCGTAAAATATTTTTTTCTAGATGCCCCAGGAGGCACTGGAAAAAAATTTCTCGCAAATTTGGTATTGGCAAAAGTCAGACAATCCCGGGAAAATGGGCTAGCTGTTGCCTCTTCAGGGATTGCCGCAACTCTATTAAATGATGGGAAAACAGCACACTCCACATTTAAGCTACCACTGACAGTATCATTGGAACAACAGTCAGTATGCTCCATACGTAAAAATGGACCGCTCGGGAAACTGTTACAAGAGACATCTTTATTTTGGGACGAATGTACCATGAGTCATAGAGCTCATGTTGAAGCAGTAAACCGAACGCTTAAAGACCTCAGAAACTCAGATGCTGTTATGGGTGGTTTTAGTTTTGTTTTTGCGGGTGATTTTCGGCAAACACTGGCTGTATGATGATTTTAAGATGATTTTAAGCATGCCTTGAACATCGGCGCGTGTTCCTTTTGTTAAAAGGAACACGCGCCGATGTTCAAGGCATGCTTAAAATCATCTAACCTATAGAGTTTCGTTGAAACTCTCAATTTACGAACAAACATGAGAGCTTATTTGAGTGACAACTACGATAACGACTTTCCGCATCAACTACTAAATCTTGGAGAAGGAAAAATTATTACTGTTGGTGCTAGGACAATTAATTAATTATTAATTAATTGTCGTAGCACCAACAGTACTAGCGATGACATTAACCTTGACGATAGATTAGGTCACATATTACATAGTTTAGAACATCTGATAGACGCTATTTATCCCGGTCTTGAAAATTTATTGGAAAGAGATTATCATTGGCTTTGTTCCAGGGCAATAGTGTCTCCTAGAAACGATATAGTGAATGAGATAAATAAACTGATTTTAGAGAAAATTCCCGGTCAAGTCAAACACTATAAGTCCATTGATACGGTGTGTAATATTGAGGATACAGTGCACTATCCTCAAGAATGTTTAAATTCTTTGAGCCCTACCTCCTCATGACCTTATGTTAAAAGTTGGCATGGTTGGGAAACTTGAGCCCCCCCAACATGTGTAATGGCACAAGGCTGCTTATAAAAGAGTTGCGGGAGAATATAATCGTGGCGACCATTCTCACAGGGCCAGCAGTGGGACAACTGGCTTATATTCCGCGGATACCCATGATTCCAACGGATTTACCCATACCGTTTAAAAGGCTACATTATCGTCAAAATCTCTTTTGCCCTCACTATAAATAAGTCCTAGGGTGAAACATTCTCTCTGGTGGGCATTGACCTGAGAAAGCAGTGTTTTTCCCATGGACATATGTTGGCTTATCTCGGGTTGGAACTCCTGAAAGACAATATATTTTGGTACCAAATGATAGCATTACATCTAATATAGTACTTTTCAATCAGAACATTACGATCTTGACCACAAATAGGCTAACCCACCTTAACCCTAATATAACTTATCCCCATAAACCGTTACAACCCTTATAAACCTAGGGGGTGGTTTCTACCCCTAAAAATTGGATTCCGGAAATGTAAAAAAACACGGGTTCAATATTTTTTAGTGTTATATCGATGTGCAAAGTTTCATTCTGATCGGTGGGTGACAGTTGGGTAGGGTTACGTGTCAGTACTAACCAAACCACACTCATAATTTCATCACAAGTTAAAATGTTTACCGCCCAACGAAGTGGGCACGGGTCAGCTAGTTTCAAATAAACTGAAAAATAAAAAACGTAACTTACCTAAACATTTTATCTTACTGCACCTACGATCATCGTCATCTGCCTAGTCGTTTTTCTGGTGGTGCCTACGAACCGGGTACCAGACGGAGCCCGTAGGGGCGGGCGCCATCTGGTCAAGCGGGAAGAGTGAGCTCACTCTCGACTCGTCCCGCGACACTAGGACGGGCGCGCGTGGAACATTACGCGCCACCACGTCGGGTCCGTATATGATACGGGGCGATGGACAACCCCGAGTCCGCCATATCTGAACTACCATATCTATGCTATGCCGATGCTCGGTGCGTCTGCTGTGGGCCGGTAAAAGCTATAATACACTGAGAAAACTGACAATCATAAAAGAGGTGAATTCAGCTTAAAGTATGATGAATTCACTCAAAGGACGGAGCATAGTGATTCACCAAAAAGAACGATGATAATACTGATGTTGATGATAACAGTATTTAAGATGATGTGTCACCATGGATTTAGTTTTAGTTACCTACTATTTTTCGATGCCTTCCTCATATATCCAGTTATATCCTATTAGTTTTCCTACAATTTTTCGGTGACTTCCTCACATATTCAGTTATGTCATACAATTTTTCCAACTATTTTTCGGTGCCTTCCTTATATATCCAGTTATATCCTATTATTTTTCCTACTATTTTTCGGTGACTTCCTCACATATTCAGTTATATCATATAATTTTTCCTACTATTTTTCGGTGCCTTCCTCATATATCCAGTTATATCCTATTATTTTTCCTACTATTTTTCGGTGACTTCCTCACATATTCAGTTATGTCATACAATTTTTCCTACTATTTTTCGGTGCCTTCCTCATATATCCAGTTATATCCTATTATTTTTCCTACTATTTTTCGGTAACCTCCTCGTATTTTAGGTTAGGTCCTCTTACTTTTCCTACTATTTCCTCATATCTCTGGTTATAGCCTATTATCTTACGGAGGTCGCCCTCAATAGGAGGATTGTGTTTTTTAATAAACCAATTAATATCTCTATAATACACCAGTGATTAGTTGTAGTTCTACTCATTCTCCATCAGTAGGACTACAACTAAATACTGGTGGATTACACAGAAATTGTTTGGATTATTAGAAATCACAATCCTCCTATAATTGAGGGCGCCACTGGACTTACATGATCCCCTTATTTTTAAGTATCCAATATTGGTTCTTTCCTTTTAAATATTATTAGGTGTGAGCTCAACATTAAAAAAAACTGAAGAACCCTAAACTTGAACCTTAAAAAAATGGAGAGTAAGTAAAAAAAATAGAAAAAAGTACCTTGGCAAGAATGGTAAGAAGGTGAAAAGGGATGTATGTATAAATTAAACAGAAAATTGAATGGTATTTTTATTTCCATAGTATGAATGAATAATTATTATATACTCTAAACATTTATATTCAGTATAAAAGAAGACTGTTTTGTTTAGAAACATCCTCGCCTTAATGATTACAGTATCTATTTGTCGGTCATTATAAAGAATCATTATATACATTATGTTCAATAATTCTAGTTTTTACAAATTAAAATAAAGGTTGAGACGAGTAGAAATTTAATTTACAAAAAATAACAAACTTTACATTAATGTACCTATAACTAAAACATTTTTGCCCTTAAGGTGATTGCTTCAGGGTAGCCGTTTTTTGCAATTTGCAGGCCAGTGCTAGGTTGTATGTTAATTAAATGTTGCACGCGGGTGTAAGTACATAAGTTGTACTACATACGTCTTACACCCGCGTCTAACATTTCAATCAAAACCTAGCACTGGCCTGCAAATTGCAAAAAACGTAAGAAAATTTGAATTTCGCGGGCTACCCTGACGCTTTCACCTTAAAGCTGCATACAATAAATTGGTTATATTATTATAGTAAATATCTATTTTCAAGTAAAGTGCTACTATAAACACTCCGATGAGACTAATCTATCCCTCATACAAATACTTTACTTTAAAATCTATTACTAAAGGTGAACGCACACTTTTCAGAGCCGAAGGAGGCGAAAGAATCGAATTTTAGAATTACTTGTATGAAATCCTATGGAACCTCGCACACTTACCGAATCGGACGAATAAGGTCGTACGATTCGGTGCGGATAAGTGTGCGAAGTTACATTGGACTTCATTTAAGTAATTCTAAAATTTGATTCCTTCGCCTCCTTCGGCTCTGATAAGTGTGCGTTCACCTTAAACCAGCTATTGGTGCTGGCTCATACCATTACTTTATGCGGACACCGTTATCGGGCCGTCTTTATAGGATATCCTAAAGGGATATCCGATAAATACCGTAACTAAGGGTAGATTACTAGTTGAGCGCACTCTGCTATAAAAAAATAACTGCCCTTGGACTCTGCAGTGCCTCAAACTAGCAACGCCGCGTACGGTATAAGTACATAATTAATAATTATGTAAACGTTTCCAAAAAAAAATGATATTACTGGATTCAAAATAAAAACACCTTAAAAATGAGCAAACGAGTTAACTCGTTTGCGCATTTTCAAGGTATTATAGCAGCGACCGTAAGCCGTTAGAATACCTACAGAATTTTGAAATTTTTACTCTAGGTACCATCTACTTGTAATATATGACGTGTTACCTCGCATTAGAGTGAGCGTGTTAGGAAACGGAGAAACGGCATTTTGGCAAGGAAAGCACAGATAATCATTACCACGTTTAACTTCATAAGAATTGTAATGAGAATTAAATTCAATAGTTTCAAACATACAGCAACGGAAAAAAACCTCTTCAGTATCTGTCACCAAAATTGCATCAATTTGGCCAAAAGTGGGTAAGAATTGTTCATCATCTATATCTACAGTAACAATAGAGTTCCGCTGCCATATAACACCAGCTATTGTAGCGGAAGTAACCGAATATTTGAGGACAACGCCAGTGCCGAGAGAAAACTTGACAGTGTCTCCTGAATTTAATGCAGATTTTTTTCCTAGTATTTTTGTTGTAGGTATTGTATTTTTCACAAACAAGTCATTGAGCATAAGTTGACATTTTATTGCTAGAGTCTTGCAAACATTGACTCGATTAAAAGATGATCTAGCCACTAACTTAGATACCCTGTGCTTGGCTTCAAAACGCATAGCCCACATGTTACGTACGGGGCCGAACTTCATTAGCATGGTAGGATAATGAGTCAGAAAATGAAACTTTGGCTGCAGGGGTGATTTTGTTAGCTCCGTGTACAATTGATTAAATTCTGCTATTATAACCCGGAGTTGAATATTGGTGTCACTGAAGACCCTATGACTTAATAACCTGTCGGTGATTTGCCGCAACATAATGTATAATTTCCATACTTTATTTTCTAAAGGAATGTAAAACCCGGCTATTAGGCTGAAGTATCTAATAAGGGTAAGCATTTCTGATGCTGAAGTTTTCAATTTTACTTTCGAACCTTGGACAACTAAACAATTACTTGGTTTTGAATTCCTATCTGGTCCATAATCAAATGAAATTATTCTTTGTTGCAATACTGAGATCTTTAAAAGACCTTCGGCAAGGAAGTGGTTTATGACAAAGGTCATTACATAACGAGCTACACCTTCTAATATATCATGCATTGGGTCTACTGCTACATTTTGAAATAAATCAAATCCTGTCACCTTAAGCCAACAGCATGATTCTTTAATGCCCGTGTTAGGTGTATCGTTTTCTTGCAATTGAGCGTGGTATGAAGTCATATTTCTAAGCAAGTTACTGTTTTCATATAGAGCAGTTTGCAAACCTTTCTTGTCAATGTTACAGATTCTGCAACACTTGTTAGCTGAAAAACTTTCAGTAAACCCGAGAATTGAATTCAGGCCTAAATTATCGCCAGTTATAGCAACAACCTTCAATTTTACGGTTCCTTTAAAAAACTTATTTTCTATAAAAATTCCTTTGTTTTGCAAGTAATTCAATTCCTCAATAACAGGGTCAAAAATAGCTTTGTTTCCATATTTAGTTTTGTCAGCAGAATGGCAAATAGCTAACAGCAAAATGTTATTCAACAATGAAAATAAATGTGGTGGGAGTGCTGGCAAGGAAACGTATACACCACCAAGCTTATGCACCCCAGCGTGGCTCCCCAAAGGATTTCCAATTTCAAAATCATCATAGTATACTACTAAAGGAAGAATAATGTCCGACGCCTGCGGTGTACACATTGCCAGCCATACAGATCCCTGCATTACATTTTCTAGACACATTGGCCTCATCGGATTTTCTTCACGGATTATTAAATTACCCCTTAGGTGGTTCAAATAATCCGTTACATCTTTCCAAATAGTGTCAATGGAAAAAAAATTCTTCAAAACCTGGCGAAGTTGAATTACTTGCATTGTACGTGGCTTGGTGTGTAATGTTAAAGTGTTACTCCTTTGTGAAATGTCAGGACAATAACCAACGATTACTTCATGTGGTGGTATAAAAGAACCTAATAAATTCAATTCTCGGAATCTCAAATATTCTGAACGAAACGGAAAAAAGATGCCCTTCAAAGCTGTGTTGAACTTATGAAGTCGTTTATTAATTTCGCTTCCAGACATGCTTTCCTCATCAGCTAGCACAGGGCCGAATACGGACATTAAAGACGGTGCGATATTGTCAAGAAGGGTTTGCAAATGACTAACCATAGCTTGTACAGACGATCGAGATACAGAGGGATTTACATAGAGCGTTGAAATAAATTTCAAAACTTCTTTATGAATAATACTATCAGCATTATCAAGGACTTCCGGTTCACTATCAGCTTCAATGTATATGTGCTCAGTTGCTACTTTGGTAGTCTCTGTTTCACACATAGGAACTACGCAAGCCTCGTTTGAGGTGGATGGCAAATAACGAGTGTTTACTTTATTCAAATGTTTTAAGTTAACATGTTTTCTAAATTGTCTAACGTCCGTGAAATACCGGTAGCATGCGTCTTCACCACATTTATAAACTCCAGTAATATCAATTTTTTCACATTCTTTCCTTATGTGGGTAATAAGTGAAGAAAACGTGGGAAAAGTCCTTTTACAACTGTGACACTTCATCTTAATTTAAATTGTGACTCCGAGAGTAACTAATATCTCCTTCACAGATTGTGACATACGATCGTACGATGTTTTGACTTTGTAAAAACCAATTTGGATAATAAGCCAAATGTTATAGCTTTCAGTAGGATATTTAGCCGCAGTAGCATGAAATATTTTAAAAGTCACATCAACAGCCTCAGTTAGTGTTGTGAACTTGTAAAACGTATTGTCACATACTGTGAAGGAGACACCTGACTGGCGGCACCAAATTATAAATGGTTGGAGGCTAATACCTAGGTTTTGAAGCTTTTAGCGACGCTCCTCAATTACCACTTGCACGTCTGCGTCATCATCCACGATGGTCACAAATCCATCCAATATCTCCGCTCGTGAAGCTTGCCAGTCTTTTCTAGATCGACGGGCAGGAGGAATATTAAAGAGACAGCCGAGTAGCAATATCGCTGCTATTAATTTTGTCTCCGGTTGTTCATCTGGAAAGAAAATAATAATAGTATATTTGACACAACACATCATCATTAACTGAGCAAATAGGGAAAAGTATCAGAACAAAATAAAATCTATCTATATAAGTAAAAATGAATTGCCGAAATGTGTGTCCGCCCGCCTGTTACTTCTGAACGACTGCACCATGTTAGATAATTTTTAAATTCTTTTTTGTCTATATATTTTATAACGGGTTCACCGACCCAGGGAGGTCGAGAACTATATAACAGAATCATTTCCTTACCGTCACAAATTGCCAATGTATCAGCTATTTTTCGACGAAGAAACGAGTCCTTTGTGGTGTTAAGCTTCTGCTGAGCAGCTTTTAGTATGTTTTCCGATGAAGCATCCAAGGCGTCGAGGCCCCCGGATTTATCAGGGAACAGTGCTTCGTAGTCATGAGTCAGGAGTCGCCATCCATCACTTGACTTCAGGATAGGATACTTATTGAAGTACTCCTGTAATGTCCCTTCCTCGTAGTACAAGTACCGGAGGCGAGCTCGCACCGTCTCCCGCCACAGGGCACTGACCTCCTGCCACGGACCAGCTGAAGGACTTGACAGCTGCTCTAATGCTGACGCTACGTCCTCCACTTCACCTGCACACAAAAATTAAAACGATTAATAATTAGTACAATGACAATAACGGTTCTTAGATTCAGATATTTTGTAATTTGTAACGAAAATTTATACTAATTCAGATATTTTTCTCAATAATTTTGTTCTTGATAATTTAATTCAATCTGAAAACATAAAATTTCTTGAAAAGGAGTTACCTTCTTTAAGTCCGGTCAGGTCGATTCCAGCGAGTGGAGGGGTGTCTAGCCTAGGACTGGACTTGGAGCGAGGACGTGACTTGGGCTTTTCAATAAGGCCCAACGAAACTAAATGCTGCCGTCGAGCCCTTCTGGCGGTGACTAACCAGCCAGAGATATTGCGCTTAGCCTGGTAAGCATCAGCCGGCAGGTACGGCGCGTAGTATAGGGGTGGTGACTCCTCTTTAAATAATCTGCCAATGTCGTAGGATAGAGCAAGCAGCTGCGAATCTGTCAGAAGTACCGGGTTTTCGGCCGTAATGAGCTTCTCCATAAGCAGCTTGCATAAACGCCCACGCACGTTTGAGGGTAAGGTGCCCGTTTTCTGCCCAATTGCTATTATTTGTTTTCCCTCGACTGATGAATTCAGTATGGTATTCACCTGAAACACAAATAGTATAAGTATGGCATTACAAACTAAATATGCAAGGTAAAAGTTAAAAAAAAAATGTCACTAAAATGTTGAAAATACAGGTTCAATACCTACCTTCCATTCAGTATAATGATCAGTTGGAGTCGGTGCCAGTCTAGGCATCATGCATTTAGTTGTTAGTTATAGCTGTCACCAACTCCAAATATATTACTGATCTTTGTGACATATAGTATAGCTCCTAAACGGCCGTCCGTACACACATACAGGACAGGACAGGTACAGACGTTAAACTTATCTGTTTACGCCGGGGGTTAACAATATTGAATGTCAATTTAAATTCCTTATCAAAAGTACAGGATAATAGGCAATAACTTACTAAATTGCTCCCGGTGGACTCTTGTCTAACTGCTTCACCCACTGACGACGACGAGTCCAGTGGTATCACCAGTATGTCACCATCCTAAAATAATATTTACTTTGAGACAATGTTATAATAGTACATGTAACAAAAAGGTGTGATAATATGAGTATGTACGGTCAATTAACCTCAATAATCGTTGAAATAATCACTAAATGTGTCCGAGTGCGACCGTTAACTAACAGGCTATAGCTAGCCCTAGCCGGAGATAACTCAAGGGAAGTGTTATATTTTTTTACTAGTAATCGGTTCAGCATTGCAGGTGTGAACGGTCCTGCCCTCGTCCCTTGATCCGGCCCTGATAAAAACTAATCGATCAAGATCAGGACTGATCCTGGTCTCAAAGAATGTCTATACCAAATTTTGCATCGGTTCAGTGTCTTAGGTATGAAAATGTGAAAAGGTCCTGCCCCAGCCGACAGATAGACAGACAAACTTACTTTCGCATTTATAATATTAGTATGGATGTAATTACAAATTAATACATATTGCTCTTGAACCAAAAAACAGTAAGTACGAGTACTTTTCTACAATTTTGCAGAACTTACCAAATTTTCCTGGTTAAGTCCTGCTTCGCAGTCTTGGTTGAGGATTGAGCTTTGCAGTCCTTCACACGGTGGCAGAGGCTCTAAGTTACAAGGTAGACTAGTTAACAAGTCATTCCTCAGGACCTCTTCAAAGAGTGATGAATTGTAGGAGTTATCCTGAAATTTAACAAGAAATTTAAAAAGGTAATAATAATGTACTTAGTTGGTAAACTAACAAGACTTATGAAAAGTTATGATTTTATTCCACTTTTTAAATAAATACTGCACCGGTTAAATTGTTAGGTATCTTAAGAAGACTTTAAAATAATAAAAGTTAATAAGTAGGTACCTACCTACCTACATGCAAGTAGGAGAATGTGCATTTAAGCGACGCAGGGCATGTGTAAGCAAAAAGTTTAAAACAAAATTTACTTTTTTGAAATACAATTTAACATGAAAACAAACCATATCTTTTGGTTGGTCGCTTTTTAACATGGCCAGAGCTGCTTCAAACCGGAGTCTGTCCCCTATTTGAGGGAACATACTATGTATGTCTTGTTTACTAAGCATCTGCATTGTTGCGATATCAATTCTTTCAGCTGAAAAAAAAAGGTAAATTTAACAGCGCCCTGATTGCAGCTGTGAAATGCACTACGTCGCATCGACTTTATAAAATGTAGGTTGGTAGAGCTCGTCTAAGCTGAAATGACGCGCCCCACTACTTAAATTTGTATACGTACACTACGGTAAATGCGGTAGTGGGGCGCGTCATTTTAGTTTAGACGCACTCTACCTATTTGTTTTTTTTTGGGTTGCAGTTGCACATCGAATCTAGTGTATAATATAAATATGAACGTATATCTAGGTAGGTGGGTAGGTACCATACGACAAGACTATTCTTGGTTGGAGTGTACAGCGGCCAAAAAAGTGTTATTTTCGCAAATCGTTTATTTTCTCGATTCTATAGTATGTAACACCTAGAAAGGCTAAAAGTGTCTTGGTGTTTTTTGTCTCCGACCAACCGTTTGTCGTAAAAACGATGTCGAAGGGATCCATAGGTAAGGTTATGTTAGAACTGTGACCTTGAAATTGGTCGCGAATTTTTTTTAAGTATATTTTCATAGTGCCTCTAAGACGACACTCTGACCCTATTCTTGCTAGAAATTAGAATGTGTGAATGTAATGTGTGAGCTCATGCTAGCAACTTACTAGGTAGGTTTGTCAACTTACTTTCAAAACGATCGATGTAGTGTTCCAAATTCCACTTCTTCAAAAGATCACGCGTAGCCATATCCATTTTTGCACTGATCAAACACGTTCACTGGCACTAATGGAATTGTTATTGCTATTAATTAAACGAGTCGTGAGTCGTGACTTGCCGGCTGTAGCGGTGAAATACAAATGGCCGACCGAAATGGCGCGGCGGCGGAATGAAGTGAGAGAGAGAGACCTCATTATATAATGCCGTCACCTTAAATTTGTAGGACATCATTCAAATGCTACTCATAAATGGGTCTCTGTAATAATAATTTAGTAGGATACACATAAAATAATATGACTATATTATTGAACTTTGATGCTTACTCTAAAAATATGAGATTATTTAATCGTATTATCATAGGATTCACATAAAATAATATGACTGTAATATTAAAAAATGATGCTTACTTTAAAAATATAAGTGTAAAGCATTATAATTTAATATAGTACATTAGGGGGAGGTCATCGTATTTTTAGAGATACTTCTTCATATTAAACTATGAAATCTATTTATATTACGGTGACTGTCATTGTGTTTTTTAATTAGAATCTTATTTATAATTATCATACTAATTTATGGGACAGTGGACCATTTTCTATTAGATTGTGTTATTATTTGAAGAAGACAATGTTATTTCATAATTACAAATTTTTACGATGACAAGTATCATAATATTGCATTATTTACCCAAAAAATTCGATTCCATCTTAACACATTTCAGTTCTAGCGTAATATTTACTTATTATCAACATATTATAAGACAACGCATCTATTTTAAACCAACGTCACGATATTTTAAGATTATGCCAAAATGACATTTTTCTCAGTGTAACTTTATAGTTTAACGTTTAAAATAAATTGTGTTTTTAGTTTTGCTAGTAATTGCACGTGATTTATTTTAATCGTAAAACTTCGGCTTATCAGTCAATTCGCTTGTCTAATTCGGGCGAATCTAATCGGAAAATATCATATTTTCCATAGGCGACTCGCACGAAGTTTAATTATTTATCGGCGAAAAAACAACTCCGTAAATACGATTTAGGTAATTGGCGTGATTCGATTTGCACAGAAATAAATTAACTTCATGCACTTGAAAATAATGTATTATTTAAAAGTGTCGACTAAATTCGAATAATAACTAAAAACTTCTCTGTTTAAATGATGTATATTTAAATGCAGAAACAGCGAAATAACGGTTTATTATGACCAGCTAGGAACAGCCCATTATTTTTACCTTTAACAATTTCAGTAAAACAAACACAGAAAACGTAATTACAAAAAAACAGCTACGGGACTTGAATAACAAGCACCTTGTTGTTTTAAATTCTTTGACGGAATTTCGTTTCCAATATTTTCGTGACTAAATGAATCTAATGACCGGCTTTGTTCTGGTATCGGTAAAGTAATTTTGACAAGTTTGTTTTGTACAATCGGCTTACTTAATGTATAGACAATCTTCGTTGACATTATTAAAAGCAGGTATAATAAAAGAACCTGACCTTTTAGCTCGTTTTGTGAAATGTTTGTTTTTTGTTTTTAACATGTCAGCACTTCCAAATGTTCTAATCATATTGCATGCATGTCTTTCTGTATACATACACATGTTTAACCGGTCAGTTACCGTAATTACAGACACAATTAAAAAACGATTGTTTACATACCAAATGTGGTATCTCAGGGACTTAGAGGTTAAGCAAATAAATATTATCTATCTACCTTTAAATGGCGGCGTTAGTTCAGCGTCCCTATCACATACACATACCTGCTTAGCCTTTTCTCAACTATGTTGCGGTCGACTTCTAGCCTAACCGGTTGCGGTTGAATACCATATTTTACATGGCACGACTGCCTATCTGACCTCCACAACCCAGTCACTGGGTAATGCGATACCCCTTGGTAAGAATGGTTGTCTGACTTTCTGGGATCTGACGAGCTGTAACGACTGTTAAAGATCTACAAATGACAGCCAGAATCAACGGCTTAACGTACTTTTTGAGGCATGGAGGTGTTGTGGTATGTAATGATGGTCACCCATCCACGGCAAGCGTAGCTTAACCCGATCAATCAACCCGTTATTGCTTAGCCACGAGCCCTTTATTACATACACATAATCTATACTATACATATAATCTATACTAATATTATAAAGCTGAAGAGTTTGTTTGATTGAACGCGCTAATCTCAGGAACTGCTGATTCGAATTGAAAAAATATTTTTGTGTTGGGTAGCCTATTTATCGAGGAAGGCTATAAGTTATATAACATCACTCTACAACGAAGAGGAGCGGAGCAGTAATGAAAAATGTTGCAAAAACGGGGAAAATCGCATGGGTAGGCGACTCAACGTGACGGGAAGGGTCGAGGGAACAAGAAATTTAACGCGGACAAAGTCGCGGGCAGAAGCTATATATAATATTATAAAACTGAAGTTTGTTTGTTTGTTTGATTGAACGAGCTAATCTCAAGAACTGCTGATCCGAATTGAAAAATTCTTTTTGTGTTGTGTAGCCTGTTTATTGAGGAAGGCTATAGGTTATATAACATCACGCTACAATGAAGAGGAGCAGGGTACTAATGAAAAATGTTGCAAAAACGGGGAAAATCGCACGGGTAGGCGAATTGACGCGACGGGAAGGGTCGGGGGAGCAAGAAATTTAACGCGGACGAAGTCGCGGGCAGAAGCTAGTCAGCTTATAAAGTTCCCACTGCTGGGACCCAGGCCTCCTCTCTTCGAGAGTGAGTGGGCTGTAACCCACCACGCGGGCCTAGTACGGGTTGATATACATCACATGTCTTCGATTTTTTGGTTCAAAGAGATGCCAGTTTCCTTGCGATGTTTTCCTTCACCGTATAAAGAGCGGTGCTGATGAAATTAAATACATAAAGTAAAGTTCCTGCCTAAGTTCGAGCTCATGAACTACTATTTGAGTGAGTGAGTCGAGGCCGATAGATACCACAGATCCGTATAATTATGGTAAAGAGCAATGAAAGTATTATTTTTTATTGTGGTCACAATTAATAAACAAACAGGCGAGATAGTTATCGTTCATGCAAAAAGCTCCCTAATAGGCACCTAAGTATATAATAATAACACATCTATACTTCTAATACCTAATAATAATAACACATCCGTACTCGAAATACCTTAATACTGGTCTTCACCTATGAAAATGCCGTTTTGTATGAAAAAAATTAAACGAATTTTTTTCATGTGTTTTATATTTGTATTACCTAATCGAAATAATCACCCATGTAATCAATACATCTTTGCCAACGCAGTGGCAGTTTATTGATGCCCTTCTTAAAAAAACAGCTGGACGGGAGGCAACAAATTCTTCAAAGGCATTTTGTACTGCCTCTCGGGTATTGAATTTTTTTCCCGCCAAGAAGTTATCCAAATTCTGGAAAAAGTAGTAGTCTGTAGGCGCAAGGTCTGGTGAGTAGGGCGGATGACGGAGAGCTTCCAACCCCAGTTCTTGCAACTTGGAGACCGTCTGCTGTGCAGTATGAGGTCGCGCGTTGTCGTACAGGAGCAGCGGAGACGAGCGATTGACCAATGCTGGTTGGAGATGTGCCAGCTTCTCCATCATTGAGTTCAGTTCTTCACAGTACACATCTGCAGTAATGCTCACCCCGTTTGGTAAGAAGCTGTGATGAATCACACCGGCGCTAGACCACCAAACAGTGACCATCACTTTTGTAGGGGTAAGTTTTCGTTTAGGGCATTGTTTAGGTGCTGAACCAGGATCCAACCAACTTGCTGAGCGCTTGCGGTTATCAAACAGAATCCATTTTTCATCGCAGGTAACAATGCGGTTCAGAATTCCTTCATTTGTGTGTCTGTTGAGCAGTGCAAGGCACGTCTCGACGCGTACTTCGCGCTGGTGATCATTGAGTTCGTGGGGCACTCATTTGTCAAGCTTTTTTACCTTGCCAATTTGACGCAAATGGACCAATATTGTTTTGACGCTAACTTCAAAAGTTGCTGCTTATTCAGCCGTAGATTGTGTATCATCAGCTTCCACAATCGCCTTTAATTCGTCATTGTCGACCAAAGTCTTCGGACGACCGCGAGGTTCATTTTTCAGTTCGAAATTTCCAGAACGGAAGCGAGCAAACCAACAGGTGGTGCGTTGGTTTGTAGTGTTAGCTCCGTAAACGTCGTTGATGTTGCGTGCCGCTTGTGCCGCGTTGCTGCCACGACGGTACTCATATTCCATAATTACTCGAATTTTTAACGTATCCATGATTACGAAAAAGATTGAAATGCGATGAAAATGTAACACTAATCAATAAACAAATGACTACTTTTGGAAAAATAATTCCATGTTTTTAAAATAAAATTAATTTGAAATTAGAATTCTTAGACAAACAAAAATTATTTTGATTTGAAATGGCCAGTACTGCAGAACGGCAATTTCATAGGTAAAGACCTAATATACACGTCAGATTCCTATTTCAGCATCTGATATACGAAGACTTATCAGATCCGAGTATACATTTACATTTCTATCTGGCCCCCGAGAGTTCTTGCAACTTGATTTTATCTGTATCTAGTTAGACCTCGACGTGCATTTAGATCATAAGGTATGATTTATTTTAATTGGAATCCTGTATTTTGATTTACATAAATGTTCTGCCATAATAATATGAAATATTAATAAATGATATTGTTTTTTTTTAGATCATAAAGTATGATTTATTTTAATTGGAATCCTATATTTTGTTTTACATAATGTTCTGCAATAATAATATGAAATGTTAATAAATGATAGAGATTTTTTTACAAACAAATGCTTGTCTTAACTTACCATAGAAACCATTAATTTGTACATATTTATTTATATTCATATCTACGATTTGCTAATCTTAGTTGTCCAATCCAAGGTGACCTCCAAACCAGGTATTTGCTTGAATCATCGGGCCCATTGATTCAAGCAATAAATATCCAGTTCTCGTGAATTAGGACATTATCAAGGTTAAGAAAAGTTCGTAATAATTACTACATGTTAAAAAAAAACGACGGGTTGCACTCCGGGAGTGCCGGCAGAATTGAAAACTTGAATATTAACGTTGTGCATTTTTGATATTTTGGAATGGTTAGGGAATCATTTTGCATGACTTGCTTTAGTTATCAGTATAAAAGTACTATCATTTATGTGGCAGAATACAATATTTATTTATTGCGCTATCTTACACAAACATGACAATTTATATTACATTAAAAAGTTTATCTCTCAGAAAAATTAACTTCCATCCATAATTTCGACGACGGCAACTACACAGACAGTCGAGCCATCAGCTGTCACCATCCATGGATGCGCGTGGCAGGCTGTAACATAAACACACACGAACATTCGCGCAAGCGTCTTGCGCCGCCTAAACGAAACAGCAGGCGCAGGCATACATTTTCGCCGCGCCGTAGAAAGAGAGGGGGATACTTCCTCTCCTACTCTCTGTCCGTCTTACGAATTTTCGATCAGGGTCACGTGTCCTGACGCGAGTTTAACATTTTTTTGCCATTACAAAAAAAGTGCTCAACGCCGCTAAGGAAGTTTTCACTTCAATAAAACTAAACTAAATCAGTCAAAAACATGCATTAAGAATGAGATCAAATCAGTGCCTAAAAGGAAAGATTATTCATTCGAGTGAAATTTGCCAATTTCATGAAAATTCTTCGTTATTTATAACAACGATAACTTTAATTTTTGTTTATACGAAATGAATACATACTAAAACGTACGCGCTAATTACAAAAGTCTCACTCACTCCTCATACGAATGCTATTGGAAAAAATATATTAACGTCATCTATTTAGAAAATAGGTAAAATTTCATCGATAAACTAGGTATTGCCATACAACTTTTCCTTGCAAAACGAACAATATTTTAAGTGGCAAAAACTTGGTGGGGTCGTAACCCTTCTAAAGTGACCATAATGCCTCTATGCTCTTCTCTTCATGCTCTACTTGCATTTTCCTGCGATCGTGTGGTATGATGCTTATAGGTTTAACCTGCACACTATTTGGTTCTCGAAAATGATTAACACATTGACTGCCATGTCAATTTTGTCCGACACTTTTTGTTCCATTCAGGCATTTTCGGACTATATGACCGACAACACATACCAAATCTGAACGTGTCGTTACTGCCTGGATGCCACGTTTATTACTCTTTCAGCTATATTACGTGTCCCGTAAAACAAAAAACCACTGTGTCAATATAACTTTTGTTTACTCTCATACACTTTGTGGAAAATATGAAGTTAAAATAGAGGAAAGAAATAGGCGGTATTAAATGTAACTAGTGATCGCCCATTGGTCGAAATTCGACCGTACTTCATTTGAATAGAAATACATTATAAAATGAAGAAAAAAAATATAATAATTAATATAAAAAATAATATGGTTATATTTGACATTCACTAACACTATAGACAAATTGTTGACGCTGTACTACAGTGGAGAGGGTTCGCTGGCGGGATGGTGATGGCCAGGACCAGGACGTAGGTGTAATGAGTAAAGAATACTTCTTCAGGACTCTCTTCTTTATTTTCTTAATACTTCTTAACTGCTGGATATGGAATGAATTATCACAGAAAGCTCTGTTGTTATAGGATTTTCCCTATTATTTTTAATTAATTATGACAGTTCAAAATGTCATAATTATAATCAGCCTGTACAATCTATGACCAGCCTGTACAATCGTGAGGCATACAACCTCTACAGTTTGCACACGACACTGAGTTTTGTATGGGAAACTTACTAATGCCATACTTGACACTCCCCATAAAACAACAAAAAATATTTCTTATAAATCTAAACTTCCTATCGTCGCTAAAACAAATAATGTTAAAGACAAACATTCTTGATATGATCATAGATTTAAAAAATGAAATAGGTTATATATCTATAAAATTAACTTATTACCTATGGTTATACTTGACACTTGACATTCAGTAAGACTCCGTCAAAATATTATAGACAGATATTCTCTGTGCATGTGTGTATTGAATACACGGTAATGAATAGTGGTGTGTGTAACGTGTTATTTATTGAAAATAATGAAATTTTGGGCATAATTTTTAAAAAATATTAGCATTCGTCACTTCTTCTCTGTATAAACTATAAGTGTGCCAAATTTCATACTCCTCCGTCCGCCCAATTTTCGTAAAAAGGGATCCAAAGTTTTCGCTTCACGTATTAATATATAGATAAATATGATATACATGTATTTATGGAATAAATAATCTATTTAAATTGAAATAACATTTGATTAGTGTTATTTCAATTTTAGACTTTCATTTTTAGACTTTTTCTGATTTTTACCATCGCAGTTAACGTGTTAAATTTTGGGTCCCTTGTAGGTGAAACTTAGAACATTCAATCATTCAACTATGTTGGGGTCGGCTTCCCGTCTCACCGGATGGAGTTGAATACCAATAATTTACATATTGCGCCTATCTGACCTTCATAATCCGTCATCGGGTAACACAATACACCTTGGTAAGCCTGTTTCGGTCTTCTGACGACCATAACGACTGTCAAATATCTACAAATGACAGCCGGAATTAACCACTATTTTTTTTTGGATGGGAAATCATCAAATGACGTTTCCCGCTCTTGGGCGGAGCGGGAGGGCGTGTCAGACTTTTACTGACTAAAACCCACCCGTGTTCCTTCAGTTGCCCATGTGCCAGGGCCACGGTGTCTCTTTTGAACAATCTCGCGACCCTGGCAGGCATCGGTCCTAGACCCCTTCAGGGATTAACCGCTTAATGTGCTTTCCTAGGCACGGAACGGTTTCAGTATGTAAAGATGGTTGCCCATCCACAGACCAACTGCAGCAAGTGTTGCTTAACCTGATAGCTTGATCCGTCTGGTTGCTTTTACTTAGCTACGATAGTTTTTAAATTTTTGCACACTTTTGCCAACCAGTCGCGTCCAGAATCCGCGCGTAAAACATCTTATTTAGACAAGGCCTTAGCTCGTATCTAAAAAGTTGAAACATTGATGAGATTCAGGACAAAGTTTAGGTCGTCTTTATCGCCTGTGTAATGAAAGGCAAAGAGCCTGTTTTATCCCCTTTTTATAGAACTATCTAGATAAAGAGAGCAATTTCGTTAAAGGTACGATACTATTTTTATGACGTTAGTTTTTTAGAGCTTTAATGGTACTTGCAGGCCCTCGATAAGAGCGTTAGAGCAGTTTGTTTTTTGTTAGTTTGTATTTTAACTTTAATCTTTGATAAAAACGTACCAGTATTAAAATAAACGATGATATTTTTTTGCAAGCTTAATCAATTATTAAATACACACCAAGGTATAAAAAACCAAGTGGCGAAGAAAACATAAGTGTATGAAATTATTTGCTAAATAAAATAAGCAGAAAGCATTCGGAGGAGGCCAAGTAGGTCATCATCATCTTCTGGTTAGCCTTTTCGCAACTCTGTTGTGGTCGGCTTCCAGTCTAATCGAATGCAGCTGAGTACCAGTATTTTACATGGAGCGACTGCCGATCTTACCTCCACAACCCAGTTATTGGGTAATACAATAAAAATATGTAATAAAATGATTATTTGATTTTTTTATTTTTGATTAGAAATCATTCGGAGGAGGCTAAACGAGTCATTATCACCATCTAAAACGTAAACGATCTGAAGTTTTAAGAAAATTCGCTGATTGCTAAACTAAATTTTCACAAGATAACCTTTGTTACACTCATTCCTACATCCCTGAATTGGCTTTCTTACTAATTGAAACATATTATTGGTTTTATTGATCATAGCGTAACTGGAATATTTCCAATCAACAAAATACTAAACAAACAAACATAATTTCAAAATCACCGCCACAAAAGTAGCTCACTTACATGTTAAAGAAATGGTATTTAACGGTTAAAATAGTTATAATTATGAAATTTCCGACCGCAGGCTCCAATATTAATTAACGGAGTGGTGGAATCTAGTTGCAGTTGTACAGTCACGAGCAAAAATATGTGTAGAGAATTTTTTTATATAAATGATAAGAAAATATGTGTGTAGTGTATGAGTAGTTTGTTAAAGTGGCCACGACTGACTGAGTTGTACGTTGTAGGTTGGAACCCCTTTTTTTTTGGGTAGGAAATCATAGAATTACGTCTCCTGCTCTAGGGTGGAGCGGCAGGGCGTGTCAGACTTTTATTGACTAAAACCCACCCGTGTTCCTTCAGTTGCCCATATGCCAGGGCCACGGTAACTATTTCGAAAGAATGTCGCAACCCTGGCAGGCATCGGTCCTAGCAGTATTGCTGACATCTCTTTGAGGCGCACGTGGAACACTACGCGCCGTCGACCCGAGCCTGGTGCTTACCGGGTGGCGAGCTAAGGTTGGACCCCTGACACGCGTTTTACTTTGTATAAATTATCACCGAGCAGTCAAACCGGTGAAGCAAAATATCGTGAGGAAACCGGCATGTCCTATAACCAAAAATTCGTAGACTTGTATAATCTACCAACCCACACTGAGCCGACAAATGTGTCCCAGCAGTAGGCAGCAGGCTGCTTATGTATGTATGTACCCCCAAAAACCCCCAGGTCTACGTCCAGCAGTGCACATTTTATGGCTGAAATGATGATGATGATGATGATGATGATGTATGTATGTTATGTTAGCAAGCTTCAAAAGTTAAAAAACCTTTTGCAACGTTGAGATAAGATTTCATCATCATTGGCAGCTCTGAACCACCCACTGCTGAGTATTAGCCTCCACACTTCTGTACCACGCTTTCCTGGTCTACGCGAGGTAATTCATCCTACTCCATAATATTATTATCACGGTTCAAAAATAAAAATAACATAACATAAATAAATCTTTATTGTCATAAATTTATACAACATTTTTATGAATTCCCTAGCTCCTGCGCTAGTGTACACTGTATTACAGGAGCTAGTGTCTTCCCCTAATTACAAGGAACATGTAACTTATGGCTAAAAAAGATCAAAAAGTGGAACAAAAGTAGTAGAAATATTAAAATTAAAAGTAATGTAACATGCATAATAAAATACTTTGTAACACCATAAAACTAAGGGGTATCCAGCAGATAACTTTTTATAACTTTGCTCAGCGTTATCTATAAAGATCTAAGCAACAACAAAGAATATAATATTCTAAAGTATCAACATCTATATACATACCTAGGAAACTTATAAAGCGATTTCCTGCTATATACTCGTAAGTATATAGCAGGAAATCGCTTTATAAGTTTCCTAGGTATGTATATAAATGTTGATGGCCGTGATTGTACAATGGTGCCTCCATCTCTGGGAGTAAAAGTCCCAGGTTACTTAATGACTCCACTGTAAATAGGGTTTTGTAATAAGCTGGATAAGTACCGAGCTAGATAAGTACGAGTTCAATAAACAGACTAGTTTTACCATTTACCTGATACCTATTTAAAGTTTACTATTTTATTCTATTGCTATATACACTGTGCTTGTTTAATTAATTTCATCACTACTGCTCTCAAAACGGTTAAGAAAAACATCGTGAGGAAATTAGCAAAATTATCTTAGAATCCAAACATCTATTCAAACTACACTAGGCGCGCGTGGTAGATTTACAGCCCACGCACTCTCGAAGAGAGGAAGCCTAATTATGGCGATACACTCACTTTGAACTCATTTAAATGCTTCCATGGATTACACGACTAATGAACAGCTTTAACTGTCGGACCAATTACTCTGAAATAGTATCATAAATCTTTCGATTGGGGCAGAAAGTGTTGTACGTTGGTACGAATCAACCAATGTTTTTATGACTAATTTCATCTCTTGAAAGGGTAATAAATACAGTCAGTATTTTTTTTAGAAAACACGGTATAGTTATACTTAGATATGAGAAGTATTTACTAGAACAGCGATATACACTAGGTTTTTCTAGGCCGAGCCACACCTCGTACGACGTGAATAAATTCTTCATACGTACTCGTAACAGGTATTTAGGCAAAGTGTTACTCGATACTCGTACTAGGTCCATCTAGTACGAGTATCAGGAAACTTTTACTTCTCTTTCCAACAAAAATAGGTAAGCATATTTTAGGCCCCAGTCCCAAGTTACTTAATGGATTCACTTATACAGGCCTTTGTTATAAGCCTGATAATTTCTAGGCCAATGTTATCGGCAGTTACATAAACGTTTATTAGTTAGAATATAAAAGTAACGTTCATAGGTTTTATGTAAATAGGTTTAGTAATTTCAGGAGTATTTTTGCCGAAGAATATTGGAAGGGTACGGTCGAAGTTTATTAAGCTTCTGTGTTTTATAGGTAGCAATTTGTTAAGTCTAGACAGTAATTAGTTCTAGAATTTTTCTTTGTTTTTGAACCTAAAGTCCATGTTGTTTTAAAAACTGCCTACAAAGAGCTTTCAAGGGAATTTAGTGGATTCTAAAAGCATTCATTTATTTTGGCCAACCAACAACTGTATATACTCATAGAATATAAAAATGTTTTTCTATTAACTAAGGTTAGTATTACAGTTTATTATAGGTTAGCACCGCATGCTCCATAAAATTAAGAACTATGATACAAATTTACACTATGCTATAAAATTAAATTACATTTAAGAGACATATAAAAACCAAAAGAAAATAAAACAAAATTAAGATTAAAACACAATACTGAGGAATGCAAAGATAATATTCAAAGTACACGAGTTAAGTTTTCATTGTTAACATATTTATTTATTTAAACGTGACACTATCAATGAATAACTAAGTTTTCGCAGCTTCTTAGTTTCGTAATGTTAATTCAACTTATGCCTCCTCAAAGTTTGCGATAAATGGTTGGAAAACTAAAAGTTGTCTTATTTCGATCCAATAATTGGTAGTCGAAACTGATGAACTAATGACATACAGTGGTGCTGATGACGTCAATTCTTTCCAATAGCAGTGTGTTTAGTCAAAACGTGTGATGGGTTTTTTTTGGATTCATCAGCAGCCTATAATGTTCCCACTGCTGGGACACAGGTCTCTTCTCGGCTTCTACTCCGTTCACCTATAACACCCATTTTTTCAAGACGTTAAAATATGTCACCTGGTATATGTTGTGGCTGTCTGAAGTTTATCATCATCATCATCAACCTATTATGTTCCCACTGCTGGGACACAGGTCTCCTCTCGGTGAGAGGGAGTGGGCCGTAATCCACCACGTGGCCCCAGTGCGGGTTGGTAGATGTCACATGTCTTCGAATTTTTGGTTCTAAGACAGCCGGTTTCCTCACGATGTTTTCCTTCACCGTTTTGAGAGCAGTGGTGATGATATAATTTACACAAAGCAAAGCGCCTACCAGGGTTTGAACTCACGACCACCACTGCTCTCCTGCTCTTTTTGGGATTAAGTACAATTAATAACAGAGTTTGCAAACAATGCGATGGTACAAAAGCCACGAAATTAAAGGAGAATCCCGCCAAATTAAAAACTGTCAAAATAACAAAACTTTTTTTCTGGCATCTCAAAATGCTTTCAGCCACTCCTAGCGCCACCGCTAACAAGATTATTTCTTTTAATAAAGTAAAACCTTCTTGAATAAAAGAAGGAGGAAGCATTTTTGAATTGTCACCCCCTAGGGTTGCGACCGCTGAATTGTCGTTTTCCGTCACGTCCTTTTTGGGTCGTTTTCGAACCAAAGTTAGTGTACGTGTCTGCGAAATCCCTAGGTTGGAGTACCTAATACATCTGTTGCCAGCCTTATACATTATTTATTCCTTGATTGACCTGATTCCAATTTTGATTTAGTACTTAAAAGGTCGAATAGTATTTTGTCCAGAAATAAAAGATGGTTTATTTCGTACATTACGTTGCCAATAGAAAGGTTCAAGGGTTCTTTGGCACTTAACATAATTCATTGTAAAAAAAATGGGTTGTCTTGAAACACTTACGCTTCAAAATTACTAACCCATTCCAATTTGCTAATATTTACTAGGGGTTTTATTCTAGTTTTTGCTTTACAGTTAACTAGCTTTTTTCCGCGGCTTCGAGAATTACCTAACGCACTACTGGGATTAAAAGTATTTCATGTCCTAACCCCAGTAATGGTTAACCCGTGTGTTGAATGTCATCGAAATCCGTTCACTTGTGTTGTACCTAGAGCATATAATCCCGAGCATGTTTTTCAATCCCGGGATTACGGGATTTTTGAATCGTAATCCCGGGATCCCGGGCCTATCCCGGGATTAGACTATGTGGTTTTTAATTGGGCTCAAATGAAAAAAAAAAACTTAAATAATGTAAAAAAAAATGTTTTAAATGGCTTTGCATAACAAAAATCACAATATAACAAGAAAAGAAAAAGACAAAACAAAAAATGATACCAAGAAATCAAAAAGACAACACAAAAAATAAAATCGCAGAAATATCAAAGCATCCAATCTTTGACTTCCAAGCCTGCTTCGTAGTTTATTGCCAACATAAGCACAGCAGCTGAAAACGCTCGCTCAGGTTCTACGCTGGTTGGAGGAGTAGACAATATATACTTATATGCTGTTTCTAAGTGATATCCACAAAATCCTCCATTTTGGGAAAGGCTCATTTCACCTATAATACTATTTGCCAACCCCAATTCATTTTGTACTTGTACTTTAGGACCTGGGGAATTCATACTCTTGTTAATTCTAAGTTCTACGATAAACATATATTTGGACTGTACCTGTGTTGTGTATATTGTGTATAGTAGGTACGTATCGTACGACGGCGTATCTAAGGGTTTGTTTTTGTCGTTATGTAATAAATGCTATTAATATTATTTAGGCAAGGTTATTGTCAAACTCCCGCCTATCGAAGACCTTGATGATCCCCTGCCCCCCGCCACTCCTGACGAGGTGCATGAGATCATCAAGGGTCTGAAACCTCGTAAAGCCCCCGGATCACACGGCATCACCAACAAAGTGATGAAGCTGTTCCCCGCTCACCTGCTTATGCTCATGACTACCATCTTCAATGGTGCTCTGAGTAATAATATTTTCCCCCAAGGATTTTCGTGGAAGGCAGCCACCGTTATTGGCATCCCTAAGCCCGGTAAGCCCAAAACCGTGCCCACGAGCTATCACCCCATCAGTTTGCTCAAAGTCCTCGGCAAAATCTATGAGAAACTTATTTTAAGTGACTCAGGGATTATGCCGAGACAAATACCTATCCCCAACGAGCAGTTTGGTTTTCGAACCCAACACTCGTGTGTCCACCAGGTACACCATATCGTTGAGCATATCAATGCTGGTTTTCAGCGTGGTATGTTCACGGGCGCTGTATTCTTCGATATAGCGAAAGCGTTCGACAAAGTCTGGCACAACGGCTTATTATATAAGCTGTACCAACTCGGAGTGCCAGACCGTCTGGTGCTCATCTTACGAGACTTTCTTGCGAACCGCACCTTTCGCTACCGCATCGAAGGGGCACTATCCTCCCCTCACCCGATCCGTGCAGGAGTCTCTCAAGGCTCTGTACTAGCACCCCTCATTTTCACGCTGTTCACTAGCGATATCCCCAGAAGTAGAAAGGCACATTTAGCTCTGTTCGCAGACGACACTGCCATCTACTTCTCGAGATACAGTGACAAAACGCTGGTTCGCTACCTTCAAACCACAGTCGACGAGCTCGGCGAATGGTTCAGGAAGTGGCGAATCGAAGTAAATCCCGATAAAAGTCAGGCGGTTTTTTACAACCGACCGCGACGAAATCACCCCCCCCCCCCGCGCGCTTCGAAGCGTTTCTTTGATAGGGCCGCATCCCACCGCAGCGCCGCACCGAGGTCCGTCGTCGGGACCCCGACTTAATAGTCCCTCCCGATCCTTGCATGAGCCAGCCTGCGATGCTGCGCCTGTAGCTTTAAATTAGTCCCTAAATAATTTTAACCCAGATCCAGCCAGTCCCTTGCTATCCCTCCCACCAGTGATTGCCTAAGCCGAGGTTCGTACCCCCCTCGGGGTAACCCTTAGAGCTTTCGCTTTAGTTTTTAAGTATAATAAGCCCCGGCTGGAGGCCGAAAAGGTAACTTTTTAGAACTCGCCGGGCCACCATCCGTTTAAGTAGTAAGAACTGTTTCAGGTTAACTACGAGATGTCCTACAAAAAATAAATAAAAAAAAGTTATTGTCAAGGCGCAACGGACTACGGAATTCAAATAAGACTTGTTTTTGGCAATGCCGAGAATCCCGAGATTAGCCAAGTCCCGGGATTTTTGGGACTAGAAAACGGTCGGGATCCCGGGATCCCAAATCTCGGGATCCCGGGATCCCGACCGTTTTCTATTGTATCCTCTAGTTGTACCGCACGTAAAAAATATCACCATCCCCTTTTTCCCATGTGTGTCGTAAGAGATGATTAAGGGACTTACTACAGAATAGACAGCAGCATTCTCTATGCATTTTAACACCATACTGCGATTGCCAATCCGCTTGCTAAGCGTGGCGATTATGGCAAAGCTCCTCTAATTGGGGGAGGGTCATGTCCAGCAGTGGACGTATTTTGGCTGAAATGGTGATTATTAAGTCGTGACAGAGACAGACAAACTTTCGCGTTTATAATAATTATAAGTACTGATTTAACATTACTATAATGTGGGTAATCTTTAAAATACATCACACTAATTAGACATGGCAAGCCCACTGTACCAAATTTAATATATCACTGCTGTATAAACCCAAGTTTAGCTTCAGTGCTGGCTTGTCTTGATTTATAGACGCCGCCCAGAATAATCGCAAGTCTAAACGGAGTGTTTGTTAATTGAATTACTGTTTGAATTAACACGAATGATAAGGTCAAGGGTCTACCGAAGCAATACTCGACATTTAACAAAGGGATACAGTTTAGGAATGAGTGGTCTGGTACAGACGTGAAATGTCTTACGAAGCAAAAGGAAAGATTCAAAATCAATTTTCTCCTAAAATTTTTATAGTATTTTAGAAACCATAGTAATGAAATAGGTCTTATCTCAATGTTTCAATTTTATTCTCATCATTTCAGCCGTAATACGTCTACTGCTGGACATGACCTCCCACAATTTGAGGGGCTTTGCCATAATCGCCACGCTTGGCAGGCGGATTGGCGATCACAGTATGGTGGTAAAATGCATAGAGAACGCTGCTGCCCCTTCTCTATTAAGTCCCGTCACCGTAACCTTATTCTTACGAGAAAATTACTTCTGAATTTTGGGAATTTATGCTAGCGATTGTAAAACATGCTAAAGCAAATAAAAAATTTAATTTAAAATTTAAAAAACCCCCGACACAAAAACCTAATTTCCCTTTAAAAAGTAAAAAATAATAAAAAATAACTCAATCTTAAAGTACCTAAGAATTTATTAATAATTTAAAAAATACGCTGCGTCGGGGGACCGCTTCAAACCTAACAATTTAATTACCAATAGTCTTATTACCTAACTAAGCAGTGAACGACGTCTGCACTCGCGGAGCGGTCCCCCAACGCGACGTTTTTTTTTTAATTATTAATAAATTCTTAGGTACTTTAAGATTGAGTTATTTTTTACTTTTTAAAGGGAAATTAGGTTTTTGTGTCGGGGTTTTTTAAATTTTAAATTTAATTTTTTATTTTGTACTTTTTATAGGTATATACTTAATATAATGTAGAATCAAACGAAGCTAAGAACACTCTCGATTAATTCATCAATATTCTCTTTCAGTGCGCTTTCATTTGAGACCCCACTCGAGTATATTTGCTGACATTCGGTTACTCTTCCCCACTTTCCCCCCCCACAACTTTTAAACGGCTCAACCGATTTTCATCAAACATGTCTAAGAATACTCGCAGATAAGTCACCTTTAATACATATTTTTTTTTTATTGTATCGCGTCATCCGTTCGGGAGCTATGATGCCACAGACAGACAGACAGACAGACACGTCAAACTTATAACACCCCTCTTTTTGCGTCGGGGGTTAAAAAGAGGAATAATAAGACAGTCGGGATATTTAACCCCGAAATTATAGTATAAATCTATTGCTTCCACTAGGGTGAGTAATAATTTTACTGTTTATTTTGATTAACACTAGAAGACACCTGCTTAAATAAAAACGCGTTGTTAGATTTAATAAACGGCGTGGAGCCGAGCGTCGAAAATATAACAGCGCGCTTCTATTTTGGCATTAATTTGGATGTTGCCTAGTTTTAATGAAAACGGGCATATTTCTATGAGCCTCTTACAGGCATGTCTAGTGCGCAATCAACTTTTCTGACTGACAAAGCTGGTTTTCAGGACACATGAGCTATTGTTGTGTAGCCAGAGTCGACGTGGCGAAAGAAAAGGGAATGCAAAATGGCTCCTCTCTTTGTTCCTGACTCCACTTTGGTGCTTGTGCTGTTGACTAACGCACTATAGGACAGGATACATATAGCAAGATAGAGGTTTTTGGTAACAACACACTTCCAAATAAACATTATAGATCTTCTTCTCTTATTCTTAGCGTCTCAATGGCAAAGGTAAAATGTATGTGAATGTTTAGTTTTTAAATAAGTTTGGCCCAAAATTTAGCATCGCGAACACCGTTCATTGACGCATCCATTAGGTTCTCACTTGTGCAGGTGACAGGGATGCATTGGAAGATGGGAGGTGAACCATTGTCTGTGTTCACACTGGAGGTCTGAACCGTCCATGAACCCCCCTTTGTGTAGGTTATCCTTATTGCGACCTACTTGAGTACGCAGTCTGTTCAAGGTTTTCCCAAAATCCACGAAAGACAGCCGGGACTAATGGCTTAACGTGCTTTCCAAGGCACCGAGGGGTGTTGATTTATAAAGATGATCATCCATTCATGGATCAACCGCGGCAAGCGTAGCTTAACCTGATCGATCGACTCGTGCGAATGTTATTACTTAGCCACAAGCCCTATTACTAATAGAAGTTGTTGTAACTGAAAAACCATTTCACTGAGGTATCAAACTTAAATATTATCAACTTTTAACCCATAGCCACTCTTTATCATCATTTCAGCCGTAATACGTCCACTGCTGGACATAGGCCATCCCACAGTTTGGGGCTTTTCATAATCGCCACGCTTGGCAGGCGGGTTGGCGATCGCAATTAAGTGGTAAAATGCATAGAGAACGCTGCTGCCCATTCTTTAGTAAGTTCCTTAGTCGCTTTCCAGGTAGGTGCAATTCTTTACGTCCGACACAACACGAACGAAATTTTGAATCAATCACCAAACCAATTTAAACCTAATTAATTATTCCAGATACTTGCAGTACAAACCCAACATACCCCCAATTCAATAATAATAAGTTCCGTGATCAATGAGCTACATTAAACGGTTCATTAATATGTTGGCAGTGTTCCATTCCGTTAGTTCAAATTGTTTACGTGATACATTGCAGTTTCAAAACAAATTGTGTTCCAACGGTTGTTGGTTGTAACAACTTTATGATAGTTTTGTCTTATACTTGGCTGGTTATGTGTGTCACTTTAAGACGTAAACAAATATGATTGGCTTTCTTGATTTTCAATGAATAAGTATGACGTATCAGAAGTTCAATTTGTTTTAAGGCTGTGCAATACTAACAGTACTACAATATTAACAGTCAGAAAGTCGATTTGTGTGTCTATCTGTCAAATCGCTTAGTTCTGGTAAACTACACGTAAAATTTTGATGTGGTTCCACCTTGATTAATTGAATTTATTTCGGAAGATTTTTGGTAAAATACATGAATAATATTAACTTAGATAGAACAGAAATATCAATGTTCTGATATGTCGCTACATCAGTGTACATTGCGCTTGGGGTTCACTGTTTCGAAATAAAAATCAACCATTATTTAGGTAATAATTGAAAGAGTGCGGCATGAAGATATAATAAGAATATGAACAAGAGAAAATTAAAGAGCTTTGGTAGAACTTCACCCACCGGTGAAAAAATAAAAACAAAACTTAAGTAATTTGAATCCGTGCTATCAACAGGCACCATACTTTCTGAGCATTCCATTTAAAATCGTACCTTGGCTTTCAGCCAGTGTAAGTAGCCTATCTTCAAGCGGGTAAGCCAAAACATGTGCCATCTGATTAAGCGTACTTTACGCGTTGGCAGCGTCGTCGGAGCCGCGGGCTGATGAAGACTTTTACAAACACGAGACAGTCAAAACACATGTAAACTTGGATGTGAGAAGAGCTGAAGATCTCAAAGCCAATTCCCGTAATAAGACGCTTTCAAAATCTTATCTCATCCTCGCGACACTAACAAGTTCTAAACAATTTTGGACAAATGGAAACAGATGAAAATGTGACCGTTGTAAAAATACCGGATTCGCGCCACTGGCTTTTAAATAAGATTAAATACGGAGTTGCATGTATTAGAATGTAAACCATCTTGTTGTGTTTCTGAATTTAATTTTTTAGGACAAACATATTACAATTAAATACCTCGGCTAACCACATGATCGGCTATCTTCATTTGTTTTTCTACTAAAGCGATTAAAATAACACGGTGTCCGCAATTTACCAACGAATAAAATCATTTACATGCTGTTCGTGAAAGTAAGTTGGTGTGTTTTTATAAGAGAGCATTTTAGCACCGTTAAGCCAGCATCATTTTCATGACCGCCATCACTGCGGCTGTTGTGTGGCGGCCACCACTCTTCTAAGAAACCGTAGCTTAAGTCGACGTTCACAAGAACGTTGAAATATCGCAACGGATTTTGTCAAGTACTGCATTGTCCACTGTCGGTGTTGAACCGAGAACTCAGAATCCAACAGAGTGCGCTTCTTAGTGCGTCGAAAAATACTCTGTTCGGTTTTTAACTCTCGGTGCACGAAAAATACCTGCCGCAATACTATTACGTCCGTGTAACGCCGCGAGGCACACTATAATGCTAGTTTCTGACTTCACACCTTACATTTTTTAATTTATTTTATTTTATTTTACTCTTTCCTGCTGTATACCTATTGTGCCTTATAAACTGTGCTAAATAAATGTATTTTCTTTTTTTAAAGCTACGGTTTCTAAGAAGAGTGGTGGCTGCCACACAATAAACGCAGTGACAGCTGAAATAAAATACTCTCTAGGAAAACACATTAATTTACTTTTGTATATAAGGTTTAATGGATGCCATGCGTCGGTAAATTGCAGATACTATGTAGTTTTAGTAACTTTAGTAGAAAAATAAAAGAAGATTGGCGATGATGTAGTTATGCAAGTTATTCTATCAGTCATACAAAAATTTTGAATTCTGTAACACAACCAGATAGTTTTCATTCTAATAAATTCAGCTCCGTATTTAATCTCATATTAACTTATTTATGCAAACAGCACATGCAAAAGTCCATCCAACCAGAATTTAATGTCTTCATCACAAATTATTTCGCTCTCTTCCACTTTAAACCGTGTAACGTGTCGCCGTAAGCGAATCGTCTGCTTTAATTAAAGTCTCAACTCCATCTGAAGGTAATACAGCTGTAATTAGATTGCTGCTACTTAGCATTTCAATTACGCAGCCACTATGATTTTATACTTAATACTGAACTTAGTAGCCGAGTTGAGTATGAAATGTTTTGGATGATGCTTATACAACATGTCCCTGAATTAACGCACACCACCAAACACCCTTATTAAAATATTATGTTATAATCATAGTACATACACTGATTTTTTACTATCCTTATTCTAATGCAAAAGTAAGTTGTTTGTGTTGCTTTTTACCAAAAAGTCGGAATTGATTTACATTAATGTTGGCACACAGAAAGATGAGTCATGACCTGGGTAAGGACAAAAGCTTTTCATCCTGGCTTTTCATGCAGTCGTGATCAACAGCTGGTTATTTTCCAATAAATTTTTATTTATTGAATTTTGTCATAGTGATGGTGAGAGAACATTGTGGTCCCAATACAAGTCTACGTACACGTTTAAGGGTCTAGTGTATCTATAGTGATCAACCTTATTACTCAGTTACTTGTTTGTGGATATCAGTTAGGCATTCGCTCCATCTCAAAACTGGTATAGACTGGAAGCAGATCCCAACTTAGTTACGAAAAGGCTAGGCAGATGATGACTAAGGAACCAACTCCAATACTTCATGTATTGGAGTTGGATCCTTAGTTGATCTTACATTAGAAGCAGGAAGCCGCTGAATGCGCGAAGTACAGAACCAATTGAAGTGACAGTGCTTGGCAGAAGTCTTTGTCCGGCAGTGATCGTCTTTCGGCTGAAGTGATGATAATGATCACATTAAAATCATCAACATCTTCTCCATGACCTTTCTTCATCATATCCGAGATCAGAACAACACATTAGTTTACAAAACATACACATTACGTAACGTTATGTAACATTGCGAGGAAGGGAGGTATAATATGAGTGGGATGGATGACAAACATAGAAGTTAGAACAGGGATTGTATAAGCTACTGAGAAAAACATGTTATTGTGCAATGTGCCAATAACAGGATAACCTGTCGTATTTTTGCAGTTTGTGTCATTGCGTAAGTTAGAACTTTATATAAAACCTTACGAAATTGTATTTATTACAGTAACGATCGAAGAAACTGAAAATCAAAACTCGTATTGGATTTTTATCACAAATAACTTGTTCAAGTTAATATGTAAGTTTCCAACAGTTATTAGGTATTGATCTTCTTCTTAGAGTGTCGATGGGAAAACGAAAATGAACAAAAAATCCTATAGTTGTTTTTAAACTAGTTTGGCGCAAATTCAACAACGACTATACCGTCCGCTAACGAATATTTATTAGATTCATATTGTATTGTGTAGTATATAGTTTTTTAACCGACTTCAAAAAGGAGGAGGTTATCAATTCGGATGTTTATATATATTTTTTTTATGTATGTTCGGCCATAACTCCGTCATATATTAACGGATTTGCAAAATTCTTTTTTTGTTCGAAAGGGGTTTATTCCGAAATGGTCCCATATAAGTTTCATATAGATCTGATGATGAGTTCCGGAGACAGACACCGGAACTCTTTCAAAAATTACAGCAAGTCAACCGCGATTTCTGCTATCGCATAAATATGCATTGTTTGTTTGGAATTAGTGCGGGGTAGATACTATAACTAAAAATTTAAAAATAAAAAAACTTTTTAAAAAAAAAAAAACAACCGACTTCCTTAAAAACACTACAAAGTGAAAAATAACTTTAATTTCGGAAGTCGGTGTCTTAGGATTTTTATTTGAGGTTTTTGCCACCGACTTCCGAAATTAAAGTTATTTTTCACTTTGTAGTGTTTTTAAGGAAGTCGGTTGTTTTTTTTTTGTAAAAAAGTTTTTTTCATTCATCGGCATTTTTAGAAGATGAAGATAGAGCAGCATAAGCATTATAATCAGATATTTATCGAGATATGATACAGGAAAACGTCAAATAAGATAGATTCTCTTGATGCTGTGATTAGGGTACAATATTCCTTAAACATTTCATGGTTTCCAGTTCTTTTCTAGGTTGTTACGTATCGTTTGGTTAGCAATTAGTACTTATGGTCTTTTATATGATCATCCAAATGGGTCAAAGGCTACAACATTATTTCTGATATGATGAGGAGGGATGAGGAAAACACCGAGACGAAGGTTTAGAGTACGAATATGGAAGGTTATACGAGTAGGAGAATATTAAAGAAATGATGGATGGACTGTGTGTGCTAGATAGGGAGTGACTACCGAACTGAGGGGTAATTGCGTAACTTGCTATCCAGTAGGAATTGGTTTCATATTGATAGCTAAACAACATTCATTGCGTTATCAACGTTGCTGAGCCGACAATTTATTCGAACAAATGACGCAATGGTTTACAAATAATCTTCAATCCGATTCAGATTGCGATAAATAGTGCGTTTCACAATTAGGGTGCAGATGACTAATAGACAAGTATAGAAGAAAAACTGTGTGTTCCGTCGACCTTAAATAAATTGGAATAAGGGCTCAGGGATTAAGTTTATTGATTTAGAACAAAATTTATTGAAATAAAATTGAACTCACATTCAAACTGAATTGTAAAAAGTAGGTCCAAAATTCCAGACGTTTCTTTACAATAAAGACCAACTTAGAATTCCAAGCCATTGTATAGGCACAGTTTTTAGATCTAGAGCCTGCCTTTTGCAATCCACTAGACAGACTTGACATTTATACGGCTCTCCAAAATTGGTCTAACAAGAGGAACGGTGAACACAAAACCTTTTACTATGTACATTCCCGATAAAGTTCTGTACTACAAAGAATTTCTGGAATACAAAAATAAGTTTATCTTTATCGTAGTATTACGTATTCAAGGGCCCGACTGCTTAGTTTAGATTATACCCAGATGGAAAATTCAAGATCATGGAAAAGTAATATTATGTAGATTTAATACAAACAGATGTAACAGAAAAAAAATAAAGGTGAATAACGTAAAATAACACACAAATCTTTCGAAGACGTACAATATTTATAATTTCGACTAAGTTAAGCCCAAGTCCCGAGACTGGGTGGGATTTAAAGTTTTCCAAACGGTGCCCATGGTCCAGCACATTTTATTCATCATCATGATATCAGTCAAACGATGGCCATTACTGGATATAAGCCTCGCCCAAAAGGGGTTTGCCATAATCGCCACGCTTGTCAGGTGGGGTGGCGATTGCAGTATGGTGGCAAGATGTATAGAGAATGCTGCTGCCCGTTCTGTTGTAAATCCCTTAGTCGCCTTCTACGTCACCCACACAATTGGGTTGGTGATATTTTTTCGTCCGGCACCAACATGGAACACATTTTATTACAAGCACCGGACTGTGCCAAAAGGGCAGCATGCACAAATACTCCAGATTGGCTTGGGTAGAGTCGCTAACGATATCGCTGGAAAAACTACAATATCTCGTTTCAAAAGGTAGATCTACTTTGTAAACTGATACCTGAAAGAATTTGAACAAAGAACCGAACGGAAAAGGGTGGATATAAACGGATGATAGTTTATTCCCTAGGGCGGAGAATATCCATGGCGGATTATTCCACGAAAGAAAAAGTAAAGCCATGGAATACAACAGGTTGAGTCGATAATAACAGAAAAGAGTGTACTTTACACATTGTCTCTGAGCAATAGCTCTTGCATCTATCTAGTTCTACGTACCTACTTTTAACGACCTACTACCTGCATGGTTTCAGCATGTAACCTCCGCTGGTCTGTATTAAGCTGATGACGTAATTACGAGAAAATTTTTATTTATATTTAGAACACATGAAAAAACGAATAGAAGATCGGCTGAAGCGCTGATATTGCGTATGTCATAATGAAAAAAATTTAAAAGACCCCCGACACAAAAACCTAATTTCCCTTTAAAAAGTAAAAAATAATAAAAAATAACTCAATCTTAAAGTACCTAAGAATGTATTAATAATTCAAAAAAATACGCCGCGTTGGGGAACCGCTTCAAACCTAACAATTTAATTACTAATAGTCTTATTATCAACGACGTCTGCACTCGCGGAGCGGTCCCCCAACGCGACGTTTTTTTTTTGAATTATTAATACATTCTTAGGTACTTTAAGATTGAGTTATTTTTTATTATTTTTTACTTTTTAAAGGGAAATTAGGTTTTTGTGTCGGGGGTCTTTTAAATTTTTTATTTTGTACTTTTTATAGGTATATACTTAGTATAATGTAGAATCAAACGAAGCTAAGAACACTCTCAATTAATTCATCAATATTCTCTTTCAGTGCGCTTTCATTTGAGACCCCACTCGAGTATATTTGCTGACATTCGGTTACTCTTCCCCACTTTCCCCCCCACAACTTTTAAACGGCTCAACCGATTTTCATCAAACATGTCTAAGAACACTCGCAGATAAGTCACCTTTAATACATTTTTTTTTTTATTGAAATCGCATCATCCGTTCGGGAGCTATGATGCCACAGACAGACAGACAGACAGACAGACAGACACGTCGAACTTATAACACCCCTCTTTTTGCGTCGGGGGTTAAAAATAAAAAGTAAATCGATTCCATGAAAAAATATTTGTTTCATCTGAAAGACATGATATTATATTTTTATTGAAGTCACAATCACAAAATTACTCTTCAAACAATCTGTTTACTATACTATCAAATGGCATTGCCTACTTCATCCATACGTTGAATATTTTATAAAAAGTTCATGTATTTTTAATTAAAATCCTAATGCGAGAGCAGAACTATTCCAATCCCAAACTAATTTATATTTAGATATATGCGATCTTTTAATTGGAAACACGTTCGTTATTTAGCATTTAAAATAACATAATGCTTAAAGTAATGATACAACAGAAACAACGGCATGTATATTTAATGAGCTACTCTAAATTTATATGCGATTCTAGCCGCATATCTCATAGGCCCCAGGCCTTTTGGATTTAACACTTAAGCTCTGAAATGTATACTAAGCTGGGTACGGAAACTTAAAGTTTGGATATTTATTTATATTTCGATGCAGACAGTTTTGTACTTTACTATAGCTTAGTAAAATAATACAAGTTTCATTGATGTCTCTTCAACATCTTTCTTCATTTCAGACAAAGTCCTCCTCCAAGTTCTTATTTGATGTATTTTAGTCATAGTCAATTGAAATCCTAGCCTAGCCCTCTTTCCGGACTACATTTCTTTCTAGGGTAGTGAAATTCCTTAAATTCTTAATTTATTAGGAATTTTTATTATTATATGTAGGTTTTTTTGCCCAGTGGTTAAAATTCGACCGTAATTCAATTCACACTTAATGTTTTCCTAATGCATTATTTTATAAAAATAATTGTTTTTTGCACTCCTTCTCCATATAATCTTTAATCGTGCCAATTTCTGACTCCTTCGTCCGCGTTATTTTCATAAAAAGGGGTGTAAAATTTGTTTCACTATATGTAGACAGATAAGTCAATGTAAATGCAAGTATATCAATATGAGGAGACATTTAAAAAATTCAACCAATTTTCCTAAAACCCCATATTGTCTAGTACTTTATTGAACTTTATGAATAAGATGTAGAAGGAGGTAGAGGTAGTAAATATACTACGTTCTCACATTGTGTTTCCGGAAGCAACTGCCTGTACTAAACTATTGACACATTCAAAACAAAGCTAATTTCAGAACCCATTCAAACAACTGTAACAGGAGAATATCCTCTAATCAGTTTATAGATCTCAATGGAACCAAAGTTGTGATAGGTGGTTGAACTAGCATATTGACTGACCTAGAAACCCAATCAAGTAATATTTTAAATAGATCGCAGCTTGCTCTCGGCTATAACAGAACTGTGAGCTTCCTAGGGTTGTCGTTGATGGAAAATTAAATGTCGAGTGGTAAATGTTTTTTTTTAATTTTTTGGATGGGAAATCATCAGATAACGTCTCTCGCTCTGGGTGGAGCAGTAAGGCGTGTCAGACTTTTACTGACTAAACCTACCCGTGTTCCTACGGTTGGCCATATGCCAGGGCCACGGTAACTCTTTCGAACGAATCTTGCGACCCTGGCAGGCATCGGTGCTAGCAGACCCCTTCATTATTGCTGACATCTCTTTGAGGCGCGCGTGGAACAGTGCGCGCCGTGAGTGGTAGGGGGACGAGCAACAGTAATAACTGATTAGTTACCCTAGAATCATCATCTGCCTAGCCTTTTCCCAACTAAGTTGAAGTCGTCTTCCAGTCAAACCATATGCATATGCCTTCTAGTTTTTTACAAGGAACGACTGCCTATTCGACCTCTATAACCCATTTTTTAATGATACCCCTTGGTAAGATTGGTTGCCAGACTTTCGGTCTTCTGACAACGAAACGGCTGTCAATTATGGATCAACTAGTGTGCCTTTCTTAGCGATAAGCTGTTCACTCAGCTAGATATACCCTAGAATACCGATAAAAAACATATTTTTTATGGAGAAGTATTCTAGGGTAGCTAGTTTGTTTGAAAAGCTATGTATAAATTTTACGTATGTATCACCAAATGACCTTTTGAATCATATTGATTTGTTTTGTTGAATCAGACATATGACAACCCCATTTCTATGTAAGTATTGGACACGAAATATGAGTTGTCCGACTTTTTGAGCTACAACCTGAGAAAAGCTCTTCTTTTACATTAATAATTTGGTCTAAATATAATTTTTATCATCATAGTTGTCTATCGTAAATGTTTTCAATCAAACATTTCGTCAAACTCCAAAATATGAGCAATAAATCACAGAGCAATAACTAAATTAATCAACGTCGCTTCGATCGAGTATCGAGCAATATCGTGTTATTGCTCCAAAATGAGACAGATACTGGCCTATATTTAGACACGCAATCACACTATAAATAGACACACTATGGAGCTTGGTTTTGGTCACGATTCGAAGCTAATTGAATGGGTTATGTGTGAAAATCGAGCATAAGTGAAACTCGAAACGCCTAAATGACGCATGACTCTTTACCAAGTCATGCGTCATAAACAGATGGAAATCGTGTGTCATCATCGACCTTATATTTGTTGAACTATATAGACACTTATGTTATTTTGAATGTTTAAAACTTATCGTCTTCATTCTTCATACAGCCTTTTCTCAACTATGTTGGGGTTGGCTTCCAGTCAAACCAGATGCAGCTGTTTACCAGTATTTAAATTTAAGAAAGAGCGACTGCCTATCTAACTTCCACAATCCAGTTACTGGGTATTACCATGCCCTTTCATAAGACCGGTTAACTTTCTAATTTTGCCGGTTTTTTTTTTGTGTTTGGGAAATCATCAAATGACTTCTCCCGCTCTGAGCGGAGCGGGAGGGCATGTCAAACTTTTACTGACTAAAACGTACCCGTATTCCTTTAGTTAGCCATATGCCAGGGCCACGGTATTTCTTTCAAAAAAATCTCGTAACCCTGGCAGGCATCGGTCCTAGCAGACCCCTTCAGTACTGCTGACATCTCTTTGAGGCGCGCGTGGAACACTACGCGCCGTCGACACGGGCCTGGTCCTTACCGGGTGGACCATCCATGCTCTTGATAAGACTCGTTGGCTTTCTAACTTTGCTGGGGTCAAGTAACTTTCAATCACACCTTGGTAAGAGTTATTTTTTTAATTTGTTGGCAAATAAAAAATTGTGAAATTATTAAAATTATGTTTTTCGAACTGCTGAATTGCTGGTCCCCAAATAAATTCAGCACATTTGAAGCGCTACGTTTCTGTTTCAAAGCGATTAAACGATATTAAATAGGCTTAAAAATTCCGTTCACCGTTTTTGCTACTAATAAATCAGAATATAGTCGAATGAATGCATTCCCACAAATCGGATGGTATTAAACAATTATTCAAATGACTATACAAAATGGGTATGATATGCAAATTGCGAAAATGTACCGTTCAGCGGCGCGTATTAGGGCAAATTCGAATTGTTTCGCAAATAATAATTTCCTACGAAATAGTTGGTATTATATAGTCGGTAATTCTTGAAACAGAAATTGAGTAGAGTTTTTTTTTTTTTTTTTGCTAGAGTGTCCCAAGTGCCCGTTCACCTGCACCTCAGATGATCTAAAAACTGCCACTAATGCCGCAATAAACGTGGCCACCTACTGGGCTCCAACAATATAGTAAAAAGTGTACGTGTACCATCGACACGAAAGAAGAAGAAGACAGTAAATATTTTTTTTTTCATAAGAAATAGCCTATGTTACTTCTAATACCTCCAAGAATATGTGTACTTTCATGATGATCGGTTAAGTAGTAGTAGTCATTTAGCCTGTATCTACTCGTAGAAGTGGATGAGAATAAGTTAATATTTGATTTTGCCACAATTACCACGTGCGATTATTATCGTGCTTTGGATTTACAACACACTGCTTAATGCCGAGAGTCGAAAATCAAACAGTATTATGTGCTGGGTTGCACGCAGTTGGAATCTCAATACTCAGCTCAACAGCAAGAGTTGAAATTGTAGCGAGCGATAAGAAATCATCGCCCGTGTATACTTGGACTCTCTCTAGTGATATGAAACGCTGACTTACAGTGCTACGAAACTGCTACGCCATGCGCTACGGATGACTGCTACGATCATGTGCTACGAGCTACGGTCACGCGCTACGAACTAGGATTAAAGTGATTAATTTATTTGTCTGCATTTTCATAACCAGTTGCAGTAGTTCCAATCATGTAAAAATAACAACAAAATCTAGCAACCTACCTCAGTTTTTCTGTGAGGAGATGTGGATTTCTACCGACTAAATCCCACTGTTCCTTCTAGAATCATGTACCGAGAACCCGGGTGATACCTGTACAATCACTGAACCCCCGGCTGATATCAGCCAGCTATGCCTAGCAAGCCCCATTACGCAATGCGGCCGATCCCATGACAATTGATCAAACGTATCCGGCGCAGTCCTATTTGAACTTGGCTGGTTTTGGTTGACGTCTACGATTAGTGTCTTAGAACGCAGTATCTTGTTTCGTATCTGGTCGGTGAGTCAAACTCCTAGGATACTACGCTACATCGTTCGCTGGCAAACCTCAAGGCTGACTTTCTGCTGTCAATGACCAGGATTGAGCGACGTATTTATGGATAGGGCGAACACACAATTTTCCATGTTCATTAAATTACGTTTATGGCAAGGTGGAAGATAAGATTGTTAGGTTATAATTCACAGCCATGAGAGGTCACCGTGACTGCGTGCATGAGGACATCCAGTTCTTTACTATTAAAGTTAATCTAACAAAATCTTACTTAAAATTCGCCCGAAATTGCAGTTGAATACATGGAAGATAATTTCGTGAAAAATCTAGTTAAAATCCATACAATTTAACTAGCTATATTTGAGCTTCACCATCACATAATTGCTAGGAAGAGGAAACAAGCGTTTCGTCTGGAACTGAATTGGCACGAAATATGCTTTTCCCTTTGTTTTAGGGTTCTATACCCAATGGATGAGACCGGTGACCATATTACTAAGTCTACGCCGTCTGTTCGTTTATCCATCTTTCTGTTAGTCACAAGATTGAACCTTTGTAACTGCAAAAGGTAACCGTCATATAACACAGAATGTATTGTACTTGTTACAACTTCTTACTATGACAAACGTCGAAAAATTGAATGAATGAAAACTTAAAAAAAAATCGTGATATGGAACCTTTACTGAGCGAGTAAAACTCGCACTTTGCCGGTTTTTTACCAAGAATTTAATTAAAATGCGCACACAGACCTAGGAGTGAAGGCAACGCTGGGATTCTCATTATCATATTAATGAGAGAACTCTGCTTATTTGTATGTTGGATCGTGTGTGTGGGAACAAATGAAATCCACACATTCGTTTAAAATTAAATCAAAGAATAGGTACCTATTCTTTACATGGAAAGAGAGTGATATGACAAAAGCAAATACGGACAAAAATAAGGCAACAAGACGGTAAATTTCATAACCTCAACTGGCCAATTCGAAGAAACTCTTACTTAAAGGACAACAGCAAAATGTTGTTAAATTAAATATATTAAAACCCAACTAAACAAATGGTATACAGATGTAGGGATCTGCCGCAAAAGAAAGGTAACAAACAGCGTTTGACTCACACTCAAGTAATAAGCAACCTCCCTCAGAATATGACATTACTTACTGCCCTTAATCTTTAATCTAGCCCGAATAATAAAGATATCATTATAACTTTTGTTATTCATTACGTTCCACTTAGCTATATTTCTAGGAAAAAGTTAATTAAAACAATTCAAACTTTTAATAAAACAGTTTGTTTAGGACGCTGAATAATTTACAATTTAATGTTTAAAAGTGTTCACTCAAATAAACGACCAAGAAATAGAGTTTCGTGAGTCATAATTCCCCAGCCCTTACCCCAATTTATATGAGGTTGGCGCGGCGCAACTTGTCTTTTTCTTCCACACTTCTCTATTAGCCGTAGATGTTAGAAATAGTTTCGTGAGTAAATTCTAATAATTTTGTCAGGAATTATAGCACAGGGTATCGGGTATAAGCATCAATAATAGATGTTTAGTAAGAACTACAGAATAAATCTATACTTCTATACTAATATTATAAAGCTGAAGAGTTTGTTTGTTTGATTGAACGCGCTAATCTCAGAAACCACTGGACCGAATTGAAAAAATATTTTTGTGTTGGGTAGCCTATTTATCGAGAAAGGTTATAAATTATATAACATCATGCTACAACTAAGAGGAGCGGAGCAGTAATGAAAAATGTTGCAAAAACGGGGAAAATCGCACGGGTAGGCGATTCGACGCGACGGGAAGGGTCGGGGGAACAAGAAATTTAACGCGGACGAAGTCGCGGGCAGAAGCTAGTAACAAGTAAGACTTGAAAGGACTTAGTGAAATATCTACCCACGTACGTGGCTGGTTCCGAATTTTGAACGGTTTTATTCAAATAATTTAAATTGTTACATTTCAGTACAGAAATTCTTTTTGTTGGAAGGGTTTTAGAGTGGTCACAAATAAATTTGGTCATGTACTGATTAGTGGTTTTTGAGTTAGCTTCAATACTATTTATTTATTTCCACTTACCTAGTGTATGCAGATAGACGAAGTGTGGAGTAATTACCACAACTAAGACATGAAAATTAAAAGCTTATTAAAAAAAAAATACATTGAATATCCTAAAACACTACAAAGTGTATAATTACTTTATTTTGGAAGGCAGTAGCAAAAAATGAATATATAAAACCACAGACACCGAGTTCCATAATTAAAGTTTTCATATACATACGCACATGACAGAACTTGCTTTGTTTGAAGTAGCTTAAAAATATTAAAGTTTTCATATACATACTCACATGACAGAACTTGCTTTGTTTGAAGTAGCTTAAAAATATATGTATATAAAAACGGGCTGAATATAGAATGTTCGTAAATTGTAAGGTTTCTGGTGCGCAGGTCAGTTGGTGGACGTCGTATGACTTATGCCAAAAAAAGATTCCAGAAATTCCTAGAACCAACAATTTTATTGAACGAGTGATTTGTGGCGGAAGCGGTTCGAAATAGGTTCGCGTCTTATGTCATTTTCACTTTGTATTGTTTTTTTTATGGAATTTGGTGGTTTTCGTGTACGTATTCGCAAAAATATGGGCGTTTATCAATTTTCACAAAGCTTGCAATATCCTTTTATGATATATTTTGTTCTATGCTGCTACAATCCAGTTATTTTGCAACATAAATAACTTATTATTTTCTTTAATCCGTACCTTGTTCTACAAAAACAAAAACCACGTAGATGTTTTGTAGTTAGGAACAAAAAAAAAAATGCAACACTTTAAACAAAGTATGAATTTGAAAATAAAATATGCGGAACTAAAACTGAACATAAAAAGTAAAGAAAGTCTCAAGCTTTGAAACTCTTTCTCAACCCAGAAACATTAAATAAACTTTGTATTACTTAAGTAAAAAAACAAAAAGCTCAAGTAGAAAAATAATAGTACTGTTAGTTTAGCCTATTAATATTAAATAATGAGGATAAGTTTAGTTTTTCTTTCCAAACAGATACCTGCTTATTATATAGAGTCGAGCTGCTTAGTTCCATTAGTGATATCTATAAGTATGTAGGTATGGGAATGCGTGCAAGTATTAATCCGACTCGATCAATATAGAACAATCAAAGCTTTTTAGAGAATGGTTCTTCAGAAAGGTCAAGTGCGTAGTACTTGCAACCGGCGTGTGTGTATGACCATTTGTATGAACCTAAACGAGGCAAAAGAAGTGCAGGTGGCGTTCCGTAGTTTCTGCCTACCCCCCTCGGGAAAAAGGCGTGAGTTTATGTATGTACAGACGCCAGCACAAAAATCGACTACAATCTGTCAAATTTCTTTAATAGGTTTTCAACTTTATCGCTAAAGTGTAAGGTTCAAGATTAATTAGGAAAATTTGACAGTTTCGGGTACGTTGATATGCAGGCGTCTGTACCAGTTCCATGTGCGTTCGAATTTATAGTAAAATTCCAAGTGATTATAAAACTTTAGATTTGAGATTGTTTAAAAAAAAACTTTAGGAATGGTTAAAAACTAAAAAAAATTATAGTGTCAAAGAATTTACGGACGGGAAACATTTTTAAATGTAACCAATAATATTTGCATGCTATACTTTATCTTTAACACCTTCATATACCATGTTTTATGCAAATAAATATTATTTCTATTTCTATTTCAGTTGGTAGGAATTTGAACAACAGCTTTAACGTTTTCTATATCAATAGTCGCATACTAGTACTTTGCCAGTGACTATGCGTATTTTCCGTTCGTTATCCTTGTCTACATAATAAAGGGGTGACCTCTGTGCAAAATTACAGATTTATAGGTCCGTAGGGTTTGGGCTGAGCGTGGATGGGTCAATCAGTGAGGGAGTAAGAAATTTACTTTTGAATATATTGATTTGTCTCAGTCTTTTGTCCCTGTTTTCTTTTAAATTCATCAAATGGCGCTAATGTGTCATAACATTTGTATAGAATCGAACTCTTTTACCGATAAGCCGAAGCACGAGCGAAGTGCAGGAAGCAACTTTTAAAATTTCCGATATCAATTTCTAATATTATGTCGAGCACCCTCTTAACGGATGTCGACATTGAAAGGATAGGGAGGTACGCTTGTACGATTAGGCTTACTGTGTCATGAAAATGATATGTTTGACATCATTTTTATAACAATTGCATTTAAGTATATAGAATATCGTTTCGTGCGGTACCAGACGTAGAGAATAGCACCATCTCATTTCTTTCCGTGGGTGTCGAAGGCGACTGAGGGACTAACTAGAGAATTGGCAGTAGCATTCTCTATTCATCTTACCACCATACCGCGTTACCAACCCGCCTGCCAAACGTGGCTGTTATGGCAACTCGTACCCTCCCAAATTGGGGGCCTAGGTCTGTGTCCAGCAGTGGGTGTCTTTAGGCTGAAATGATGACGATATGGAATATTGTTTGTTTTGTATTTTTCGAGTTGACTAGAGAGCATATGTATTTTAATTCCCGAACCACAATACCTGTCTAACAAATTTCTTAATAGAATGCTTTTACTAAACCCGAGACTGACTCTAAACAACAAAGAAAGACAAGGTCTTTAACACTATATTGTGCTTTTACTAACACAAGATAGTTGCAGTTACCTTAGAAATAAAACCTAAAATGCAATGTTCTACACACCTCGTACTGGCATGCTCCACACTATTTCGTTCCAATATGAGGTATTTAATATCCGAGACTGTACGTGGGAACTGCTTTCAAGCAGTTTACACGTACATATTTGAGGTGTGAACTGGTTTATACAGGGTGAACTGTAAGGGCGCGTACACATAGAACGTCCGTTATTACAGGATCCTTTTTAACCGATCTGCCGCTTCTTGAGGTAATATTCACTCATCATTTAGAAGAAGACTGCTGACTGAGGACTGAAGCATATTGTGTCGGATTGGTATTGAATACTGGATCCGGAATAGGTACAGTATTGTGTGTGAACTTGCTCATACAACTACATACGCCATCAAATAACGAACCTGTACAACGGATCGCTATGTGTACGCGCCCTAATTCAGGTATCACGTATTTCTTCCAGGAGATATTGGGACCCCTTCGCAACATTTAAGCACGTCATCTTGCCAAGATGAAAATGCATGGGATTCAAGAAAATCGAATAGAGATGTTTTGTTTTTAAAATTTCCCTCAATTTGATAAAGCTTAAGGAGCTCATGTATTCACTTCTAAATACAAAGAATTGATAAGTCAATTTTAAAATTTACAGAAATAATATATTTATTTGATGACAAATTTTCGGAAATTTCCAGAAACACAAGTTTTCGGATGACGTTGATTTTCACTTAAGGACGAGACACACTATTACGTCCTGGAAGGAAAACATTGAATCACAACTCACCATGTTTAGGTTCCCGAGCGAAACACGTAAAAAGGTGTAAGTCGAATGATTTGCGAAAAAATATTATTATGATTTAGAGCGCATAAATCTTTATTAGTATCGTACCGGGAATGGGAAAGTATTGTATGTATTTGGTTTTATATCGTGTTTGTTTTCATGTCTGTTAAAACCGTTTTTGTGTCAGTAGACATCATAAAAAAATATATTTTTATGAGCGAAATTTTGGCTGTAAGTTACAATTACCATTGTCAATGTCTAAATGAATGTCATTTAGTTTTAATTATTAAGTATTTTGAGAAGGATCCACTGCTTAAGTCCTTCAAATTATCTCTGAATCATAATTCAATCATATATCACTTAGTTATTCATAAGGGAAGTTTTAAATTAATTCAGAAATAAAATCATTAGATCAATATTATCATCATTATCATTATTTATTCATATTTTTTTATGGGCCTTATTGAAAGGCTAAAAGTTACTGAAAAAGCAATGGAAATGGCTGGAATTTTCCTACGTGGTCGAATCAGAAACGAAGAGATCCACAGAAGAACAAGGTAACCGACATAGCCCAAAGAATTGCCTAACTTAAGTGGCTGTGGGCAGGACACATTGCTTGCAGAACTGATGGTTGAATGGGCTGAAATGTTCTGAAGTGGCGACCAATACTGGAAGACGTAGTCTTCTACAAGGTGAACCGATGGTCTTGTGACGGCTGCAGGATTCTGCTGAATACGGTAAGCATGGAACCGGTCCAAGGGCATGGATGCTTCGGTGGGTTCCTGTTCAGGATAAAGCGGGAGGATACGTCCGGGTGTTTCCATTGCGAGGATCGTCTGGAGGACACGGTGGAGCATACGGTGGAGGTGTGCCCTGCCTGGGCGGAGCACCGCCGTGTCCTCGTGGAGGTGATCGGCGGCGGCGACCTCTCGCGTCCGACCCTGGTGCGAGCCATGGTACGGAGCGAGAGGGAATGGGAAGCCGTCACATCCTTCTCCGAAGCAGTACTTAATGCTCGCAAAGGAGGAGGCGGGGCGCGTGAGGGAGTGGCAGTCTCTGCGCCCTCACGTCCCTAGCCGCCGCAGGAGGAGACGCCCCGGGCGTCGGGAGTCCATAGCGGACTCCCGGCCACCGTAGGCGCGAGCTTGCGGGTGGCGAGCAATGGGTAGCTCACCGCCCGGTAAGGACCAGGCTCGGGTCGACGGCGCGTAGTGTTCCACGCGCGCCTCAAAGAGATGTCAGCAAAACTGAAGGGGTCTGATAGGACCGATGCCTGCCGGGGTCGCGTGATTGTTCGAAAGAGATACCGTGACCCTGGCACGTGGGCAACTGAAGAAACACGGGTGGGTTTTAGTCAGTAAAAGTCTGACATGCCCTCCCGCTCCGCCCAGAGCGGGAAAAGTCATTTGACGATTTCCCATCCAAAAAAAAAAAAACTGATGGTGCTTGGAAAAAGCATATGTCCAGCACTGGACGTCTTTCGTTTGAAATGATGATGATATTCTTATTATAGACACGTTCAATCACTCAACTCAATACTTTTCTGAAACTAATCGTCCACTATAACACGAACCAATCCCTATCGAATGTTACTTAGTATCAATAACCCAAGTTTAATGAACGTCTCCCAACTTTCGCTATCACAGTTTATGACTCGCTTTACCGACACGTGTCCGGTATTCCGGTCACCATCTGTCCGGTATTGGTTCGACGTTAATGTGCTACAATGTCCTAGATTTTATGAGGTTACTTGTTGTTTTTAGGATTACGATTGCAGCTACATTTCTAATGATAATTGACGTTATAAATCTGGACCGTCATAGTGGTTTAGATATTTTCGTTCAGAATTTCTTAACCAATTGGTATTTATTTACCTTCAGCAAAAGCCTTCTGTGAAACAACAGGCCAGCCTAAACATTACAAAGGCTCTGTGCAAGACTGCCCAAAGACAACTAGACTACAAAAACAACGACGGCGCGCATGCTCACAAATATACTGTTGTGTTTGGTCAGGCAATACTCTATAGGACAGTGTTGTCAACAACAACAAAACTAAAACAGACAAAACTGTTTTGACTCTAGTGTACTGTCCAACACATTATGCCCTTGGCTGTAGTTCAAATCTATTTGGCATTGAAGGTTTACATACTCATACACTGCTACAAGGGTTTTTAGGTAAAAGATTTACTATTTGTTAAATTGTTTTGAAATTTCACTTGAAATGTATTAAAAAAAAAAAAAAAACTTCTCGTATGGAACTTTATTTCGTTATATTATTTATTTTATTGTTTATGTACACACGGTAAAATACAAAATGATAAGGCATAGTAATAGAATTGAGTACAAAGGTACTGCTTATTTCTTAAGAAATTTCTTCCAGCAGACCTGCGAAAGGAGAAATGAAAAATAAATGTAGACAATAGTGTGTGAAAACAAGAAGAGAAAATATGAATATGTGAAGTCTTAAACTAAAATATACTTATATGTTGTTAAAGCGACAATAGTAGTACTCACTGAAATTTTAAGTACCTACCTATTAGGGTTCTAACGATACTTCCCTGTGAGAAACGGACGAATCGCGGAGCTAATAGGGTCCCATTGTCACCCCTAAAATATGCACCAAAATAACCTAACATTATAAGTGTTTCTGCACGCGTAGCATGAGCACCGTAGAAAGGGGTTTTGTCGACGGACGATTAGACAAAGTAACGTTTCGGGTACACAGTACGACAGCAGCAAAGTAGAAAAAGTCAACTGCACTTGACGTGAAACATCTATAGGCGAGGGTAAACCTAAATTTTGGCGTGGCGAGCATGGCCACGCACAGTGGCCCATACTGAAAATTTGTGGACTTAGGCAACAAAGTTTCAATATCGATGCGATTTTTTTTGATGTGATAATTAACATAAATAATTAATACGTTATTTTTTTATTATACCATATTTATTTCTTTTCGTAAAGCATGCTTTATAAATATTACCTTTACAAAATATTTTTTTTGTTTTGCCTTGTGTCGCAGGTTCGCTAGGTTCAGCTACAGTTCTCAAGGTTAACCCTTGGATGAGTGACCAATTAATTTATGTGTGGCGTTATGTCGCAGGTTTGCTAGGTTAAGCTGCACTTTGCAAAGTCAGCCTTTGGATGGGTGACCATTTACTTTATGTGTGGCGGTTTATCGCAGGTTCGCAAGGTTAAGCTGCATTTCACAAGGTCAGCCTTTGGATGGGTGACCATTTAGTTTGTGTGACAAAATCTGTTAGTCGAAAGTTATGAGGTAACAAACATAAAAAAATATACAGTCGAATTGAGAACCTCCTCCTTTTTTTGAAGTCGGTTAAATATAATTCTGAGTCGAATCATGTCGAAGAGTAAATTTTATAAAAAGTGCAGTTGACTTTTTCTACTTTGCTGCCGTCGTACTGTGTACCCGAAACGTTACTTTATCTATTCTTCCGTCGACAAAACCCCTATCTACGGTGGTCATGCTACGCGTGCTGGAAAATCAAAGAGAAAACAAAACTTTATCTATATATTAATACGTGAAGCGAAAACTTTGGATCCCTTTTTACGAAAATTGGGCGGACGGAGGAGTATGAAATTTCGCACACTTATAGTTTATACAGAGAAGAAGTGACGAATGCTAATATTTTTTTTAAATTATGAGTTAAAATACATTATTTTCAATAAATAACACGTTACACACACTACTGTTCATTACCGTGTATGTAATACACACATGCATAGAAATTCTTTTGTTTATGGTCCAAATCTGTCTTTATTATTTTGTGCAGTGTTACCAACACCCAGAAATATTTACCCCTAAAGCTTAAGTTAAAAACCCATAAACATGCCGCCACAATTACTGAAAAAATCAGCTAAAAATTATAATGAAAATAACCAACGAATGTTCAGTAATCATAGACCCGGCACACAGTAGTAATATTTGTCTATATTTATTACGCGACATTTGTTAATCATTCACTCTGCATTCTTAGTATCGAGGAACCGTACTAGAAGTCGCTAATACTTTTATTGTAATCAAAAACACAATGAGAAATGTAAGATGGCAAAAAATCCCTAAGAATACCCCTAAAAATTGAACGCCCCTAAAAATCTCAATCCTCTTATTTAGCCCCTAAATTTGGAAAAAACCCTAAGTTGGTAAGCCTGATTTTGTGTCTTAATGAATGTCAAGTATAACCATAGGTAATAAATTAATTTTATGGCTAAATAACCTATTTCATTTTTAAAATCTATGATCATGTCGAGAATATTTGTCTTTAACATTATTTATTTGTATTAGCGACGATAGGAATTTAGTTTAGATTTATAAGAAATATTTTTTGTGGTTTTATGGAGAGTGTCAAGTATGGCATTAGTAAGTTTCCCATACAAAACTTAGTGTCGTGTGCAAACTGTAGAGGTTGTATGCCTCGCGATTGTACAGGCTGGTCATAGATTGTACAGGCTGGTTATAATTATGACATTTGGAACCGTCATAATTAATCTATACTAATATTATAAAGCTGAAGAGTTTGTTTGTTTGTTTGTATGTTTGTTTGATTGAACGCGCTAATTTCAGGAACTGCTGATCGGAATTGAAAAATTATTTTTGTGTTGGGTAGCCCATTTATTGAGGAAGGCTATAGGCCATATAACATCACGCTACGGTCAAAAAGAGTTGAGCAGCAAACGAAAAATGGACGAAAACTGGCAGGCAATTCGACGCGACGGGAAGGGTAGCAAATTTGACGCGGACGAAGTCGCGGGCAGAAGCTATTAAAAATAATAGGGAAAATTCTATAAAAACAGAGCTTTCTGTGATAATTCATTCCATATTGTTCCATATCCAGCAGTTAAGAAGTATTAAGAAAATAAAAAAGAGAGTCCTGAATAAGTATTCTTTACACCTACGTCCTTGTCCTGGCCATCACCATCCCGCCAGCGAACCCTCTCCACAGTAGTGCAGCGTCAACAATTTGTCTATAGTGTTACTGAATGTCAAATATAACCATATTATTTATTTTTTATTATCTATATTTTTTCATTTAATAGTGTATTTCTATTCAAATGAAGTACGGTCGAATTTCGACCAATGGGCGATCACTAGTTTAAATAAATATAAAAGTTTGAATATCGAATTGTGCTCAACCACTTTGCCTACAGCCAGTATACTCTCACAAAATCGTTTATGTCTATACATAACGTACGTATCCATTATGTCTACAAATGTAATGTAGTAGCTCAATCCTCAGCTCTTTTACAAGACCTAAGCAGTTTCCGGCTTGCCTTGTGAATTGCTTTGTTTGCGAACGTCCCCTTTCTTTGTAGCTACAAGTCTTCTTGTTTTGTCTTTTAGCATTCCGATTGTCTGGAGGAAATTGGAAAATGCTTTTCCTATGCCTCTAGCTGTTCTTTTTGAATAGACTTTTTAAAGAATCGTTGGCTAGGTTGTTTTATTTTTAGAAGTCAGTTGCAGGTTTATTAATGAGGTTCATTAACTGAGTTTGAAACAGTCAGATTGGGCATTGAAAATTTACTTCGTTTTATGATGACTAGTTAATTAATTTAAAAAAAAAAAACATATAGATGTAATTTAAGGTGCCATTTTTTGTTTGCCCAACAGTGACCAAAAGGGACTACGTATTATACAGCTACTTTCTCACAGCTAGCACACAGCTAAAACTGTCTTCAAAAGTAAGATTATTTGTATGTGTTTTAATATGAAATCAACTTGTAAATCTATAGGAAAATTAAGAAATTAATTTCTTTTTAGAAAGTGTCTTTTTTTGTGAAAAAGTTTTTCAATTTCCACTTTTTAGCTATGGTACTTACCCAACGTGAATTCGTATACCACTACTTGTAATGTAAACCAGTGACAGGAAGTATTAGATGTTTATCAAGATAGACGAAATGTTAAAAATATTTTTATAAACCCATCTCGAGTTGCTGGAGATATTACGAACGAAACATAAATACATAAGGAGTATATTTAAAAAATACAGATAAATTGAGAACTTTTTTGGAGTTCAAAATACCCTTCATTCGTTATTTGTACCTGTATTTTAACTTTTGTGTAGTCATTACGTAGAGCTACGTCTACGCTTCTAGGGTATGACACGTCGCACAATAGAAATAGTCTCCGCAGGTCGTTTCCTGTCGGGGAGTCATGCAAGTGTCTTTGTCTAGAGTCTAGATATTTCCTATGATGTGATGGTTTAGATAACAATGCCTTTACTGTATCGAACCTGTCTGTTGATGCATAAAAAAGTTTTGCAATAATATGGCTATACTAACATAGGATAAGTTTACTAACAAATGAGTCATGGTTATTTGAATTAATAAATAAATAAATTAATAATAATTAAAAAGTGATGGCCAAGTGGTAACGTCCGAACCGTCTGGGTTCGGACGTTACCATTGGGCCATCACTTTTTTACTATGTGTAAATTGTTTAATCACCATTTTTCACAAAACGGTGAAGAAAAATATCTTGAAGAAACCAAAATGTCCTATAAACAAATATTTGAAGACATGTGACAGCTACCTACTCGCACTCGTACTTCCCTTCATCGAGAGGAGGCCTATATACCAGCATTAGGAACATTATAGGCCAATTATGCTTATACTTAAAAAAATGATTTTCATAATGTTTTAATGTTGGACATAAAAGTAGTTTGTATTTAAGTTTAGTGTCCCTTTCATTACGATTTTATTTGTTATCCCTTTTTATTTGTTTCTGTTCCTGATTTGTCTAGCTGACTTTTGTGCAAACGTTTATCTATTACTATACTTCAAATAAATGACAAAAAAATTTCTTTGTCTTTTGTTTTTAACCGACTTCAAAAAGGAGGAGGTTATCAATTCGGATGATTATATTTTTTTTTATGTATGTTCGGCCATAACTCCGTCATATATAAACAGATTTGCAAAATTCTTTTTTTGTTCGAAAGGGGTTTATTCCGAAATGATCTAATATAAATTTCATATAGCTCTGATGGTGAGTTCCTGAGACAGACACCGGAACTCTTTAAAAATGACAGCAAATCAACCGCGATTTCTGCTATCGCATAAATATACATTGTTTGTTTGGAATTAGTGCGGGGTAAATACCATAACTCTATTTCTTCCCGTGGGTGTCGTAAAAGGCGACTAAGGGACTTACTAGAGAATGGGCAGCAGCGTTCTCTATGCATTTTACCACCATACTGCGATCGCCAACCCGCCTGCCAAGCGTGGCGACTATGGCAAAGCCCCCCAAATTGGGGGAGGCCTAAGTCCAGCAGTGGACGTCATACGGCTGAAATGATGAAATACCATAACTAAACATTTAAAAATAAAAACATTTTTACAAAAAAAAAACGACCTCCTTAAAAACACTACAAAGTGAAAAATAACTTTAGTAAAATTAATATGATATTAATACTTTATTAAACCTTAAACACAAATCCTAAGACACCGACTGCCGAAATTAAAGTTATTTTTCACTTTGTAGTGTTTTATCATATCAATGGTTTTTGAAAGTCAGCATATTCCTTTCAAAGTTTAACCGTCTTCACCTCTAGGCTTCACGTGGACGAACATCTGAAAAGGTTTTCGGTACAATAGAGAACTTCATAGGTCGTAGCCTTTAGAGTGATCTTGACTTATGTCTACATCAAGACATGTGTGATGTGATGACGTAACAGTGAGAGATTTGTAGATATTTTTTTTTAATTTTGTCCCAAGATAATCATAATTATAATGCCGTACTTTTCTGTAAAAATCGTATTCTAGACTAATGATCAGATTAGAAGGCTGTCAAAGATCCACGAATGACAGCCGGGACTTAAAAGGGGGGCTCCACATGCTTTCCGAGGCACGGAGGGGTCTCGGACCAAGTGCAGAAAGCGTAGCCTAACGTAACCGATAGACCACTGCTATTATTACTTGGCCACGACTTCCTTCTGATCAACAACTTACGTAATTTGATGAACAACTTACGTAATTTTTCGAATTCAGTAGATACACGTATTATTTTTCAATCTAATTAGTTCGAATGATTTTAATCCGGTTTGGCTACAGGTGGGATACAAAATACGATCGCGCGTAGGTTGACATTGCAAATACGGCAGGAGTTTGAAATGTAAGCGTGACCTTTCGATATCTAGTGTTGGGCGAAAACCAACGTTGATTTAATTCCTGTATCACGTTTAAGATTTACGTTTTAAAAAAAATGTAATTTGATGTAATGACGTTTGTTTGTGTTGGAAAGTTAGTCATGTGTGTAGTGTGGATTTAAGTTTCTATTTGCCTAGTACACAGTTACGTAAGTTTTAGATCATTTTAGACAATGAAATTACGTATTTCAATTTCAAAGTGTCAACAGTACTATTATTACTCAAGTGAATTTCGTAACTATTCTTAATCCTGAAAAGAGGTTTAAAAAACATGATGGCATACTTATTTAGGTAGGCATGAATAATAATTCATCATCATCATCATTAATTCAGTCGTAAGACGTCCACTGCTCTGGAGGCAAAGGTCCTCGCCCACATGTGGGAGTGGCGCGAGGAGGCGAAACTCCGCTGCCGCGACAAATCGCGGCACGGCGGACAGAGCTCCGGTGTGATCTCATGGCGACATGGCGGGTACGATTGTCGCAACCCAGTGCTGGGCACGCCACAATTACGGCGGTAAGTCCCCTCTTTGAGGAGTGGATAGAGAGGCGTCACGGCGTCCTCACCTTCCGCCTGACGCAGGTTCTCACCGGGCATGGTTGCTTCGGTGGGTTCCTGTTCAGGATAAAGCGGGAGGATACGCCCGGGTGTTTCCATTGCGAGGATCGTCTAGATGACACGGTGGAAGTGTGCCCTGCCTAGGCGGAGCACCGCCGTGTCCTCGTGGAGTCGATCGGTAGCGGCGACCTCTCGCGTCCGGCCCTGGTGCGAGACATGGTACGGAGCGTGAGGGCATAGGGAGTCGTCACCTCCTTCTGCGAAGCGTTTATGCTCGCGAAGGAGGAGGCGGGGTGCGTGAGGGAGTGGCAGTCACTGCGCCCTCACGTCCCTAGCCGCCGCAGGTGGAGACGCCCCGGGCGTCGGGAGCCGACAGCGGACTCCCGGCCACCGTAGGCGCGAGCTTGCGGGTGGCGAGCAATGGGTAGCTCGCCGCCCGGTAAGGACCAGGCTGGGGTCGACGGCGCGTAGTGTTCCACGCGCGCCTCAAAGAGATGTCAGCAATACTGAAGGGGTCTGCTAGGACCGAAGCCTGCCAGGGTCGCGAGATTGTTCGAAGGAGATACCGTAACCCTGGCACATGGGCAACTGAAGGAACACGGGTGGGTTTTAGTCAGTAAAAGTCTGACATGAAGAGCGGGAGAAGTCATTTGATGACTTCCCATCCAGAAAAAAAAGACGTCCACTGCTGGATATAAGCCTCTCCAATTTGGGGGGGTTTTGCCATAATCGCCAAGCTTGGCAGGTGGATGGGCGATCGAAGTTTGGTGGTTCAATGTACTCGTATAGAGATTGCTGCTGCCAATTATCTAGTAAGTCCCTTAGGCGCCTTTTTCGATACCTACGTGAAGAAATAGGGTGATGCTGTTCTTTACGTCCGGCACCACACGGATAAATAAGAATGTATGTTATGTAAATTTTTGCTACTTATTTTGATTAATACTTAGTCTTAAGTTGCGGTATACAATGTTGCTTTTACTTTGGATAAATAAATAAAAAATAAACAATAGTAGAAACAAAACATTTAAGAGCGTTCAAAAACTCAGCTTACTTGTCAAACATAAACATCACTAGTGCGTCCCCATTCTCTTCTAAACGCTAGTCTACCACAGCTGGTAATTTAATCAGTGGGTGGCCGCTAACCGAATCCGTTGTCGGTGCGATCTTTACCAACCTGTTGGTGATTTTTCGATCTAAAACATTCATATGCGGGAATTGGCCAAGGCTTAAACGGGTGTAATGTTTAAACGCTGCCAATATAATGTCGTAAAAATGTATTTGAATTGCAGAAATCTAGAAAATAGGTTCCTTGGTTGTGCCAATTACGCTAAGAAACTGTTCAATTAACGTATACGTTTATGTAAACGTAATTAATTTAAATAAATTCGAATGTGTTCTTGCAATTACTTTTTTGTTATCTGTTTTTACCAAACCGTAAATGTTTGAGGTTCTGGTCAACATACCCTGGTCTTCTGTTAAACAAAACAATATCTTCTCTTCATTTGTGAGTTGACTTCTTTGTTCTGCAGCCTTCCTGCTGGAAATTGCGTATGTACACTTGATTCAGACAATAAAATCCAGTATTTTCAATTTTCTCATTTTCCCGTTATGAATTTCTATGTTCAGATCTGTGCTATAGAGAGACAGATTACACATTATTCGTACGCTATATAAATTATTAGCTTTTACCCGTAGGATCGCCCAGTCAATAGTGGGATATTGTATCACGGTGTGGGGAGGTGCCTGTAAAACTATTATGCTTCACCTTGACAGAGCTCAAAGATCACTGCTCAAAGTCATGACTTTTAAACCGTATCGGTTTCTGACTGTAACTTTATACCAAAACTGTAAAGTGCTAACAGGGAGACAGCTATATCTTCTCAATCTCACATTGAAACAACATAAAATAACACCTGTAAACAACAAATACAAAAGTAAACGCACCATCCCTAATGTCTGTAAACATGTAAAATGTAAATGTGATTCAGCTAAGCGACAACATCTTTTTCTAGGTACGCATATTTATAATAAAATTAACAGAGCCCTGCTAATTAACTCACTTTCTAAATTTGAAACAAAAAATAAAATCAATACTTGGCTACAAACATTAGATTACGCACAAACAGAAAACCTATTAATATAAATACTAACACAACTAGGTCCCCCTAACTATATTCATTATATAAATCGCCCTGATACACACACACCCCACACACGCACACCCTACACACGCACACCACGCACACCGCACACACGCACAGACACTCATCCCCACATTCACTCACTCACACACACACACACACTCATACAAGTGCTTCGATGATTGCATGACTTCATGATTGTTTAAATTTTATTACATAAATGTTAATGTACCAAAAAATGGGAGAAGACACTGTTTCCTGTAACACAGGTTACAACCTAGCTCAGGAGTCAGGGCTTTAATACATAAATGTAACAATGTTTTATGTCAATAAAATTTTATTTATTTATTTATTTATCGCCCTCGTTAAGTTCGGAAAGTATCCCACAGGAACAACGTACTACTGGGATAAAAAGAATCCTATGTGTTAATCTAGGCTATAAACTATCTGCGAGCCAAATTTCATCTAAATCCGTTCAGTTGAATGCGCCAAGAGTCAGTGTGATAGAGTAACACAAACTTTCACATTTTCAGTAAGATTGCAAAAAAAAAAACTTGACAATTATAACCGGTGTAAAATTGGCGGGCTTATGGCTAAAAACGATATTTAAGTAAATATATAATGTGACCGTGTCTACTATGTCCTCATCAAACACCGACCCATATCAAAGATATAAAATTGTGTCAATAAGGACTCTATATATGTATACATATACTGAACCTTTGTGAAGGTTACCGGTACCGGTCCAGGTTGGTGGACCTGTATTGATGTTACCACCTTATATTCAAAAGTTGTAATGTGTCTCTGCAAGCCTGTTGAAAATATTTCATTGAAAATAGTTCACCGTTTTACTGCCACAGTCGGCTACATTTGTTTAACATAATAAAAAAATATATTTAGGTTTGACAAGTAGCAACAGATTGTGGAATGTTAAAAAATATAATATCTGGATGACCGAGCTTTGCTCGGTATTTTTTGATAAATTGTGTTTAAAATAATACGTTTATGTTCAAGTTGATAATCGATAAAGTTGGTCATTGAAAACACGAATAAAACGAAATTTTATAAAAATGAATCTTAACTAGATCGATTTATCGCCCCCGAAACCCTCTGTATACAAAATTTCATGAAAATCGTTGGAGCCGTTTCCGAGATTCAGATTATATATATATATATATATATATACAAGAATTGCTCGTTTAAAGATATAAGATATCTGGATGACCGAGCTTTGCTCGGTATTTTTTGGTAAATTGCGTTTAAAATAATAAGTTTATGTTCGAGTTGATTATCGATAAAGTTGATCATTGAAAACACGAATAAAACGACATTTTAAAAAAATGAATCCTAGCTAGATCGATTTATCGTCCCCGAAAACCCCTGTATACTAAATTTTATGAAAATCGTTGCAGCCGTTTCCGAGATTCAGATTATATAATATACAAGAATTGCTCGTTTAAAGGTATAAGATTTCATCCGGCGTACTATAACTTTATTTTACGTGTTTCTTTTACAAGTTCAAGCGAGCGGCTGATGCATAATCCCCCCCTCTACTATGCAGCTGACGATTTTTTTTCAGCTCAGTATGACGTAAACTATATATGAAAAAATTTGCAGCCTGTGTGCTATGACTAATTTTTTTTTTTGTTTGTTTTACTACTTCCGGAACCACCCACACCCGCACCCACCGCTACTTGAGTAGCTGACGGTTGGTTCACTAATTGGTCATATAAGATCAACCATTGAGGACAGTATCAGCCGGCTTACTATGACTTTTTCATTTGCAACGCTACCTCCTGGACCATAACGTCAAACCAAACACGTCAAGCCAATGACTTAGTGTTGCTTAACAACGCCATCTGTTGAAGTAGCTTTAGTGTTGTTGTGTCGTTAAAGCAGTTAGTTGCTCCCAATTAAAAAAATAGTATTATTAATCGCCAATAGATGTCAGGAACAGTCATATTTTTCAGTTTATGTTTAAAAGTTGATTATTGAAAACGCGAATAAAACGACATTTTCTAAAAATTAATCCTAGCTAGATCGATTTATCGCCCCCGAAACCCCTTGTATACTAAATTTCATGAAAATCGTTGGAGCCGTTTCCGAGATTCAGATTATATATATATATACAAGAATTGCTCGTTTAAAGATATTAATTATATATTATGCTAGTTAATTCATTCACGAGTCTGAGAGCAGCAATTAATGTGTGCATTCTATAATTTTATGGACTTCCATCATTGTAGTATTTTTTCTATTCAAGCAATCACAATTAGACACATTCAGTATCTAAGTTGATCAAAGACTCCCCGTCAGTCCTCCACTATGTCATTACTATGATGTAAATTGAAACTGTAGTGATCTAAATAACTAATGAAACCAGCCCGTTGATCTATTATTGCCTGTAAGCTGCTCAGTATGTCTAAGATCATTAATATTCTGTTTGTGAATCTAAGCACTGCCTACAATTGAGATACGCACCAAATACTATACATATTTGATGAACATAGTAGCCATTGATATAATTTTGCTTTTCGAGGACAAAAGGGTTTATCTCAAAATTAGGTATCAAGTCATATACAATGTGGTTCTCTAGTGACCGCCTAAACTATAAATAAAGAGCTCATGCTGCTAGTAAAAAGATAAGAAATAGTTAGCAGGATTTTGAGCTGTATATATTACGCAGGTGACTGAAGGTACTAGGGCTAAAGCTTACCTGACAGGTGGACGTTGCTTGTAACAATTGACTAATAAAAACCATCAATAAAGATTAGATTCGTGATCTGAAAAAAATGTGCAGTACCACAGAGATAGCTGGAGCAATGAAATCATTTGGCTTGGTATGAGACATGTGATGAGGAGGATGAATTGAAATGAGGAAGAAAGAAGGATGGATTGTCTGAAGAATGATATGAAAGAATGAGGAGTGAATGACAACGTGACGGTTGACAGAGGAGTTTGAAAGAAGAAAAAAGTCTTGCATCAACCCCAAGTTACATCGGATAAGGGCAAGAATGTAATGACGAAGGTGAATGAGGGTACTAGGGTCGAAGCACATTTCGACAGGTAGACATTTCGCGTGACAGGCGACCAATCAACTGAATCGATGAATCGGTTATGATGTAGTAGACGGTCTGGCTGTGTACGCACCGTATTGGCTTCAATATAAATACAGACACCTAAAATATGTATACATTTGACACACAAGGTCCACTGGTAGAGCTGTCGTTTTGGACTCACCCCGACTCGCACGGGATTTGCCTCAGTTTAGCAAGAGGCTTATAGCAAGCCAACGCCACTGCGGTTGCTTTATTTCTTGAAGTTATAGCTTAGTCGCTTATTTTGACACCCAAATGTGTTGTTAAGATGTCCACAGCCAAAAAATGGTGGTAGTAGTGTTGATCCTCATGGTTGTGAACGGGTTTCGTCAGTTGAGACTGTTCATCTCTTAACTGCTACGGCTTACTTTTTATAATATTTATTCAAATTTTGATTATTCACGTCTTTTTACATCGTTGTCACATATAATCATAAATTTAACATTAACCTCTAAGTCCCTGAGATACCACATTTGGTATAGACACAATCGTTTTTTAATTGTGTCTGTAATTACGGTAATTGACTGGTTAATGAAGAAGTTTATTTGCAAGAATATATTCGTAATTGTAGTATTAAGTATCCATGGAGTTTCTTGCTCGTTTTTCTCCATATTTACATACTACGCTTGGGAAGAGGCAACTAACTACCATCATATTTCTGCCTGACTGACTTAAAGACTATTCAAAGGCTTTATTTATTTCAATTAAATCATCAAAATTTATTTCAATTAAATCATTAACAGCCGTAAATGGTTTAATTGAAATAAATGCTATATGTTAAAAAAAATATACTATATTTTATTTTAGGACTGATTTAAATACCTATGAAAGTATGTGTAGTCATCCAGACCGTATTTCGGCCATGGCGGCTAACTCATAGAAGACTAGCCATCGGCTCGGGAGATATTCTAGTACACAAAATGTGTGCGCAGACACAAGGGCACTCGCTCTTCCCTTACTCTCATAGTCCGATGGGACGGCAATCCGACTCGACCAGACACAGATTAGGCGCAGGACCATAACGTGCTGTTCGAGGCACGGGGGTATCACACGGCTAACTTCCAAACTCGGGGCTCTTACTAAGAAACTCTTAATGAAAAATAACTATGAAAGAATGTATAGAGAATAGAAATATTACTTATACCAATATCTACGTTGAGACGCAGTCAGTTAACCTGCAGATCCTTGAACCCTTTTAACTCAAAAGTTTTAATAAAATAAACTAAAGTCAAACTATGCGAATCTGCTCTCAAATGTCCCTAAATAGAACATTAAAACTTGTGTTGTTAAACAAAAGTTTTTAATACACTTAGGTGAAAGTATACACCTACATAATATATCTATGTTTTACATTCGAGTTGAGTAAACTAATTTATTACTTTAACTAATGACACGCGATGCGTTGACAGACATTAAATTAAGTATATAGTACTCTATGTTTATTACATTATCGTAATATATAATATTAATGCTTACGACCATTAGTATCCCAGGAGTAAGACTTGTGACTAAATAACACAGCCACACAAAAAACAAATAAAAAAATCTGACCTGGAGGTCGCACTATGTGTACTATATGTTTTTGGGGTCGCTGAATCCGAATCTGGGGTCAGTTTTATTCCAGCACATCTGGGTTCGGCCATAACCTCAAAATATACCCTCAAATTTGCTAAATTTGGTTGCTTTTGCCATTGGCTCCGCCCACTTATACATTATACATTATAAACCTTCCTCTTAAATCACTCTGTCTATTAATGAAAACCGCATTAAAATCCGATGTATAGTTTAAAAGAACTTAACGTACAACCACGAAATCCGACTTTGTTTAAGAGATATATGTACATATATATATACATGTGAGGATGTAAGTTTATTAAAAACCTTTCGAAATCAAATTCCCTCAAGGATGGTTAAAACTACGTCAGAATTAGTTGGAGTTACACGAGCAGACACGAAAAGCAACATTAATTTATAATATACTAAATATAGATAAATATATCTCTTGTAATATTATGATAATAAGTATTTCCACCCCCATATTCTCTCGAGAGAATCGCTGAGAAATTTAATCGAGTGTGAATGCATCGCGGGCAACGCTGGATGTTTTCACATTATTCACGTCAATTTTAAAATAATCATTAAGCTTATTTCTCTTGGGGAATGAAAGTAATCAGTTTGGCGTCTTCAGGGTGAATATTTTCAGTGAAGTAATGTAGAAAAACTACATTACTTTCGGATTTTTGACCTACAAAAAAATTCCTTTTCCGAAATTTACGTTGCTTATCATCAAGAAGATATTTATTCTCATGAACTATAACGGTGATTGCAATGTGGACTTCAGTCATCATCCTACCCTCATCTGAGTTCATCGAAACTTGAAACTGGGGATTCCACCAGCTTTTATTATAAATCTTGATTTACTGTTGAGCAGATTATGGAATACCTTGCCCGTTTTGGCAAGAAGTACTTTAATTTTTTTACATTTTAAAATTATGGAAAATTATTTCTTCTCTCTTTAAAGTTCATCAATATTTGTCGGATTTTCGTGGTGGTAGTTCTTTGCTCTGGTTTTTTTATTATTGAATGTATATATATTTATTAATTTTGATTTATCAATGCTCATGTAGACTACACAAATTATAGGAAGCAGCACAAAATAAAGAACTGAATGTAACAAACAATATTATAGGTCGCGAACCAAACTTCTCCATCACCCAAACCCACGCACACACACACACTTAAACTCACACAAGCACACAGTCCACACGAACACTTCAAATGTAAATTTATTATTGTCTAGCTTTAGTTTACGGGAAACCATCATTGTGGCCTGAAACACAGGGTTCAGTTTAGCATAGGCACCATTCCCGGACAATATTTTTCTATAAGCTCGTGACTAGACAATATTGTTCTTTGGTATTCTTTTATAAGAATATCGTAAGAAGTGAATAAATTATTATTAAATAAAAAAGGTAATTACACAATTTTCTTGTATTTCGTCATCAGCCTATAATGTTCCCACTGCTGGGACACAGCAGTGGGAACTCCTCCTCTTGGTGAGAAGGAGTGGGCCATAATCCACCATGCGGACCCAGTGTGGGTTGGTGGATATCACATGTCTTCGAATGGTTAATTTCTTGTATTTATCGACCTATAAAGATAAGCGTAATGCGTATAACACACAGGTTACTCTGTTTCGTTTGCAGTCTTTTAAAACATCTCTTTTAACAAAAAGACCGCCCATTGTGTAACCAATGTCAAATTTTATATCTTTAATTCGCAGTAACGAGTACCTAATATATTCTATTATGTCTCTATTCTAAATTTGGTAGACATTAATTTTATGATGTTAACTAAAACGTTACCTAACTTACACAAAACTATTTTTGCAAACAACCTACACCTACACACAATTATGATTGAGGAAACTTTTTCAAATCATCTCAACAGTATTCGACATCTTAATATTATTATCATAATATCTTTTCATGAGATTTAAGTTACAAATAGCAGTTTCCAGAACATTTCCATTTACATTTGAGAGCGGGAAGTTCATAAGTATTACTAGAAAGAAAGATAATTCCTATTAATTGAATTGATTTAAAAGACTTTATTTATTTATTGATTTAGGATCTCCAACAACAAAAGATGTACAAAATACATGACACAAAAATAAAGGGTAACATCAGGTAAGTAGATATATTTCTTCACTTATAGGAGACAACAGCAAGCGCTAGAGTTAACACAGTAGAATTCACTTTGAAAATTGTCTTTTTCATTTGGATGTTTAGACGTCAAATAGGTAACTCATTCATAAGTCAGTTTGCCGTGACATTGAATTTGGAACAAGTCCGATCGATTTAAATCAGTTCCCAACCAAAATTACCGTTATACCTATTGATATATATTTTTACCCATTGATATACAGAAACGAAAAAAAAAATACTGCGAAAATTTGAGCAAGTCAATAATAATTTCTTATTTAGCTCTAATTTACGGGTAGGTTCAGAATGATTTTTAGAATGATTTATGAATTCAAGCTGATTTTTTTACACTCTGTTTTTACTTTTCGTGGTATATTATTCTAAATAACACATTATATTTCGCTCACGTCTTACCACGGCTAAAATATTAACCTTTTCACCCCTGTGGCAAGGGTTAGTGACCATTGGCACAGCCCTCTGTCCAAACTATGAAGGTGGATCATTAACTATGTCAGTATCGGTAGGCTTGATGGGGTTTAAAAGTTGACCCACATACCCGACGAGCAATTCTCGTAATTTTTAAAATGTTCACAGTCTGTCAAAAATACCTCGAGTTTCCATAATTTTTTTTTACAAGTTTTTGACATTTGGTTGTCGCCGAGATGAGACTGCGACTAGATTTTGAACGTTTTTTTTTTTGGGCCTTCTGATTTGGATCAAGTTTCAAAGTAATGAGAAAAAAAAGGCCTATAAAGTGTCTTAGAAGATCGATATGTACAGAAACAACATCAATGCAATCAATCTGCCGATATTTTTCTCAACTATGTTGGCATCGGCTTCCAGTCTAATCGGATGAAGCTGAATACTAGTATTTTATATAGAGTATATTGTATAGAATCAAGTTCTTCTAACTTAACAGACAGCTGTGCTGCTGGGGAGTTTGTTCCGCCACTTCTTCTTCCCAGCTAAAGCACTAGGAAGTGTCGAAGGGCGGGCGTTTTGGGGGGACTGTCTTTTGTAACTTTGACGTTCAAAAAGTGCTGACTCTCAGCCTAGTTTGAATAAATGACTTTTGATTTTGATTTTGATTTTGATTTAGAGTGAATGTCTACTTGACCTAGACAAACTTGTTATTGGGTAACATGATACCCTTGGAAAGACTGATAGTCAGACTTGTCAAAGATCGAATGACTAGTTTCTATTTTCTATTGACACTAATTGTAGTTTATGACTGTACTACCACCATTTCAGAAAGTGTTTTGTTTACATTGCTTGACAATGAAAATGTTGTAGCTTCGATTATTTTGTTAAAATAAGCAGTTCGGTATCCAAATGACTCAACGTATGTCCTTGTTAACTTAAAACGTTGAAATAGTATTGATCTTTCGTCTACGAATATTGTACTTTACCAATGTTTATGTTTATATGTTGTGACCTATTAATTCATAAGAACTGGAATATAACAGATGGGACTATATTGCATTCTACTCGCAAAATCCTTCGTTATAAGAAATTGATGTGTGCTGGTTTATGTGAGTTTTAATTTGTCCAAATATGATCCTTGTTTACTGTACTGTTCCATGTAAAAGGTCATTTTCCATTATTTCTTTACATAATCTTGAATTTGGAACCATCTGGTATCATTCAGTAACGCTTTGTGGAGGTAAGATAGGCAGTCACTCCATGTATTGGCTTAACTGGAAGCCGACTCCAAAATACTACACAGATAATGATGAAAATTCTGGAATTTTGAAGAGAACCTTTTCAATCCAGATGTTACATTGTAGAATTTATGTAAAAGGCATATAAGTATGATGCTGCATTTACTCACAAACAGTGTTAGCGTATTATTCTGCTAATGCTGTTAGCAACTCGTGACGCAAAGAACAATATTATAACTAATCCGCCTATACATCATATTTCGTCTCAATTGTGTCCGCACTATGCGCAAAAACCATATACAAACGAATACGTAAGAAGGTAAATATATTTACCATTAAGTCGATAACGGGTAAAATGTTATCCTCTTTCTCCGACGAATTATAATAAAAAAGATATGATCATGTCACCAAATCAAATCAAATCAAAAGTCATTTATTCAAACTAGGCTGAGAGTCAGCACTTTTTGAACGTCAAAGTTACAAAAGACAGTCCCCCCAAAACGCCCGCCCTTCGACACTTCCTAGTGCTTTAGCTGGGAAGAAGAAGTGGCGGAACAAACTCCCCAGCAGCACAGCTGTCTGTTAAGTTAGAAGAACTTGATTCTATACAATATCGTGTAAGTAATTAATATTATAAAACAAAACCAAACATACATTATTCGCCATATGTCAGCTAGCACACGCCAATATACGAACAAAACATTGAAAAGTAAACTCAAGCTGAAATAAATAATAAAACAAAATCGTAAACAGAACGTAAAACTTAAATAAAGCCTCCAGGCATAAAGGGCGTGCCCGCTTACATATTCAACGACGCAAAATGATACATATACATACATTGATGCATATTGCTAAGTTGAAGTTACAATAGTTAAACTAGGACCTCCGGAGTAAAAATAAAATAACAGTTAATACAAATAACAATAACAAAAACCATGGTCAGCAAGTCGACCAGTCACCACAAGCAGCACCCGTTCACGAGCATAACGCAAAGGTCAGCCATTACCCCCCTCGCCATATTTGAGGGAAGGTGGTAACCCGACCCCCGACGCTACCGCAAGCAGTGACATCTAAGGGAGCATGACGAACTTGCTGCCGGTTGGTCAGGCTAGAATATTATGAACAGCTGACGAGGTCGCTAGCTAACTACATGTTGCAATACAACTCATTTAAAATCACTGTAATGAGTAGATTATGTCCACAATAAGTGAAATTAAAAGAAAATAAAAAATAATTAACAAAATCAGTTAAATAAAAAAATAAATAAAAAAACAATTATATGAACTACCCATATAAACTGTCAGTAGGAAAGCTAATTCTGGATTGAAAGAACATAAACATTGTCTTGAGTTAATCACAGCGACCAACTATTCTTATCGTTTAAGTAGTCGTTGATAGAATAGTATGCCTTTGAACAAAGGTTGGATTTTACTTTAGCTTTAAACTCATTAAACTGCAAATCTAGCAAAGCAGAGGGAAGCTTGTTATAAAAGGTAATACCAAGACCAACAAAAGAATTATGAACCTTATGAAGCCGGTGAAAAGGAGCACGTAGTTTGTCCTTATTTCTAGTATTAATGTTATGAATATCACTGTTTTTAGTGTACAAGTGTATGTTTTGCCTAATATATAAGATGTTGGCGAAGATGAATTGTGATGCCACCGTAAGAATACCAATATCTTTAAATAAATCTCTCAGAGAAACTCTAGCACCTAGTTGGTAAATCGCTCGAACAGCTCGTTTTTGAAGAACAAAAATATTTTGAATGTCCGCGGCTTTGCCCCACAGCAGAATGCCGTAGGACATTATGCTATGAAAATAACTAAAATAGACTAATCGAGCTGTATCAACGTCCGTGTACTGTCTAACTTTCCTTACGGCGTAGGCGGCCGAACTGAGCCTTCCCGCTAGGCTTGATATATGTGATCCCCACTGAAGTTTGGCGTCTACTGTTATGCCCAGAAAAACTGCCGAGTGTACAGTATCAAGCACCTGATTATTTAAAACGACATTGGGTCCCAGATTCCTAACATTCGGTAAGGCGAACTTTATACATTTCGTTTTCTTAGCATTAAGAACTAGGTTATTTGTGGTAAACCAATCCGTAGCCATTGAGAGCGCACTGTTCACGTCGTCAAAATCTTTTCTATTCCTGTCTACTTTAAAGATAAGTGAGGTGTCATCAGCAAATAGTACAATGTCACAGATATTCTTTAAATAGAATGGTAAGTCATTAATGTACACTAAGAATAAGAATGGACCCAGTATTGAGCCTTGAGGTACACCTAACTGAACTAGTAGCCCGGAAGATTTTACACCATTGACATCTACACATTGGTGCCTATTTTGTAAATAAGAACTTATGACATTGAGAGCTTCGTTTTGAACACCGTAATGACGTAGTTTACGCAAAAGTGTGTCATGGTGAACGCAATCAAAAGCTTTGGAGAGATCACAGAAAACTCCGATAGCATTTTGCGAGTTCTCCCATGCGTTGAATATGTGTTTCAGCAGAGCAACACCCGCATCTGTTGTCGAACGACCTTTTGTAAAGCCATATTGCTCATTATGAAGGAGGCTATTTAAATTAAAATGTCTTAGCAACTGCTTGAGTATTAACTTTTCAAATATTTTACTAAATGCAGGTAAGATAGAAATGGGCCTAAAATTGCCAACGTTATTTTTATTACCTGTTTTAAATAATGGTATGACTTTACTACTCTTCATGAGGTCAGGAAAAGATCCCGAATCAACACATTTATTAAAAGTTACAGCTAGATAGGGGGCTACGATGTCTATTATATTACTTAACAGTTTAATGGAGATGCCCCAGTAATCTCCAGTGTTTTTTGACTTAAGTGTATTAAAAATATTAACCACGTCACGAGGCGTTACATGTTCGAAACTAAATAAGCGACTACATCTGGGCACACTATTATGCAAAAGGTTTTCAGCTTTAGACGGGGACGAATTTAAGGAGCAAGTCGTAGTTATAGGTATGTTGGCAAAAAACTCATTAAATGCCTCAGCTACATCGGCAGCTTTATTAACCAATTTGTTGTTAATCATAATCTCCAGTTGTTTTTCCTGTTTAACCGATTTACCCGTTTCATTGTTAATGATTTTCCAAGTGGTTTTTATTTTATTGTTTGAATTTTTAATTTGATCGCTTAAAAATTTAGATTTAGCGAAAGCACAGATTTTTTTAAATAACTTTGAATAATTTCTGATATACTCTAGAAAAGGAGTATCAAATATATATTTTTTTAAACCATATAACTCGTATAGTCTCGCTCTACTTTTATAAATACCTGGAGTAGCCCATTGGTTGAAGCTAACAGAGGTGCTATTAATGTCAATAGTTTTGGTCTTGAAAGTAGATTGGTATTCTTTTTGCACAATATCAAAAAGGGCTCCATAGATTTCATTAGGAGTCTCGTGTTCTACTATAGATGGAGTAATCCTATGAGCAATATTATTTTTAAATTTGTTGCAACGACTAACTGTATAGGGCCTACATTCTATTTTATGCGGCTTTTTTAGTAATGGCAAAGGGAAGCTGGCTAATAATCCACAGTGGTCAGACGTTAAGTCACTTAACACTAACTTATTATTGGCATCACAATCACTAAATATATTATCAAGACAAGTCGAAGACGATGCCGTGATCCTAGTAGGTTCGAAAAACAAGTTTATTAAATTAAATGATTTAAACAGATTGAGCAGTCTAATACTTAATGGAGTAACATCTAAAATATTAATATTAAAATCTCCACATAAAATTATACATTTATTAATTGATTTTAATTTGTTGAGTGAGTCCTCCATGACCGACTCGAAACGAATAAAATCCCCAGAGGGTGGACGATAAACGCATATTATGACGTAACGCTCTAGTTCAACACAAGACAACTCAATAGTGCGCTCGATGGAAAGATTAACTAAATCTAAACGTTGTTTACATTTCAACTTGTTTGAAACAAGAACTAATGATCCACCGCGTATAGCACTTTTTCTCACAAATGCACTTTGCACAGTAAAAAAATCATCATTCATAAACACTATTTCATGTTCTTTCAACCAGTGTTCAGTCAAACATAATACCTGAACATCATGGTTTTCTATAAATAAACTTAACTCTAGTTCTTTGCCGGACAAACCCTGCATATTTTGATGAACAACATTCAACATATGCGGCTTACCTGTTGTCGCACCTAATAGTTTAAACTACTAGGTGTATCAGAAGTGGTGCTAGAACCACTACTAACAGTAATCGCTGGTACCCTACAAGTACCAGTGTCACGGTGTAAATTGTATGCTAAAAGATTAGCAATTTGTCTCCTACACCTAGGTGGCAAATACGTAGTATAATTTGTTAATTTGTAATCAGTAATAAATTGATTACAATCAAAATATAAAATAGCGTCACTGTGACAACTAGTCCTATTATAAATTAACATATTTAAATTATAAATGTGCCTGTTTTGCTCCTCAGACAAGTATTGAGAATAAGGAAAGGCACAGAAAATAAATTTACAGTGATTGGTCTCATTGAGATGTAACATCAAATGGACACATTGAATTATTTCTTTTTTTCTAACATTTAAACTATCCCCATATAATAATATTACTGTAGAACCAGGGTTTATTTTTGACAATTTAATTTTACTTAATAATTGGCTAATACTGGCACCAGGTGAACAATTATTAATTACATACTGTTGTGAACACTGATTAAATATGCTACCATAACCTTGACCAAATTTGTCAGAAAAAATATAGGTTGTGTTAATATGGCTATTATCATCAGAAATACGGCTATTTACTGGCTGAGTTGCTGAGGGTGTGGGTGTATCAAGTTGAGGCTGAGGTGCAGCGGAGCAAGTGCAGCTAAAACAGAGGTTATTTGTCAGAGACTCATACCTCTCTGCATTGCACTTGACCAGGTCTGCCAACTCACAGGCTTCCTGCATGCGCTTACTCAGGTCTTGTTGAGTAGCCTCATATTTACTAAAGATATCCTTTAGTGCAAATTCCCTAACAAACAATTCATCCCGAAGGTGCTGAGTGTCCGTATCATACAAAGTAGTACATAATTTCAAATCACTATAACACTTCTTCAATTCTTGTATTAAATTTAGATTTTTTTGCCTAAGTTTTGTGTTTAATTTATTTACTTTTTGGCATTTCAATGTTTTCTGATACTTTCTAATTAATCTATTAATTTTAATATATTTTTTTAACTTATTGTGGCTAGTAAACAATTCGTTTTTAGAAATGGTATCATCAGTTAAATCTATTGTTACAATTGGCTCAACACATGTAGGCACCAAGACGGTGAAGATATTGAAATTCAACCCCCGAAACTTATTACAAAATGAGAACCTTAGATGAAATAGAATTAAAATAAGCTTAGCAGTAGAAAATTTAAATTGAAACAGATATTTTGGAAGTAAATTAAATTACATCAATCCATTAATTTTAATTCCACTGGGCGTAACAAATGACGACATAAAACACGCGTACTTAGATAATTGCGGACGATAACAAATAATCCGGTGCCTTACTCTGTATGTAGGCAACGTACGGACGAACAAAGTACAAAAGAGTATGACAACTAAGGAGCAAAAACGATGTAAGAGATAAAAATCCAATCACAAAACTCACCAACTGTCGAAGCAGTTGAAAAGACCCACAACGGTCCGTCAACTCCGTGGCAGGCTTATCTCACGCCGATAATCTCAAATCCATTGCAATTAACACATTAACCATGGCATAGAGTTATGAGGTACACAGTCAGGAGAATGAATAGCATGAACATTTTGGTAGTCACTGCACTGAATTTGAATGAAACGTCCGTGTGAGGTTCGCTCAAGTTGAACGGAGTGGTATCATATGGAGGGGCGCGCGGGCGTTCGGTACGATCGTCGGGAGCGCACTGAGAGGGATGCTGCTCGTTGCTACGATACGACACCCGTACCTACCCCCCTGCGGCCGCCGCCCTATGAGTGCCGCGCAACCTAGTTTTACGTATAACTTGCTACTGTCTGCGTAATAGCTCTTCAGCAATTTCCTGATAAAATGCTTTTGATATGCTATTTGTGTGTGATTGAAATGTTATTTGAATAGATCAAAATGGCCGTTTGGATGAATATCACGGAGACATTACGTGTGGCGAATATATGAGAATGATAATGGGGACGCAAGGGAGTCAACCCATTTCGTAATGTGGACCGAATTGATTCAGTTCGTTTACTTTTAAAATAATGAGTTCCGAAACGTACAATGCGATTTTATTTTGTCCACGTTCATTTTTTTTTCACAAAAAATCTAATTTATTCTTTTAATTTATAAAAATAGGTATGCCTAGAATTCTGATCTCCAACTTGGAAAAATATTGTCTAATCCATAAAGCGCGTACGTACCTAAACGATAAAAGAAAATTCTGTTGACGCATAATATCAATAGTAAACAAGTGAGCATCATTCATCGCGACTACGATGCGATAGCAACACTTTGCTGCCGAGATTGCGTCAGGCAAATCGGATTGTCCTCGGACGTAAATAAATTGAGAAAAAAGAACGTACCTTCAATATAACGCAGATACCTAGGTATATAGTGGAATTACAACGCCCCTGCTACTGATAAGGAAAATAATAAATTGCAGAGGAATTTTCATTTGAACTCTTTGTTTTGTTTTCAACGCATTTTCTTATATTGTGGTCAGTAAGGGTCTTTTAGGACCGGGACCGCGGTCCCGGATTCCACCTAATATACAATAATTATTTTGCAGTAGTATTTTGGTACCACAAGAAAATTGAAGTTAAAGTACAGTGAACAAAAAAGGATTCACCAGCATCCTATAATGTTCCCACTGCTGGGACACAGGCCTACTCTCGGTGAGAGGGAGTGGGCCATAATCCACCACGCGGGCCCAGTGCGGGTTTGTAGATGTCACATGTCTTCGAATTTTTGGTTCTAAGACATGCCGGTTTCCTCACGATGTTTTCCTTCACCGCTTTGAGAGCAGTGGTGATGAAATAATTTACACAAAGTAAAGCGCCTGCTTGGGTTCAAACTCACGACCACCACTCATAAGTCGCGGCCGTTACCACTGGGCCAACACTGCTCACAAAAAAGATTACGAGAAAACAAAAAAACATTTTCTCATACATTTTGTGTGTTAGCTACAAAACGCGTTTGGAGTACCAGGTTGTTATAACTTAGTAGGAGCTTTTCAAACATAGGCGTGTCAGCTAGAAATCGCATTATACCTTCGAAGTACTAGGTGTTCATAACTCGGTAGGAGCTCACCTAACAAGGGTGGGTACGTATTAGCTAGAAAACGCTTTATGCCTTCGAAGTACCAGAGGGGTAATTGCGGAACTTTTTATCGGTTGGAATTGGTTTAATATTCATAGTTAAACAACATTCATTGCGTTATTTACGTTGCTGAGTCACAATTTATTCGAACAAATGACGCCATGGTTTAGAAATAATCTTCAATCCCATTCAGATTCTGATAAATTGTGCGTTTCGCAATTAGGGTGCAGGTTGCCATAACTTGGTAGGAGCCTAATAAGTTAACACATCATTTACTGACTTTAAGGCAGTACACAGTTCACTGGGTCAGGTTCATTACGTTTAATTTACAAAAATAGTAATGATATTAAATTATTGTAATTATTATGACCGCTGCTGACGTGTCTAATTATGATAGTGAAGTTTTTAAAAGTTTATTGTTACGTTTCGGTGGGTGATTACGGGCCATAGCTGATTTAAACACTCAAGACTACTTTATTTTAAATAGTATTTTGTATTCTGTTTTAGATTTAATTTCTTATAGAAGGCCATATCCGGACCATTGCAAGCCATTATTTAGGGATTTAAAAACTCTCCCACTCCCATGTTTGTATATTTTTGAAGTTGGTCTATTTATAAAAAAAATACTCTCATTTATTTCAATTAAATGAACAATTCTCCGAAAGACTGAACAAAAACAATGCCGGGAAATTACTCGTCCCTGCTCAAAGATTGCAATTATATAGTAGAAATGCTAGTTGCATGACAATTAAAATTTATAATAAACTAGCTTTTGCCAGCGGCTTCGCCCGCGTGGAGGTCGGAAATTATCCCGCGGGAACATACTACCGGGATAAAAATAGTAGCCTATGTCCTTTCTCAGGCTCTAAACTATATGTGTACCAAATTATGAGATACCAAAGCTTTGGACATTCAAACCAGAGATGGCGACTCGATAGAATTTGATGGCCAGATCTTGAAACTTTGATTAAAATTTGGCGCCAAGACTTTAATAATTCTCTAACAAAAATAGTACAAAATTGTTTTTGTTATTAATGGTAATAATATTGTAACATAATACGCAATATAATTATAAAAATATCAATCACAAACCATTAAAATAATACGGTTATATCGTGAACATAAATAAATATTACGTGAAATAAAGTAATAGAATTTATATTCTAAGAAACAGAACACAGCGCCATCTATTGGGTGTATTTGCAACCTACATGTCAAACAATATTGAAGAATTTTATTGATGAATCAACGTATACCGCCATCTATGAGAACTTCATAAAACTAAACAGCAAATATACACTTGCCTATGAAACAATTAATTGATACATTTTATTCGTTTACATTCACGACATAAGCGAATAATCCTAATAATACGGGTACATGTGAAATTTGATTGAAATCGGTTCAGTAGTTTTAGAGTTTATTGGCAACATACATCGTGACACAAGATTTTTATATATATAAGATAACCACCCGCCCTGAGTTGATTTTCTCTTAGACATGTGTTTTTATTCGGTGAATGAATTTTTAAATCATACTTTTCTAAATAATATTGTTATTAATGATATTAGTTATGAATTCTTGGACATTGTAGTCTTAGTTTTTGACATTATGATTTATATTTCTGACATGGCATATATTATTGATTAAACAATTAATACTTCTACATTATAAATAATGCATGTACCTATTTTATTAGTTAATAATAGGTCTTTACCTATTAAAATGCCGTTTTGTTTGTATTTTTTATTTGTAATAATCGAAATAATCACCCATGCAATCAATGCATCTTTGCCAACGCAGTGGCAGTTTATTGATGCCCTTCTTAAAAAAATCAGCTGGACGGGAGGCAACTAATTCTTCAAAGGCATTTTGTACTGCCTCTCGGGTATTGATTTTTTTTCCCGCCAAGAAGTTATCCAAATTCTGGAAAAAGTAGTAGTCTGTAGGCGCAAGGTCTGGTGAGTAGGGCGGATGACGGAGAGCTTCCAACCCCAGTTCTTGCAACTTGGAGACCGTCTGCTGTGCAGTATGAGGTCGCGCGTTGTCGTGCAGGAGCAGTGGAGACGAGCGATTGACCAATGCTCGTTGGAGATGTGCCAGCTTCTCCATCATTGAGTTCAGTTCTTCACAGTACACATCTGCAGTAATGCTCACCCCGTTTGGTAAGAAGCTGTGATGAATCACACCGGCGCTAGACCACCAAACAGTGACCATCACTTTTCTAGGGGTAAGTTTTCGTTTAGGGCAATGTTTAGGTGCTGAACCAGGTTCCAACCAACTTGCTGAGCGCTTGCGGTTATCAAACAGAATCCATTTTTCATCGCAGGTAACAATGCGGTTCAAAATTCCTTCATTTGTGTGTTTGTTGAGCAGTGCAAGGCACGTCTCGACGCGTACTTCGCGCTAGCGATCATTGAGTTCGTGGGGCACCCATTTGTTAAGCTTTTTTACCTTGCCAATTTGACGCAAATGGACCAATATTGTTTTGACGCTAACGTCAAAAGCTGCTGCTAATTCAGCCGTAGATTGTGTATCATCAGCTTCCACAATCGCCTTTAATTCGTCATTGTCGACCAAAGTCTTCGGACGACCGCGAGGTTCATTTTTCAGGTCGAAATTTCCAGAACGGAAGCGAGCAAACCAATAACAGGTGGTGCATTGGTTTGTAGTGTTAGCTCCGTAAACGTCGTTGATGTTGCGTGCCGCTTGTGCCGCGTTGCTGCCACGACGGTACTCATATTCCATAATTACTCGAATTTTTAACGTATCCATGATGACTAAAAAGATTGAAATGCGATGACAATGTAACACTAATCAATAAACAAATGACTACTTTTGGAAAAAGAATTCCATTTAAAATAAAATTAATTTGAAATTAGAATTCTTCGACAAACAAAAATTATTTCGATTTGAAATGACCAGTACTGCAGAACGCAATTTCATAGGTAAAGATCTAATATTTCTACGCCAGCAATGGTAGTATGTATGATACAATCTCAAATGTAAGATCTTAATGTACCATATACTGAGAAATAAATGAATTGAACTGAATTATATCGAAGGGTTTATCGTTTTATAAAAATATTTTTATTTGTAACTTCAAATTTTTTGGTTGACCATACTTTTCCAAGACATAACTTTGTTTATTTTATTTGTGGTCCCAAACTTCTACTAAAAATATTTATTATATTAATAGGTGGAATCTCGGAACCGCGGTCCCGGTCCCAAAAGCCCCACGATCCTCAGTAAAGTCAAAATTTTATATTCGAATTAAAAATAGGTATGACGAATGTAAGTGCTTATAATATTTAAATACATTTTTATTTTTAGATAGAATTTTCGGCAGGTACGAAATATTACATTTGCGGTGACTTCAAGAAAAAAACCGGCCAAGTGCAAGTCGGACTCGCGCACCGAGGGTTCCGTACAAACCTGTAGGTATTCGCGGTTTATGCATAAGGTTTATGTTTATAACATCAAATGTTCTTTTTTAATTTTTATATTTGAGTTGATTGAATGAAAGGTAAATTGCGGTTTACGATTTATGACATATAAAAAAAAAACTAAACTAGATCTCGTTCAAATTAATTTTTGGTGGAAGTATCTATGGTAATGTACATCATATTTTTTTTTTTTTTAGTTTTATTTAGAAGTTACAGGGGGGGGACACATTTTACCACTTTGTGTCTCTTGCGCAAACTGTTCAGTTTAGAGAAAAATGATATTAGAAACCTCAATATCATTTTTGAAGACATATTCATAGATATGCAATACGTATGGGTTTGATGAAAAAAAAAAATGAGTTTCAGTTCTAAGTATGGGGAAACCCAATTTTTTTTTTTTTTGTGAAAATCTTAATGCGGTTCACAGAATACATCTACTTACCAAGTTTCAACAGCATAGCTCTTATAGTTTCGGAAAAAAGTGGCTGTGACATACGGACGGACAGACAGACAGACAGACAGACAGACATGACGAATCTAGATAGATTATAAGATGTACATAACAAATATACATAATTGTGTTCCCACAGCGGGGTCACAGGCCTCTCTGTGAGAGGGATTGGCCGTAATACGCGCCCAGTGTGGGATGATCACAAATATCACATGTTTTTGATTTTTTGTCAGGTTCCCTCACGTTGTTTTCTTTTACCGTTCTGAGCAGTGGTGGTGAAATAAATTACACAAAGTAATAATAATAATACCTAAGGACAACCAACACACTGTTATCTGATCCCAAATTAGGCAGAGCCTGTAGGTACAATGGTAACCAGACAACTGATAAATATACATATAGATTTCTAAATACATACATCATCATTCATCATCATTTCAGCCGTAAGACGTCCACTGCTGGACTTAGGCCTACTTACCCCGCCACCTCCCCACTTACCACTTAGGCCATTTAGGCCACTTAGGCCTATACATACATATTATAGATAAATTACACCCAGACACAGAACAAATTATTGTGCTCATCACGCAAGATTTGTCCTGGGTGGGAATCGAACCCACAACCTCAGTTTTAGGAGTCAGGGTCTCTAACCACTAGACTAACAGGCCAGTCCAAAGTAAACCGACTGCTTGGGTTTGAAACCCATGACCGTACGTCGTAAGTTGAGGCCTAATATCACTGGGCTACCATTGCTAAAGAAAGCATAAAACACACAACTTTACCTAGCCTTCGTGTTGATTTACAACATGAACATATATCTATGTATTTAACATGGCTTTATCAGTTCTCCTCAATTGAGTTAGCATGTCTAAAGTGTATATAGCGAGCATAACATGACCTAATGTAATCTCTATGTGGTAAGTGTAGAATTCAGCTTCGCAAAGGAGTAATGAACGTTTGTAATTAAGAGTGACTATCTACAATCACTGGTGGTGAAAACTTTGAGCTGAAATATCCGGATAAAGCCACATTCATTCGGTATTAACCTAGAAAATCTAGTACCGTGGTAGAACTCGGGGAGATAGTTAAGTTTCAGCATCTGTAGTTTTAAGAAGTGGCTGAATTATATCAGCTCCACATTGGAGCCCCAGGTTGATCAAAGGTTTAAGCTCCAACCGCCATTCCATTTCTTCCCATGGTTGTCGTAAAAAGTGAGTAAGGGACAGCAGAATACTGTAGAATGGTCAACAGTGATCATTATGCATTTTATCATACTGCAAACGCCAACCCGCTACCAAGCGTGACGATTGGTAAAATCCCCAAATGGGAGGAGGCCTATGGCCAGCAGTGGACGTCTTTAGCTGTAATGATGATGATAATGATGATCGGGGCCCCCAATTTGATCAAACGTTAAGGTACATTTTTTATACAAATATGTTGCCGTGGTCCCAATTTGTGACACTACACATACAATTTTTAAATGATATGTTTTATAATAATACATAATAAGGAAAAGTTATTCTCCATCCACTCTGCTAACCCCGTAAGAGTTTGGCCTGCAGTTAAGTACGAAAATCGAATTCAAAGTATGCATACTTCCAATTTCGATGAAACTTGTAACAGTAAAATCAACACACTAAGTGCTCTTTCTGAGATTTTTTTTTAAAAGTGGTCACTCTGTTAGCACTTACTAATAATAGCCAAAAAAAAATCTGTTAAAAAAATATTTATTTTTAGCAAAATAAGTAAGATCGATATACGTAATATTTTTTGATAATGTTGTCTACAGTTTGGCTTTGGAATGACATTCCTTACTCTATTAGTTATAGAGAACGAAAAGTTTAAAATTTGTCTGTTATCAGGACATTTTTCAAGGTTACTCAATGACAGTAAGAGCTAGGCAGTCAAAAACTACATAAACAGTAATGCAAATGAGCAGCGTACTTAACAATATCATATTCATTACATTTGGCTCTGGGGGCACATTTTCAATAGTTAACCCGCTACCCTTTGATGATGATGATGCTGATCCTATGCAGCATTTTTCCAGGAACGTATGGTAATTAACACGCTTTTTTTAAAAGAGTACTGAGAAGTTTTTTGTCCATTCTGATCCATATGAAACCACTTTTAGAAGGGATGAATAGAATCTATTATATTTTCTTGTTGATGATGCACATAAAAGACACTTTTGGAGGTCACTACAAACATCGTTGAACTTCAAGTCAATTTTTTTTACAAAGTTGAGTTTTCGCCCGCTTGGAAGTTGAAAATTATCCCACGGGAACGTACTACCGAGATAAAAAAAGTATCATACGTTTTAACTATGTATGTAATATGTGCAAAACAATATGCCAAATTTCATACAAATCCGTTCAGTCGATCCAATCGTGCAATGATTGACTGACAAACTTTCACATTTATAATATCATATAATGTATTTATACACAACCAGGACTATAGTAGAATAGTTGAAAGTAATTGTTTGACTTTGACTTTAAGTATTTCTAGATTTTTTCTTTCTGTAAACACAGGATTATTTTAGTGTAGATAAACATTGTTGCCAGCTTTATTTAAAGTTCGTATTATAAAGTTGTATGCTATGTTACTCAAAACTTTCTTACCGTATACACGTAATGGCTTTTATGTTTGTATAGTCGTATTGACTTGTATTGACATAACAATGTAATAACCGTATGGTGATGTCTTCACAAAAGTCAGGAGCATAGTACTCGCAACCAGTGTATGTGTTTGACTAGATGGAGGAATGTAAACGAAGCAAAAGGCGTATAGGTATCAGTGGCGAAGGCACCATATAACACGATTCCTACCGGCTTGCCTTCGGGGATTCGCATTGGTAACTCTATCACTATTAAAAATACAATAGTATGTAAATAGTGGCTACTATTGTCAATAAATATAGTTACACTACGGGTATTTAATTCACCATAACATTCAAACAACAAAAAAGGTTATTTATACCTTTGTATTACAACAAAAGAGAAATGTTCTAAATTAACCCGGCGCCAAAACGTCATAATCGGGAACTAAAAATTCATACAACAGCGATCCCGTGATGATGTCACTTTAGGTCACGTGGCACCGCTTGATATGTACGAGAGCAAGCCGCTGTACAACGGGTTATGACAGAGACAGGTATAGAAAAATGCGTCAGCGAGAACGAGATAGAGGAATATTGCATATTTTATTCGTTTTCATCTGTTCAATTTAATTGTATTTAATTCATTACATTCCTATATTAATTTTAGAATGATAGTAAGTATTCTTTATTGATGAGTCAGTAAGTTAAGGCCGACTTCGCTTCGGCTTCTCTTTTAGAAAAATTTACGCCTCGCCGCTGATAGGTATGTATAGAGCGCAGCCGATGGCGCTCTGTAGTTTTTGCCTACTCCAACGAATAAAGGCTTGAGTTTATGAACCTGATGACCTGAATACCATTAAGTTAAGGCATCGTCCATCTGTTTTAATTTATCTAATTCATCTTCGTCGTGTATCTTGCAGGTGTCGAGTTGTCGACGAAGATCGGACTGACAAGACGATTCCATCCATCTTCGTCGATACTGGTCCGAATACCGGCCGCTACTTCGAAGTTTCTTTAAGACGTAGAGGCTAATTTGGATGTCCTATACAAATGAATTCATAGCTATGTAAGTAAAAGAGGAAATTTTTAGAAAGAGATGACTTAATTATCACGATAAAATCACGTATTAGGTGAGTCATCAACATTTGTCACATTTAAACAAAAGTGAATGAAGTGATAAACCCTCTATTTTCGTAAATTGACTATTGATTCTTCCAAAAAATAATGATTTCCCAAATATCTTGATTTCTTCATGGGATCACTGTAAACACATCAAGACCAATTTTTTTGTGGCTCCTTTTGTGTTGTGATATCAACTATCAGAAACGTAATCTGGAAATTTTACGGAATTTTGTTTCTAATATAATTATAATATTTGTTTTTCGCGTCGTCCACATAAAACACCACCCCATTTGTTCCCGTGGGTGTCGTAAAATGACTAAGAATGGGCAGCAGCGTTCTGTATATATTTTACCACCATACTGCAATCGCCAACCCGCCTGCCATGCGTCACGTTTATTGCAATTTCCTTCCTTTTGGTCTGTTGGTTGTAGGACATTTTGCGGCTTGTTAAAAAGGCTCTCACTGGTAGGTAACAGACTGGTCTAACAACTTAAGAACAGTATAGTCCAATTCAGCCTTAATTATTTTCACTATAGACCAGGTGGTCTCTGGCTCAGCTGACTGGATTCGCCATAAAAACAAATTTGATAAACTAACTCCAGGCAAAATATACCAAACCTCTTAAGATCTCAAAACAATAAATAGCCCGCGACAAGTTGCCGAGTTATTGTAACGTATAGCCTACAAGTGCCATAATAGCTCGCGTTTCTCAACCGGCTCTTATAACTTGTGTGAAATGGCAGCCGGCCAACTTGCACGTAATTGAAATACTAATCTGCTTACCAAACGCTATCGGAATAGCTATTTCTTGTGATTTTAGCTTGGTATTTTCTTATGGAATGAAGTTATGCTAGTAGTAAGGCATTTCAATTAGTAAGTTGTATATTTTATCCTACAATCTGCACTAATTATGGCCGATTATGGCCTAGGCCTCCTCTGTACACATATACGAGGCCTGTGCCCAACAATAGGAACATAGTAGGTGTACGCTGCCAGACTAGACCCCTACAATAGCATTTCAATAACGCAGTGGAAGATATTATGGTGGGGTCCAGGAGACAAGAGTGGCGAGCGAAACTAGTCAACCGTACGCGAAGCAGACAATATATAGGAGAACAACTCACCTACAATACAACAAAAGAACTTACCTGTTGGTTGAAGGACACTGCTCTGGTGCCAACCTGGAGTTATGTATGTAAGTGAGTGTATATGTATCGTGTTGTGACGTTACGAGTATTCTTCAGGTTAGAATCCGCTGCAATAAGGCTGGAGGCAATCACAGCATGCGGTCTTCAAATCACTCGTTCCCAATAGCGTCACTTGCACTTAACCTTCAAGGTTCTTCAATGTCAAGAAATATCAAAATTCAGCCCGTATTATTTCACCAAGATAGGGGTTATTAACACACACAACTGGGTCATGACCTTTTGTCACCAAAACGACCGGGGTAAGGGATTACTTTACAAAAAGATCGCGAGACTCAAGCGGCGACGTGTTCCCTTTTTCCCACCAAAAACCAAGAGCAAGTGTCAAGTGTCAAAATCAAACTGTCAAGTCAGATGTCATTCCGTTCGGGCGGCGCGTTCCGAAGGCGCATAGAGTAACAAAGTGTTCGGTCCGAAACAATCTACCCCCCCCGGACGGGCCTTCCCGTCCGCTAATCACTTGGCAATCCCGACAAGGTTGCGTTTTATCAGTCCACCTGACGCGCTGCTGGAGGATGTGCAAATACTCCAAGCTCCAACGCTTCCAAAACTCTGAGCGAGCTGCTGCACCAACTGAAACCGCGATAACCAATTTTGGCTCACATCGACAAAAGGGTGCTCCGGCAGGGCGGCAAGTGGCTGTCAAATCAAAAAATGGCCCGGGGTCAGGGCCTCCAAGACGTTCAGGTCCGTAGACAGCGGGCACAATGGACGCGAGTTCAATACAGCTTCAAAACGGCAAAATACCGTAGCTAACTCCTTAAAGGTGAGAACAGTGTCACCCAACAATCTGCGCCAGAGCCCCTGTGCCGCTTTCACCGCGGCCTCAAAAATAACCCCCCAATGGAGGCAGGCTGGCGGGTCAAAACAATAAAAAACAACAAAAACAACCAAACAACAATAACAACCAACCAAACAACAACAACAACAACAATTTAACCAAATGGCCCTCCTTAGGCAACCAAAGGGGGTGACGGACCCCATAAGGAAGGCTAGAGTGCCTCAACCGTCAACAACCAAACAACAAAAGACCCGTATGGTCCAAAAAGGGGTTCAACTTACTAACGGCTCCCGACAATATCCAAAACTCTCGCTGCAGAATGGCCAACAGCGCATTGCAACTGGCATGCGAGTTCTTAATGTGACGATCAGTCACCAACAATTCAACAACAACAAACAACAATTCAACAATTTGTCGAGGGAGCTAAATCGAATCAACAAAAATCAGGGTCCTACGTTCCAACAGCGAGCACCTTGAGCCCGGGCAAAGGACCCGACATCAAGACTGGCGGTCGAGGCCAATCATCCTCGGGGTGAGTCAGCCAGTCTGGTCCTCACCATAGGGGGTGAGCAATCAAGCGGGGTGCCATGCACCCACGTGAGGCCACGGCGCCTGGGTTCAAATCTCCAGGCAAGTGCCTCCAAATCAAAGGCGTATCAAAATTTTGAATCTGGGACACTCGGTACGCAACAAAGACCTCCAAAGAGTGGACGGACGTCTTCAACCAACACGAAACAATTTGACTGTCCGTCCAGGCGTAAGAAGCCCAAATGTCCACAGTTCCACCCAAAGTGTGAGCAACGTGGTTCAATAGACGCAAAGACGCGCCGCCCCTGACAATTCTAACTTAGGGATGGTCAGTGCCGTCCGGAGGGGGGCCACCTTGCTCTTGGCCAAGACCAGTGACAAATTCACCTGGCCTGTTGCGCAGACGGTGCGCAAACAAACAACAGCTGCATAACCGTGCGAAGACGCATCACAAACAAGGGTAGCAGTGTAGCTCCCAGGGGGGAGGATAGCGCGGGGTAACACGACCTCGTTGACTGCAGGGAGTGCGGATACAAATTGGAGCCAATCTTCCAACAGGGTTTCCCGAATTGGCTCGTCCCAGCCAAGTCCCGCAGTCCAAAGGCGCTCAAGAAAACAATTTTGCCCAAAACAATACAAACAAACAACAAAACAAGAGACAAAAGGCAACCCTGGGCTTCCATGTCCATAATGACACGTACCACAACAGAGTCCCCCGTGGGCCCCCAGACCTGACCGATGCCGTTGGCAACAAAACCGTGTCGATCTGAGGGGTACCTTAGCGGGGCAGGCGCCAATGTCCTAACAATGCCTGGGCGGCGACCGATCGCCGCACAACCAGGCTCCGCACCCAAGCTCAAGTCCCTCGCGACGAGGATGGAGGCCAAACTCCTCGTCCGCGCGGTGTCCCGAGCCACGCGCCATCGCTGGATGGGCATATCCCACCGGAGGCCTGAATGGCGTGACTCCAACCGGGGACGTTCCGCCAAAGGAGGGGAGGGAAGGCGGTGCTGGTCTGGCCAGCGGTGCCTAGCAACAATTGCGTAATCGCCTTTACGCGGGGAGACCAAATGGCGGTCGCGCGGCTCCCGATCAACTTGCGCGGGGGGTGGAGTGCGACGCTCAAAATTGCGGGCCTCTCCCCGGTTCTGAACCGGCGAGGCAGAAGCCCGGTGACCAACTCCATGGTACCCCCCCGTACGCGAACCTTCATCAGAGGCTGGTCTGCCAGCGTGGTTCGCGTTAGCGCACAAAATGTCCAAATGGGACCCCCCACAAATTCTACAACGGCGGGGGTTGGGGCAGTCCCGATGGAAGTGAGCCCCCAAACAAGAGAAGCACATGCGGCGTGCATTGGCAATTCGGCGGCGGGCACTCACGTGCTACTTCAAAAAGGCCGCGCAAGTTGCCATGCCATGCCCCGTGTCCCTACAAAACTCACAACCAGGACGACTCTGGGTGCCAGCAAAACGAGCGGCGGGGCGACCATCAACAGGCCCGCGAGCCCTAGTCCGTCCCTGGTCTCGTGGCCAGGAAGACGGCTGGCATGACTCAGTGGCAACGCCAGAGTTGTCCACAAACCGACACTCATCCTCCAAAAATTGGACGAGGTCGTCAAATGGGGGGAGATGTGTGACACTATCCCCACCATACTTTTGCTCGAAACGAGCCCTCAAATCGGCAGGAAGCCGTTGCAGCACAACGTGCACCAAAAGGTAAGACCAATGGTCCACCAGCAAGTCCAATTGCTTTAAAGCGTTGGTCGCTGCCACCAACGGGTTCAACAGGTCAGTACGCAATGCTGACAATCCAGTAATGACCGGTAACCCCAAAATCAATTCAATATGAACGTCAGCCAAACAACGTTTATTTTGGTACCGCCGGGTGAGTAGCTCCACAGCGGTAGGGTAGGCTGAGTCAGTCAACGACAGATGCTGTATCAAGGCTCGGGCCTCACCTTCTAGGACAGACAACAAATAGGCCAACTTTTGGGCGGGTCTGAGGTCCGAGCGTGCATCAACCAAACTTTCAAACAGGTTTTGGAAACCTAACCAGTGGTCCAGACGACCGTCAAAGTGTGGCAGTTCCAAAGTAGGCAGTCTACTCAATAGTCCGGGACCTGAAACAACCGAGGTCTCCGGTTTGACCTGGACAGGTGTCCGGCTCCCCAATATTTCCCGAACACGTTGACCAATGACATCCCCCAGGTCCAAGATCTGGTCATAGTCAGCAAGGACCTTGTCACATGCTGCCTGATCCAGCACTTCCAGAGCCACATCACAAATGTACTCGTTGTAGCGAGTAAGCAGAGCATCAACGTTGCCGAGTCTCACGTTCAACTGCTCGAACCGAGCCAGAGTGACCGCTTCAAGATCCGGGCGCTCAGCGGTTGCTGCAGCTGAAGTGAACCACCGTAGCTGTGTGGTCAATCCACTGATTGCCTCTCTCACCGCTTTGTGTGCCATTGCACAAACAATACAATTCAAATAAACCAAATAATTAAATAATCAAATAACAAAGTTCAATCAATCAATTACAAAATAACTACAAGCAAACAATCAAACAATCAAACTGACTAATCAGCAACTCAAGAAATAACAATATATTGGTTTCAATTCAATTCAACAATAAACTTTTATTTTAATTCAAACCCAATATCAACGTTCAAAATTCTATTTCATATTCAATTCAAATATTCAAATTCTAATCCAATTCCAAATGTTAAGTTCACAAACCACTGTGTGGTACAACAATAATGAACCTTTATTCCAATTTAAAACAATGGTAATACTCAAAAATGCCAATTTCAACAAAACTACCATATTGATGGTACAAAACTCAATATTTTAATGTCTTCCTGACATTCAATACAACACAGAGGTCAAATAACAACAACAAGAGGTTACAACATAGCCCAATCTAATCCACTTTATTAGCCCGGCTGACCTTGGCAACATCAGGTTACCCGTCTCAATAAATTTACAAATTATTTCAAATAAACTAGCAATCATAGTTAACAAATATTTACAGCGTATTACTACTTCCCTTATAGAGACTGCCAAGTAATTAACCTACTGTAAATTACCAATCTGTCGGTTACATGTCTTATAACCACGCTCTGAATACCAAGATTGTACGCTGCCAGACTAGACCTCACAATACGATTTGAAATGCGCAGTGGAAGTGTGATAATCGTGGGGCTCTAGAGACAAGAGTGGCTAGCGAAACTAGTCCGCCGTACGCGGAGCAGACAATACAAGTACAATTCAAAGCAAGACGCAATACAATTAACAAATGACTCACCTACAATACAACAAAAGAACTTACCTGGTGGTTGAAGGACACTGCTTCTGGGGTTACCTGGAGTTATGTATGTAAGTAAGTGTATATGTATCGTGTTGTGACGTTACGAGTATTCTTCAGGTTACAATCCGCTGCAACAAGGCTGGAGGTAATCACAGCATGCGGTCTTCAAATCACTTAACCTCCAAAGTTCTTCAATGTCAAGAAATATCCAAATTCAGCCCGTATTATTTCACCAAGATAGGGGTTATTAACACAAACAACTGGGTCATGACCTATTGTCACCAAAACGACCGGGGTAAGGGATTACTTTACAAAAGATCGCGAGATACAACCCGGCGACGTGTTCCCTTTTTTCCCACCAAAAATCAAGTGAAAATGTCAAGTGTCAAAATCAAACTGTCAAGTCAGATGTCATTCCGTTCGGGCGGCGCGTTCCGAAGGCGCATAGAGTAACAAAGTGTTCGGTCCGAAACAGATTATCATATTGATTTTGCATAATATAACATAACATTACGCCTTGTATCCCCGACGGGTTAGGCAGGCAGGCTTAGGGTATATTTCAGAGAAAAAAAAGTACTCACAACGAGATGGAAAAGGATAAAATCAGGTATTTCAGAGACTTACTGACATAGCTGGCAGAATAAATGAGCTGAACTGGCAGTGGGCTGGCCATATTATTCGAAGGACCGATAGTCGGTGCAGCAGATTTCCTGGAATGGCGACGTGTTTCGGCAAGCGTAGTATGGGCCGTCCCTCAGCTAGATGAACCGATGCACTTTAAAAGGTGGCAAGGACAGACTGAGTATGGAAGGTGGAAGATAGAGTGTATTGTTGCGCAGCCTTGGAGATGTCCAACAGAGGACTGCGATGGGCTGAGTTGATTGATTGATTGGACGAGTTGGAATGGAATATGATATGGCCAACGCAAGGCATTGTGGCATGTTTTCTTCGTCAACAAGGCTTGTTGTCAAAATTAATTTTGCCACCGAACTCCGCAAACGTGACGGGTGTTATGTATTTTTTTCGGTCAAGGACCTTAGGTTACTTAAATTATCATAGATAAAACCAATTTCTTTGTGTGAACGTCACAATCGTGATGAGTATCGATAGTTAAACACGATAAAACAATAAGAACTGATGATCTCACAAACTACAATAACTTGGAGGTGTCCAAATGTTTATTTATTACTAGCTTCGCCCGCGACTTCGTCCGCGTAAAATTTTTTGCCTGGACCCTTCCCGTCGCGTCGAATCGCGATTTTCCCCGTTTTGGCAACATTTTTCTTTACTACTCCGCTTTTCTTAGTTATAGCGTGATGTTATATAGCCTATAGCCTTTCTCGATAGATAGGCTACCCAACACAAAAATAATTTTTCAATTCGGACGAGTAGTTCCTGAGATTATCGCGTTCAATCAAACAAACAAACAAACTCTTCAGCTTTATAATATTATAGTATATATAGTATAGACGTTTAGATAACGCAACGTTGTGGAATTTCAATAGCAAATTCAATTTGACTACGTATAATAACATAACGTTAGGTAGTTATCAGTCTTCATTACTGTTTGGCTTTAATATTGGTTTGTAATTACAGCTAGCTAATTTGGTCATGTAATGTAAATGCATTATTAGCCTAGAATTAGATTAGCGTCTGAATTAATTTAATATAGAAACTTTGTAACGATCGACGCTACACAAGTTAAAAGAGAGGTTTGCCATAATCACCACGCTTGGCAGGCGGGTTGGGATCGCAATATGATGGTAGCAGAACGGTGCTACCCATTCTCTAGTTAGTCGGTTTTTACGACACCTAGGGAAGAAATGGGATGGTGCAATTGTTTACATCCGGCCCCACACGGAATTAAATTAATTATAAGAATTAACGAATAAGAAAGAAGAATAAGAGGAAAGAAGAATAAGAGGAAAGAAGAAAGTTAAGAATTAACCAGTATAAGACTGATCGTTTTTGATTCACACATTTGCTTTTCTCTGTTAAAAAAATATTGACCTTAGAAAAGCACAAAAAAATGTTCCCATTAATTTGACATTTTTTTGACACAATCGACCAATTCAAGTTTCAATCGTTACAATAACAACACTTAACAAGAGCATCAACTCATTGAGTGGTTATTGAATCGAAACGGAATATAAAGCTTTCAGAAGTACTTTCCCCCTTCTAATAACCATTCCTTTCATGTCAGGTGAGCTTCGCAATTTACATCACACACGATCTTCGTCAAAGCTTGTCGAAGTTTTGAAGTACGATTGGCAAAGTTTGCTGCTGAATAAAGTATGTTGAGTGACAGGGAAATAGGCCAGAGAGGCGAGAAGAGAATGACATTGGAGTAAATGGAAATTCTTTAATGGTTAATAATGTACGGATGGAAGTAACCGAGGTCTGAGCTACATGGTGAGCAATTGAAAGGGAGTGATGGTGTTCATCATCATTATTTCAGCAGAAAGATGTCCACTGCTGGACATAGGCCTCTCCCAATTTGGAGGGATTTGCTATAATCGCCACGCTTAGCAGGCGAGCGGTTTGGTTAATCGTAGATGGCAGTATGGTTGTAAAATGCAAAGAGAACCCTGCTGCCCATTTTCTAGTAAGTCCTTTAGTCGCCTCTTAGGACACCCAGGGGCAGAAATGGGATGGTGATATTCATTACGTCCGGCACATCACGGAACACGGATGGTGATACTAAACATTTTTTTATTTATATTTTGAATACAAACCTTATGCTATTGTCGCACTGACAGGCTAGTTGCTTAGCGCCTGGAGTCTAGCGAGTCACCTGGCGAGTAGTGAAGTGAAACGAACGTTCTTGAATCTTCACAACCAGCCGCACTGTGCGCTTGGCGCCTTCGCGAATCGCTTTGTGTGTATCGAAGTAAACAAATGTATCTGTTTTTGTAACAACGTCACGCGTGAGGCATTTTGTATACAGACAAATGGAGGAAATATTTATCAATTGTATCCGTTTTTATCTCATTATAACCTCTGTGAAATCCAGCAAACTAACTCCATAAGAAAATTTACATGAGGTAGCAGTCGCATTACAAAAACATGGTTATCGACAAATAGTTTATTTATTAATGAAGTTATAATGTTATCACAATGAGAAGTTAGTGAAGTAGCAGTTTTTGAGCTATTTTAAACAAAATTTTGTCAACATGCTAACAAATGACACTGCCAGATCCTGCTCCATCCTTCACCACCGTACAGGAAATGTAACTTAATTAAAAATGTCACCAGAAATTATGACCCTTTGTTGCTAAACTGTTATTCTGTTACACTTGCGGATAATAAGTTAGCGATAAAAAGGAATTTAAAAACCCAAGACGTATTTCCTGTTTTAATCGCGACCATCTGCGTTACTTAGTACGCACACACGCGGAACAAAAACAGTTATTTAAGTTTAAAAATAATATCTATTAATTTACTATGTACGGATTTTAATATGTATTTGGTTTAATTACACACAGTTAATCAAAATAATCTTTGTAGATATTCTAATAAATGTTTCGCATTTGAGCACTAGTAGGTTAATTGACGAGCTAATAGTAATGTCAAAAAGTTAGTGGTGGGTCGTTGTCGAATTTTTGACGGACGAAACGCAACCTTTTTTGCGACGACGAAAACGGTTGCAGAAAACGGTCGTCGTCGCAACTGGTTTGAAGAACTTTCTTCAAACCAGTTGTTACGACGACAACCGTTTTGTAAAAGACTAAACTTATCGAATATGGAATAGAATTGCGTTTTCGTCACGTGAAATAGTTGCAGTTTCAGCAAAGTTACAACTACTTATAAATGCCCAATTACACTACTGACCAAAAAAATGTAAACAAACAAGATCTATATGACGCGCTGACCGGCTCGAATTCCAGGATATTCATTTACCTATTATCACAATTCAATATGCCGGGCGATTTTGCACTTAGCGGCTATAAGCTTACACAGGTTTGACCGTCGCATTACGAATGACAGTATAGAGAAGTAGTAATAAAATAAAGACTCTATACCACTGACAAAAAGTCACAAAAAGTCACACAGACACTTTTTACTGTAAGAACTGTTTTGTGAACGAACGCGGTACGCTAAGGACGACGTCGGCACGAGTTGAATCAATGCGTTCTCGACCGTATTTTCTTAGAAGTAAAATAAAAAATCGCATCAAGTAATTCGAAGACTGGTTTGTGTAACGAAAACTATTTGGATTCAAGACGTAAAAACAGTTTCATCGTCGTAGTCAATAGTAGATAGTTGAATCAATGGGTTCGCGACCGTATTTTCTTAGCTGTAAAATAAATAATCGCATCTAGTAATTCGAAGACTGGTTTTTGCTACGAAGACTGTTTGGACCGAGGACGTAAAAACGGTTTCATCGTTGCAAAACATAAAACGGTCTTCGGAAACGGTTCGTTGTCGCAACGCCACCACTACAAAAAGTCATTCTTCGACTTTTTGACATTAGCTCTGTTCTGTTTGCCGTTGCATTACTGTTTGTATTTTACGCTCCCTAATCTCAACGTGATCAACATTATTACTGTTATATTATCCCGACGACTTTTGCTCTTGTACATGGACTCAATCTAGCCTATTCGCCGACTTTTTACTATTTGCCACGGATTCTGATTATTGCTTCCATTTTGAACAATGCTTGAGTTGGGTCACGATGTTGAGGTGCATAAATCGCATAAATGGTCATTTGTGCGTCGACAGGATGCTAAGATATGTTGTTGCAATATGCAAATTGTTGTAACAGGTATGTAAATACTACGGTATTTATTGCTCGGATTTGACCGTAGCGAAAAATCCAAAATAATAAGCATTGTAGATTTAAACAGACACAGTAAGTTCTAAAGGTATTTAGACATAATTTAGATATCTCCAATAAAGCAGCAATACAATACTACATTTTTCATGCTTTTAAACAAACTTTTATTTTATGGATCAAAGCTCTATAGAGTTTCTGGCATAGTCCTTTTAAACAATGTGGAAAATATTGAATTAACACGCAAACTATCTCCCAGTGCGGACACCATGTAATTCAAGCAAGGGAGAGATACAGGCTACTACACTCTAGGCTCTAACCTAGCCGCTAGCTAACCAACTGTCAGTACGTACATAGCCTGAGGGCCTGCTGCGATCGCCGCAGAAGGAGAAGCCCCGAGCGTCGGGAGTTGATTGCGGGCTCTCGATCACCGATACCTGCCAGGGTGGCGAGATTTGCTCGAAAGAGTTACCGTGGCCTTGGTACAGGCGACTGAATGAACACGGGTGGGTTTTAGTCAGTCAAAGACTACCTTCCCGCTCTGCCTAGAGCGGGAGACGTCATTTGATGATTTCCTTCCCACATAAAAAAGGTCCTGCTGCGATTGGCTGTTGATAAATCTATTTGATTAAACATACAACCTGGACTGATCTGCAAATTGACTTTCGCGGACTACCATAGCGAATCCTCTGTAACTGATTTGTGGCGTGCCTTAATATGTAACCAATATAAGAAAAAGCAAAACGGTGAAGCTGCTTGCAAAACGGTGAAACGAAAACGTCGTGAGGAAACCAGCATGTCTTAGAACCAAAAATTCGAAGACATGTAACATCTACCAACACGCACTGGGCCCGCGTGGTAGATTGCAACCCACTCTCTCTCACCGAGAGGAGGTCTGTATCCCAGCAGTGGAAACAATATAGGCTGATTATGATGAATGATGATAAGAAAAAGCATTTAGGAAGAAATATCAAAAAGTTTTACACCTTATCTGGGTAAGCAGGAAATTAGTTCAATTTCTGCCAAAAACATTTAGTATAAGTTTGGAAATTTAAAAGTCTATAAAACTTGTCTTTCATTTTGCTAGTTTACAAATCGTTGCCAATTTTTGAGTAGTAAATCAGTATGGCTTCTGTTTAACGTGAGTTTATTTTCCACTTTAAACTTTAATGTGATAATAAGTAGCCTGTTTTGTGTTGTGACGTTTTATGTAACGTTAAAAAGTTAGCTTATGCTCCAAAATATATTTCTTTTTGATAATATGCAGCTCATGGCCTAGAATAAGTAACTTCCTATCAGCGGTGATGATGACTGAAAAGTTTAAAATGTACGTATGGCACAAACATAAACTAACGAAAAGATTATGTCAATCCTGTTAAAAGTTGCAGAAGAAATAAGTACATCGTTTTAATATAAAATAAAGCTTTTATCATGTATTGTCACGAGAACTAAACGTGTGGGCCGAATTTCAGCCCGATAGAATCGGTAGAAATGGTGAAATATTAATTGCAAAATTCGAGGACACACAAGTGAAGTTAAACAAAAGCTTATAAAATACTTTTTACACAAGCAATTAGTTAAGTATTTTTGTCTTGTTCCCAAAAAAACAAACCATTGAATCTAAAAATGAAGAACGAAGGAATTTAATTACAAAAATCAGCAGACAGCGTTAGCATCATGTCAAACAGTACCAACACAGTGTAACGCCGAAATTACACAAGACGGAGAGAAGGTTCCGTCAAAGTGACGTGTTTAAATGAGATTTTGATTGATCACCATCGATTGGCCTCCCTTTTAGGTGAACTCTCCGTGTTTGGGTATGCAAAAATATGTATCGGCCGACCTAGATACTGTATGTGTTAGTTCAAAACTTTGTGGATGGTTTTTCAGAAAGATTGGCAATTTTTTTCATGTAGCTTAGGTTCAAAATCCTTTACATTTTAGTAGATTATATTATATATTACTTATATTTTCTTATAATACGTTCAATGAATGAGTACTATCTACCACCAAACAAGCATCTTCCTGCTGGGTGTAACCTTCTGCGTTCCACTAAAAAACCCGAACCGTCTCTGAACTCAAACGAGAAGGTGTATGTCGAACCTCATAAAGACGGGCTACCTCGACGGAATGGCAGCAGGGTGTAGATGTGGAGCAGTTTTATAAACTATGCCTTCTGTGCCCCAAAACATGAAGCCAATGTGACCTCTGCGCTGCCATTGATAACAGCGTGGAAATAGCGAAGTAAAAAAAAATGGCGAACGCAAAATTTAATAACTGTCATACCACGACACTGCATCGACACTAAGAAGACGAAGAAGAAACAGTACTTAGATTATTCCAACTGGATTGTTTTTGTCTATTTTAACACCTAGTCATGCCATAAAGGGACTTTGTTAATTAACTCTAAGCTATGTAGAAGCTGCTCGTTCCATGTGGTGCCGGATGTCCCCATCCCCTTTCTTCCCATGTGTGCCGTAAGAGGCAACTAAGGGACTTGCTAGACTTTGCAACAGCATTCTCTATGCATTTTACCACGATACTGCGTTCGCTAATTCGCCTGCCAAGAGTGCCTATTATGGAAAACGTTCCTATTATTTTTTTGGGGGACATCCAGCAGTGGACGTATTTCGGCTAAAATAATAATGATGATGTAGAAGCCGTTTCATTTCATTACACACTTCTATTAATCAATATCATACCTACGACAGATTTTTTTAATGAGAATTTCTAATACTTCAATTCTCATAACGAGTCCATTCATTTTAATTCTCATTTCAAATGAAAAAAATGAAACTGAAAAATTCCTACCAATAGTATTCGCGTTGTAAACTTCAGTTTCAATTGTAACAATAGAATGAAACGATTTCGGTACTAACTTTTTATCCTCAACGTTGTCCATTCCAATGGATGCCAGTGCGACAGATGTGCTCTATTGTTACTTTCGTCTGCCAATTCCAATGGATGTACTTTTATTTTCGTCAACGATAAAAAAGACCCAAAAATATTTACTTCTATGCATGATCGAAAAATTCTTGTCCAAAGTGGGATACGACTCTAAAGATTTAAAAAAAACAGGATAACTATGAAAATGGAGGTGAACCCAAGACACGATGAATGGATTGTTGCCTTAAGATGATAATTATGGCCACAGAACAGAATTGCTGGGAGCGATATATGACAGGAAAATAACGATCTCTGTTGAGGTCAAATAAATTGGTATAAAGGCAAGAGGATGGTGATGATTCGATTTCGGTAAATATTCACCAGCTATTTAGATAGACAGTCACTCCATGTAAAACTGCACCTAGTTCAACTGGAAGCTATTCCCAATATAGTAGGAAAAAAGCTAGTCAGCATTGTCCACGAGTTGTAAAGAAAACAAAAAAAAAAGAATATGAAAAGAATATGTAAACTTAACTTGGTAAATGAAAATTACTTAATTTTTAAAGTGTCAATCATAATTATATTCAAGTACTTATAAAGTAAAGACGGCGCTGCCAACTCAGCTTCGAAAGAAAATTTACAATCCCGATTAAGTTTGACATTTATTAGAAGTGAAGCGTAGGTTGCTACGCTGTAGGTACTACGCCGTAGGTATAGACGGCAGCACAAAAAGCACAAAAAGACAATCTGTCAAATTTGTTTAATAGGTTTTTGTCTTTATAGCTATAACTAGCTTCTGCCCGCAACTTCGTCCGCGTCAAATTTTTGCTCCCCTGACCCTTCCCATCGCATCAAATTACCTGCCAGTTTTCATCCATGTTTCGTTGCTGCTCCACTCTTTTTGATCTTAGCGTGATGTTATATATAACATCACGCTAAGATCAAAAGGAGTGGAGCAGCAACGACGAACTTCGTCACTCTCTGTTAGCGTAGCCTCTTGCAACGGTGCCGGTTATATATAACATCACGCTATAGCTAAGAGCGAGCGAGCGCGCGAGCGCCTTTCTCAATAAATAGGCTACCCAACACAAAAAAAAACCATTTTCAATTCGGACCAGTAGTTCTTGAGATTAGCGCGTTCAACTAAACAAACAAACTCTTCAGCTTTATAATATTAGTATAGATATAAGGTTCACGATCGATTGGGAAAATTTTACAGTTTCGAGTAGTTTGATGTGCTAGCGTCTGTACTACGCCGGCACCGTTGCAAGAGGCTACGCTAACAGAGAGTGACGAAGTTATTTTATTCGTAGCTAAGGACCAAGATTTTAGTCTAATTAATTTCGAAATATTTTTGGCTCGACGCTTAGTATGTAATAACAATCGCACGAGTCGATCGATCAGGTTAAGCTTGGCTTGCTGCTGTAGGGCTACGGTTGTTACGGTCAGTTCATGGATGGGTGACCATCATTACATACCAATAACATTACATGCCTCGGAATGCACGTTAAGCCCTTTGTACCGGCTGGTATTCGTAGGTCTTTGACAATTGTTACTAGTCATCAGAAGTCCGAAAGCCTGACCACCAGTCTTACAAAGAGGTATCGTTTTACCCAGTTACTGAATTGTTGAGGCTAACAGGCCGTCGCTCTATGTTTATTTGTTATAAAAGTGAATCAATAAGCAGTATTTTATTCTGATACCTTACATCAGTACTTATTTTCCTTATTTTCTTCTTTTTGGGTTAGGCATCAGACAAAACATTGTTGAGGATTAATAGAAAAAATCACGTTTTATATTAAAGGAAATTTCTCAAGGAAAAGGTATTTCTCAAGCGACACAAGATTCTACTTAAGCTATGCTTGACCGCACATCTCAAACCGTGCAAGACGCTTGATAGCATGTACATACGTAGTAAGTTATGTATGATATGGAACGTTCAGGAGCTGGAACAGGAGAGAAATATTGAAAATAAGTAGGTAATCTTTAAAACTGAGAACAGATTCGATTTACTTAATAGTCTACAGACATTTAGGGTCTGTAACATAACTATTAACTATACCCTTAGGTATTGTAACATAAAGGACCATGTTTGACGAACGTATTCTTGACCGCAGCTGCTATAGTACCGTTCCTCTTAGTAGGTACCCAAATAAAATATTGTACTATGTATGGTTTTACCGTGGTAAAACATGTTGTAGTTCACCATATTTATATGTGTACGTTAGCAAGGCAAAAGTAGTATGTAAGGTTCGGAGCGGCTCGCTTTCTGAAGTTTTTGGCTACCCCCGTGGGAGAAAGGTGTGAATTTCCTATATGTATTTTTATTATAATAATAAAATGTGTTTATTTCTCACCACAAGCCAAAAAATACAAAAAATGTTTACACATACATACATACAATCACGCCTTTTTCCCATGGGGGTAGGCAGAAACCACGGAACGCCACCTGCTACGATCTCTACACACTCCTTTTGCCTCTTTTGTTCTTTGTTGTGTAAAAATGTTTACACATGGGAAATAGCTAACAGTTTTTGGTTGTGGATCGCTGGTGCCTGTGGTAGGTAGTAACACCTGTAATACAGGTCACCAGGTCCCCACCTGTTCATTGTTACACATTATATGCTTACATCTGATATCACAGCAAGTAAAAAAAGTTTCAAACAATAAGTGAGCTTTTTTTAAAAATAGAAACAATTGTGTATTAGAGTAAAATAAATAAAACAATTGATTACAAAGCAAAAATATGTTCGGATTTTTTTACGAATTTATGTTTGTGTGTGTGTGTATGGAGATGTGTGTGTCTGTGTGGAGTTGTATGTGTGTGTGAAATGGTGTGCATGTGTCTGTGTGTTGGGGAGAATGATAATGGATAAGTCTGATTAGACTAAAACATCAAAGAGAGCTTCCGTGGCAGTATATGTTTGGGTTTATAATAGATATTTGCACACCTAATAAGATAGGATATGGTTTCAAGAACTTTTGTTATAATTATGTATCACCTCATGTATCTACCCATATTCATCCAAATAAATTATTTGATTTGATATATATTCATACAGAACGTTAACGGAATTTATTTCAGTGTATAGGTGGGACAATGAACGCTATTACCATTCTAAAACGGGACAAGTACAGAAATCGACACATCTTTGGAATGTCTTAATTACCATTTACGACGGCCATTGTTCAAATTAGGTATACTAGGGAATTAAGGAATTACTTTATTCAAAAGACGGTAGTACTAAAGGTTGTGTCTAGTCTAATACGGCGGTAGATATCTATTTTCAAACTACGGATAATTCGTGGTAATCAATTGTTAAGGAAATTTATTACTTAGTTGAAGTCTCCAAATATTCAAATCATACAGGCAAACAGAATCTTGCACCTTTTTCCCATGGAGTTAGGCAGAAACTACGGAACTCCATCCCCTTGCGATCTTTACATACTCCTATTGCCTCGTTTAGGTTCATACAACTGGTTCCATATACACACGCTGGTTGCGAGTACTACACACCTGACCTTTCTGAATAACATCATCAACAAGGTCACTATATGTCCTCCTAAGGCGTCCCCTCCTCTCCAATCATGTCATTCTTTAATATTTGTACGCAAAGGCATACTGACGTAGGGTGTCCATTTACTAAACAATCATTTTCAATACAACAAAAAATTGTGTTGAGTTCAATTTGTACACTCTAACATCAATGTCTTTCAAATACTTCAAACTATTCCTCTTAGCAAACATAAACGTACATCGTTAACGTAGCAAGGACATGCAACAGAGTTACTCGGTTTAATTGAATTTCTTGGCGAGGGGATGAGTCTGGCCACCGAGTGTTTACTCTGGGAGACAAATTGAAGGCCTCCTACGATCAAATTAGGCCTTCTCGGAGATAGGGCGAAGTTCACCTGGCTAGAGATAACGTTAGAAAAATATTGGGCAGATGTGTCTAAGATTGGGTTGGCAAGCTTGAACAATGAGAATACCAATATGAAATATTAGATTCGGTAAAGTTAGATTTTTTCTAGAATAATGGAAGATTTTGTTCCTCGTATACAGAGTTATCGTTTTGTAAATATTGGGCTGACTAGTTTTATGGTAGGTACGGGAAATATGTAAGGTAAGTCATAGGTAGGTAAATAGACCTTTTATTTTGCAAGTTTTGCTTACAAGCTTCGATATTATATTGTACTAAAAAAATGTATTTTGAATACTACACTACTAAAACCTAGTCTAGAAGAGTACGTCTCGTTATGTTGATAACAACATATTATTGCTACAAAATAAAGAAAGCGTGCAACAGTACTCATATTCGAAAGTGCCTCTTGGCAATAAAAACCTCATTAAATTATAATCGATCGTAAATACACGTTGACCTTAACGTTTTATATCACACAGTTGATATTTTACGACGCACGGTTAATGAGACAAACAAGTTACACCAAAATATAGGAGAACTAGCTTCTGCCCGCGACTTCGTCCGCGTCAAATTTTTGCTCCCCTGACCCTTCCCGTCGCATCGATTTGCCTGCTAGTTTTCGTCCATTTTTCGTTGCTGCTCGCTCCTTTTGAGTTATAGTGAGTCAACCTTAAAAGATAGACATATGCTCTCGCGGACTTTTTTTTAGAACTTTTAAGAGGAACAATTCCGTCATACATTATTTTTTCGTTACTTTAACCGTTTACGCAGCGCACGCAACGGAAACTCTTAAAAGGAATAAATTTTCCCCGTTTTTGCAACATTTTTCATTACTGCTCTGCTCCTCTTAGTTGTAGCGTGATGTTATATAGCCTATAGCCTCCCACGATAAATAGGCTACCCAAAACAAAAATAATTTTTCGATTCGGACCAGTAGTTCCTGAGATTAGCGCGTTCAATCAAACAAACAAACAAACAAACAAACAAACTCTTCAGCTTTATAATATTATAGTATAGATTTACGAATTGCACGTGAAAACTCGTAAAAATGAATCCGCAAATCGAAAAAAAGGTCTGAAATAATGGCTGCCATAAAGTTGAGAAGGTAACTGTTTGTTCTGAACAATTCGGGATTTATTTGTTTACGTCTCAGGCGTCCTTTATAGGACGTCTGTGAACTCAGGTAGGTAAGGTACCTATATATCTTACTTTTAGCCCGTGTGATACGAATGGGTGAGCTTGAATGCGTACCGTTTTTCATATGTAAGATTTTGTGATGTAGTAATATTTTATTTTTGTTACAGCGAAATCGAAGTCGTAAATAGTTGATCAAAAATATGATTATATTTTTGTAAATAAACCACTCAACCAATTTCAGTCAAGAGCTAGTAATTGACAGCATTGTTAAACATTCCTGTAAAAGACCTATTTATTATCTCTGACTTCTCTATACCGCCCACTTTTTTAAGTTCCGATAGGTATATTATGCCAACACGTAATGGATTTCCCTACATTAACATTTCCTTTTGCTTTGTAAAAATAGAGCGCTACATCTCTTACAATGGCGCGACTGTGGAACAAAGATCGACTTTTACATAGCTTAGTGAAACAGCGAGTTGAAACGAGACATTTGCAAGTTCAACCCTGTGGGATAAAAGGGAATTTGGTTCAAGAAAAAAGGTGCGTAAGTTCAAACGTCGAATAGGCAGATTTAGTCGCCAACGTAATCGAATATATGCGCTATATCTAAACAAAACTTATTATAACTTTCTCTCTAAAGTACACCGCAAATGTGAACTCATTGCGTAACTTCTGTATCAAAGTCATGTCAGTTGTTTTTAACCGACCGGCTGCTGGTGTAAACGAAAAACAGCCTTTGGGAAATCAATTATTTTTCCTTCAGACTTTTAGTACATCAGAATCTTCTATTATTAAGTTATGGGTTTGGAAGATGAATAAAATATGGTTAGTGTTACTAAAACACAACGTCTTTTTTATTTTACTTTGGTTGAATTCAAAATACAGACGTTATTTTCAATCTTAAACAGCGTTACTTTTAATAGTGAAATTTGATTACTGTATTTACTGAGGGTTTACTCATGCGTTCTAATAAACCAGTACCTCATTAAGACGCAATAGAAGATTTTTTTTTTTTTAACAACAGAGCAATTATTTTAAGTTTTGATGTTAGTAGAATCGAATAACCACCACAGTAAAAGTTATTTTGTAGTTATGTGACGAATAATATTTTTTGGGCTCTGTTTACGATTATTTTATCGTGATATTTTTCATAATTATGAATTACCTACTTGCTTTTGCCAGCAGCTTCTCCCGCGCCAAGGTCAGAAATTATATTAGGAATATGTACTACCGGATAAAAGTAGTTACTGTGTGTTAATCCAATTTTTAAGCTATCTGCGTGCCAAACTTCACCCAAATACGTTCGGGCGTTTTTGCTTGATTAAGTAACAAATATGTAAACATGCAAACTATGAGATTTGGAATATTATTACGATTTTCGAATAAGCTTTCTCTTTGAACACTTTGACAAAATGCACAAAAAAGAAACTGGCTTGGTATATGCACCAATACGCCAAACTGTGCAACAGTAAACTGAGCGTTTAACGATGCCCTACGTTTGAAGACTACCCTACTCGTATAGACAGCATCAACAAAGACAATAATGATAGCTTGTATTTGGGGTGAATAGTAACTTAAAAAACAAAGAAATACAAAAAAAATGTTGCTCAGAAAAACAGAAAAAGTTCCAGTGACCGACAGATAAAAATGAGCAATAAAACCACACCAATTCTTTATAAACATTAGCTTGATAAATACCACTAATACAATTTGTCCCCACACAGTAATCCAGCATTAAAATTAATAGAACTCTCACAGTTCACTTATCAAGCTAAGTCCGACCGCTGGACAAATTGCACGCCGGGCTACCGGGATAATTACAATGCAGAGTAGGTGAGCTGTAGGGGCCCTGCCAGCGACGTGAGTTTAACAGATTACTGACAATCCCGAGCTCGTGTGTGGCTTTGAAGAACGCGGCAGCTTAGTCTATATCTATCTCTATATTATAAATTAAAGTCGCTTTTTGTGTCTGTCTGTGTTACCGCGTTGTTCTGTCGGTTTTTTATGTAGACAGGCGTAGGCGATTAGAAAATGTATTCTGGAAGGTCTATACGATAATATTATCATACAAATAAACGTTTTGACATGAACTCATTCAGTTTAATATGAATGTATTATAATAATACATTACTTAAAACTAACAGTCAATTTGTGTGTCGATAATATTAGAAAAGTAAATTTCACATTGGCAGAGGAGTTGTTGTTATTTCAAAACGGTGTCTAAATCACCTCTTTGCGTTCCATCTATACTACGAGTATATAATATTATAAAGCTGAAGATTTTATTTGATTGTTTGTTTGAACGCGGTAATCTCAGGAACTGCTGATCCGAATTGAATAAATATTTTTGCGTTGGGTAGCCTATTTATTGAGAAAAGTTATAAAGCTACATAACATCACGCTACGATCAAAAGGAGAGGAGCAGCAACGAAAAATGAACGAAAAGTGGCAAGCAATTCGATGCGACGGGAAGGGTCAGGGGAGCAAAAATTTGACGCAGTAGAAGTTGTGGGCAGAAGCTATTCATCTATACAGGGTGATTAGAAGATGGGTGCAAAGCTTTAAGGTAAAGATAGTACAGACAATTTAGAACCATTTAAGCCATGGTTGTCTTAGACGAAGTCTTACCAAATTTTTAAGTTTTTTTTCGGAAATTCTCAAAATTTAATGTAAACTGCATAATTATGGCCAAATTGAATGATAAATGAATTAATTTTTTATTTAATTAATTAAAGTAATGTGTAAGCAACCAAGCAAAACATATTTTAGGCTTCTGTGTCATTAGACATTTTTTTTACAGATATTTAAAGCTCAGAAAAATAAAAGAATTGTACAATACGTCTTTTAAAACTTATTTTAAAAAAAAACGGAGGGTGCTTTTTTTGTTCAAACCTTTTTGAAGACATGCTTGATAATCGTTCTTTCTTTTGAGGTATCACTTATGCGGATATCTTACAAATTATTGAAATTAGGACCTACAAACCAATTCGAGGGAGAAATTTTAGGCAGTCTAACAAAACACAAAATTTTTGCTTAAAAGAATACTTTATGTGCTCGAAATGATAACATTGTTCAATTATAAGAATTTTTGGCACATGCAGGAACCAATTGAGGGGAACCCATTGAAGGGATTCTCTAAACAATGGCCACCGAGCGCGGTGCGACGGCATTTCCAGGTAGAACGCCCAATGAATAGCAAAAAGCGATAAGAGTTGGTTTTTACAGCAAAATGGTCTTAGTTACTGAGGCAACAAAGTCGTTTTTCTTTAGTCAGGGTCAGTCGGTCTGTGATGAAGCCGTTACATCTTTTACTTATTAGTCAAACTACTGCTCTTGTGAGTGGACGTTGTCGTGTTGATTCACAATTTACCGTGTTCAGTTGTAGCCCTTTGCGTTCCTGCACGTGTTGTTTGCGTTAGTTTTGAACTTTTTTGTTTCACCGTGTCCAGTCGTAGCCTCGCGCTCCTGCACGTGTTGATTTTTGACTTAATTGTGTTGAGTTGACATTTAGTGCGCTCCTACGCCGTTTTTCTTAATTGTTAAGTGACTAGGGCTACTTTTTCCAATCAACAATATGCGGATATCGTATTTATGTACGGTAGAGCAGACGGCAATGGATCTTTGGCGCGACGGATGTATCAAGAGCGCCATCCGAATCGCAGGATACCGAATGTCCGAGTGTTTTACAACACGTTTCGTCGTCTTGCCCAAGATGGGTTTCACCGCGTGGAACCTGGAGTCAACCCGGGCAGACACGAAACTGCCGTCGACGAAGACATTTTAGCAGCATTTCAAGCGGATCCTACTACCAGTACTAGAGCAGTAGCTCGAAATTTAAACATTGGAAGGAATGGGAGGTGGAATCAATGGAAGGTGTGGCATACAATGCACCAAAATGATAAGTATCCGTTCCATGGCAGGAGTGTGCAAGGTCTAGTAGAGCAAGATCCTCAAAGAAGAATTCAGTTCTGCTGTTTCCTCCTCAACAGAGACATCGAAGATGCGTGGTTTCTGAAATCAATCTTGTGGACGGATGAAAGTAAATTTTCAAGGGAAGGTATTACAAACTTTCACAACATCCATGAATGGGCCGACGCAGACAACAATCCACATTTTAAGAAGCAGGTGTCATTTCAGATGAAATTCTCTGTGAATGTATGGGCTGGAATAATTGGCAGAACATTGATTGGGCCCCACTTTTTGCCTGATCCATTGAATGGCGAAAATTATTTGCAATTTCTGCAAATTGATTTACCACTGCTGGTAGAGGAATCAGGTGTCCCGATCTTCGAAAGAGACCGAACAGTCATCTTTCAGCAAGACGGCTGTCCAGCGCATTGGACTTTAAATGTAAGGGAACACCTCAACAATTGCTTTCCTGATAGCTGGATCGGCAGGGATGGAGCGAGCGGGCCAAGGGATGGGCCCTTGGCCCGCTCGCTCCCCAGATCTGACCCCTTTGGACTTTTTCGTGTGGGGCCGGGCCAAGGAACTGGTGTATAACAACATAGAAATAAACACTAGAGAAGAAGTGATACAAAAAATAAATTCAGCGTTTGAGACAATGAAGCAGGAGATGATGTTGAAAATAACGACTACAGAAGTTAGAAGACGGGGCCGTGCTTGTATTAGGAATCACGGCCGTCATTTTAAACATGAAAAATAAATAATTTTAATTCAAATGTTGTTTTAATTAGTCTGCCTAAAATAAAAAAAATCTCCCTCAAATTGGTTTGTAGGCCCTAATTTCAATAATTTGTAAGATATCCGCATAAATGATACCTCAAAAGAAAGAGCGATTATCAAGCATGTCTTCAAAAAGGTTTGAACAAAAAAAGCACCCTCCGTTTTTTTTTTAATAAGGTTTAAAAGACGTATTGTACAATTTTTTTATTTTTTCTGAGCTTTAAATGTCTGTAATAAAATGTCTAATGACACAAGCCTAAAACATGTTTTGCTTGATTGCTTACATATTACTTTAATTAAATAAATAAAAAATGAATTCATTTATCATTCAATTTGGCCATAATTATGCAGTTTACATTAAATTTTGAGAATTTCCGAAAAAAAACTTAAAAATTTGGTTAAAAATATTTGGTAAGACTTCGTCTAAGACAACCATGGCTTAAATGGTTCTAAATTGTCTGTACTATCTTCGCCTTAAAGTTTTGCATCCATCTTCCAATCACCCTGTATAACACACATTAAATTTTGAATTTACTTTCCGGATAATTTTATGAATAGCTAAGCTGAAAATGTAAACGACTTGCCCGAGAGGCTCACCCTGTTGATTATGTATTTTTTTAAATGACTAAAGCGATATAATGCGGGCTACCTGTGAATAGTATAGTGTTGTTTCAACTTATTGCGGTTGCGTTGTCGCAAGTAGTTGCGATGTGGTTACGTTGTGATTAGTCTTTGCAGACAGACAAATCGCTGTGTTTGCGATATAGCCAGCTGAGAGTGCATGGTCTTGCTGGTGGTTAGGTTACGGCTGCGTTGTGGCCATCATGTAGTGGAATTGTAGCGATATCTACACCGCCACATGCGAACTTCACATCATACTGACGTCACGCAAAATTCTGCATTGCGCAAGCCGAGTTTATACAACGTCCCGACATCAATTATTGGGCAATTGACACCCGTCTGACCTCAACCTATCGAGTGGCAAGTCACACAATTAGCCAGCACGCACGAATTCAACGGGTATCCTGACCATCAGCATGCAGTGGACTTTCTTGGTCATCCTTCAGCTTCAGCAGCAACCTTGGCATAGCACACTGCACTTTGGGCTGGTCCACAAGTAGAGCTGTACACTCTCTCTTGATCAGTCAGCAGTCAGCCTCAACCCAGCGCTGTATCACATCCGACGGACTAGAACATAGCGCAGCGCCACCGCTACTCACTGGGGAATCTTTGCTGACTGTTCCGACTTACCGTAAACTTTAGTTCATAGCAAACAAGGCTTTAAAGGGATTAGGTTTCCAGAAGTGAGTTGAAACAAAGAACAACCCTGGCAGCATCCTAATTTTGGTAATACAGTATAAATCAGAATATGAATTATTTTTAAGAATCCTAATCTATTGCTTTATATTTTCAAAACTAGTCTGCTCAAGTGCGTCAATAACGCAATTCTAAAAAGCATGTTTGCTGTTTAGGTTGAAAAGCAGCATAAGAAGGAAGTTAAATAAACAATCGACATTGCCACCGAGAATTCATCTACCGTCGATTAAATTAACTTGGTTTTATGACTACGTTGCGAAACGACTGCTCATTAAAGACGTTTGTAAACCAATAAACAGACATCCTCTATATAACTGCTGATCTATATTTCACTATTCAAGAGCAACTATCGTCTTATGTTTCTAATAAGAGACACGCCGCGTAATTACACACGTGATCAATCGCCGACTTAATGGCCCATACTCAGTGGGTACCTCTTACGTCCTCTTAATACGGCGGTTACAATGATAGTTTTTAGAATAGGCCAGTAAGAAAAACAGCCATTGAAAAATGTATTTAAATTTCGAATTAAGAACTCTTTGAGAATTTGTAGGATTGTCATGAATTCATTTGTCATTTGTTTTTTTATATCGGCAATTTTAAAAATGTGGGAGTTTTACCCTATGATTTACTTTTGTTGTGGTCTCACTCAACAACAGTGTTACGATAGACTTCGATTAGCATTTCATGTCGAAGCACCGCAGTTGTAAGCTGTGGCACTGGATGGAACAGTGCCACAGCTTACAACTGCGTTAATGAGTTTAATCGTGGTCGAAACATACTCACTCATGATTTGCGAGAAGGACGTCCTTCTACGGCGACTACTGAATATAACATTAGTGCTGTGCGTGCATTGTTATGAGTCTTTGTAATAGATGGATACCTCATAATTTGGCAGAAGAAAAACGCTGTCTTTTAGATTGATACCGCTCAAAGCTTGAAGAAAATGGTGAAGGCGACTCGAATTTTGTATATCACATCATCACAGGTGATGAAAGCTGGATATATTGGTACAATCGCGAAACCAAAAGAAAATGCGTAATGGATGTTTACATTCGAAGATTCGATTCGAAGGGCAGAAATCGAGGGAAAAAGATGATTGCCTCATTCCTTGGACGGATTTGTCATTTCCCAACAATTAATCTAGATGATAAAAGGACTGTGACTGCAGATTGGTATGTCAGTCATACTTTACCAGTAGTCTTGGGTCTTGAGTGAGTGAGTCATCCTCCTCACAGTCCCGACCCCGCACTTTGTTACTTCGAAAAGCAATGACAATTAACAAGCTTCAATATTATTCCTTTTTTTATTTTCTAAAAACTCATCATTTCATTTCATCATTTTCGTATTGATTGTTACTATAGCTAAATATAGGGGCGTGTGGAAAAGTAATAACTACTTAGCCGCACGTATTGATATTTCAGGTTAAGCTACGGTAGTATCGATACCATCGATGGATGACCATTTTCACGTATCATCGCGAATCGGCGATTTATATCCGTAGAACAATTTCTATGACCATGTCGCAGCGCGACAGGTCACCCCGGTGTAAAGTGTCGCGCGCGTTTTCATAGAAACTGTTCTACAGATATAAATCGCCGAAACGTGCGCGGCCGTCGCGTCGCGCTAGTCTGCACGAGGCTTACTCCCACAGAATTTTTGTTCAAACTGCTTACGATAATCCAAACCAGAGACACCATGACTAATCGTTTCAACCAAAAGACGTCCACTGCTGGACATAAGCCTCCCGCAATGGGGGGTTGCCATAACTGTCAGGCTTGACAGGCAGGTTGGCGATCGCAGTATGGTAGTAAGATGCATAGAGAAAGTTGTTGCCCATTCTATAGTAAGTCCCTTAGTCAACGACGCCCACAGTCAGAAATGGGACGGTGCTATTCTTTACTGTCCGCAACACACGTGTAATATTAGTAATACATACTCTCTCTTGAAATGATAATAATCCTCGAATAATACTGGGTTCTACCGGTACAATTTAAGTTGATCAACTGAGCTATTTCAATCGTCTGAACAAACTTTAAAATTCAAAGTAGTTGTTTTTGAGACAACCAAAAATTGTAAACTAAAATGGTACCGTGTGAGTCTGATTCAACATCTCGATTCTAAACTAAATAAAATTCAGTACATAAAAACAAAACACAAACGAGTATAAAAACCGAAGCAGTCTCCAACAGAAACAAACTATTTTCACACAGAAACAGTTAGTTGGTAGAATGTGACATTGGTAAGGGAAAAAGTGATATTTCTCCAACACAATACAAGTGTTTCCTAAAGTTTTCCAATCTTGATACAACGTAACAGGTGACGCTCATGTTTCTAAGTCATTTAGAAAATTGAACCAACTTTTACGTGAAGATGTAATTTGATCGTGTAAATCAGTCCTGAAATGTAACTTTGAAGGTTATTAAATTTAAAAAATATATTTACGGTTACATATAGGCGTCGTGAATGAGAAAAAGCACACTAAAGTATACAAGACATTCGTATGCATTCCTTAATGGAACCTGTTTTCCAATGTTAAAATATAATACTAATAATTAATTTTTTTTTTCAAGCGACGTAAGCCCGTTCCTTAACATAAACAGACTTACATTTATCCTAAACAAAACTTGTGTTATTAAATAAAACTTAAGACTATGTTACTAGCATATCCCTTTGCACTAGCTTGACTTTGTACTTTATTGTGGTATTTGTCCGCAGAAGCGACAGAACACCAGGTCCTGTAGCCAAAAGTATTCTTCTATGACGAGGGCAGATAACAATTCGGCACGCGAACTACGAACACCTTAAAGTTGACGTTGCGGCGTGACTGCAATAACCGCCTTCAGCCTCGGCATACCTTGTCGTCTGGCCTACGTACTTCATGATGAGAATTCATACTATATACCAAAAAATGTAAGGATACTCCACCTCTTGCCTGAGGTCTGCTTCATTTTGTTAAGTTGATTACTATAGTTATCGCTTTATCTTAGAATATTCATAATAGGTGGCTCCGAGTGGACCCAGCATGCTGCTGCGCCCTGCTATGCCTACGACGTGGCTGTATATTTCACGTCTGCATCACTCCACGACGGTTGAGGAAGTTGTGCAGTTCTTGAAAGTAAAGACCAGTTGGACTCTGAGGGTCGAAAGGTTGGAATTGCGCCACAACATCAATTCCCACCATCTACAGATCTACCTGAGAAAGGACTTTTGGCCGAAAGGTGTCTTGTATCGTCGTTTCCGAGGACGGTTACGCGACACCACGCAGCGGAACACGTCACCGTCATCATTACGTGTTTAGTGATAGTTTAAGTTTCGTTTTATAGAATATGTATTAGTGTATAGTTATTGTTTTATATTATTTATTTATTGTGTTTTTATATAACGTAGGCCACGTTGCCTGAAATAAAGGATTGTATTGTATTGTATAAGTAACGATGGCCCAGTGGGAACGGCCGCGACTTACAAGTTGTCGGCCATAGGCTCGACCCAAACACGAGCTTTACTCTGTGTAAATTATTGAATCACTATTGCTCTTAAAACGGTGTAGGAAACCGGCACGTCCTAAAACCGAAAATTCGAGAACATGTGACATCTACCAACCCGCACTGGGCCCGCGTGGTGGATTACAGCTAACTCCCTCTTACAGAGAGGAGGCTTGTGTCCCCACGGTGGGAACATTATAAGCTGATTATGGTATTCATAATCATCATGTACTTTCTGAAAACTTCTTTAAAGCAACTATGCTAGTTTTAAAATGAATAAAAAAGACCAGTAACCCCCAGTCACTCTAATGAGAAACAGTTGGTGTAAAGTCGATCCCACCCTGTCACCGCTGGGGCTGATACCGTAATTAAGCGTGCTCCGGTTAAGCTTTGAACCTATAGTGTTCTACAGACGGACGACTTTACGAGGACCAACAAGAAGTCGGAGTTCAAATTATCTATATCATATGAGTCTAAATGAAATATCTATCCAACGAGTATTTTTATGTTTAAATTCCAACACGATTTTCAATAAATCTGTTAAATTAAAAACCGGCCAAGTGCGAGTCGGACTCGCGCACCGAGGGTTCCGTACAAACCTGTAGGTATTTTCGGTTTAAAAATATATATATTTTTTAATTTTTATATTTCATTTGATTGAATGTAAGGTAAATTGCGGTTTACGATTTATGACGTTTTAAAAAAAAATACTCACTCGATCTCGTTCAAACCAATTTTCGTTGGTAGTTTGCATGGTAATGTACATCATATATTTTTTTTAGTTTTGTCATTCTCTTATTTTAGAAGTTACGGGGGGGGGGGGGACACACATTTTACCACTTTGGAAGTGTCTCTCGCGCAAACTATTCAGTTTAGAAAAAAATGATAATAGAAACCTCATTACCATTTTTGAAGACCTATTCATAGATACCCCACACGTATGGGTTTGATGAAAAAAAACATTTTTGAGTTTCAGTTCTATGTATGGGGAACCCCAAAATTTATTGTTTTTTTTCTATTTTAGTGTGAGAATCTTAATGCGGTTCACATAATACACCTACTTACCAAGTTTCAACAGCATAGCTCTTATAGTTTCGGAATAAAATGGCTGTGACATACGGACGGACAGACAGACAGACAGACATGACGAATCTATAAGGGTTCCGTTTTTTGCCATTTGGCAACGGAACCCTAATAAAAAGTTGAAAGTATTCCTATGAACGGTATTTATTTTTGCACGTTAACCTTTTATACCACTCACGTGTCAATATCACTATTTTGAAATAAGACGACGCCGACAATTCTAAGTCCAGCGATCCTTGAGAATCATCCCGAAACAACTTTACACCAATTTATTTCCACCTCTTACGATACTTCAATACATTTTTCAGAGAAAACAAGGCCGAGCAACTAAGCTTTCTCTTGCGTAAAGATGAAGACATAATTATGTAGAAGAATGGTACGAGTGAGCATGCGTTGCACAAAATAAAAAGGCGGTGGTGGCGAGAAGGAGGAGGTGTGCAAAACCGGAGAGAAACTTATCAGTGAATTTTGTCTGTATTCAAGGAACACAAGACAGTCTAATCTAATTAGCCTGTACGATATATTAACCCACTGTCAGTCTAAGGCTTCCATCGCCCTTTTCCACACAATTCTTTCTTATGCTAGTACCACCCAGTCCTTTCAGTAGGAGTCAAGCTCATCCCACCATTTTGCCCGTGGCCAACCACGGTGTCGTTGTGCGTTTATTAGGACCCAGTGGTTGTTTTAGCCTTTTTCTTGTCTAATATGCGGCAGGCATATCCGACCCAGTCTCACCTTACGTAAGCTGACAAACCGCAATCGTAGACTCTTTTGAAGTGACTAGTGCACTATAATCTGATAATACACATGTAGCGGCACCGACACTGCCACTTTCACAAGTGGTAATGTAGATGCCGCTAAATGACGCGACGTCACGCGAAATCATGCTTTGCGCTAGCAAAGTATATCGTGCAACTAGCATATACATGTACAACGTTCCGACATCAATCGTTGGGCAGTTGCCCACCAGATACGTTATATGGTCGGAAGATTCATTACGGAGGTTTATTGCACTATACACCCTGTTTCTCATACCTCTAAACGCATGTCCATAATTCTCCGTTTGAGACAGTGACCGCGCAAAAAGCGGTCGTCTACATTATGACGCCCAGTATACGCCCCAGTGTCACGTTTAAGTAAACTTGTTGTCTTATCTCAGTTTACACGCGCGTAAACTTTACTACTTCTATGTTCCGGAACGAACTAGTACATTGTATAAGGTATAAATTCGCTGAAACTATTATAAGGGTTGTTAAAAGTGATGCGCTCATCCCACGCTTAGCGAAACTCTAGACTATAGTCTAAAGTTTAAACTGTTTCATAGTTGTATTATTTATAACTGTTAGAAAGGTCAGTATTCTAAAAATGTCTATAACATAATTATTATCTGTATTAGGTATTTTATATTATAGGTACAAAACGAGGACCCCGAGGACGTGTTTAAGATAAACGTAATAATTTTGTATTTACTACATAAGTATTTACCTACCAGTCAATTACCGTAATTACAGACACAATTAAAAAACCATTATGTCTGTACCAAATGTGGTATCTCAGGGACTTAGAGGTTAAACCTTCTCCTAATCTTACTTTTACATCTAGATTTACTTTTATAAGCAGAAAACCGGTCAAAGTGTAGTAGTAGCTTGGGGGCGACCTAAGTCCAGCAGTGGACGTCTTTCCGCTGAAATGGTGATGATGATGATAAATAATAAATTATTTTATTTCTGCTATATGTTTGTACAAACACTTTAAACGTTAATCGTATTCGAAACTTTTTGATTTGTCTTTAAGATTATTGCATTGACATTGTACATATTTATGAGCATGAAAGCTAGATGCAAAACATCAGGACATTTTCATCAAAAAATAAAAAACACATAAATGAAAAAGGTCTAATATTCATTTACATACGAATATCGAGTCAAATTGGTGTCGCACACGGTGCCTATCATAAAGAATTTGAAAAGAAAATATTTAAGGAAAATATAATTCTATGACATACCCAGCTGTGTACGCATGACAATATTCAACATAATTTCAGATCACACGACTCGAGCAAACATAACCGCGTTTTCATCTCGATACAGGAAAGTGTATTTTTTTGGGACCACTTAAGGTTTGAAATAAGTTTTTTGGTTATTGTTACTGCCGTAACCATAGCAACAAGTGGTTCCCTCACCGCTGTCTACCCTCCCACCCTATATTCTCAAGCCAAGCTAAGCCTGAGTTATTGCCTAGATCGTTTAATACGAGAGGTTACTCGATAGTCTTATTTATTTTATGTTTTTTCACAGCACCATATTAATTTACAATGTCATTAAAGTTGCCTTAGAAGACATCAGTTAAGGCTATTTTAGTCATTAAAAACTTAATTGGCTCTACACTCGAAGTATTGTAGTAGAAGATTATGTTTACCTAGGACAAACTGTCCAGTTAGGTAGGTCCAACTTCGAGAAAGAGGTCAATCGTCGAAAGGGACTCAGCTGGGCAGCATTCGGGAAGCTACGCAATTTTCTCGTCCCAAATACCGCAGAGTCTTAAGATGAAAGTCTTTAACCAGAGCGTGTTGGCAGTAATGCCCTATGGCAGTGAAACCTAGTCACTCACAATGGGCCTCAAAGAAGGCTGAATGTCACCAAAAGACCAATGGAGAGGGCTATGTTTGGGGCGTCTTTACACCATCGAATAAGAAATTAAGAGATCCGTAGGAAAACCAAAATAACCGACATAGCCAGAAAAATTGCCAAACTTAAGTGGCAGTGGGCAGAGCTTGCAGAATAGATTTCCGATGGGGCCAGAAGGTGCTGGAGAGGCGACCGCCTACTGGAAGGCTTGTTAGAAGGCCTTCCACAAGATGGTCCGATGACCTAGTGAAGGTCGCGGGAATCCGCTGGATGCGATAACTGACAGTCGAAGTGGCGTTGCTTGGAGGCGACAATCTCCAGCAGTGGAAGTCTTTCGGCTGACATGATGATGAATGATGAGACTATTTTACAATGGGTATCATATTTGCAAACTTTATGATGATTTAAAGAAAACTATTTTGAAACTTTATTACTCGGTTCTAGAAAAGCTTTAAAACTTATCGCAAATCTTGCATTAATTCTAGTATCACAACTTAATGATAGTAAATGTATTTACTCAGGTATTAAAATAAGTAATTTAAAAAAAATACAGTTGTCTAATAACTTCGGAAATTTAATAAAAAAAAACTAAATTCAAGAAATCTATATATGATATTTTTCAGAATGATTGTATCGGCCACTGAATCGAAATGTCACATTCTAAAAACGTCATTGGCATCAATATCTAAAAATTTTGAAACAATTAGGTTAATTGAATGTATTTTTGACGACTGAGACAGAAATTAGAATGCGACCCTTCTCAAACATGGTATATGCTTAACAGAATTTATTTAGCTAACCAAAACAATCTGATCTGAAATCAGCCAGCTATTATTATGTTCTTTGTACACAGACCTTGCCAGAAATAAAAATAAACTGCAGTATATACTAAGTGGGCAGTCCGTCAGCAAAATATTGAATGGCATTCACTAAATCCGAGGGACTTGAGCGATGCGGATAGACCGCAGTGCGGATATAGCTGGAAGGTAAGTGGGCACACCCCTTTACAAAGTGGAAGACAAGTTTGAACATAGAATAAAGTTTTAGGAGGAATACTATATCGTTTGGTGCTAAATGTAATTGCGGATCGGGTTTATTGAAATAAAAGGTGATGATTGAGATGGGACTTCAGAGCAAAAACTAATCCAAGTGGTAGTAATGAGGTTAATACCGAAAAAAACTGCACCCTTTTTTGGATGAAATCATCAAATGACGTTTCCCGCTCTGGGTGGAGCGAAAGGGCGTATCAGACTTTTACCGACTAAAACTCACCCGTGTTCCTTCAGTGCCCTTATGCCAGGGCCAGGGTACCTCTTTCGAACTAATCTCGCGACCCTGGCAGGCATCGGTCCTAGTAGACCCCTTCAGTTTGCTGACATGTGTTTGAGGTGCGCGTGGAACACTACGTGCCGTCGACGTGCGCCCCCCGGTAAGGACCGCAAGCCCGCGCCTACGGTACTCGGGAGTCCGCAATCGACTCCCGACGCTCGGGACCCTTTTTTTTTTTTTTTGGATGGGAAATCATCAAATGACTTCTCCCGCTCTGGGCGGAGCGGGAGGGCATGTCAGACTTTTACTGACTAAAACCCACCCGTGTTCCTTCAATTGCCCATGTGCCAGGGTCACGGTATCTCTTTCGAACAATCACGCGACCCCGGCAGGCATCGGTCCTAGCAGACCCCTTCACTTTTGCTGACATCTCTTTGAGGCGCGCGTGGAACACTACGCGCCGTCGACCCGAGCTTGGTTCTTACCGGGCGGCGAGCTACCCATTGCTCGCCATCCGCAAGCTCGCGCCTATGGTGGCCGGGAGTCTGCAATCGACTCCCGCTCGGGACCTTTTGGTTGCAATTAGGCTATAGTCATGAAAATTTACTCAAAAACGACTGAACGCTTTATATGTTTAGCACATAGATAGTTTATAACTTAGATTAACACATTGCGAGTAGTTTTTATACTCGTAATACATACCCGCGAGATAATTTCCGACCTCCAAGCGGGCGAAGCCACAGGCAATTTCCTAGTATAATATAAAACGGGAAATTGATGTAGTATGAGAATTTTATAAACGAATATTTTTCTAATTATACATACGTAACTGTTTCATATTTTTAATATTCGTGGTTGTTTCATGTGATTACAAGCGTATTACCAAACAACAACCAGACCTTACTATCAAAGCTCGCGATTGTGAGGTTAGGTTATTGTGATCACAATAAGGAGGTATAATATGATCGCAATTTTTATCGAATAATAGCAATACAGCTACACATTCTTAGTTGATACTCAAACAATCATAATTAAGAGATCTGTTCAATTCAGAAACAAAAACAACGAATTAATTTATTACTGGATCAAAGAAAACAGGAATCAAACAAAACTCAAAGTGGAAAAAAGATGAATGGAGTGCGTATAGCAGTCAAATGGCCTCCTCATTCAATGGTTCTCGCGTTTTAAATGAAAGTCAATTAATTTGGATTTAGCCGAATATTTTACCGAGGCCGACCGTCAGTTGAATTTTCCATCGAATGAAAGTTTGAAATATTGAGTGGTAAATCTAATTTTTTGTTAACGAATTGATGCCGCAGGGACATTTTTACGCTTTTATTTTAACCTGTTAATGTAACTTTTCAATTAGCTTTGAATATTAAAAAAGTGTTAACCCTTTGTTATGCAAAACCTGGCTAATTGATCTGTTGTATAAATTAGTGGCTAAACTATGAAACGCTCTTAAAAAAGAGGTTTTTTTTTTTCGAAAAAGTATAAAATGTATAAACTGCCTTATTGGTCTAGTGGTTGCAAGCGTTATTGCTGAGCTTGAGGTCTTGGGTTCCATTCTGATGTTAGGGAAAGTGTCAGTGGGTTATTCTTCTTGGAATTTGAGTCTGGATATGTATATTACATGAGATTTAATATAACTTGCGAAATGTATGTTTCTGTCATATCAGTACCGGCTAATTGCGAGTCAGATTCCCACACGAAGAGTTCCGAACAGGACAAAGTGTGATAAGGGCTCCTCGGAAAGCACGTTGTAAGCTGTAGCTCTTGCCTTTGATCTCTATTTAAGTCGTGTCGAATTGTCGTCTCAGCGGGCTATAAGAGTTCCCTACTCGGAAGGATAGAGTGCATCGGTATCTACGCACACACGTACATACATAAATATACTCGGCACGGCAGGCAGCCCTGAGATAATAATAATAATAATATAATAATATTCCACAACTATCACACAACGCCATCTAGTCCCAAGCTAAGCAGAGCTTGTGTTATGGGTACTAGACAACTGATAAACATACTTATATATTTCTAAATACATACATATTATAGATAAATTACACCCAGACACAGAACAAATGATCGTGCTCATCACACAAACATTTGTCCTGGGTGGGAATCGAACCCACGACCTCCGGCATAGCTGTCAGGGTCACTAACCACTAGACCAACAGGCCAGTCATGATTGGCCGACATGGCTATTTTAATTCCGCTAAAAACGCATCTATACTATATTTTTACTATTTAATTACTTTATCTATACTATCTATACTAATATTATAAAGCTGTAGAGTTTGTTTGTTTGTTTGATTGAACGTGCTAATCTCAGGAAGTACTGGTTCGAATTGAAAAATTATTTTTGTGTTGGGTAGCCCATTTACTGAGAAAGGCTATAGGCTATATAACATCACGTTGCCAAAAAAGGCGGAGCAGCAATGAAAAATGCTGCAAAAAGAAAACCTCGCACAGACAGATTATTCGATGTGACGGGATGGGTTGGGGAGCAATAAAATAATATAACACGGATGAAGTCGCGAGCAGAAGCTAGTGCTTCAGTATATTACAAACCTTTCCATTTCATCACAGACAATAAATATTGCAATGGCCACTAAATTTATCTCGACCACTTTGTGATTAATACCTAAACGTAGCATGTACAGCATGATTCAATAACGGCGAAAAACAAAATATTTTTTGCCTACCCTCGTTTGTAAATTGTAACGTTGATAAAACGGGACGTTTGATTAATCGTCAAACTCTGCGTGTTTCGCGCCTTTCAGCTGAAACCTGAACAAATTACTTTTGTTAAGATATTTTTGTGATGACACAATCATGTTGGAGGGAAGCTGGAAAATAATAAGTAAATAAACTAGGTACCTATTCAGCGACATTTTTTATTATTTATTCTGTACCTATCTGCTTCAGAATATCAATCGATTGAATATCGACTGGCCTGGTAAAACCTATACCGCGGTATTATGAGATTAATTTTTACTAGTTACAGCATAAAATCTAGCAACTTCTAAAAAAAAGATCGCTGCATTTAATTTCATTTTTTGTTAAATTAATTAATATTAATAGCACAGCAATATCCATAATTTAAAGAGCAAAATTCTTATGAATAATGAATGTACTATGAGTCTATCAAAATGATACATGGTTTCATTAATTATTCTCAATGTCATATGGATAGCCTTGTCGCTTGTAGTTTAATGAACTAAGGCGTAGCCGTGACATCCAAGACCGCTACTTCGTTGACATTCGTAGCATATATACATCTATTGTAGCAACATTAGTTTTTTGAAGTGAAAACTTCTTTAGCGGCGTTGTGCAATTTTTTTTGTAATGGGTAAACAATGTTAAACTCGCGTCAGGACACGTGACCTGATCGAAAATTCGAAAGAACGGACGGAGAGTAGACAGCCGGCGCGGCATAGGAGAGGAAGTATCCCCCTCTCTTTCTACGGCGCAGCGAAAATGTATGCCTGCGCCTGCTGTTTCGTTTAGGCGGCGCAGGACGCTTGCGCGAATTTTCGTGTGTGTTTATGTTACAGCGCGCCACGCGCATCCATGGATTGTGACAGCTGATGGCTCGACCGTCTGTGTAGTTGCCACACTGCTGTGTATTCGTAAAATTCGTGTATATAAAGTGTTTATAGGGAACACCCAAATACTCCGAAATATTTTATTCCGAATTTCGATGTTCCGATTTTCAAAAGTCCGATTTTCATAATACCTAAGAATTATAATGTCTATTATTAAAAATCACAAAATTTATTTTACCGAAAGTCGTAAATACGATTTGTTAGTTTTCCGATTTTCATACGTTCGAAGAATCAAATGCTCGAAGGGTTCTCGGTCCGAAAAACGACACTCCGATTTTCAGTGCTCCGAAATAAACTAAAAGTCAATATGTTGTGCTACAAAATTTAGTGACAGAAACGAATCGCTGCAAAACCGACTTCACGCAGTCTTGTCCGCCCTACCCCTAGAGTGTAATTTAAACCCGCGTAGGCGCGGAGGGGTGGGACGGCCCGTGAGCTGAGGAGCAGGTGGTTTGAAGGCCCGCCGCCGCGGCTGAGGCTGGCCGGCGCAGCTGGCCAGCAAGCCGAAGCTGCGGTAGTGAGCGTTAAGACCATCTGCGACGATAAGCACGCGTGGGGCCGCCCAAGCCCCGCAGCACCGGATCCGTGACAGAAACAATGCTTGCTGCATGCCTGCTTGCTTGCTTGCTGCTTGCCTGCTTGCATGCTGCATGCCTGCTTGCTTGTTGCATGCCTGCTTGCATGTTGCATGCCTGCTTGCATGTTGCATGCTTGCTTGCATGTTGCATGCCTGCTTGCACGCTGCATGCCTGCTTGCATGCTGCATGCTTGCTTGCATGTTTTTTAATTCTACCTCCTCATATAAACATAATAATATCTGGTTGACCGAGCTTTGCTCGGTATTTTTGGTAAATTGTGTTTAAAATAATAAGTTTATGTTCAAGTTGATTATCGATAAATTTGGTCATTGAAAACACGAATAAAACGACATTTTATAAAAATGTACACTAAATTTCATGAAAATCGTTGGAGCCGTTTCTGAGATTCAGATTATATATATACATATATGCAAGAATTGCTCGTTTAAAGGTATAAGATTATACTTCTCTCTGACGAGCAATTATACTATTCGGTTTTACAAGGCGTTTTTATTTCGGAATTGTATTAATCGGTATTTTAATAATCGGAATTCGTATTTTTGATGTTTCGAATTATCAATAAGTCGGGCTTTTTGTTATTCGATCTATTGAAATTCGGTATATTGAGAATAGTAATTATAAACGTTAGAAATATTGAAATTTAGGAATTATAAAAATAGGAGTAATGATAAGTCGGAGTTGTTATATTCGGAATTAAAAAAACCGGTATTTTGAAATTCGTATTTGTGACTGTCGGAATAAAGTTTTTCGTATTTATGTAGGTAGTGTACCCGTGTTTATAATATGGAAATTGAACAAAGTGCATCTATTAATGAAAAAAGTCACGAATAAATAGCGAAAGAAAATGAGTGAGTACTTTATAAATATACTAGATTAAAATTTAATTAACAACTCCCGGATGAGAAAAAAAAAAATATTGCTCCAAATGTCGCGTGTGCACCCGTTGGATCATAAGAATTCTTTTTGCCTAAAATTAACTTTGGTTGATTAAAATTAACGATTTAATTAATCAAAAATTTTTGAAAAAAACGGGCATTTTTTCTTATGATCCCCCGGGGGCTCATAAGGACACTTATGAGCCCTCGCGTGTTTATGATGCACACGTGTGCATCATGTTATTTCAATGCCCAACTGTTTATGTTACACCATGTGCATCATGTAAAATACATTTCAATTCCCGCTGTTTTTTTATTGAAAACATGCGAGAGGTTAATACACACATGCATAGATATTCTTTTGTTTATGGTCCAAATCTGTGGTCCAATCGAGAACATCTGTCTTTAATATTATGTGTCTATAGTCTTAGGGTGCGTCTATTAATTACGTGAGGCGTTTTTGAAAATTTTTCGACCCTCCTCCCCCCTTGGTGAGATATCGTAAGATTTTCCTCAACTCCCTCCCCCCTCCCCTAATCTCACGCTAGATTCTTCAAAACTTCTATTTGGGCTGTAAACGTGTTGGATTATTGAGAATTTTCTTAGACCAAGAATAATTTCTTAACTCAAGAATTTATTCTCTTGACTCAAGAAAATCATTTTCTTCAAAATGGTATTCTTGGTTCAAGATTTTGGCTCTTGAGTCAAGTAATTTTTTTTATCAGTGTTGACCATATTTTATTGTAGAAATATTTTTTCACGCAATATTACACCGTTTTCTGCGAGAGAAATAATAATGTGATATTTGCCAAGATCTCCCCCTCGCCCTAAGTGAGATTTGGAAAGATTTAGCTTGATCCCATCCCCCTTGAACACCTCACGTAATTAATGGACGCCCCCTTACTGAATGTCAAGTATAACCATAGGTAATAAATTAATTTTATAGGTATATAACCTATTTCATTTTTAAAATCTATGATCATATCGAGAATATTATTGTATTAGCGACTTATTATTATTATTATTATTCGTATTAGCGACGATAGGAATTTAGTTTAGATTTAAAGGAAATATTTTTTGTGGTTTTATGGGAAGTGTCAAGTATGGCATTAGTAAGTTTCCCATACAAAACTTAGTGTCGTGTGCTAACTGTAGAGGTTGTATGCCTCACGATTGTACAGGCTGGTTATAATTATGACATTTTGAACTGTCATAATTAATTAAAAATAATAGGGAAAATTCTATAAAAACAGAGCAAATTTCTGTGATAATTCATTCCATATCCAGCAGTTAAGAAGTATTAAGAAAATAAAGAAGAGAGTCCTGAGGAAGTATTCTTTACTTATTACACCTACGTCCTGGTCCTGGCCATCACCATCCCACCAGCGAACCCTCTCCACAGTAGTACAGCGTCAACAATTTGTCAATAGTGTTACTGAATGTCAAATATCCTATGCATAATACATATCCTCTATGTATTTATTACTCTTGCGTATGGCACTCGTGGGTTGCAGCTGAAAATCAGCGTCAGATGGCACACTTTGTGTTGGCATCTGACATTATGCTGAGCTGAGGCCCTTTTGGCATTAATATTGTTGTTTTGTTTTCTCCTTTTTTATAGTTTTAAGTTTTATTTTAATGATATAATGCCAATAAACACATTTTTCTTTCTTTCTTTCTTTTCTTTTAAATATAATCATATTATTTTTTATATTTTTTATTATATATTTTTTTTCATTTAATAATGTGTTTCTATTCAAATGAAGTACGGTCGAATTTGGACCAATGGGCGATCACAAATAAATACAACAGATAAATGATTCTTAAATACTCCTACAAAAGTGGGTCTCAACTCTAAATGAAACGTAATAAAAATAAAAGTTCTCCGTAGTGCTTAAAGAAGAGGCGAAAGCCAAAACCATTTATTTAGTAAAAGCTTAATACAAATGGCAGCCTTCACTTTACTTAGAAAAAAGATTCATAGTTTCAAATTACATTGTTTGTGAACAGCCTTAGGGCATAGTTAGACATGCGGTCCCTATAAGCCCCAGTTTATTTTACTAGAGTCACCCGAGTCAGCTTTAGCGTAAAAATTAATGTAATTACCATATTATCATTTCAGCCAAAAGATGTCTAAGGATGGACATAAGACTCCCCCAAATACCGCTACCTCGACCGTTTCTGTGCATTTCGCAACCAGTGGATCCTGCGGCATTCGTCTGCTGTCCATCTTGTAGGGGCCCTTCAAACGCTACGTTTACTACGCGGTGGCCACACCAGAATCTTTCGGCCCCATCGGGCATCTGCTCTGCGAGCAATGTGGCTCGCGCACTGCCACGTAAGTTTCGCAGTTCTTCGAGCTATGTCGATGAGGTACCTTGATTCTTTTTCTTGGACTTTCAGCCTTCGTATGAGGTCCATTGTGAGTGACTACGCTTCAGAGCCTAATGGATCATGACCAGCAACACGCTCGATGAGCAGATATTATTCCACAAGTAACATGACTCAATTGGCTCAGTAACTATAGGTATATTTCTTAACCTATGTTAGTATTCCTATTCTAATCACTAAACCTAAAACCATGAACATATGTGAATCTTGTCATACGTATATTGTGTAGGTTCCTGAACGTTGCCCAGCCAGCTCGGAAATCACAAAAAAACGCATCATAATATAAAAATCGTAGTCGTAACCCAAGTAAACAAACCATACTAAAAAAAAAGCTGAAAAGTCTCCACGATTCATTAGAAAGCAAGCCGTGTTCCGATGGGATTTCCGGTAAAAATCATGTACCACCATCATGTTTCATCCTATATTTCCATTTTAGAAATCCTTTCTTAGCTAGGAAGATTTTTTGAAATGTCTCACTTTCGGTGTATGCATAAGATACAATCAAAATGTATATTTCTAGACCCAGCGGGTTTGTGCGTTGTCTGTCTTTAAATGCATTTGAGATTGGTAAGACATAGCTTGTTTACTAAACTGACAAGCCCAAGGAAAAACAGTATAACATTCTTATATTGTTATTCCTCAACCACCGTGTTTTGTTTTTTGTTTCAGATGCAGCGACGTATCACTCACGGATGGCCACTTCCAACTGTTGCGCGGATTCACAGAGCAATTAAAATATAATATTGTAAATGTGAAAGTTTGTATGTTTGGATTTTTGTTATTCAATCACACAAAAAATGGTTTAACTGATTTGGATGGAATTTGGCACACAGATACTTTATATGTATAACCTGGATAACAGATAGGATACAAACCTAGTTTCTAAATTTTCCTTTACGCACAATAAGCGCTGAGCGCAGGTCGGATGTCACTAGCAGTTTCAGAATTATCACGCGCAGCTAGTTTCTGTAACGGTCACGCTTGGTTTGCATAAATAGTATTGACAATACCGTCTCTAACAGCGGTTTCCGTGTTCTATGACGATTTCCATACGTTATTACACAGTGTAGGTACTTATGGTTCTTTTTGCGTGTTCCCAAAATCTGAACCAATGCCGCCATCTTGATTTTTCAGTACAATAAGGCAGGTCAGGCAAAACTTATTGTAGATGGCATGATCATAGCTAGGTTCCTACGGCGTACAATAAACTTGACATTTCGGTCAATCATTCTATTTCATTTTCATTCGTGGTTGGCTTAATTTCAATATAAATTTCGTTATTTTGTGTGATTTCAATGTTTAAAATGAAATATTTGACATGGGAAGTGTGAGAATTTAAAACCTTAAATATTTCCTAGTAATACTTCCTTGGAAATGTTCCTGATATTACGTCGAACTCTGTTAATTATAAAAAATCTCAAAGAAAAGTTTTCAATCACACACACAATCTCCTAATTTTAAAGGCTCTTCCGAGATTAAAGTGCACTATTTACCAATATGTATAACACAAAAACGCGTCATTTTCGCATAAATATAATTAAACCACCTCACGCCTTGTATTATTAGGCCTGAAATAGCGTTATGTGGACGCCCACAGGATTCCATACAACGAGCTCCGTAGTGGGTACCCGCGCGGGCACCATTCGCGGGGTACCGGGCCCCGCGCCCTTGCAACGGGATCCAGTTCCATTCGACGGATTCCGTTGCGGACCAAATAAAAATAAAATTAATATCCCCACCGCCGTATCTCTACACTGACGTCGTGGTGAGGCTTGCGCGCTCCGACCTTTAGGTCTGTGCGATAGAGTTTAATTTTCTAGACGCTACGTGTGTAAAAAGGCACACCTGTGGCGGGGATCAACACGATCCTACGGAGCCCACCCACGTGTCCGTTGCGTGCCCCTGCTTAACGCAGTTTTAGCCCTTAGCTTGTGTAATTGTAACTAGGTATAACATCACCATTTTGCAAGTTTCCTTCCCCATTTCGCAAATGTTTACCAACAACGCCCGCTTGTCAATGTCATTCAACCACCAAGTGATCCTTTTTGTGCTGGAAACGCGTCAGCTGCCGCCATTCGTGCGGCTACATGCCATATCTGAATGAAGCTTAAACTGAATTATAAATAAACTTTTTTACTCCTCGGAAATGTATTTGGGTTACTACATTGAAGATGGATACCTACTTTATGTTTGTTGATGAACACAGCTATTTGAATAAATGCTAATTGCTATATAGTTGTTTACTTTGTGATGCGGAATGATACGTATTGCATGTTGGGGAACAACCGATTTTGTTACCTAATATTATCTTATATTATCTTACTTTACTGTGCTTCAGGTAAACTATTATTGGGTATTTCCATCAAAAATTTCTCAGTAGTAGCACTAAGCCTGGATTCCTGCCCGGTTGATGGCAATAAATAGGCTCTCCTTCTATTACGAGGAACTAAAACATAACTGGCGAAATGTGGATGTAATATATCTAACCTTTTAGGAATCACAAGTGTAATGTTATATACCTGTGTATTTAAATTCCTCCAAAAATAGACTAAAAATGACACACAAGATCCATCAGGTTGCTAATAATCCTGTTCATTTGCTTTTTACGTTACCTACGAAGATTAAATGCCAGTATTGCCTTCCGAGGCACGGAGAGGTCTTGGTATGTAAATATTTTTACCCATCTACGGGCCGACCACGGCAAGTGCAGCTTAACCTGATCTATCGACCTGTGCGGCTATTATTACTTAGCCAAAAACCTGTTATGCATAACCCTATCTTCTCTGATTTAAATCTCTTTCATATACACAACTCAGTGCACTCGAAATGCCCCGATTATCTCCACTTAGTATAAAACAACAGTACAATGTTTTGTTTAAATTATCCTCACACATTTTGTTACTTTTCTTTCCACAATGTTGTTTTAGGTGCTACCTTTACCTACGTGTAGAATAATTTCCTTTTGAATGTTTTATTTATTAGCTTTAACAAACTCTGTTTTGAGATTTAACATGAAGGTTTTTTTATTTAAAAATAGACTTACTGTGTTTCTATTACTAATTTCTTAAAGGATACAATGTTTAAATCCTACTAATATTATAAATGCGAAAGTTTGTGAGGATGGATGTATGTGTATGTGTATGTTTGTTACCCTTTCACGAAAAAACTACTGGACGAATTTGGATGAAATTTGGAACACAGTTAGTTTATAACCTGGATTAACACATAAGCTACTTTTTATCCCGGTAGTACGTTCCCGCGGGATATTATCCGACCTCCACGCGGGTGAAGCCGCTGGCAAAAGCTAGTTGCCTATATAGTTAATTTTAGATTGAAAGGATTCATTGACTTTTTCGTAACAGGAACATCATGACGTCATCATCATCATCATTTCAGCCGAATAATATCCACTACCGGACATAGGCCTCCCTTTGGGGAGATTTGCCGTAACCACCACGCTTGCCAGGCGAGTTGGCGTTCGCAGTATGGTAGTAAAATGCATAGAGAACGGTGCTGCCCATCCTCTAGTAAGTCCCTTAGTCACCTTTTACGGCACTCACGGGAAGAAATGGGATGGTGCTATTCTTTACGTTTGGCACCACACGGAACAACGTACACCATGACGTAACTTGGATTTAATAATGACGTCACCAACAAGCAATTATAGCATGTTGTGTTTAATTTTTAGTTCATTCTTAATAGTAATGTCCCCTCGTGGGTGGTTGAATGTATATTTATTAAATTAAAAATAATATGTAATGTAATTAGAAAATTGTTAGTGACGTCATTTGGTACACGGGCACGCCACTAAAATAGATTAGGCGAATTCCATTTAGTCGTTACTAAAGCATTTTGGTTTATATACTTAGAGGTGTGTTTATCAGGAAAATTGGCTTTGATTTGGTTAAGAAAAAGTTCGAACGGATTCATGATGAAACTTTTTATTTAATTATGCCAAAGCATCTAGCTTATTTACTTAACCCAAAAAAGCGACTCTCTTTTGACTACAATTCCACAAATCTACGTCAACAACCTTACTCCTCGACACTCTTTTGACTAAAATTCTACAAATCTATGCAAACTACCTAACGTCTCGACTCTCTTTTAACTAGAATTCTACATATCTAAAACTGATCCTAAAATACTTATTGTATCCTTAGCTTTCTGAAAGCACGTTATGATAAATACACTTAGCATTACGGATTTTGGCAGAAAAGCGTTACGTATAGTATCTACTGAAAAGCATTTTGACTATCTCATCATTACTGATTCCAAATGAACTAACTAAACGCTCTAATGATGATTCAAATTCTGATGATCATTCGTTATAAAGAAAAATTTTTCACACGTCATCACCATCTTCAGTAACATCATCAGCCATCATAGTTGTAGTAGCATTTAGTACAGCTCTGACCACAGTTTTGATGGTCTTCTTTGCACTTTGTCGGAGTAGGGTCAACTTGAACTGCATTAGCACGATCAGGTAGGTTGACATGAAGGAGATGTTCTGGAAAATGGAAAATTGTTATTATTATCATTGTAATTATTTCAGTGTCCACGTAGTTTCGTATCTGAAGGTTATTCATTTATAAATAAATAGACAAAAATAAATAGTCTAATGTCATCATTTGAAATAATATTGTCAATGTCAAACTAATGTCATCATTTAATATAATATTAATAACATGCGTTTTATTGTAGACAATATTTACAGTTCATATTAGAATAATTTACGAATAATAATAGTAGGGTACGGACAATTGAACATTTTCATTATGCGTGTCATTAATTTTATTTTTACTCAATGCTTAATTTATGCGATTCGAATCTTGCTTATCAGATTTTGAACAAAGGTGTAATATATTTTGTATCAGTTAGTAAGAACTTCCATAAAATCAAGAGCATGCACTTTAAGTTCGTCCATTTCCACAAACAAGGAAATACCTCGTAAGGAAACTTAGTGCTGACTCTAACTGGCATATAATTAATGACCCTCATGTTGAATAGACGGAGCATTCGTCCTGGTTCGTTGGTTTTATCGATGATATCTACTTTTATTTGTACTATCTACTATCGACTATAAAACTTAACGATTCTATAAATAGAGCAGATATCTTTATTGTCTGCTTTTAAGCAGCTTGATCGGTTCACTGATTGTGGGAGTTTATGTGTGTCACCATATTTTGTGGGATCATAAAGTAAGAATGATATAATGTGTCGAGGCATTCTAGGGTTTTGAGTGACTTTAAAATAACCAGAAATCTGGGATTACCCTTTGCCGCACATGTATTTGTATATCTACTTAATCTTGAATGTATCGTACCAATGTTAAAGCTTTGACAATGCATATTAAAGATATTGAAAGTAAAAGCGAGGATTCTTTTAGGGTTAACCTACAACAAAAAATAAAGCGAAAATAAATCATAGTAAAATGCTGCACCAAAAAGGGATACGCTCTAAAATTGAAGAAGAAATTACGATGTATGTCTTTTCAGCCAACAACAATCAAATAAAGCTTGTTGACACTGAAACACTCAAATAAAACCGTAGACCCCAAAGTAGCTAACATTGTGGTCCTCCACAGACAAATGTTTTCGTGACGAGGAAAGTTTTAAACTACCTGTTGTTTTAGTACTGAAACGAATGTTTGAGTTGCAATATTTTTCTTATTTAAAAAGATTGCATATTTATCATTGAAATAAAGGGAAAACACATGATGGATTGTTACATCATATAGATTATATAAGGTGTATCTATTCATACACGAAATATTTTAAGAGGTACACCTGTAGGTGGTAAAGAAGCTAAAGAAATGAAAAAAAATAATTCTAAATGTTTTTTTTTTTTTTCAAAATTGTATACTTGTAAATTATTTGACGCACATAAGAAATACTGGCTCCTTCTTATTTTTTACGGCCCGAGACACCACGGCCATGCTCGTCCCGTCCGGTCGCCACCCTCGCAGCCTCAGGCGGGCCATTCATAGAATTTGGAGTAAAGGTTTTATGCAAAACGTCTCAAGCAGTTTTAAAATTATAATAATTATGAAAATTCAAAAACGCTTAGATAAAAATTTTCTTTTTGCTTCTATAGCTTCTTTACCACCTACAGGTGTACCTCTCAAAATATTTCGTGTATGAATAGATACACCTTATATATGTAAATGTATAGCAAAAATTGTCAAACATGCTGCCTTCAACATAATGGAAACGGGTTAAAACATCGACTAAATGTATGTTTAACCATTTTAGTCACTAATAAAAATAATATATGAGTAAATAATATATTTCAGTTAATTAGTAAGAATAATGAGAAGGTTTTATAAATACAACAAAGCAACGTTAAATCCATTGTACCTAATCTTCCTCATAAGGTAAGCTACGGTGTATTTTGTCAACCTACCAAAATATTTTGGAACGCAGTCCTTTAACACAGCGTGCGGTAGGATTAAAACGTAACGTGATCTAACAAAAAAAAAAAACGATTTTTCGCTTTATATAATCGAAAAAAAATCACAGTTGTCGAGGGTTTTGAAGGCAATAGGGAGGTTTGAATGAAAATATAAGAAAACAACTTCAAAAATGTTCAAATTTTCGTCACGGTTGTCGATTTCATTGTTTTCGACGGTGCTGAAGCCGATACTGAAGTCAAAATGAAAATTCAAGATGACGACTGAAAAAATAAATAAAAAAAAAACATAAAGTAAGGAACTCCGTTGCTGATGGTGTCCCCCGAACCAGCATATATTTTTTTTTTTGTTTACCGGGTTCGGAATATGAAATCCTAGCACTCTCGAAAAACAAAATTTTATTATGCTTATTCACATCGGTATGTAGTGCAGCCGCAACAGTTGTTACGTGTTATTTTTTTTTCTTCTCTTTCTTTGCCACTTTCTACTTAACCTAGACTTATCAATGCCGTGAAACTCTTTATTTGGCTTAAGAGATAATTGCCATCATCTCACTATCAATGTGCAGTTGATGCTAGTAACTTTAACGCAACTGCATTGGGCTGTTCATTGATGGTGAGGTGAATTCATCATAATGCATGTAATTTAATAATAAGCTGTTGAGTTTCCAAATAAATACATCACTTATCTTACTGCCCAATCAAATACAACATTATATTATTCTACTTACAGCCGTAAACAGTTCTCGGTTGATATTGGTAAAGCCGTCAAGGTTCATGATAGGCGGATTCTTGGATATGGCCACCAAGAACATTGCTACCTCACGTTGCGTACTTTTGTCTACTCCTCCAAGGTTCACGCTGAGGAGACGGACTTGGAAATCCAAACCAACCTAGAACAAAAATCCATGCAAATTCTAGAAGACCTATCATAGTATCTTTGAAACTATGATACATTTTTTTTTACCATTTTCTAACATCCAGTTAGAATTTGAAAGAGAATCACTTGGTCTCTAATATCGTAATCTATATATTAATACGTGAAGCGAAAACTTTGGATCCCTTTTTACGGAAATTGGGCGGACGGAGGAGTTTGAAATTTCGCGCACTTATAGTTTATACAGAGAAGAAGTGACGAAGGCTAATATTTTTTAAAATTATGCGTTAAAATACATTATTTTCAATAAATAACACGTTACACACACTACTATTCATTACCGTGTATTTAATACACACATGCATATATATTCTTTTGTTTATGGTCCAAATCTGTGGTCCAATCGAGAACATCTGTCTTTAATATTTTGTGTCTATAGTTTTACTGAATGTCAAGTATAACCATAGGTAATAAATTAATTTTATAGATATATAACCTATTTCATTTTTAAAATCTATGATCATTTCGAGAATATTTGTCTCTAAGATTATTTGTATTAGCGACGATAGGAATTTAGTTTAGATTTATAAAGGCTCCTACACACAGTGCCGGCGGCAGGGCCGCTGGGCAAGCCACTGGCCAAGCCGCCGTGCACCCGGCAACATTCAAAGCCGCCAAGCCGCTTTTCCACACAAAGGAGCCGCCGCATGGCTGCTGGGGTGTGCCGGCGGCTTACGCGGCTTGGCGGCGGGCGTCAGTTCGTTCCTGGCATTCGAGCGGTAGTGGTGTGCGGTTTGTTTGTTGTTCACAACCGGAATGATGCTTGGCGGCTTTGCGCGGCTTGTGCTGGCGGCTTGTATTGCCGGCGGCTTAGCCGCTCGGCATAAACCCGGCGGCCTTAAGAAATATTTTTTGTAGTTTTATGGGGAGTGTCAAGCATGGCATTAGTAAGTTTCCCATACAAGACTTAGTGTCGTGTGCAAACTGTAGAGGTTGTATGCCTCACGATTGTACAGGCTGGTCATAGATTGTACAGGCTGGTCAACTGGCTGGACAACTGTCATAATTAATTAAAAATAATAGGGAAAATTCTATAAAAACAGAGCTTTCTGTGATAATTCATTCCATATCCAGCAGTTAAGAAGTATTAAGAAAATAAAAAAGAGAGTCCTGAAGAAGTATTCTTTACTCATTACACCTACGTCCTGGTCCTGGCCATCACCATCCCGCCAGCGAACCCTCTCCACAGTAGTACAGCGTAAACAATTTGTCTATAGTGTTACTGAATGTCAAATATAACCATATTATTTTTTTATATTTATTATTATATATGTTTTTTTTTTCATTTAATTATGTATTTCTATTCAAATTCATTACGGTCGAATTTCGAGCAATGGGCGATCACTAGTATAATATAATCGGCCTGTAATTTTCCCACTACTGGGTCATGGCCTCCTCTCGGGGAGAGTGAGTGGGCCGTAATGCACCACGTTGGCCCAGTACGGGTTGGTAGATGTCATACGCCTTTGAATCATCATTATCATCTTTTCAGCCGTATATCGTCCACTGCTGGACATAAGCCTCCTCGAATTTGGAGATATTGTCTTCGAATAATAATCCTAATATCTTACTGCGAGTCAATAAAAGTTTAAAACAATTGAGAAAGAAGAAATACATTCGTTCTCTTTTCAATAAACTGCCAAAATACTAACCGTACGGGAAGCATGATAAGCCTCATTGCAAATAATAAAGAGGAGAGTCATGCAGTACCCAACGATGACAAAGAGACCCATCTCTTTGTAGCTAAGACCGTGCTCCAAGATTTCTGATAGTGCACCGTACAGAGATATAGTAGTGGTGAAGAAGATCACCATGCAGTAGATGCCATACATGTTGGAGTAGGCGCGACCTGGAAACAGAAATAATGTAACTCGTGTGTACTTTCCTTTCAAAGTCTATTTGACAAACATATTGAAGGTACACTTGGATGAATTAGCTGTTCGTGGTCATCCTGACAATTATGTTTGTATTTACCAATAATTCCGTGCATTCTAGAATGTGTAATGTCGTTCGTACGAGGCAGTTTTACATATAAATAATTGTTTGTTTTGAGATAAGTTGCAGTGTAATATATTTTACTGCAACTTAGAACAAAAGTATCGATGTTTTTCAACCTATGATCATTATAACAATTATAGTTCTTCCAATAGCCTGTTTAAGTATAATAGAACATGTAATAAATAAATATTCTCATCATGAAAGCATTCCAAGCTAACTTTAATATGCCTTCAATGTCTAAGCCTGAAAAATAACTAAGTTATTAAGTACCTACTTCAAGTTACTAAGTATCTTTCACTTAATTGTTTTGGGGTGAAAGGACAAAGTCTCCTTCAAGGCTTAACCCTTCTTTAATCCCCGAAACGGCGTTGCCTTAACCATTAATTACGAAATTATCGACAGTTCCCATCACTTCTTAAACTTTCTCTTAGTAAACATAAAACAATTTTTGGACAGTTTGTTATTTATTTTATAATAGCTAGCCCGCGGCTTCGCCCGCGTTTATGTTGGAAATTATCCGATGGAAGTGTGGTACCGGGACAAAAGCGTATGTTACTCCTTAGAATTTCTATCCCCTAGTGAAAGTCCCGTCAAAGGGAGTTCAACCGTTTCAGAGCATAATCAAACAGTTTTTTTTTAATTTACCGTAGGAATTTAGTAAAAAAAAATGTATATCGACATTAAAAAACAGACACTCCAATTTGATTTATTAGTAATATAGTTGTAGTATTTTTATTTTTATATATGTACAAAGATAAGGTAGCTTTACAACTGACCGTAAGTATAATAACACAGGCCCACAAAAAAAAATTACCCTGCGAGAAAGACCAGACCAGGTGGTCTGGTCTTTCGCGCAGGGTATTTTTTTTTTCCCGCTTTCAGTTCAGGTGAACTGTATGTTTTTGGGGTCGCTGAGTCCGAATATGGTACCAGAATAGCGAAGTTGGTTCGCGTTTTTTCAGAAATCAGCAATAATGCTGAAAATTTAAGTTTTTCGTATAATATGGTTTATGTTGGTAAAAAACCCGAAATTCCAATGTGCAATGAAATAAATTATACGAAAAATTTCTCGCTGAATCAATAGAATTTTTACTTAAAGTTAGAATCACCAATTGACTTCATATTTTCTCATCACAGAGGAAAAATGCTGAAAATCTATACTAATATTATAAAGCTGAAGACTTTGTTTGTTTGAACGCGCTAATCTCAGGAACTACTAGTCCGAATTGAAAAAATCTTTTTGTGTTGGGTAGCCTAATTATCGAAAAAGGCTATAAATTATATAACATCACGCTATAACTAAGAGAAGCGGAGCAGTAATGAAAAATGTTGCAAAAACGGGGAAAATCGGATGGGTAGGCGATTCGACGCGACGAGAAAGGGTCGGGGGAACAAGAAATTTAGCGCGGACGAAGTCGGGGGCAGAAGCAATTGTAGATAAATTAGTTAAAAGCTATGAAAAATTGGGGTCAACATGACATGAAAGCTATGAAAAATTGCATTTTCAGCGAGATCGTATACTGTGTAATGACAAATATCCGATACTAGCTTCTGCCCGCGACTTCGTCTGCGTTAAATTTCTTATTCCCCCGACTCTTCTCGTCGCTTCGAATCGCCTACCCATCCGATTTTCCCCGTTTTTGCCACATTTTTCATTACTGTTCCACTCCTCTTGGTTATAGCGTGACAGTATATAACTTATAACCTTTCTCGATAATTAAGCTACCCAACACAAAAATATTTTTTCAATTCGGACTAGTAGTTCTTGAGATTAGCGCGTTCAAACAAACAAAGTCTTCAGCTTTATAATATTAGTATAGATTTTAAGCATTTTTCCTCTATGATGAGAAAATATGAAATCAGTTGGTGATTCTAACTTTAAGTGAAGACTCTATTGATTCAGCGAGACATTTTTTGTATAATTTATTTCATTGCACATTGGAATTTCGGGTTTTTTACCAACATAAACCATATTATACGAAAAACTTAAATTTTCAGCATTATTGCTGATTTCTGAAAAAACGCGAACAAACTTCGCTATTCTGGCACCATATTTGGACTCAGGGACCCCGAAAACATACAGTTCAGGTGGTCTGGTCTTTCGCGCAGGGTACTTTTTTTTTGTGGGCCTGTGTAATTTTATTATTATCCAAAACACTACACCAATTACGAAGTACACAGAAAAATAAGAATACCAAAAAGATACACACCTAACACACCTACCTAATTATTGGCATTTATAATGTGAGAAATACATGTTTAAGTCCAGCAATACCAACAAAGACAAACTATCTATTAGAGAAACAAAACAATTCTATAGCCTGAACTGTACATTGAATGTAATGACCGTCCCTGTATGAAATGTATGGAATCTGCCATCCGGACAAACTACACGCTGTTAGTATGGTCGTTGAAACAAAAGAGCAATTCGCGCCAACAGGCATGAAACAATAAGTGCTGGGCAATTTGGTAAACTTGTACTGATACGTTTTTATTTGAAGCTACTGATGCGAACATCACGTAGTAATAACTGATGTTTTTAGAGCAGTTTCAGTTGTTTTAGACAAAGTGAAATAATCAAACGTTTGGATGGATCAAAGAGCAGTGGTATCGGCTACGACTTCCGGGTTGTAATTCGTAAGTAACACAGGCAGGCACAAAATTCGAAGACATGTAATATCGACCCCACAATACTACGCCCGCGTGGTGTAAAGGTAACAGAACACTCGGGATCTTATGGAGAGGAGGCATGAGTCACAGCAGTGGGAACATTATAGACTGATTGTGTAATTAAATGTTTAGTTGGATGATGTGCCTGTTTTCAAACAGTTTTTTGTAATCCATTGTGCAATAAGAGGTATTTTGAAGGAATAATCAGGAATGCAAGTATCCGGAATAAAACCGGAGTTACCGACATTATTTGTAGAGTAAGCAAGCTGTGTTTATCAAAAGACTGGTGGAGTAGACGAGTTCTTGAGTGGAAACCGCGTATCGGCAAGCATAGTGAGGGACTAGGTGAACCAACGGCCTTAAAAGGTGGTCGGGCCAGACTGGATACGGAAAATAGAGGACAAAGTGTTGTGGCGCAGTCTGGGAGAAGCCTATGTCCAGCTGTGTACTGCGATAGATTGAATTCAGAGGGGAAAGGCTCAATGCTAGCTACACCTTCAAAAATACTGCACGTATTCTTAATTATTTCAACGGCCCTTATTTTATGTGAACATTTTTAGACGGCGATAAATGCACAATGATTGAGAGTGAAACGAAATGTGTCTAAACGTGACGTTTCAAGGAAACGTCACGTTTAGACACATTTCGTTACATGAGAGAGAGGAAAGACATGACAGTATATTTGGCTCTTTAACACTGAATCACTCCTATATATTATTTTTAAGAAGTCTCACCTCTATCTCGTGTATGGTGTTTGAGTATATTTTTATCAATAATGTGTACGTTTATAAGGTTTTATTGTCTCTAGGTATATAGAAAATAGGAAGATACCACGACCTATAACTCGTAAGTCACGGCCGTTACCACTGGGCCACCACTGCTCTTCAAATACACTAATATACACGATAAACTTAAAACTAAAAGGAGACAATTCACGGGACACCTGGCAACTGTATCGTATTAACTTTACCTGGCATCACATTATATCACACAACTGTACATCCAGCTTTATACAACAAGCGACTATGGGCGCACATTTTCTCATTCAGCTCTATAAAACAATAAAACCACGTACCCAACTGTTGCATCATGTGCGAGAGATCAACCCACAGATGTCGGTACTGAGCCACTTTGAGCGACGGGTGTTCAGCTTCCAACGCCTTGTGCATATTCCTAGCCAGGCCTTTGGACGCGGCGCCGAACGCGTTGCAGTTTATGTACCTGGATGGGAAAAAATTGTAGGACCGTTATTAAGTAGATTTTCCTAATTTCAAGTTTTCTTGCGTTTTTTGTAACTTACAATTGTCAGTGTAAGGTTTTATATTGATTAAAATATAATTCGCGACCATCTTATACTTCTATACGTTTAAATAGTATATATTATATTATAAATGTGAAAGAAACTCTGTCTCTCTGTTACGCTTTCACGACTAAACCACAGAATCGATTTTGATGAAATTCGGTACGAGGTAAGTTTAAACCCTTTTTTTTTTTTTTTCAGGATGGGAAATCATCAAATGACTTCTCCCGCTCTGGGCGGAGCGGGAGGGCGTGTCAGACTTTTACTGACTAAAACCCACCCGTGTTCCATCAGTTGCCCATGTGCCAGGGTCACGGTATCTCTTTCGGACAATCACGCGACCCCAGCTGGCATCGGTCCTAGTTGACCCCTACACTGCTGCTGACAGTACTCTGACACTTTGAGGCGCGCGTGGAACACTGCGCGCCGTCGACCCGAGCTTGGTCCTTACCGGGCGGCGAGCTACCCATTGCTTGCCACCCGCAAGCTCGCGCCTACGGTGGCCGGGAGTCCGCAATCGAAAGTTTGAACCCTAAGAAAGGACATGGGCTACTTTTCATTTCGCGACTTCGTCGGCGTCCGCGATAACCGAAATTTACGCAGACGAATCGCGGTCAAAAGCTAATAACAAATATGTAGCTTTACTGAATTTTTATCATTAAAATCATCAATACACCCCTCTAAGTTCATTTAATCCCATTGACTATTTGATTAATACTCATAAAAAATGTGTTTTTTTTTGGATGGGAAATCATCAAATGACTCTCGCTCTGGGCGGAGCGGGAGGGGCGTGTCAAACTTTTACTGACTAAAACCCACCCGTGTTCCTTCAGTTGCCCATATGCCAGGGCCACGGTAATATGTGTTACGGTTATATTTTGTTCCACAACCAGCCTGACACGGACCTACAAATGTAAAAAAAAGTAATGAAATTTGAATTACGTGTACTACTTTGGCGCTTCTCCTTTACAAAAGAAAATACAATACTGAGTACTACTGAATCCTAAAGGAGCTATTGCAGTGAAGTAAGAAGTTAGTTGAAAGCGATATTGAACCTTATCTGCGAAAAAGATTTTATCTTTTCTTATAATGCTTTTAAGATGCTTTTAATGAAATTGCTAGGTATTATTAGTTGAACATTTCACGCTGACTTTGCTGAAATTTTCATATAAATCCCGTCGGGCGTTTTTGCGTGTTTCACTAATATACCTATGTACAGCCAAACATACCAACTATATCATTTATAATATTAGTAGGATATAATTAATTTATACGTAAATAATTTAATTAGAAATACATATTGATAATATCCTCCACAATTCTATCTGCCTGCAAAAGTTTAATGCCAAATACCATTTTCATACGTACCACAGTGAACAAAATCCATCCAGCATAGCAATAATATGGTAATAAGCGAACGAATGCCACAGCTCAAAGTCTTCTTGCAGGTAATGTTGCGACAGGATCACGGCAAAGCTAAGAAGCCAAGAGAATATACAGAGACGCCAGGTAAGGTTTTTCAGTTCCGCGAAAACAATCGGCGTGCCTGTGATCTTGAGATACTTCAGCTGAAAGGGAAGAAAAATGAGTGAAAAAAGCTTTCAATGATAGCCACAGGCACATTGCTTTTTGCATTATTCCCATGAGTAAGACCATCGAGTTCAATTCGTGCTATTATTTCTAGGTCGAATTTAATGATTTGGCTAGGCACACGCGAGCTTTTCAAATATTAACTCAATTCAATTCCAATATTGTCGCTATTGTGAAAGCGAGCTGGTAATTTATCGACTGACATAATAATTATAGGCTTGTGTTTCAAGGGAAGGAAAATGTATACTAATAGCCGTTGCCCGCTACTTTATTCACATAATCACTTAAAACCTCGTTTGGCTGTGTTCAAAGAATATTTTAGATTCAAAAAAAAAAATTGGAAACTTTTAACGTAACTGACGTGTAGGGTAACTGCGGGTTACATGGTCCATTCTGAAGTCCTAATTATCTATGATGAGTACGAGCGTTTCGAGTGGTATATGGCGTATAAGGCGAAGAATGTTGGCTTCGAATTTCTTAGTCGCTTCTGGCTTATGCATGTTAAAACCGCAGTAACTGCCAACATTTAGAAGTAATAATCTTAAAATAATTAATGTAAGGAATGTTTTTTTGTTTCATAATAAAGATTACCAGAAAAAATAAAATTTTTTTACTTTTGGAAAAAATACCTCAAATTGAATCACCCTTTATTTACCTCACAAACTTCTAAGAATTACAGACTTCTTAGAAAATATTTCTAAGACGCACTAATGGAAGTATTGTGAACTGTAACCTAATACCTGTATTAGTTTAGCTCTCAATACAAGAGATCCCTTTATTTACAAGATGGATGGCGATACAAAATGGCCGTCTCATCGGTCTCGAACAATTGGGTGACTAATCGATAGATTAAGTGACTGGAATTGTAGTAGCTACTTAGTATTGAAAGAGCCGCGTAAATAGAGGTATGGTTACAATAAAGAAAAAACTCAAATACATATATTTTAGTCTTGTTTTCTTTTTGGTTTAAATAGTAAAGAGTATTTTATCTGTCTTTACGAACCATTTCAAGGTTAAAACGACGCTTTATAATCATCATTATTTCAGCCAAAAGACGACCACTGTTGGACATAGGCCTCCCGGTTGACAGGCGGGTTGGCAATGGCAGTATGGTGGTAAGATGCATAGAGAACGCTGCTGCCCATTCTCTAGTTAGTCCTATCGTCGCCTTCTACGACATCATCGGAAAGGAATGGGATAGTAATTCGTTACGTCTGGTAAACACGGTACGAATGGCTGGCGCTTATTCCCTCGAAAACAGCCCCTGAAACTTTTGACAAAAGAACAGTCAGTAGGTACATTTTCAGTATAGTGTACGTACCTGATAATGCGTCCACATATTTTTGAATATCGCCACTTGCGGCCCATGCCGCCATGATGCGATCGGCAATAGAAAATGCGGGATCAAAATGCTCAAGAATATAATATTATAGATGACCTCATCGAATCGTTTATTAGCCACGCTTTGGAAATTTGCTAAGCGCTCTTTGCCCACTGAAAAGAGAGTTCAGTTATAGAAAATTGTTTCCTGACTTTTCAAAAGCTTTGCAAAGTTCAGTCGAAATTAGGAGCAATTAAAAGTGATTGCTATATTCAAGCCTCCGGACCTATATATTGCTGTGACGACTTTTCGCCCTCTTTGATAAAACAATAAAAATAAATCTCAAGTATATTAGTGTAAAAATTTAAACTCGAATCATCCATTATTCAGAAAAAGTAATCATATAATTGATAAATGATTTCATTTCTGCAAGTAGGTTTCTACAAACAGTTTTAAACGTCAATCATATTTTTTAAAGCAGATGAGGTCGGCATTCCCTATCTGACTACTCTGGGTAGAAACGCCGAAACAAACTCAGAGGCCACAGCCTCTTTTAAAGTTCAGATCCAATCTTGCTCAGATCATGTGAAGACCATGTGGATTGGTGTCTGAAATGGTCGTTTGAGGAATGAACCACACAGATTGAGTGGATCTATCCAATCAGTGCACGGTTTTTATCAGTTATCATGCAGCTGAACTCAGAACTTAAGGAGCTCAACGATTTGATGAACAATACCAAAGAAAGGACATTTGTGTAGGCCGCATAAATTATTCAGAATGCCATGCCATGTTTAAAATTAATGAGAAAAAATAAACCAAAAAAAAAATACCCACTCAGTCACATTTACAATAATCAAAACAATATAATACTTTAATATAATACTTTAACAATTATAAATAATACTTTAACATTTATACATAATACTTTAATATTTACATGTAATACTTTATAAGTAATCATAATATATTGTTCTCATGTATTGTCAATTTTTCTTACCCCTTACTACAATGATGCATTCCAAACCCCATACAAGATATGCCCACAGCGTTGCTTTCGATATCCAATTAAAAGTTGTCCGCTTTGTTGTTTGTGCATCTATGACAAAGAAACAGTATACCTTAAAATGTCTTATTCATCATCAGCAGACTATAATGTTCCCACTGCTGGGACACAAGCCTCCTCTCGGTGAGAGGGAGTGGGCCATAATCCAACACGCCGGCTCATTTTGGGTTGGTAGATGTCACATGTCTCCGAATTTTTGGTTCTAAGACATGCCGGTTTACTCACGATAAAAATGTTTTATTATAATATAACATACTAGTTGACCGTACAGACGTCCTGTTTCCTAGAACTCGATAGTAGCGTCACCTACCGGGTCCAATAGTGAATCTAAACCATCCTGGGATCCACTCAACCACCCACAAAAGAAAACATATAAATTAGTCCAGCCGTTTGGGAGGAGTTCAGTGACATACACACGTACAGTAGAAATATATATACAAAGATAAGCCTTACAAGAATCTTTAACTGAGATTCTTACAAACCTTTCATAAAGAAAAGTCAACTGTACCTATAAACTGCATACTTTGAAACACCTATAATTCCAGTTAAAAGTTCTTTGAACAACCTACGCCGTGGCATAAAAACATAGAACACAATAATATGTATATAAGCCCCCAGTTCGACAGTTTCATCGGTAAAAGTTTATTATATTTGAAGGCTTTATGGCTCACCCAATACAAGAGTGCACTCTAACAATCCAAATATTGTTTCTAACTTATTGGATTCTGAAAATTTTCAACACATTTTCTTTTGAAAAGTTTCATAACTTTATACGTATGTGTTCAAGTTAAAACCAAAGTTTTACGACCGCATTCTATCTGATGAAGATGAATGCCGACATTTGAAATTTTAAACTGAGAATATTATTTTGAAAAACTTTTTCAATTCTTTTGTTTTGTATTCAGCCACACACATCTTGTTATGGCACTAACTCACACTGACAGTTATCGTTCTTTAGTTAAATGAACAAAATCTATTATTTCACGTTAAATAAAGTAAAGAAAATCCTTGAAAATTACGTTGATGTATTTTAATAATATATAACCTTAAACAAATATATGTATTAAAAATACGTAACATAACTTTTTATGTTCGATTATTTTATTTTGATTCCTCAGGTGTGGGTCAAGTTAAATAAAAACGTAGATACACAGGAGAACCACTAATAATTACTATCTTGAAAAAACTAATTGAACAACTATTCTACTACTAGATTGTTGGGAATATGTATCTATTTAAGACCTTCAAATAAAGCACACAAAAAAAAATGAATAAACAGTGACAACGATGAAATTCAATAAAAATGATTTACGAAGTCATTTTTTTATGATTAAGTAAATATTCTTACTAGTAGGCACCCTCATGATCGGCATAACCCCCATTATCTGAAACAGTACAAGCAGGCTCTTCGTGTTGATATAGAAACTGTCATGGGCATCGAGGAGAGCCCCATCCTTATCAGTAATCTCCGGCCCATAAAGTTCTTCAGCGTCGTACTCTGTGAGGAAAAAATTAAGAAAAATAAAATAATTCATTAATTTGCGGCCCATTACTTATCTCGGTGGTAATAAAATATGAGGAACGGGTTTCCTTTTTTAAAGATAGGGTTGTTGTATAGCACGTAATCTTTTTTTATGGTTTGAATTTAAATTGTGAGTGGTTTTTTTAATGGAGTAATTGACAGTGAAGTTCATGGAATTAAAGGACACTTTTGTTTATTTACTAGATATATTATTGTAGTCGGTAAACTTAGTACTGAAAAAGAACATGCATAAAGTTCACGTAAATATGAGAAAATTTACAAAATATCATAACTAAAACATCGACGATCGATGATCGATGGTATATCGATGTCGTTCAATCTATAGAGCCCATATAGTAATATACTTTTTATTTTATTTATTTATTTAAACGTATTATGCTACACCAGAAAATACATTTACTAAAAACATACAATTGGCGGCCTTATCGCTTTCTGCGATCTCTTCTAGGCATCCTTGGAATGGACAGTGATTGCGAGGGCATAAAAATGCGTTTGTCACTGGTGCAAAAAAAAAATATTATTATAATAAATACAATAATGTATTATGATTGGTTAGCCAAATAAAACTTTAAAATATTTGTTAAACGTTCACTGATGAAAAATTATGATTTTTATATGGTAACTAACTTAAAAGTTGTTGCTGTTGTGTTGCTGAATTTAAACGAAAAAACTAGAAATAATTTTTATTTAAATACAAAACTTTCATACTGCAAAAATGTTTAAAACAAATGGATTATTTCTTGATTGGACTGAAACTTGAAATTTGAATTTGTTTGGCCACAAAGCAAACTTGCAACACAAAAGAGATATTGTCGACCTAAATGTTATAACTGATAAGTACAAACAAAACAAGCGAAGTTATATTAATTGTCTTATTGTATTAATTTCTCAAGATAACAAGATTAATGTTATACAGATGAACTCTCACCTTTCATACCATCTTTTTCATCAATCCTCTGAAACATTTCCCTCTTACGGGTCTCATTGTTGTTTTTCGGGTTGCGATTGTAAATCCGAAAGCTATGCTCTTCATTGTCCATGGTGACGTTTTTGTTCCCAAATACAGAAACGGGTAGACCCTTTCGTCGACCGCTCAGAACGAGCCTCGTGAAAGCTCTGGCTACAGAAAAGGCAATAATCAATCATAATCCCCACCATCTCAGCTTACTCGGTTATGCCCGTTTGTCAATAAAGTGGGGTGGAGTTGAATTGTTTTGTTTTTTTTTTTTGTTATAGTACCTACCATTTTTATAATGTTCATGGATGTTATTTTCACAAAATTTCTTACCGGTGAAGTGATGACATGACGCTTCCGCTTCTGCTTTCGCTTTTTTTCTTCGACCTTAGTTTGATAGATGATAAATTTGAGTATTTTCAAATACTGGGTTGTTTTCTGTTAACACAAACTGAATTTCATAATAAGTCTACTGTACGAATTTTAGTTTTCACTAAAATTTATCTATCGCTTTGAGCGTTACCGCATAGCGAGCGGGATGAGGGCGCTAAAATCTTTGCTAGAAATCTATCTTATCTCTCTTTTATCTAGCAGAGCCAGGCATGACAGAGTCGTATCCGCCATATCATATTCCTGAGCTATTGAGAGAGATTGAGAAGTTCTATGAACAGTTATACACGTCAACCAGTAACCCCGTTACGAATCTGGCAAATGATCCGAGAGCTAGATTGACACGGCACTACACTGAAAACATCCTGGACGTCACCTTGTACGAAATCAGGATGGCTCTGAAGCAGCTTAAAACAACAAGGCGCTGACTGATGACGGTATTACTGTAGTACTCCTGAGGGCCGGTAGAGAACCCGTTCTTAAGGCCCTCTAGAACCTGTTTGATAACGTCATAACAATAACGCCTCAGGCTTGAAACAGAGGTGGAGTGGTACTCTTTATTAAGAAGGGCAACTATGTCCTGCTTGAGAATTACAGACCCATCTCAGTTCTGAACCATATCTACAAGCTGTTTTCAAGAATCGAACCTACCTCTCTGTTTAGCGTTTGTGGATTACGAGAAAGCCTTCGATTCGATCTAGACTTGGGCTGTACTGCAGTCCCTCCAACGGTGCCAGATTGACTGTCGGTACATCGAAGCGTTGAAGTATTATAGCACCTCGGACATGCTCGTGGAGACACGCACCAACTGCTTTCAAGCAACGATGTGCAAGCAGTGCGCGTCTCTATTGCGCAGGGTCCGGGATAGTTCCAACACCGTCCTGGCGATAATCACCTACTAATTCGATTGCCCTTATGTCTGCAGCAGACACTTTGTTAACTTGTGAGTGTTCGATTTGGCCCGTGCTTGTTATCATGTCTATATTCATTTATATGTATATCTGTTTGTTTATGAGTCATGCAACTTAAAATAAACCTATTATTTATTTTTTAATATTTGTATGAAAACGCTACTATGTCAGTCCGACTGCAGGATTAGACCTCGAAATCAATCCTTCTGGGTGCGACAAGGAGACATAATCTCTTCGAAACTGTTCAGCGCTGCACTGAAGGATGTCTTGAAGGGTCTAAACTGGAGAGGAGTGCCGTCAACATTAGTGGCGAGTACATCAGTCGCCTTCGGTTTGCCGACGATATAGTACTAATGACTGAGACTATGGAAGACTTCAGTACGATATTCGATGACCTCAGTAGAGCTTACAAAAGAGTGGGTCTTAAAATGAGTATGGGCAAAACGAAGGTGATGTCTAATGCCCATGTCATAGGCGTCACGGCGTCCTCACCTTCCGCCTGACGCAGGTCCTCACCGGGCATGGATGCTTCGGTGGGTTCCTGTTCAGGATAAAGCGGGAGGATACGTCCGGGTATTTCCATTGCGAGGATCGTCTGGAGGACACGGTGGAACATACGGTGGAAGTGTGCCCTGCCTGGGCGGAGCACCGCCGTGTCCTCGTGGAGGCGATCGGCGGCGGCGACCTCTCGCGCCCGGCCCTGGTGCGAGCCATGGTACGGAGCGAGAGGGAATGGGAAGCCGTCACCTCTTTCTGCGAAGCAGTAATGCTCGCGAAGGAGGAGGCGGGGCGCGTGAGGGAGTGGCAGTCTCGGCGCCCTCACGTCCCTAGCCGCCGCAGGAGGAGACGCCCCGGGCGTCGGGAGTCCATAGCGGACTCCCGGCCACCGTAGGCGCGAGCTTGTGGGTGGCGAGCAATGGGTAGCTCGCCGCCCGGTAAGGACCAAGCTCGGGTCGACGGCGCGTAGTGTTCCACGCGCGCCTCAAAGAGATGTCAGCAGTGCTGAAGGGGTCTGCTTGGACCGATGCCTGCCGGGGTCGCGTGATTGTTCGAAAGAGATACCGTGACCCTGGCACATGGGCAACTGAAGGAACACGGGTTTTAGTCAGTAAAAGTCTGACACGCCCTCCCGCTCCGCCCAGAGCGGGAGAAGTCATTTGATGATTTCCCACACTGAAAAAAAAAAAAAAAAAATGCCCATGTCATAACCACTCTCATGAAGATCAAATATGTTTCGCTTGATGGATGCGAGAAGCATAGAGGCGATTGAAGTGGCGGTGCTTGGGGGAGGTCTATGTCGAGCAGTAGATGTCTTTGGCTGGAATGATAAAGCTGATAATGACGATCATCAAATTAAATGTTATTAAATTCTAAATTCTGACCTTCTGCTCAAAAATCAGACCTTTAAAAAATATTATCATAATGTACAAGCAACGTTATTTCTGTAACTGGTCAAGTTTCAGGCACAAAAAATGGTAAGCACTACCCAAAATCTTTTGAAGCATACTCCACCCCACTCTCTATTCTCTAGTCACCTCTTGACACCGTATACTGATGACGCCGCAACGTCGCTCCACTGCTATTAATTCATATTTCACTCTAATGGCGACTTTCGAAAACACTTAACGATCCCTTAAGTGAGATGTAAGCAAGACCTTGTGCTAAGCATTTAATATTTAATATCAAATTAAGGGCTCGAGTAAACCGCGACGATGTAGAACTCACTTTTTATGTTCAGGTTTAGTAACTTTCACTGGATCCGTTTTTAATGTTATTCGAATTTAATTGTTTAGTCTTTTCGCAAAGGGATTAACTTTTCCATTATATTTTATATTCAAAACAATCGTGTATAAGTGTTTTATTCTTTTCTATATTATCTTATACCGTCCCACTACCAGGCAAATGTCTCTTCCATACTTCGCCATTCATCTTTCATCATCATCTGCCTAGCATTTTCCAAAATATGTTGGGGTCGGCTTCCAGTCTAACTGGATGCAGCTGAGTACCAGTATTTTACATGGATAGACTGCCTATCGACCTCCACAACCCAGTTACTGGGTAATACGATACCCCTTGGTTCGACTGGTTGTCAGACTTTCCGGCTTCTGACGACCCGTAACGACTGTCAAAGATATTCGAAAGACAGCCGGGACCAACGGCTTAAGCGGCAAGCGTAGCTTAACCTGAACGATCGACCCGTGCGGCGGTTGTTACTTAGCCACAAGCCTAGCCCATTTCGCCATTCATCTTTTCCTGGTACTTATTTCGGCCAATAAGTTAAGAAAAAATCTAGGGTATAAGTTTTATAAAAGTGAAAAATTAAGTCGTACCTTTCAGTGAAATACATACATACAGTACCTTTGCGACCCCCACACGAAGTTGTTGGGGTCATCAGACAACTTAAAGCTTAAAATGCCAATGCAATCCACAACTTTCTTCGACAAATCCTTTTCTGTTCAGGTCGCTCGTTTGTGGAATGCACTGCCAGTTTAAATAAAACGCGCGCAATCTTTATCTATACCTATTTAAGAGACTTGTGAAGGAACATTACTTGTTGTGATCTTGTTCACGTTGCTGTAATAATCTGTTGTCGTTATTCATTTTCTTTGCTTATATATTTAAATTTAAGTATCTATTATATAGCATTTATATGAATATATCTTTGTATTTATCATAATAAATTAAATGAATATTTTGCACTAGTTTTTTTTTTGTTGTGGGTTTTAAATCATCAAATGACGTATCCCGCTCTGGGCGGAGCGGGAGGGCATGTCAGACTTTTACTGACTAAAACCCAATCGTGTTCCTTCAGTTGCCTATATACCAGGGTCACGGTAACTCTTCCGAACAAATCTCGCAACCCTGGCAGGCATCGGTCCTAACAGAGCCTTTCAGTCATGCTGACATCTCTTTGAGGCGCACGTGGAACACTATGGCTTGACAATATCATCAGCACATCAGCAACCTATAACGTTCCCACTGCTGGACACAGGCCTCCTATCAGTGAGAGGGAGTGGGCCATAATCCACCACGAGGGCCCGGTGAGGATTGGTAGATGTCCCACGTCTTCGAATTTTTGGTTCTAAGATATGCCGGTTTCTCACGATGTTTTCCTTCACCGTTTTGAGAGCAGTGGTGATGAAATAATTTACACAAAGTAAAGCGCCTGCTTGGGTTCGAACTCACTACTGTGTCGCGGTCGTTACCACTGGGCCACCAATCCGAGCCATTGGCTCTCCGTGACACCGCTTGACAATATACCTGCCACATATAGGTACATAAATAAAATACTAAAATACATAATTAGCCAATGATGTTTCTACTGCTGGGATCTAAGCCTCCACTCACGGTGAGGAAAACTGAACCATCAGCCATCACTCGCGCCCAGTGTGGGATGATAGATGACGTTACGAACCAATGAGCGTGCACCTCAAAAAGTATAGTAATTTATCCACGTCGATCTGCATCATTGAAAATTCAATAATCGAAGTCACTTCTATACGAAGAACATAATGTATCAATTATTAACCTACTAGCTTTTACCCGCGGCTTTGTTCGCGTTAAATTCCACCCTCCTCAGTTTAGGGAAGTGGGGGATTAGAAAGAGATAAAAAGTAGTCTATGTCACTCTCCATCACTTCATCTATCTCCACTTTAAAAATCACGTCAATTCGTCGCTCCGTTTTGCCGTGAATGACAGACAATCAGACACACACACTTTCTCATTTATAATATTAAGTATGGATTATACTTTGCCTAGTTTTCCACAAAATGTATACTTTTTTATGGTAGGTAATGGCCTGACTTACGAATGGCAGATCGTGGGTTTGAACCCAGGTAGGCGCTTTACTTTGTGTAAATAATTTCATCACCGCTGTTCTCAAAACGGTAAATGAAAATGTGAAGAAACTAGCATGTCCCAGAACCAAAAATTCGAAGACATGTGACATCTCCCAACCCGCACTGGGCCTGCGTGGTTCATTTCGAAGAGAGGAGACCTGTGTCCAAACAGGAAGATCATTATAGGCTAAGGGCCGGGTCACACCGGAATGGCAGCGGCCGGCAGCGACGCGGCGAGCACTTTCAGTGTGAAATAATTTTAAACTTTAACTACATACTTAAAAGACCAGTATCGCTTGAAAAACCAACAGGTGTTTCCGCCCGCGGCTGCCAGCGGCAACGCGAGGCCGCTCGCGGCACCGCGGGCGGCCGCGCGACCTTTTCAAGTTTTTCAAGCGATACTGGTCTTTTAAGTATGTAGTTAAAGTTTAAAATTATTTCACACTGAAAGTGCTCGCCGCGTCGCCGCCGGCCGCTGCCATTCCGGTGTGACCCGGCCCTAATAATGTTATGCTATGCTTATACCTTTATGCTTGCATTTATGTGACTTTGGTCGGTTCTCACAATTGTATGGTGGTGAGTAGTTAAAGTTTTTTTAACGACGTATTTTACTGATGCTCCAATTTATCCGGTATTTTATATTTTTATCGTGGCTTGAGTTCAAAAGGCTTAAAAACGTTTTTGAGGTGCTTTGTGACAACCGAGTTAATATTCATTAAGTGATTCGGGTGAAAGGTGCGTTTCGCTTGGTAATAATAAAGTATTCTGAGTATTTTGAATTTGCTTTTTATTAACTTTTACCAACTAATCAAAAAAATAGGCTACAAAGACCTTTTGCCATAGTTCCTGGGAAATGACTGAAAAAACTCACAAAGGTCCTTTCTATTCTCTAACAGGAAAATAGATTCTGGGAAGGAAAATTAAGATAAATATGTAAATGCCCGTTACATTTGCGACTTCAAGCGATATCTTATTGATTTAAAGTTCTTGGTGTTCTAACGTTTCTAACTTGCTTCTGTAATAATATTAGACGAATAGTATAACAACCATTAATCTAGACCTTAAAGGAGGCCAAGGCTCGCAACTACCATAGTTATAGTAAAGCACTTTAAGCATAGGACAGGTACGTAGCGAGAGGGCATGGGAAGCCGTCACCTCCTTCTGCGAAGCAGTAATGCTCGCGAAGGAAGAGCTGGGGCGCGTGAGGGAGTGGCAGTCTCTGTGCCCTCACGTCCCTAGCCGCCGCAGGAGGAGACGCCCCGGGCGTCGAGAGTCGATAGCTGACTCCCGGTCACCGTGGGCGCGAGCTTGCGGGCGAGCAATGGGTAGCTCAACGCCCGGTAAGGACCAGGCTCGGATCGACAGCGCATAGTGTTCCACGCGCGCCTCAAAGAGATGTCAGCAATACTGTAGGGGTCTGCTAGGAACGATGCCTGCCAGGGTTGCGAGATTTATTCGAAAGAGTTACCGTGGCCCTGGCATATGGGCAACTGAAGGAACCGGGTGGGTTTTAGTCAGTAAAAGTCTGACACGCTCTGCCGCTCCACCCTAGGAAGCACTGGGAAATTACTGCTGAAGTTTGAGGGTTTTGACCTCAGGACTAGCTACTTTGCACACAATACGTCGCTTGCTCCTGCAACACCAGACTAATGACTCTCTTGATATTTTGCCTGTTTAGATCAAAACTACAAACATTTTTTGGTTTTATGTGGCTGTTATTTTATAAAATTTTGGGGTCTTGCAAAGCAATGTTGGCCCGGTGGTATTGGCCCCGAATTCAGAGTTATAAGTCGTGGGTTTGGAACAAGGCTGGCGCTTTACTTTGTGAAAATAATTTTACCACTGCTCTCAAAACGGTGAAGGAAAACATCTTGAGAAAACCATGGCATGTCTTAGAATCAAAAATTCGAAAATATACAAAAGAAAGAAAAACATTTTATTTGGGACACGCGCAGGATATAAAAACAATGAGAAGAACATAGAAAGATTTACATTTAAGCTACAAATAATAAAATATTACAGAAGGATATAAAAATAAAAGTGAGACCTGTGCGAGGCCAAAAGGGCTCCTATCTATGCATAATGCTGCGAAATTTGTAAAAAAACAACTACCGTAGCGCTGGTATTCCGATAGGGCCCACTGTGATGCCACGGACACACTAACGGACATGACAATGTATCCCACAAAACATGTGACATTTACCAACCCACACGGCCCACGTGGTAGATTCCAACCCACTCCCTTTCGAAGAAAAGACGCCTGTGTCCCAGCAGTGGGAATATTATAGGCTGATACGATTACCACGTGACCCAAGTCATAGCCAGAAGCTATTGTTGAATAAATTATTCAATATTGACATATAGGGAGATGTGAGTAACAGTTGCTGAAAATATATCTACCCTTTCTTGAGTTATGTTTTATTTTACCTCATACCCCGTAGGGTACTAAGTACCTATTAGCAGTCACTAAAGTATCCATTTAGGTTGCCTCTTCGAGAGCTAAGTGGAGCAAAACAAATTACCACGTACCAGCTGATGATCAAACATGCTTACATCAATTTATATTCAATTAAGCATCCGTAACGATGGCGATGAAAACGTCACGCTAGTTTTGTTTATCAGACCTTTGTATTCGGCTTTGTTTGTATTTAATTAAATAAGGTTATAGTCTATATTGACTTGACAATGTTCATTGGTTTATACGTACCTATTATGTTATTAATTTAATTTAATGAGGCTTGGTGTGTTTGGTGTTCTCTGATAAGCTGCTAGCCAATTTTTGTTAACAGGTACTTTAACATTTCTGGCTTCTGCATTTCTTTTTGCCGGCGATAGAAGGATGATCATGTGTAAACCATGAATTTAGCACATAGTTACATACAAGATTATTCTTGTTTTTATTCGATAACGATTAAAAGCAATGTCACAAAGGCAATCCAGAGATTACCTATACGGCCTATATAAGCTTAAAGTCACCCAAAGAGGAAATGACCACGTGATTCGGTACCTACTTTTGAAAACTATAGTGTCAACATTGGAACAACAACAACGCCTGATCTTGATTCCACTTAGTTCTCCAAAATAGACACCCAATTTAAACACATTTTGGCGCTAGCGCCGAACTCAACAATACGAAACATAAAAAATTCCAATGTCAATTGATCGAAATTAAAATCAAGAGTAAGAACCCAGGCTTGATGACAAGACACGGCCTATATCTGCCAATCTTGGTTATTTAGTTACCACCCTCTTAGCCTGTCAATATTCAGCAGAGCACGTTTCACGTTTCAATAAATAACAGGGTGTTATCTTTTCATCAATTTTATTCCCGATAAACGATAATCAACAGCATACATCCAGTTTTTCATTAATTTACTGAAGTGGTACGAAATTGGGTCGTTACATTAAAACCAACCACCAACGAACATGAAAATTGGATGTATGCTTAATATAGCTATTAATTTAATATTAATTATAACGGTTCCAATATTATGTACGTAATCAAAATATTAAATTCATTAATTCACTGGCAGGCAACTAACAGCCTGAACCACAGGGTCTAAAAGAATGAAATTTTGTACGAAATTTGAGATTTCGTGCAAAATTCATCAATCATCATTTCAAATAGTATAGAGTTAATTGAGGCCGGGCTTGTAGCTGAGTAATAACAGCCACACGAGTCGTTCGATCAGTTTAAGCTGCGCTTGTTTCGGTTGGTCCGCGGATAAGTGACCACCCTTACATACCAAGATCCCTCCGTGGCTCGGATAGTACGTTAAGGCGTTGGTCCCGACTGCCATTTGTGGTAGGCAGAAACTCACATGGGGCGCTCGGCTCGTAAAATTATTTCATTATGAACCATGAATGTCCCATTGCCCCAGAGCTGCCAAGGACCAGTAAATAAATAAATAAAAATAAATAAAATTTTATTGACATAAAACATTGTTACATTTATATATTAAAGCCCTGACTCCTGAGCTAGGTTGTAACCTGTGTTACAGGAATCAGAACCACCAGAAGTACCAGTCTTTATTAAACGAGTCCACCTCTTTCTGTCATCTCCGTCTGTGCCTGTACCATGAATGTCCCATTGCCCCAGAGCTGCCAAGGGCCAATCGCACATTCCGTCAACTCCGTCTGTGCTTATCGCGATGTCGTTTGCCACTAAGCGAGACCTACTGAGCAGTGAGGTTGACCCACTGATCGTCTGTCATGCGACGGATATGTTCAGCCCAATTCCATTTAGCGAGGCAGCTTTCCGAGCTTCTAAATTATAACATATTTTTTAATTCTAACTATACCTAAAAATCCACTTGCAGATTTTTTTTTGTAAAATACTAAGTTATAATCATGTAAAAAGTAATTACCATTGGTGATCAATGGAGAAAATTGAAAATTTCAATTGTAAGAGGTAAATTGAAGAGATCTTCATTTCAGATCGTCGTTAGTTGGGACAACAGCGATTGTTATACAAACAGTGCCCCCTACTACTGTTTTATTCATTGGATATTTACTTTTCAGTAATTAAAAAAAAATTAAAATTGATAAATGATAAATGATTTTATTTCTGTAAATAGGTTTGTACAAACACTTTTACATGTCAATGATATTTTTTTAAACTAGATGAGTTCGGCGTTTCCTAACTGACTACTCTGAGAAGAAAGGCCGAAACAAACTCAGAGGTCACAGTCTCTTTTAAAGTCCAGACATAATCTTGTTCACATCATGTGAAGATCATGTAGATTGGTGACTGAAATGGTCTTTTGAAGAAAGAACCACACAGATTGAGTGGACCTGTCCAGTCAGAGCATTTGTCACTAATCGTTTAGCTCAACTCGGAAGAAAAGGAGCCCAACGCTTTGACGAACAGTACCAAAGAAAGGACATTTGGGTAGGCCACATAAATTACTCAAACTGCCAGCTCATGATTACTAAGAACGAAAGAAAACAAAATTAAAAAAAGACCCACATAGTCTTCACATTCACAATAATTAAAAAATACGATACTTTACAAAGTAAATATTCATGTCATTGTATATACTAGTGATCGCCCATTGGTCGAAATTCGACCGTACTTCATTTGAAGAGAAATACATTATTAAATGAAAAAAATAATATAATAATAAATAAAAAAAAAAATATGGTTATATTGACATTCAGTAACACTATAAACAAATTGTTGACGCTGTACTACTGTGGAGAGGGTTCACTGGCAGGATGGTAATGGCCAGGACCAGGACGTAGGTGTAATGAGTAAAGAATACTTCCTCAGGACTCTCTTCTTTATTTTCTTAATACTTCTTAACTGCTGGATAAGGAATGAATTATCACAGAAGCTCTGTCCCTATTATTTTTAATTAATTATGACAGATCAAAATGTCATAATTATAACCAGCCTGTACAATCGTGAGGCATACAACCTCTACAGTTTGCACACGACACTAAGTTTTGTATGGGAAATTTACTAATGCCATACTTGACACTCCCCATAAAACCACAAAAAATATTTCTTATAAATCTAAACTAAATTCCTATCGTCGCTAATACAAATAATATTAAAGAAAAATATTCTCGATATGATCATAGATTTTAAAAATGAAATAGGTTATATATCTATAAAATTAATTTATTACCTATGGATATACTTGACATTCAGTAAGACTATAACACACCAAACACACCACACACCAAATGTTAAAGACAGATGTTCTCGATTGGACCACAGATTTGGACCATAAACAAAAGAATATCTATGCATGTGTGTATTAAATACACGGTCATGAATAGTAGTGTGTGTAACGTGTTATTTATTGAAAATAATGTATTTTTACGCATAATTTAAAAAAATAATAGCATTCGTCACTTCTTCTCTGTATAAACTATAAGTGTGCGAAATTTAATACTCCTCCATCCGCCCAATTTTCGTAAAAAGGGATCCAAATTTTCGCTTCACGTATTAATATGTAGATAAAAAATTATCAATGTCAATGTGTATATAAAAAAAAGAAACGGATATAATTTTGTTGGTCAGATCATTTGATGACCATGTAGATCGGTGTCTGAAATGGTCTTTTGAAGAAAGAACCACACAGATTGAGTGGACCTGTCCAGTCAGTGCAAGCATTGGCACTAATCGTTTAGCTCAACTCGGAAAATAAGGAGCCCAACGCTTTGACGAACAGTACCAAAGAAAGGACATTTGGGTAGGCCACATAAATTACTCAAACTGCCAGATCGTGATTACTGAGAACGAAAGAAAACAAAATTAAAACAAGACCCATATAGTCTTCACATTCACAATAATTAAAACAATACGATACTTTACAAAGTAAATATTCATGTCATTGTATATATAAAAAATTATCAATGTCAATGTGTATATAAAAAAAAAAGAAACGGATATAATTTTGTTGGTCAGATCATTTGATGACCATGTAGATCGGTGTCTGAAATGGTCTTTTGATGAAAGAACCACACAGATATTGCCACTAACTACTCAAACTGTGCAGACCATAATCAAAAGTGAAACAATGACCCACATAGTCCTCAAATTCTCAATAATCAAAGTAATACCTATTCATACAATTAATATTCATATCATGTGAAATAATAAAAAAAAGAGTAAAAATTGCAAAATAATAATAATAATAAAAAAAACAACATTCAGTGTAGATTTATTGGAGCAGCTCAATCCCAGGCCGTTTTATCCTCAATATAGTCTTTAACAGTATATTAGGCTTTCTGACATAATTTACGCTTTATAAAAGATTTGAATTTATTTAGGCTTAGTTCTTGAATGCAATGCTATTTTGAAGATTTCATAATTGTTAAACCGCATTGCTCCTTCAAAGTATAGCGAGATGATAATCACGAAATTATCTGCTATATTCGTTCCCAGTGAAGTTATGAAATAGATCGTTGTCATATATTGGTATAATGTGTTCTGTCTCATTTTCTACCTTCTTATATTTTTTGATTTCTGAGTTTTCTAGTATTCAAACCTCAGTTAGTATAGATCCTTGTGGATAAAAAAAAACATCAGACCAACAGAAGTTCGGGATCGGACTATAGAGTTTTTTCCTGTTTATTATAAAACGAAAAAAAAAATGGTTTCCTGGTGGCCCTATCTCGTCGATACACATCAGTTGTGCGAATACAAGGGAAGATGACGTAAAAAGGAATTCACACTTGACACATTTTCAATACTAGACTAGACTTACCAACACACTACTTACCTCGCCAAACTTCAACTTTTCTATTCTATTCTATTTCACTTCCAAACTCTCCCAGCTTTTGCAAATACTTCATGTAGTAGGGGCTAGCCTTAGGGCATCCAGACGTTGCTCTAACTACTTGCATTTGTATACGTCGTGTCGTGCCCCCCTTCCGTTCTTATCTCGGCTCTTTGTCATAGGACAAGGCTCTTCAACGCTGAGCATTTGTTACGGGGCGTATATTTTATTATGTTGGTATAAAAATGGAGAAATGTTGTGGGTATTCATTAGGTTAGTAATGGGTGCGTTAAAGGGGTTGGAAGAGTACAAATGGAAAAGAAGATTGTTTCCAAGTAGGTACAAGTTTAAAAACTGGTCAGTCGTAAGAAGGCTTGAGACAGCCTCAAAAAGATATAAACATGGACTCAAATTCACTTAATTTATATATACAAACTTTTTTCCTTACTAAAGAAAGAAAGAAAATACGTTTATTTGTGGCAAACATGACGCACAGTAAGACCAGAAACACAAAAATAAAAAATAAGGTGTGGGAAAATATGCGTCACATCTGCGCAAAGCTGCCATCACTCAGCATAATGCTGTGACCCTATGCGAGACAGAGCCCCAGCGCTGGTTTTCAGTGACAGCCGGCAGTTACTGATATTATATCAATTTGTGCCTTCAAATAAGTACCTAATGTTTAGTTGCTACACATTGATACAATGATATGGAACAGTAATTGTTGGCAAATAAATATCTGTAGATTTAGAAGCTGTAATACTACTGCATTTTAGATATGGGAATAGTAGATGAAGTGAGAACGAACGAGCGACTGCCTCCAGAAAATTTCCGACTGCACCACTAGTAAGGCAGTCTGGGAGTCCATGAAGATTTCCCAATTCTACCAAACCCAAAAGTAATACTGAGATTAAGCTGGAAAAGATAAAAAAAAATGATTAACTCTAGCGGTTCAACTTTCGTTTGACAATGATATCGTTATTCAGCTATTCCGAATATAACTTGGTCTCACAAAGATAAAATAAATTAAATCCCCGTATTTCAGAAATATCTTCGGGCACAAATCAAATCAGATTCACAGTACAATACCGGCCATTTAAGGATATATTCTTTTAGAATTCCCCAAATGGCCTTAAAACTTTTTAATGTAATTTATGAAGACCTCGAAACTTCCACTGATTTATTCATGATCCATGTTGGCTTTAGAAATATGATTTTAGAATGAGTGTTACAGAATGATACCCGTGTGACTCCCGGGAGGAGTCAATTTGCCCAGCCTTTTCCTAACTAAGTTGTTGTTGGCTTCAAGTTTAACCGGATGCAGGTTTATACCAGTATTTTGCATGGATCGATTGCCTATCTGACCTCCACAGCTCAATTCCTGGGTAAAACAAAACCCTGAGTAAGACTGGATGTCAAACCAACAGCTTAACGTGCTCGGTGAAGCACGCAAGGGTTTGTGTGCGTATGTATTTAGAAATATATAAGTATATTTATCAGTTGTCTGGTTGCCACAGTACAGTCTCTGCCTAGTTTGGGATCAGATGTGAATTGATTGTTAGTAAGTTGATTGTCCTAAGATATTTATTTTTATTTACTGATAGTCATCCAACCGTGGATCAATTCAATAGTGGACTCCCGGCCACCGTAGGTGTGAGCTTGCGGGTGGCGAGCAATGGGTAGCTCGCCTACGGTTCCACGTACGCCTATAAAAAATAAAGCAATATGTACAAGTCCTCTAGATACAAAACATATTCTTGATAACACATCCCAAATCAATACAATCAGATTGTAATTTCTAACTTAACTTACTCAAAGTACTAACGACAAAAGTACAGATAAGTACTGATAAAACTGTTCAAGTTACCCATTTAACCAAGAACGTCTCCAACTTCAAATGTTTAAACATTCGTCCTTGCTTCCTCCTAAAAGGCGAATAATATATATTTGTATTTACAATTGACAGTTGAATTTATTTAATGGACCTGTTACAGAATTAATTGCTTTTTAACAGCAGTTCTAAAGAGAACAAAAGGTTGATTAATACCGTTAAGAGCTTTTATGTGGAGTTATAAAAGGTTTGAAGAGAGTATTCTGTAAAGAAGAATGGTTTAAAATGTAGGCTGCCTACATTTTAAAGCGTTTACCGCGAAAAGCAACTGGTTCGTGGCTACTTACCAGTTGTTTTTCGTGGTTTCAAAGGGAACTTTTTCATTAATTCGGGTAAAAGATATCCTATGCATACCTAGTCTATGTGTGTGCCGACTTGCGTTAAAAATCCGTTCAACCACAATGGTACTCAATGACGTATTCTGGCTACATGGATTTTAATGAAGGTAAGCGCACATATAATTGTGTATTGGAAATTTTTGAATAAAGAAACACATAGATGACACATTTATAATGTGTATTCAAACTTATCCTTCCATTTCCTTATTAGAAAACATGTTCTAACTTTCTTTCGTCCAAGCCCTAAACTTCTGTTCTGGCAAGTAATTGTATTTTGAACTTTATTCTGCACACTTTTAACTTCTTAATACAAAATTGTCAACTAAGACGTGGAGACGTCAGTTTTTGTAATTAGAACTTTAACGCAGCTGGAATAAAGTTTAACATTCAGAAACGGCTCTTTTTTGTTCTGAAATAAAATTCATACAATCTGTAACAGTCCTTACTACATATTGCCTTCAAAACTAGGCAGAACTAAAGTGCCTTAACAAATTGGTGACCCAAAATATAACTCGAGTTCAAATCGCTCTGCAAGCTTAGGTCCCATTGAAATCCAAGCGAAACAAAAGAGGATCGAAATAATGAATGGAATTGGACTGACACAATAGACGGTATGAAATGAAAAATAGTTTTAGTTTTTAACCAATTTCATAAAAAATCGTGTTTTTTTTTTTTTGTATGTTCCGCGAAATGTCCGGCAATTGTGGGTAGATTGCATTTATTTTTAATTTATAGGTTATGCTTCAGGGGAATATTTTATGGATTTTGCATCGGTATACGTATTTAATCTACTTTGTTTATCGTGATGATATTCTTATCCTTCCTGTAACTGCTATTAACCCGGCCTGTTATGGTATACGAATAAGTGCGGGGTAGATACCATGACTAAAAAGTGAAAAATAATACAATAGAAAATAAGGTACCTCGTTTAGTGAATTGTTCAACTTCAGGTGAACTTTAACAGTTCATTCACTACCTGACCCAAAAGTATTACTTACTTAGAAAAGGTTTTCCTTTCGAGAAGAAACCGAAGTCGTTTTCATGAATTTTGAATTGAATTTTGTTTTTTTTTTTTTTAATTTTCCTACTCTGTGTCAGTTTTACAGAGATCCCTAAGTCAAAGTGCGGTCCAAGGAAGGCACGTATCCGATAAAGTAGCGTAAGATGATATCCAATAGAAGATATTATTAGCGTCAGCCTGCTAACCTATAGCCTACGTGGACCATTTCCCGTCGATTCTCGGTATTTATGACGAGGACAACTGCACCGGGTTATCGTCCTATAGGTTAATTGATATGGTAAGTAGATAGTATATTTACTATTAAAAGAATGAAAAATAAACAACTATATGGTTATTTCCAAAAGAAAATATAGTGCAAATAAAAACTTTTTTTTTTTGTGGTGTTTGAGTAATACAAATCATCTCTACTACCCTTTTCCAACTATGATAGCGATCGTTTTCAATGTAAGCAGACGCAGCTGAGTATTGTACCTGTATTTTACATGAAGCCTATGACTGCCTATCTGACTTAAACAATCCAGTTATTGTGTAAATGATACCCCTTAGCAAGACTGGTAGCATGTCAGACTTTCGGGCTTCTGATGATCCGTAACGACTGATAAATATGCACAAATAACGGCCGGGACCAACAGCTTAAGGTGCTTTCGTACCGACAACGAATTACTATAATCCAGCACAATCCTGATGATATCGAAGCCGCTGAACCAATAATACGACAACCACTTCTGGTTAAAGCTATTTTATGCTGTTAAGTAAATAAAAAAGGAAACCACCATTCTGAAAAAATCTAAGATCGTATTCACAGAATTTTTAGATTTATTTTTTATCAAGGAAAGAATTTGTAGTTTTTCACAAGATTTTTTAAAGAAAAGGCGTGAGTTTTCATATATTATAAAAAAAACAGCGCTTGGTTGTTATAAGAATATTTCATTCGATTCGATAACATTAAGATGTTCTCTAATGGATTTAAATATTCAGGATTATAGCTAGCTACAAATGCCTCCTCAAACAACCGTAATTATATTAAGTAAATGTTTCCATGAAACTACACAATTCACTTCTAAACTTGTCTAAATTACCTACTACACGTCCTATTAGTGCCTATTAGAAACCTAGTACCTATTACAACCAACTGTTTATCAACCATTGTTACAAGTCAGAATGCCTTGAATAGTTCCAGAGAGTATCACAAGGTACCTATAGATAAAGTTCTGGAACAATCCACAACTAACTGAACTTATCCATTACCGGATCGAGCTTAATCGATCCGCTTGGAACCGGTTCTAGCCGGTTATCAAACCTGTTTGTGTAGTACTATTGTAGATTGTGTTTAATGTTCAATGGGCATGAGAATTATATTGTTGGGATGGTTATAGTAATATCTGATTGGTTGGGACTCTATCAAATTCAAATTGCGGTTGATTGAAAAGCAATTTAGTTAATAAAATTTTGGAGCGAACAACCTGATCTATAATAAAAAATTAATTCAATCCATCAGGGTACATATTATCATTCCATGTTCCTTTCTCGAATGTTGTTTTTCTTAATGTAACAAAGAACGGTGGCACAAACCAGTTGAATTGACGACAACGGAGCCAGCAGTGGACTGCTATAGACAAAAATACTAATGATAAACAATCTGTAAAAATTTCAAAGCACGCGTTATATAAACATTTTTATCACAATTCCGTCAGTAAGGCAATATAGTAAATTAATAAGAAAAAAAGCCCACAGCAGAAATTGTAGCTCCGATAAGCTTAGAATTTAGATAGGGTACCCTATTCACGCCGTCATACATTTTCCGAGTCGCTACCGCCTGCCATATGACGCGACAACTGTTACAATGATCCTCAAAATCTTTTATATAGGTACCCACATTTATCTCGCTCCGTACGAAAATACGGTATATTTTTGTTACGCGGAACAGAAGTATTATTTTTATATTTCCGTTTGGAGGATCTTGTATGTTGTGTTTGTAACTGAACGCAATTCGTGCAGGTTGCTAGGCCTTATCACATCACATGTGATAAGCGTCAGGTTTATAAAAACTTTTTAACAAAAAATGAAACCGCCGAAAAAACTGAAAAGCAAAAAATAGTAAGCCTTAAAATTATGAGTCGGCGCTTTGAGTGATACTTTGTTCATTGATTTTTCAGCGCCGACTCAAAATTTTAAGGTTTATTATTTTTTGCTTTTCAGTTTTTTCGGCGGTTTCATTTTTTGTTAAAAAGTTTTTATTTTATATTTTTTGTGGCTTTAATGGACTCATAATACTTGGCAAAGTATACCCTATCCAACAAAAAAAGAATTATCAAAATCGGACTACTCTGTATAAAGTTATGTGTGGTTATACATTACAATCAGTGAGTGAACACTCAATCATCCCCTGTTTTCCGACCCTGTGTTCGATTTTGTTTTCCAAATTTATATGGGACCATTTTGGGGGTATACCCTTTCCAATAAAAAAAGAATTATCACAATAGGACTACTATGTAAAAAGTTATACGTGGCCATACATAAAAAAAAAAAACAAAAAAAAAATATACGCGTCGAACCTCCTCCGTTTTTTTTCGTCGGTTGAAAAGATGATGTAGTGACATTTAAAAAAAAGCCACAATTGAAAAGAGATATATGGTTTGGATAGTAAGACGGCGACTATAAAAAAAGGTACAGTGAGGGAACGTCCTAGAAGAACCGTATTGGTGTTAATCTTTAGAAAGGTCAGGTGCGTAGTAATCACAACCGGTGTGCGTGTATGATCATAAGTATGAACGTAAAAGGAATATGAAATATGAGATCGTAGCATCAAAGCAGGTGGCATTCTGTAGCCAACCAATGGAAAGATGGCGTGAGTTTACATTTTGTTTGTATATTTTAAAGATTTTTAGTATGGTGCCTTACATATTGCAAATCGCCACCTAGTGTTTGTCATCTCTTGATACTATAAGGCAATTGTGTGGTGAAGCATTGAGCATATTAGCTATCATTTACTCATAAAACCAACTCATATTCTTATGTTATTTGTAGTGTATATTTTGCCAAAATCAATAAACATTTTCATCTATCATCATTTCAGTTGTAAGATGTCCTCTGCTGGACATAGGCTTCCCCTTATTTGGGGGACGATAAAATGTATAGAGAATACTGCTGCCCATTCTCTGGTAAATCCCTTAGTCGACGCATACGGGAAGAAATGGGGTGGTGCTATTCTTTACGAACGACATCACACGGACCGACGTTTTTCAACTATATTAGATGAAAATCTTCTTCGATTTTGGCAAAATTTCAGAGGAATCTCAAGGATAAATACACGAAATATTTTTCAGCAAAATATCTTTCTTTATGTGTCCTAAGCACATAACTTATTCAATTCATTCAGATCCCGCTGTGCTAATTGCATAAAACGTCATCCGCCAAGCTATTACAGGAGCCTTGGTACAAATAATTATGCCAAGCAACCCCTCGGGTGCTGTTGGCTGGAACTGACAAGACTTAGTTTAGTGCAATTATTAATTATGTTGTGTATTTTAGACGCGACGATTTTAGGGTCGAAATGCGTTATAATTTTGAAGCAATGTTGCTAAATTGAAAATGTTTATTATTATTTGTTTACAGTGTTTCGGGTGTTTAATTAGCCATTAAAGTATTATCTTGATCAGTAGATGGGGTACTTACTTCATCATAATCAAACTATTTAGTTTCCACTGCTGGGAGACAGCCCTCCTCTCGGGGTGAGGGAATGCGCCGTAATCTACCACGCGGGCCCTGTGTGGGTTAGTAGATGTCACATGTCTTCGAATTTTTGGTTCTAAGACATACCTACTCGTTTTTTCATGATGAACCTTCACCGTTTCGAGAGCAGTGAAGGAAAAATTAAATTATTAACACAAAATAAAGCGTGAAGAACGAACGAGTTGTAGGACGTGGTACTTACTTAGATCATCATAAAGGTATAAAAACTTACTATAAGTGGCTAACAGTAATTGTTGCTTACAACAACTACTGTTACCCACTTATAGTAACCACTTATGGTTTCTTCCAACTAGATTTTCTCAGTAGCAGCACGGAGTTTGGATTTGTGCCCATCTGATGCCAATATACTCGCCCCCTATTACATAAGACAAACATTTTTGACGAAATGTGCGTCTACTAAAGATACACCACTTCCTAACCATTCGGGAAAACAAGTCGGGATGTTATGTTATTTTTGAAATATACACTATAACGTTTTTGCTCTTGCGTATTAAGATTCCGTAACAAAAAGCTTGCAAGAAGAGTGAAAACTGATTCATACTTAGTCCCATAAACCTTGCTCATTGTTATCTTCATCCACAACTTGCTGTATTTTGAAAGGATGGAAAGCATTCTCATCGTGACACGACAGGAGAAAACAAACAACTCCAGTTCCCCAACAATGAACGTTTAGAAGACATTCAGTAGCATCTGCAATGCACTTAGTAAGCGAGTTAGCTTCACAAACAGTTGTTCAGTGATGTATGGTCACAGCAGTCAGGCAAGATATGTGAGTATTTCAGTCGCCTGATGTTACTTGTGGAAAGCTGAATGGACTTAAATTGCTGTAGTGATATGTTACGTTTGGGGAAAGTCAGTGGAATGGAAATGTGTTCTATAGAGTAGAGTAAGCTCTAAGTTGTGAAAATACAATCAGCTGTTTATTCTTCATTTTCTTTTTATCATGCACGAGTACTTAAGCTTACTTACAGTTATAATATACTTATTACTAGCTTCTGCCCGCGGCTTCGCCCGCGTGGATGTCGAAAAATATCCCACAGGAACGTATTACCGGGATTAAAAGTACCCTTAGTGTTTATCCAGGTAAACAATGGGTTATTGCACTGCTTGCTTTGTGTTATCCAAGGAGCAGCGTTCGGATTGATAAATGATTGTTGTAGGATAAATATTGCTAAAACATAACAATATTGACGGAATATGTAAAGGAATGGCAAATTACCTACTTGCATGCCAAATTTGAAGGCAACTTTAAAGCGAAAATATAAGTTCTCTTTATTCCCTGGGAATTTCGAAAAAAGAAATGTTACCTAAATTATTCAAATGACGATTTTACTTCATTGCTGTTCACAGGCGTTAAATACTATTTATTTTTTAGTTTATACTTAAAGTATCTCTTTATATACTACTTTAGAGGTTCTGCCTTCAGGTGCTAATACAACCAAGCTGCTAGATGAGCTCACTCTTGAGCAGGCAACGTAAACCTGGCCGTGCGAGAAGCAGGCTAAGATGATATCACGCTGTTTTAAGTGACTGTCCTCGAGACTTATTAATCGTCATTGCAAAACATACCATAAGAGACGTCGTTGAGCGCCGAGCGAAACGGTCGCCTTATCGTGTACCTTATTAATTACCTAGCACTGTTTCAACGACTTTAAACCTTATACACGCTACAACAAACTATATTTTGCCTTAACACCCACCATATTATTTTATTTTTTACATTAATATAATTGAATACAAAGTGTTAGTGCAGTTTGTGAAAAGTGTACGTCATCATGAGTGTAGTAAGATCACCTACTGGACCTGCCTCCACTGTCCTTGGCAGCTCACAACCCGAACTATCGAGAATCGACGGCTGTGATAGCGACCCGGCCGTTTATGTAACCCGTAACCGCGGGCCAAAACGCAAACAACCTGATGAAGACGGAACACTAAAAGGTGAGCTCTCGGAATTCCGCACCGAAATTATGTCGGTGATTCGTGAATTTACCAAAACTCAGTGCGAAACTGTAAACAAAATATCGCAAGATGTATCGGCCATTAGACAAGAGGTAAACAACATCACACACACTGTTGAAAAACTCTCCACCGAGCAAATAGCAATACAAAGTGATTTATCAGAGCTCAAGCAATCTAAAACCATAACGGATGAAAAAATTAAATGTTTAGAGTCTGATATTCACTCCATTAAAATTGTTGCAAGTACCCACAATCTTCCACAACATAAAATAGTTTCACCATCGTATAATGATATAGTCACGGAACTGTACGATAGATCTCACAGGGATAAGAATATTATAGTGGTGGGAATACCAGAACCAAACCACGATTTACGCGAGGAAAGGACCACACACGACATGAGCCAAATAACAAAATTAATAAACGCTATGTACGAGAACTGCCCAGCACCTACTACGGTTATACGCCTTGGGAAATATAATCCCGCTAAAACACGACCGATTAAGGTTAGCTTCACTTCTCAGGAAACCTCAAGAATGATCCTCCGTAATAAGAATAAATGTCCTAGTGACAATCTGAAAATATTTCCAGACCAAACTCCCTGCCAACAAAATTTTTTGAAGGAACTACGAGACGAGCTTAAAGTGCGAACTAACAACGGTGAGCTAGACCTAACAATAAGATACATCAAAGGGACTCCTAAAATCGTATCAAAAAACTCGAACAACAAGGCCGAAAACAACACAACAATAACCTAACTATTACTTCAACTAGCCTACATACCAAAAGAAAAACCAAGCACCTACATATTTTGTATCAAAACGTCAGAGGGCTGCGTACCAAAACAACAACATTCAAAAACTCCGTACTAGGAACTACGACAGACATAATCGCCTTAACTGAAACATTTCTTACGAGCTCAGTCTTCAACTCAGAGCTGTTTCCACCGGGTTACACCGTTCTACGTCAAGACCGAGCAGGCGACGTCGGCTGGGGGGGTGTTCTTCTGGCCGTGCGAGACTGCTACGACGTCCAGCGTATCACAGACATAGACGGACTTCACCCCACTACTGAAATATTATTCGCCGTTATTAAACGGAAGGCAATAAAAATGCTGTGTTGTTTAACTTACCTACCACCTAGTTACAACGATAAACAATATTTAGAAGTGCTACAAGTTATTGAAAATGCTGCTTGTAAGTTTTCTGGCCTTGAAATTCTTTTGTTAGGGGATTTTAACCTCCATTCTATGAGTAAAACTGTTCAAGATCAATTTGAATACTTTCTAGATTTCTGTAGATTGAAGCAACAAAGCAATATTATAAATTATTTTGGAGGCCAATTAGACCTTGTCATAAGTGGAATGAGTGAGGAGCGTGTGAGTGTGACAGACAACGCTGAGGCACTCGTCCCTCCTGACCGGTACCATCCACCGCTTGACGTGTGTGTGGCTTGGCCACCCACGCGTCTGGTCACCGCGGGACTGACGTCGCCGCCACCACCGCCGCCACCACCTCGTGCCCCGGACCTCACAACGCTCACCTTCGAAACCCATCCCGAATGGAATTTTCGTAAAGCAGACCTCTGTACACTATACTCAGATATAGCTAGCATTGACTGGAGTGACGTCACCAACGCACGCGACGTGAATAGTGCAGTAAAAATCTTGTATACCAAACTGTTCACTGTTATTAATAGTTCCGTCCCTATCAAAACACGCAAAAAAAACTCGGGTCGTTACATGTATCCCACCTGGTTCACAGCGGAAATTATACGTAATATCCAATACAAGCATTATAACCATAAAAAGTTTAAACATTCTGGCAAACCATTCAACGGAGAGTTATTCAAGTACTATCGCGAATTAGTAAAAACACAAATCGAAGAATCCTCCGCTAACTATATTAAGTCCATACAGAATAAAATTTGTAAAGAACCGTCGGAATTTTGGAAATTTATTAAGAACCAACGGAAAGAAAAACACAACGGAAACTACGAATACTTGTATAATGGCAAAACAGTATCGGGCCAATCTGCTGCAGACGCTTTTGCTGAGTACTTTGCGTCAGTCTTTCTCATAAACATTCCTACCTTAGACCCAGAGAGTACTGCGTTAGAAACGGGCCGAGCCCCCGATTCATTTCGTGTTACTGTCGATTCCATAAACCCTCCAGATTTCAGACGCGCCCTGAAGAAAGTAAAACCTTTTTCTTCATCAGGTCCTGATGACATCCCACCATTCATGGTAAAAGATTGTGCTGCAGCGTTAGAAACACCCCTACTCCATATATACAATCTATCTCTAATAACTTGCACTTATCCGACATGCTGGAAGTCTTCTCGGGTTACGCCAGTACCAAAGAGTTCACTTAAACACAAACTAGACGAATACAGACCTATCGCTGTCCCTTCCGTGTTTGGAAAAATCTTCGAAACCCTATTAGCCAACCAAATAAGCTCCCAAATTAAATTACGCCTGGATGATGCTCAACACGGATTCCGAGTTGGTCGATCTACTGCTACTAATCATATTAACTTTGTAAATTATACATATTCAGAACTCGACAAAGGGCGGCAGGTAGATACGGCCTATTTTGACATACAGAAAGCGTTCGATAGGGTTGATAACGATGTGCTTTTAAGCAAACTTTCAGCAATAGGTTTTACTCCGAAATCACTACAACTCTTTGCTAGTTACTTAGGTGACCGTAAGCAATACGTCAACTTGCCGGATACAAATCTCAGTCCTATTACACTAGATCTGGAATAGGCCAAGGAAGTACTCTGGGGCCTATCCTATTTCTAATCATGATCAATGACCTACCCCAGGTCATAAAAAGTGCAAAATGTCTGATGTTCGCCGACGACCTTAAATTATACATGACTGTGGGGTCGGTTTCCGACTGCGAGGTTCTCCAGAGCGATATATCTAACGTTATAGAGTGGAGCGTCAAAAATCGTCTACAATTTAACGAAAAAAAATGCCGAGTTATGACTTATACTAGAACTAGGACCCCCATTGAACATAGTTATCGAATACTAGACACTATGCTGACAAGAGTCCATGAGATGCGTGATCTCGGCGTAACATTTGACCCTCGCCTTAATTTTAGGGAACATATCGTGTCCATGTCGAAAGCCGCTAACAGAACGCTCGGTTTTATCATGCGTCAGACTTACATGTTCCAGGATTGCAGACCAGCAATCATGCTATACAACGCGTACGTTCGCAGCCGGTTAGAGTACAATGCTCTCATTTGGGACCCGTACGAAGCCAAGTACAAAGTTATAATAGAAAAAATACACAGAAAATTCTGCCGATACTTATACAAGAAGAAATACGGGTACTACCCATTTCATTATCCCTCGCTCTTTGTAACGGGTATGCTCGGACTCGACACTCTAGAGCTGAGAAGGAGCTCGCAGGCAGTTATACACTTTTACCACTTACTCACCAACAAAATCGACAATCCCTCATTACTGGTAGATATAAGCCTAAACGTCCCTATGGGAGCTATGCGGGGTGCCGGGGAGCGTGGTCTGCGTCGGCGGCGACCCCTGCTGGCTGTGGCTGGTTGCCGCACCCGTGCCACAAAGAATGAAACTACTCGACGCACTCTTACGCTCCTCAACTCGATATTATTAACTCAAGATGTGGACCTATTCACTGACAAACTACACACAATTATATCTGCGGCGAATGTCCATCTTACATTCTGTCACAAAAGTTAACTCACCTTATCAGCGTAACTAGATCTGGGTTGTATTTAGTAATAAGCTGTATTTAGTAATAAATTTGTCTGTAACTGTAAGTTAGTAGCTAAACACAACTATCCAAAAATAATAATATTTTGGCAACAAATTGTAACTGTACTGTACGTGTATACTACCAAAATGTACTTGTTTGTAGACGCCTTGGGTTTACCTGTAAGTCTACAATATGTTTAATAATAATAAATAAAATAAGGGGACTGCAGCCTTTTAAACTCGAATGGGTTTTCCGACGGTATTAGTGGTATCTGCGGTATATAGTACACCGATTCACCTTGAGCACAGCCAGTAAATACAATAGCAGAGCCTCTACCACGTTTTGATGTGAGGTTTTCACACGTGACCTGGTCCCATTGCACAACTTGGCCGGATTGAGACTTCGTGGTAGCATTGCTGGAGCACCCACTTTGAGGATAAGTGTGTGAGACGGGGACCAGATGGGTTGAATAAATTTAAGAGCTCCATAGGATAGTGTATAGCATCATCTTTATGAATTCGAAACGTATGAATGTATTATAATTACAACAGAGTTTTGTTGCCTGTGATTATTTCATTGGTTTATTTTGTATAGCTTCTGCCCGTGGCATTTTTTTTTTCAGAAACAAACATCCCCGCTCTCACTACCTCTCGATGTAATATACAAACTGACAATATCCCAAACAAATAGGACGAAGTTCCTCGTAAAACTTAAATAATCTCTGGGATGAGAGTAGTATAGTTTTAATAGAACTCAAAGCGTGTGTGAAAAGATTTATTTAGGAGACAACCAGAAGTGGATAATAAACAATTAATATTGTTTACAACGAAATACTATGCCTACCGCAGTATTTCTTTGTAAACAATATTTTTTGTTTTTACTTCAGGTGCTAGAATCACCAGGCTGCTGGTCTGCACCAGACCGTGTGAAAAACAGTTCTCCCTTAAGTCTACCCCTGTTAAATTAAGTGTTTGGCCTTGAGATTTATTTAAGGTCATGTCAAAGCAAACTTTGAGGGGAAACTGCGCTCTTTTGAACTCGAAGGAGTAGTTCCATGGCGTTAGAGTAATCCTCGGAATAAACACATACTCCTCTCTGGAACAACCTGTTAGTATAATTGCCTCGATAACATTTCGTTGCAATATTTTCACTCGCAACCTGGTGTCGTTGCATAATTTTGGCGGGTTTAAATTGCGCAGCAACATAACTGGGACGCCAACTTTTAATTTGAATATATGAGTTGGGAGACCAGGAGGCTTCAGTGTGTTAAGAAACTCAACCGGGTAATGTATGGCATCATCGTGGTTTATCACTCGAGTCCACTGATTTATAATGATTTTTAACTCCTTCGAACAATCTCAAGAGAATTTCATTGATGATTGTGGCTTGGTCGTTATGTTTTACTTTAACGTATAAACTAAAGTCGCATTATTACTCACTGAACGTACAGATGTATGTGCCCAATTAGTTTTTACTTATAAAGTTGCATAGGTATCTATTTAAAAATAGTCACCTTAGTTATTTAATTTTATTTAATACAGAAACAAACGCGTTTATACACGCTTTGTATTAGCTTCACTTGTATGTTTGTATGTTTGTTTGTAACCGACTCCTTATAGCGCGATTTTGATCCACTTTAAACGACCAGATTTGATTCAAACTTTGCTCACCTGTCAAAGACCGATGACAATGCAATAATTTCATAAATTTGTGCCATTATCCTTGCCAGAGTTACCAGGACAGCAAAAAACTGTCTTCTAAAACTACGCTGACATACGTCACAAACTAAGATGACATACGTCTCAAAATTCGAAACACCCTAAAAAATAACGGCCTTTTTTTTCATTATTTTCTACTTTTTAGTTTGGTTTTCTATGGAAGCGTGTTTTTTAGTTTTTTTGAACTATTATTTAATTACATGTATTTACTTATTACTTGCAAATATTAGTTCATATTAATATCTGTTACATATTTGATACATCCCCGATACTTGGTTAAGATTGGACACCGGTGACGACAATGCGCTCCCCGGGCTGCCCCGCACGCCATGCGCCCGTCTACCAGGTCACGTAGGATATTCGAAGCCCTATTTGACTCAGTAAAGGGATGATTTTGGAAAAACTGTGATACACGTATCTCATAATTATACTTGAAGAGTGTGTATACCAATTTTTGTGTCAATCGACCCACAGAATAAAAAGTTTCATAGAAACTTCAACCCACCATTTCACCCTCTTAGGGGTGAAATTTCTAAAAACCCTTTCTTAATGGATACTTACTTTTCACAAAGCACACACTCTCCAAATTTCATGCCTCTACGACCAGCGGTTTAGGCTGTGCGTTGATATATCAGTCAGTCAGTCAGTCACTCAGGACTTTGAATTTTATATACAGTAGCGCTCAAAAGTATTTTGACAACAATAAATGATTAAAAATAAAACAAAATAAAAAGAATATTGAATTGAATCAAATTATTTATTAATAATAAGGATATGTTTTACAAATTGGAACACTTTGATATTAGGAATTGCTTAAGAATAAGAAATATAAAATTTTTCTCTGATTGTTGTGGATCAAAAGTATTTTGACAATGAAAAAAAAATCTTTTCTTGATCTTATTTTTAATATTTTTGACATTTAATAATCAGCATTTAGTTGCATATCCACTTGCCTTTAAGACAGCTTCGCATCGTTTCGGCATTGAGTCTACTAATTTTTGTAAGTTGATTTTTGTAAGATGGGGATTTTGCTCCATACCTGCCATAGTGCTTCATATAAAGCGTCCTTATTTGAATAATTTCAACATCTCACGCGACGATCCAGCTGCTCCCAGAGATGTTCTATCGGGTTTAAATCAGCACTTTAGCTTGGCCACTCCAATAATTTGATTTTCTTGAGAGTTATGAAGTTACTAACATGCTTAGATTTGTGTTTCGGGTCATTATCTTGTTGGAAGTACCAACCAGGAGGCATATTATCTCGAGTGTACGGTCGCATTTGCTTCTCTAATATCTCAGCATATTTAAAACGATCCATAGTCCCATCTATCTTAAATAAAGGTCCAACTCCGTGACGAGAAAAACATCCCCAAATCATAGCATTACCACCTCTATCTTTCAACGTGGGTATTTGGTATCGAACATCAATTTTTTTGTTTGTCGGACGTCGAACATACCGTATTCCATCAGATGACACCAAATTAAACTTACTTTCATCACTCCACGACACCTTGGACCATTCTGAGCTAGTCCAGGATCTATGCCGTTTTGCAAATGCAAGCTGCAGCTTCTTGTTCTTTTCAGAAATCAGAGGTTTTTTGGCCGGACGTCGTCCATGCAGTGCGAAGGCTTTTAGCCGACGTTTCACAGTAGAAACATGTACATTCACGTTATAGTACTCTTGAAGTATTTTTTTTTTTGCACAGGCGATTTTTGCACATCACTCTTCAATAACTTTTTTACTTAATGGTTTTCATGGGGAGTCGTTTTTTGGGGACGGCCACTTCGAGGCTTATTTTCTACTGTCTTACGTTTAGTATAAACCTTATTCCACTCACTGACTAGCTGCCGAGACACATTAAAGTTTCGAGCATCTTCTGCTTGCGTCTTTTCACTTTTCAAAGCAGTTATCACAGCATTTTTAAAATCACTTGAATATTCTTTTGTCATAGACATGTCTAATAGATAATAACGATATTATGAAAATAGAAAAATAATAGCTAGGGCTAACTCTGTCAGCGAATAATAAGAACACAATATTTGTCAAAATACTTTTGAGCTGAATATGAACACATTTCTAAGAATATACGGAAAGTAAACAAACAAGTTACAACTTGTTTTCATTAATATTTGCAGGCTCTTTGGAAAGATTAGTGTAGAAAAAAAATTGTTTACCTAGGGGTACGCGACATTGAAATATTAACGGAAATATGCTTGTCAAAATATTTTTGAGCGCTACTGTATATAGATAATCATCATCTTCATCATCATCATCATCATCATCATCATCATTCTCCTGCCCGTATCCCAATTTATTCGGTTGTCTTTTTCTTCCACACTTCTCTATTAGTCGTCATCTCAGTAGTCACCCCCGAAAGTGGCACCGATAAATGAAAAATAGTGTGGGAATCGGTTGTCATGGTATGGTCACGTGATACGGAAAAGTATAGAGAGGAAAGTATTGAGTATGAATAGCTTTAAAAGTAGAGGGAGACCAAAGAAACGATGGATGCACTGTGTGAATAATGATATGGATAGAAAGTTGGCTACTGAGATGACGACTAATATACCTACTTATTATAATATTCTACAATATTATTTATTGCCTCTTTTTTTTTAAATACTTTTCAGTATTACAATTCATTCGACTTTTACACTCATACGATACATTTACTTTGGACCAAAATTACGTATCCACAATTTTTGGAAAAAGTAGATAAACCAAATCATTGGGAACACCTTACTTCGGTTCTAAGTGTGAACCTGGACTTCCCATTCGCCTGGGTGGTCCCGGCATTTGCATGACTTTAAGTATAAGTAAAGCGATCTTCGTCTTCTCGGTCTACACTACTGATAAATTAATCAGGTATATTTTATCTTCCTCACTGGGCGATTTTATGGTATCGTTTTGGCCGATGAGTTGTCCGCTTATAAAATGGCTTCTCACAATAAGGATTTTTGCGTTCTCTATGTATTTTACCACCATACTTCCAAGCGTGGCGGCAACCCCGCAATTAGGAAAGGCCTATGTCCAGTGATGGATGTCTTACGTCGGAAATTATGATATTATTTAACAAAAACAAAAAGTATAATTTTATATTTATAAATGATAAATGACTATTTTTGCAAGTAGGTTCGACAAACACTTTTACACGTCAATCATATTTTTTTTGAAATTAGATGAGGTCGGCATTTCCTATCTGACTACTCTGAGAAGAAACGCCGAAACAAACTCAGAGGTCACAGTCTCTTTTAAAGTCTAGACATAATCTTGATCAGATCATGTGAAGACCATGTGGATTGGTGTCTGAAGTGGTTTTTTAAGGAAAGAACACACAGCTTGACTGGACCTGTCCAATCAGTGCTTAAGGAGGTCAATGATTCGACGAACAATACCAAGGAAAGGACATTTGTGTAGGTCGCACAAATTACTCAAACTACCAGACAATGTAAAAAATTAAATTAGAAGAAAAGGGAACCAAAAAAAGAACACCCACTTAGTCTTCACATTTACAATAATTAAAACAATATAATACTTTAAAAGTAAATATTTATGTCATTGTATAAGTAAAATTCATCAATGTCAATGTGTATATAAAATCAGGAAATAGTCCCGGTCTGATCATTTGAGGACCATGTACATGAGGGTGTCTGAAATGGTCTTTTGAGGAAAGAACCAAACAGATTGAGTTGACCTGTCCAGTCAATGCACTCATTTGTCAGTAATCTTGCAGCTCAACTCAGAACATAAGGAGCACAACGATTCGACGAATAATACGAAAGAAAGGACATTTTGGTAGGCCGCATTAAGTACTCAAACTGCCAGATTATCGTTAAAATGAAATGAGTAAGAGAGATTTAAAAAAGAAAAAACAAACATCATCTACATAGTCCTCACATTCAAAATCATATTTAGAAATGGATGTTGCTATCTTTCTGACAAAAATAGACTTACGACGCGTTTGACCGATATCCACGAAATTGGAATATATTTATGTATTTCGCATGGAGATTATTTTCGAAAAGAATACACCGCGATTGGAGTAAGTTATGAAATGGTTATTGTGTCATTTGTACCTGAAAAACTCTCAAGAATTTTATTGTAAGTTTGTTTAGTAGGTACGTAGTTGCGAAACTGTACCTACCAAATCGATAAAGAAAATTATCGTTGCCCATGTGAATACTCTTAGGCAATGATTTTGAACAGATAGGTTACCTACAGATTATGTTTTGCATTATATGTCACAGAAACACAAAAGTGCTTCAAGAGTAACTTAAAACTGTTTTCGCTTTTCACATAGAATGGAAACTTACTGCATTGTGTTCCTAGAAACGTTTTTAAGATTTACTAGGATCACATTTCTGAGAAGGTTCACGAATTTTACTTCATAAAAGCAAGTCAAAAACAAACCGTAAAAACTATGGAGAGAGATAAAATTTACTGTTTGGGACCTTGACGTAAGTAGCGTAGCTGTTTCATTTTATTATTTATTTACCTTTTACAACATTTTTTACAGTTCACCCAGCAGGGTAAACACGTAACACACTAACGTAAACTTAACATAACAGTTGACGTTGTTGAGCAGACAAATTATTCAACAATTTATAAAGTAATATATTAGCAACTTCCTTAAAAAATAATCAGATCGTCATGGCAATCTTGTCATTTGGTTTAAATAAGTTTTTATATTTATATAATTAGTATTTAATTAATGTAGATTCTTTTATATTCTTCGAATGTGAGAACCTTGATGACTGCAGATTTGTAGACCATTTTCAATTTTATTAAATACCTGGTACTTGTTGACAGGCCTACACTGTCCTCCCATACCTATCAACACTGTAATTTGAAAACGTTGTATAAGCCAATTATTTTTTTAAGAGTAACCGTGGATTTTCTTGCCGACTCTTCTCCATAGGAAACAACCAATTGGAACCGTGCACATAGCTTCTGACGTATCATAACTGCCCAAGTAGGTTTATGGTTTTTTTTATACTAGTGTGTATTGTTATTCGGGTACAGGTCAGTTTTTTTTAGACCTCTGACTCACAATGATGCCGTATCTAGACTTGATTGTCATGGAAACGCTTTTTATTATATGTGATTTTACGCTTCTCTGTATGGAGAATTTTTGGCTTAGTAAGGTGAGGCCAAATCTAGTGATTTAAATCTTTGTCTTGGAATTAATGTTTTGAAAACACGTGCAACAATAAATGGCTGAAATTGTCAAGTTGGTAAGTTTGTTCACAAAGATTATATGACACATTTTTAGTTTAAAGTCGTTTCATTGTTATAGTTTTGTTTGTCCAGTTAGATTTATTTACTTGTTCCATGGTTACAGTGTAAAATTCTCGGTTGAGCGTTCTTATTACATTTTTGCTCTATCATTGGCTTTCGGATTATGTGGGTATTTATGTTGGGAACTTAGATATGTTGGGACTTTGATAAAAATGTTCTAAACTTAAGTAGGCTTATACATACACTGTTACATGTCAATCATATTTTTAAAACTAGGCGGGGTTGGCATTTCCTAACTGACTACTCTGAGAAAAATCGGCCAAGTGCGAGTCGGACTCGCGCACCGAGGGTTCCGTACAAACCTGTAGGTATTCTCGGTTTATGCATGTTTATGAAATTAAATGTTTTATTTTTTAATTTTTATATTTGAATTGATTGAATGAAATAATCACAGAATACATCTATTTACCAAGTTTCAACAGCATAGCTCTTATAGTTTCGGAAAAAAGTGGCTGTGACATACGGACGGACAGACAGAGAGACAGACAGACGGACGGACAGACGGACAGACGGACAGACGGACAGACAGACAGACAGACAAACATGACGAATCTATAAGGGTTCCGTTTTTTGCCATTTGGCAACGGAACCCTAAAAAGGCCGAAACTAACTCACAGGTCATAGTCTCTTTTAAAGTTCAGACACAATCTTGGTTACATCATATGAAGACCATATGGGTTGGCGTATGATATGAATGACAATACTGGTGTGTTGTTGTGTTTAAAAAAAATGTTGTTGCTGTTAAATTTCAACATTAATAGTTATTTGTTATACAAGAGTGCAAAGTTGCTTTTTAACCGCGTGTTCAATTTTGATGACCGAGAAAGCGAAGGATTCTAAAATTGAATCACGAGCGCAGCGAGTGATTCAAAATTAGAATCCTGAGCGTTAGCGAGGGAATCAAAAGAGCACGAGGTGAAAAATCTTTGCACTCGAGTGCAACATGTAACTTTTCATTCCACCTCAGCGAGGAAATGACTAAATGCAAAAAAAAAACCTTTACAATCACAAGATAGGTACACTTTTATTTCTGTTTAGGTATTAATTACTACATTATGACAGGTAAGTATTACAGAATAATCTTTAAATTATAACAAAATAATACTAAGGTATAATTAAGAAAATTTTAAAGTAACGTTGCTACAGTTATTTAAATTGAGTGTAATATTTTTGTTTGGTACTGTAATATTGGTGTTAGTCACTTGTGTACTGTTTTTCGGTAAACTATCTGTCATACTTAATAGTTCCACCGATTCATCGGATTCCCTTGGCGTGAATGTTGGAGAGAGAGGGAGATGGTTAGGTGTTTCATAACGGCTTATTTTTGATGTAGAAGGGCCAGTCCAAGGATCCGATTGAGGCTCTTTCAGTGTAATGGCTCCTACGATGCCTTCTCATATTTTAGACTTATTTTGGATGGAATCCTCTATGTATCCCTCTACAACTGCATTGGACTTCCAGCCTCCGTGGCGCTTAAGGGACAGGAGATCAGCTCCGGAATCAGCCAAAAGTGTGGCTGAAGTTCGTCGGAAACAATGACCCGTGTACAACAGGGGTTCTGGAAGTTCAAGAAATGTTGCTATTTCTCGTGGGATACTGCCAATTTTATTAGTACCCATAGGCTGTCTAACACACTTTCCATTGCGATACTGTAGAAAAAATCGATTGATTGGAGTGTTAGGCGGGCGTTGACATTAAGTTGTGTTAGTTCATTAGTTCGACATGCTCCGTTTATTCCAATAATAAGAACAACCTGTACATCTACTAAGTATACTATTTAATTGAGATTAATATACTTAAGTAGATACTGAATGTGCAACTGACTTACTTTTGCCGCCAAATATACGGAATCGGGTGCTTCGTTAAGAAACTTTTCAATATCAGATATTGTGAAAACCTTCGATTTTTTTGGTTGATGACCAGGTGAGGCTCTTTTTAAAACATGCCACTAATTTAGGATAGGTATCGATATGTTTGTCTTTTTTCATCTTTATTGTTGCTTTTAGCATCGAATACGTACTCCATAGAGTGCTTGCTTTCTTGTTCTCGGATAATTCTATAAAATATGCCAGCAAAACGTTTTCTGAGAAAGTTTTGACTCCTTTTGCTAGTCGCCACGTGTTGAACATATCGTACTGTTTTAAATACTTCTCGCATGATTGTTGAGTGAGAAAGCTCATTTGCGCATTATTAACAGTTTCAGTCAATTCTGTTGGCGTCAAGCAAACTTACTACATTCCTCGTAGCTAAAATCACTCATTTTAGTTTTTTCACTTGTTTTCAAGTTTCTTGTTTTTAATATAAGGTTTAACAATGACGTGAAAAAATGCCGCGTAAAGAACCGCGTACAAAGCAAATTGAAAAAAGAACACCAAGAAGGTTCCGAGTCTGAGTTTTTAACAAATTAAAAAAAAAGTTGTATGATATATTCGGCACCATAGAGGTAGCAGTAAATAGGTTTAATGTTTTTTTTTTTAAATTCACAAACTTAGTGCACACGATGTTCTAAATTCAATTTACTTTATCCTCTAGAGAATAAAAACGGCTTTTCCACTCAGATATTGAAGATTAAAAATACTCTTTCCGAGATGGTGGGATGAAAAGTATATTTGTATTTTTATCTCTCTATATGCACACTTATCCACACTAATATTACAAATACAAAAGTAACTTCTGTCTGTCTGTATGTCTGTCTGTCTCGCTTTCCTGCTAAAACTACTGAACCGATTTAAATAAAAATTGGTACACAGATAGTTTAGAGCCTGAGAAAGGACATAAGCTATTTTTTATCCTGATAGTATGTTCCTGCGGGATAATTTCCGCCCTCCACGCGGGCGAAGCCGCTGGCAAAAGCTAGTATATTTATATATATATCTATATATAAAATTCAAAGTCCTGAGTGACTGACTGACTGACTGCCAGATATATCAACGCACAGCCTAAACCGCTGGTCGTAGAGACGTGAAATTTGGAGGGTGTTCTTTGTGAAGAGTAGGTATACACTAAGAAAGCGTTTTTTGAAATTCCATCCCTAAAAGGATGAAATGGAGGTTGAATTTTCTGTGAAACTTTTTATTCTCTGGTTCGATTGACACGCGGACGAAGTCGCGGGCAGAAGCTAGTCTACCAATAAAGAGTAAAGGTTCGCAAAGTTAAACTGAAAATAGATTTTTAGGTACTTAGATGGACTAAATAATCTATTTCTGCATCAATATTCAATCACATTGGATATACCTACTGAGTGTAATGAATAAATAAACTTCTAATACGATTCTAAAACAAACATCAGGTGACGGCTGCTATTCAATTATTTATAGTATCGAAATGTAATCTAAAAAAACCGGCCAAGTGCGAGTCGGACTCGCGCACCGAGGGTTCCGTACGTAAATCTGTAGGTATTCACGATTTATGCATAAAGCTTATGTTTATGAAATTAAATGTAATTTTTTTAATTTTAATATTTGAGTTGATTGAATGAAAGGTAAATTGCGGTTTACGATTTATGACGTATTAAAAAAAAAACTGCTTACTAGATCTTGTTCAAATGTCATATGTTTTTCTTAGTTTCATCATTCTCTTATTTTAGAAGTTACAGGGGGGGGGGGGACACATTTTACCACTTTGGAAGTGTCTCTCGCGCAAACTATACAGTTTAGAAAAAAATGATACTAGAAACCTCAATATCATTTTGAAGACCTATCCATAGGTAACCCACACGTATGCGTTTGATGAAAAAAAAAATTTTTTTTTAGTTTCAGTTCTAAGTATGGGAAACCCCAAAATGTATTGTTTTTTGTCTATTTTTATGTGAAAATCTTAATGCGGTTCACAGAATACATCTACTTACCAAGTTTCAACAGCATAACTCTTTATAGTTTCGGAAAAAATTGGCTGTGACATACACGGACAGACAGACAGACATGACGAATCTATAAGGGTTCCGTTTTTTTCCATTTGGCAACGGAACCCTAAAAAGAACAGAAAACGTTATCTTCTAATCTTTATAATCTATTATGTATTGGGATAAATAACTTATTGAATTTATTTTACGCAACAATTTGAATTATAATATCACATTTTTGTGTTGAGAGATATCAAAAATAATACCAGTCAATTTGATGTATTGGATAGTAAGCCATGTGCACGCTTAAAATTTCTAACGTGACGATATATTATCGTAGACGACTACGTCCATGACAATAAAATGTATAGAAACACGTGCACGTTATAACATAATTTGACACATAACGTCACGCCTTGTTTCCCTGACGAGTTGGGCAGAGAAGTACCAATAGTACACCGAAATTTCGCCTGTTCTCGAAATCCAGACTCCGGGCTGCTACGGGGAAACACATTACAACATAACACGACAAACAAGACACAACATGACACTACCACGACACACACGACAAGAGACGAGTAACAAGAGTTATATTACGTTATAACATAACTTTTGACACGTTTTTTTTTTATTTTGTTTGTTAAACTATTTGTCTTGATTGAAATAATACAGATGTTTTTATTTATTACGTTATCGAGGACACAAATTTTTAAGTGTCTTTTCGTACCTACCACTTGCTCAAAAAAGTGACATTCTATGCCACAAAAAGATAAAATAACAATAGTCATTTTTAATCCATTAAAAACAGGGAAAGAAAATTGTACTGAATTTCATTCATCCTCTAGGGGGAGAATGTGATATAAAGGAATACTTACCGAAATTTGTACTGAACTACATCTGTGTTTACACCATTGAGTTTGTATATAAAGCATTATACATCTTTTTGAAAAAGGAATACGCATTTATTATGCAGCTATGATTATTAAATAAAATTACGAAAACCGTCGAGCCCGTATGAGCTTGATGCCTTTGCTTTTCCGACAAAAAATATTAGTCTAGGAATTTGTCACGTTTTTGTTTTCTTCAAATACATAAACGTTAAGTTTATTTTAATTAATTTTTATAAATAAGTTAATGTTCTAATGTTAACTTTTACTTTTAATTGTCATTATTTTTAATAAATGCTTATCTCATATTATTATTGTGTTATTTTTTTCGCAAGTGGTACGAAAAGTATTTTCCTCGGTGATAAAGCTGTCTTAGTCTTGGGTGAACTTAAATCCCTCGCTACACTCAGGACTCGTCTTAAATCCTTCGCTTCGCTCGTGATTTAAGTTTTTAACACCCTCGCTACGCTCGGGAGTAAACCTCGAGTCCTTCGTTACGCTCGTGATTTAAATCGTCAACCGCGACAGAAGACACTGCTTTATCCCCTTGGTTAATAATCTACTATTATAATGATATGTACACAGATTTTATTTTCCTACGTTATGGTGATGCCGTTGAAGTCCACAGTTGTATCGTCACGTGAGCGATTAATAATAAAAGCGTCCAATAGGTTTTGATGACCGGGATAAGTAATAAACCATTCATTTTCAGGTAACAAAGACCCTTAGATAAATAGCTATCTTAAACTAAGTACCTATAAGTAATTTTAATAACAATTGTGTTAGTAAATAAAATTTAGAATATGATGCAATCACTCTGTGCACTATGTCTTCGTGCGTTCCGCTGGCGCTTGTCTATTTTGTTTGTAACATTTTACATTATGTTTTGTTCTCAATATATTTATTTCATTCAACAAAATAGGAAATGTGTAATATTGAAAGTTATGGTACTGACCATCAACCCGAACAACATTGTTCATGGGACCACATGTCCACAGGACCACTTTATGACATCATAATCGCGAAAAAATAATTAGATGTCCCTTACATTTGGATGGAATAGTTAGTCGTTTTGAATTGCTATCGGGAGCGCTACTAAAAGATGCGCTCCGAGGAATAAAAAAGGAGCGCCTTATTAGGTGCGCCTCAAAATGGTAGCGCTTTGAGGTATACCTCTATACAACACCCTAAAATATGACCACTATTAATAAACCACCTTCGAACAATACACTTCGCATAATAATGATCAAACTTTACAACAGGTAAGTTTGTTTGATAACTTATTATATCACTTTCTGTCTCATTAAAAATTAATTACCTACCACGTTAGCTTCAACAGTTTCCTTCATTCTATGCACATTTTTTATTGTTTTTTACACTCTGCAGTCAGTTGTTTACTGGCTCTTTCGACGGATACCTTTTGTGATGTATAAAAGTTGGTTGTACAGAATGTATAGAAAACTCCACTAGTTTGTGAAGAGTTCTGGAGCTTGTGTAACGTGATACTCTATGTTCGGAGACTCAGTTATTTGTAGAGTTCCTTGTAAACATAGTGGTTCTTGTAGAAATAAAAGTCGGTAAATTAATATGACGTTCTGTGTGGCGCTGGACGTAAAGAATAGCACAATCCCATTTCTTCCCGTGGGCGGCTTAACCCATTGAATACCGTAATTACAGACACAATTAAAAACCATTGTGTCTGTACCAAATGTGGTATCTCAGGGACTTAGAGGTTAAAAACTTACTAAAGATTGGGCAGCAGCTTTCTTTATGTATTTTACCACCATACTGCAATAGACAACCCGCCTACCAAGTGTGGCGATTACGGCAAAACCCACTTTTTAGGGTTTTTTTTCCATGCAATTAAGTTATATTTTTATTCGTCACATAAAAATCACTTACCATGACGCATGCCCTAACCCTTAATTCAAAAATTGGCTCGCGTGGTCTTCATCTAAAAATATGCATTCACGTGTGCCTTTGATACCGCTATTCTATTATATTCCATGACAAAGAAAAGGTTGAGTGTAACTTATGAATAATTCATAAGTCTTTACATAGTACAAATCTAATAAATATGACGTAAACCAACCGAGAATTTTCGTGAATGAAAATACATTTGACATAAAATGTACTTAATTCATGAAATAGAGACAATTTAATTGAAATTAAATATTGTTTCACCATGTTGACGGAGTAAATGTTTTAAGTATTAGATTCAGGTTTCTCTATAAGAAAACTTTATATTCTTTACGTGTCCTTAACCCTGCATAAGTGTCTTCCTTTTGAAACAGCATCTCAGAGCAGAAGGCGCAGAGATATAGTGGCCCACTCCTCAGGAGTACGAACTGCCTTTGCTAGACGTCAGTACACTACACAATCCACATTCATTTATAATAAGCTGAATCGCAAATTGGAGATATATCCCCTGTTGTTGTATGACTGTAAAATAACAATAACAGAATGGTTAAGATCCCTTACTTATGAGGACACAGAAAACATTCTAATAAGGATAAGCTAAATAAAAAAAATAAAAAATAAACATTCGCACGCACGTAAATACATACACACACATACACACAACACACACACACACACACACACACACACATACAACCACGACACACACATACACCGATGGCTGCTAAAAATGATTTTATTTTATCTTGTTTTTATTTGTATTTTTTTTTTTTATTATTGTTTCGCTTTTCATATAACCCTCTTATAAGCCTACACCATTGTTAAGATACCACTTATGGGAAGAGTGAGACGGTTCCGACACAAGTACTTTTGTAACTTACTGGAGCTGTCTCAATTTATGCATGAGACAATGTTTTAAGATGAAATAAATATTTTTGTATTTTGTATTTTGTAGGTTTCAGTTCTACCTGTGTTTTTAATAGGTACTGGGATGTTGGCATATCTGTTTTAATTGAACAAATAGAATGGCTCATTGAAATTCAGTTCTCGTTTTATCGTCACGGACGTAAAGACAAAGATAAACTTAACAAGTAATAATAAAATAGTAATCATGTCAAATGTGTTCATTACATTTTTTGTAACAAATTCATTGCTAGAAGAGTGTACATTTGGAATGAGTCTGATGCCGAAAATATAGTCTTACAACTATAAATATAGTTTTTTTTTCTGGATGTATGATCCGAATTGGCGCAATAACGGCTGTACGGATTTAGATGAAATTCGTTACACAGTTTATATACTGCATGCCTGCATAGGGTATTTTAATGTACACTTGCCTTTTTCAGTCAAAAAATACGTTTTCATTAAAAAAATGTTGGGTTGGTAAATCATCTAATTAAATTACTGTTGGAATTCCAGTGCCATTGAACTCATATGATAAAATCTTGTGAAGGGTCTTACAAAATTATTTTTAAAAACCTTTTAGATAATCTTCAATTTAGCTATCAAATAATGATGTGGGAAAGTATCCCGCCCATTCTTTTTTTCTGTGGGTGGGAATTCATCAAATGACGTCTCCCGCTCTTGGGTGGAGTGGAAGGGCGTGTCAGACTTTTACTGACTAAAACCCACCCGTGTTCCTTCCGTTACCTTTGCCAGGGCCATAATAACTCTTTCGAACAAATCCGCGGTCCTAGGAGGGTGGGATTGAATTTGATGCCAACAATATAATTTTAGAGATTCCGTCCGTTCGTTAGTATATTTGTCTTTGTCTAGATGTAGGTGTGTTCTGGATTGGTTAGAAACGGTTAAACGGAATTGGCTGAAGTTTGGAACCACCATAATTTATAACCCGGAGTATTACAAAGTACTCTTATTCTCGGTTTTATGTTCTCGTGGGATATTTTCCTATATCCATGTGGGTGAAGCCGTGGAACAAAATGTAGTATGACAGAGCTGTCCCTGGTAATATGTAGGTTAATTTCCAACCAGTAGGTACCAACAGCTTCATATTTGGAGGATCTCAATATGTAATGGATAGCCACCCATTCACGTATCCACCGTGGAAAGCATAGTTTAACCTTCGATCGACCCGTGCGGCTGTCATCATCGAATTTTAAGTTTACCAGCAATAACTCATACCTTTTTTTTTCTGGATGTGAAATCATCAAATGACTTCTCCCACTCTAGGCGGAGCGGGAGGGCGTGTCAGACTTTTACTGACTAAAACCCACCCGTGTTCCATCAGTTGCTCATGCATGTGCCAGGGTCACGGTATCTCTTTCGAACAATCACGCGACATTAACTCATACCTCATATTATTTTGTTTCACTAAGTAAAAGTATGTTTGCTTGTTATTATTATCGGGCAATGCAATAACTTAGATACACTTAATTAGAATGAAAGTAAATGTAAAAGTTTGGATGTTTGTTACTCAATTAAACAAAAACTTCACTAATCTGGATAAAATTTGCCACATTTTGAGCTTGATACACACTTTGGACCGTTACACCACACGGTGCCGGTTTTCCGGACGTTAAAGAATAATACCACCCCATTTCTTCGCGTGGGTGTCGTAAAAGGTGACTAAGGGACTTACTAGAGAATGGGCAGCAGCGTTCTCTATGCATTTTACCACCATACTGCAATTGCCAACCCGCCTGCCAAGCGTGGCGATTATGGCAAAGCCCCCCAAATTGGGGAAGGCCTAAGTCCAGCAGTGGACGTCTTACGGCTGAAATGATGATGATGACACACTTTGGATAGTTTTATCCCGGTAGTATGTCCCCGTGGGATAATTTCCTACATCCACACAGGGGAAGCTGTAGGGAAAAGCTAGTATTTCCATAATTTCTCCTGTATGTAAAGTGTGATTGACTAATGAACGACTACAAAAACTTCGACGCCTGTAATCTCCGAAGGGTGAGGTGGAAGTGTACTAATACCCACATTCGACCAGGGTGCTTACTCTCGAATATTATTTATTTATTTATTAAAACTTTATGCACAAGTAAAAAATACTGTACAAAGGCGGACTTAATGCCTGAGGCATTTTCTACCAGTCAACCTTAGGGTGATGCAGAGACAAAACATGGCAGGTGCAACATAGGGATAGATAATTCGGAAAAAAAAATACATACAAATACATAGATATATACATAGATACATACATACATATATATATATAACGAAAATAAACATTGTCTGGAGAAATAACGATAGGTAGAGGAGAAAACGAATCCAGCAAATCAGCGCTGGGATGATTCTGCCAACTTCTTATGAATATGCTCACGTGCTTTCACTTTAAACGAAAACCGACTGGTTGCCAACCTGATATTCAGAGGAAGCGCATTCCATAGAAAGACCGCCTGGACAAAGAAAGAAGATTTAATGAAACCAGAGCGGTGAGAAGGACATCGTAGAAGACGATTGTGAGTGGAACGGAGATTTTTACTACGCGCAGAGCACAAGTATTGAACCTGGGAAGTCAGGTAAGACGGAGAAGTGGGTTTGTCAAGAATAGAAAACAGCATTAACAGAGCCCTTAACTCTCTGCGCTGACGGATGGGTAGCCATTTTAAAAGCAACCGGTGCTCAGACACATGATCGTACTTACGAAGATTGAAAACGAATCGAATGCAGTTATTTAGAAGGCGGTCAAGTTTATTGATTAGATCTGCATTCAGGTCGTAGTAACACACATCGCCATAGTCAATTATGGGAAAGATTAGGGACTGTACAAGCAATGCCTTTATGTGTGATGGGAGAAGGTTTTTTAACCGATAGAGCGACCGCAACGTTCCAGTGACTTTCCTACTGACAGTCGTGACCTGCTTTCGCCAGTCAAGACAAGTGTCGACATGCAGGCCAAGATCCTTAACATCAGAGCTACACGGGATGACTGAGTTATCGAAAATTACAGGTGGCACAGTTAAGCCATTCAACTTCTTTATACTGTGCGGGCTCCCTACAACGACCGATTGACACTTAGCAGGGTTAACCGCCACCCCAAATCGATCAGACCAGCTTTTAACCACTTCTAAATCCCGATTTAGCTCCTCAATCGCATCTGATATGTTGTCAACACTTGCCTGGCAGTAAAGCTGCAAATCGTCTGCATAAAGATGATACGCATTCCGAAGTTCAGTGGTAATGAGATTAATAAAAATAGAAAACAAAAGAGGAGATAAAATACCGCCTTGAGGGACACCAGCTGTAAGATCACACAAACTCGACGAGGAGTCTCCAGCACGAACAGACTGCTGACGCCCCTGAAGATAAGAAGCAAACCATTCCAATACCTCCGGAGAGACCATAAGATACGAAAGGATAGATAAAAGGACTTCGTGACTCACGGTATTAAAAGCATTGGAGAAGTCTATTAACACTAAGACGTGTGACTTTAGTGTCTTCCATGCCCCGCCTAATATCGTCAGTCACCTTAAGGAGAGCTAAAGTGGTATTGTGCCCAGAAACCGCCTGCCGGTTGCCTGAAACCGGACTGGAAAGGACTGATGAGGGAGTTGCAGTGAATAAAGTGCGAGAATTGTTTATGCACAACAGCCTCGAGCACTTTAGATAAAAAGGGAAGGATGGATATTGGGCGAAAATGACTAGGAATAGAGGGATTGGGGACCTTAGGCAGGGGGCGAACAAGGGCTTTACGCCACAGGGAAGGGAAAACACCGGTATAAAGGGAGAAGTTTATGATATGGGAGATTGCAGGAAGGAGTTCATCCAAAGCCGCTAAAATCATATGGCGGCTGATGTCATCGCAGCCTACGGCTTTGGATTTAATGGAAAGGATAATCTTATTGATCTCTTCCGGGTCGACTGGGGTGAAGATAAAGGGGTTAATATTTGGACGCGTCAGACCAGCAAGGTAATCGAGTGTTTGACATTTGGTTAGACTATCCAGAATAGGAACGGTGGAGAAATCGCGATATAATTCCAATAGATCGACATTGGAATTGTCAGTCAAACGTCAGGGATTGGCTGGACTCACCGAGTCTAGCCAATCCCTGACGTTTATCTCAACCAACTGACGTTTGACTAATGTCGATCTATTGGAATTATATTTGAGAGTAAGCACCCAGTTCTGTTTAAAACCCATATATTAGGTCACGAGTATGTGGTCATTATCAGCTTCATCATTTCAGCCAGTAAACGTCCACTGCTAGACATAGGCCACCCCAAATTCAATTGCCATCATTGCCACGCTTGGTAGGCAGGTTGGCGAACGCAGTATGGTGGTGAACTGAATATTGAACGCTGCTGCCTATTCGATCTCAAGTAAACAGTCCTTTAGCCGCCTTTTACGATACCCTAGGGGCGAAATGGGTGTTGCTATTCAGTACGTCCTGCATCACACGGAATCAACGTCGTGTCATCAACGGGCCCGATTTAAACTATAGAGCTTCAACTGAGGATGCCAATAACACTTTACAGGACCAGGGATAGAAAGAAAAGAAAGAAAAATAGTTTATTTTGCACAAACAAAACGCACAACATGACATATAAAATAGTTATAAAAAAGAAAAAAGCACACGCACAAGGTAGTCAAAAGCCCAACTTAAAAAAAGTTGTACAATTTTATCCATGTCTTATCGATGTCACGGCTACGGACCAAAGACAATATAAATCAAAATAGATCATCTGCGTTAATGCACTGACAGTGATTGTGTGATAAAAAACAAAACAAAAACAAAATTGCCGGATGCAGAGTGCATTTCTGATAGTGATCACTAGACCACCAAGACAGTCTAGTATAGTCTAAAGAAAAGCCAACTTCCATCAATTTTAATAGCTATACCAAATGCTGATTATTTTAACCCCATCCCGTTATGATATTCCATTACCAACAAGCTCTTAATATTAGTCCCGCAGGTACCTAAGTGAAAATTAAGTAAATACCGACTCCCTTTCCTTGTACGTCAAATTTTGGAGTTCCACAAAGAGATTAATTAAAGTTAGTTAATTAAAGCGCCTATAACATAAATAAAGCCATACCTATTTCAATATTAACAGTAGCAGTTTTTTTTTTCTAAGAACCCGCCTTTTTTGTTGCTTACACTTGAATATCGTTTAACCTTGTAAGTGACTAGATGTCACTTGTGAATTTAAGTGACAGTGGGCAAGGCACTTTGCTCACAGAACAGATGGCAGATGAGGTCAAAATATTCGCGATTGGCGACCGCGTACCGAAAGACCTAGAGTTGGTGGACAAGTCAGCACAAGTGTTTCTGTTGAAATGTTGATAATGATGGCATAACATTCTTGGCGTCTGAAAAAAAATCCACCAAGTTACTTTTTTTTTCCATTGTCAGCCGAGAGTAAAGAGTTACTGGGTATTGGAGGTCAGATAGAAAAATACTGGTATTCAGTTGCATTCAATAATAATAGTCGTAAGTGGTCCCTTACATAGTTGGGAAAACGGTGAGCAGATAATGATAAGATGAGAGTTACGAGCTGAAGAAGTCAGTGAGGTAAGTACCTAGCTAGTCTTGAGTGGATTTATGACTACGTAAACGTTTCTCATGGAGACTATCCGAAAATAAATTGGTTCGACTCAGTTATATCCTATACATTAGATAATAGGTACGTTACGGTTAATTCTCTAACTGTAAATGTAATGGGCACACCACAATTGCGGCGGTAAGTCCCCTCTTTGAGGAGTGGATGGAGAGGCGCCACGGCGTCCTCACCTTCCGCCTGACGCAGGTTCTCACCGGGCATGGGTGCTTCGGGGGGTTCCTGTTCAGGATAAGGCGGAGGAAACACCCGGGTGTTTTCATTGCGAGGATCGTCTAGAGGGCACGGTGGAGCATACGGTAGAAGTGTGCCCTGCCTGGGTGGATCACCGCCGTGTCCTCGTGGAGGCGATTGGCGGGGGCGACCTCTCGCGGCCGGCCCTGGTGCGAGCCATGGTACGGAGCGAGAGGGCATGGGACGCCGTCACCTCCTTCTGCAAAGCAGTAATGCTCGAGAAGGAGGAGGAGGGGTGCGTGAGGGGAGTGGCAGTCTCTGCGCCCTCACGTTCCCAGCCCGCGCAGGAGGAGACGCCGCGGGCGTCGGGAGTCGATCGCAGACTCCCGACGCAAAAAAAACTGTAAATGTAAGTTCAGATTAGCAATTTCTATTTTTATCTGTGCTTGTCGGACGTTTTTCTATATTTATGCCGTTAGACTTTGCAAAATTTTATGATTCTAGTTCAACGGGTAAGAGAACCCTTTTTTTTCCTTTTTTTTTTCAGTATGGGAAATCATCAAATGACTTCTCCCGCTCTGGGCGGAGCGGGAGGGCGTGTCAGACTTTTACCGACTAAAACCCACCCGTGTTCCATCAGTTGCCCATGTGCCAGGGTCACGGTATCTCTTTCGAACAATCACGCGACCCCGGCAGGCATCGGTCCTAGTAGACCCCTACACTGCTGCTGACATCTCTTTAAGGCGCGCGTGGATCACTACGCTCCGTCGACCCGAGCTTGGTCCTTACCGGGCGGCGAGCTACCCATTGCTCGCCACCCGCAAGCTCGCGCCTACGGTGGTCGGGAGTCCGCTATCGACTCCCGACGCCCGGGGCGTCTCCTCCTGCGGCAGCTAGGGACGTGAGGGCGCAGAGACTGCCACTCCCTCACGCGCCCCGCCTCCTCCTTTGCGAGCATTACTGCTTCGCAGAAGGAGGTGACGGCTTCCCATTCCCTCTCGCTCCATACCATGGCTCGCACCAGGGCCGGACGCGAGAGGTCGCCGCCACCGATCGCCTCCACAAGGACACGGCGGTGCTCCGCCCAGGCAGGGCACACCTCCACCGTATGCTCCACCGTGTCCTCCAGACGATCCTCGCAATGGAAACACCCGGACGTATCCTCCCGCTTTATCCTGAACAGGAACCCACCGAAGCACCCATGCCCGGTGAGAACCTGCGTCAGGCGGAAGGTGAGGACCCCGTGACGCCTCTCTATCCACTCCTCAAAGAGGGGCTTACCGCCGCAATTGTGGCGTGCCCAGTAAGAGAACCCTTCAGGTTTTGATTTATTTGCGAGCATCAAAATAGCTGTATTTCTTAATAGCGTTGACTTGGAAGCTTATTTTTTGCTATGCGTATTTTTACTTAATACATGAATGCGTTCCTGAAAAAAAGGGTCTTGACAGACTGGCATACAGAAGGGCGTACGGGTATTATCCTTTTGAGATACGTTCATTTTAAAAATCTCATTATTTAATAACAATAATCATAACACTCAATTAAAAATACACATTTGCCACTATCCGAGAACATTTTCAGTGAAAAAAATAAAACGTGAATCATAATAAAATTCCAACACTCAAAAGCCCTATCAAACCTACCTTTCACAATTTCACAAACGTTTCTAGGCTAATCCTAATCGCCGAATGCACTGCAGCTTCACAGATAGCACCACAAAAGGTTTTAAGTGTGGCCCACAGGGATTACTGACAAAACCGTGGACCGTGTCAGTTGGCCTTAGCACGAACGTGTGACGGTATCGTAACGATTTGGACGAATTTTTAATTGAAAAATTAACTATCTACCAGCATTTTTGTTTAAATTTGTACGACAAGCTCAATTAGTTACACCCATTTATACAAATAAAACTGAAAGGATTATTGTTTGTTTTTATGTTTGAATGCGCTGATCTCTGTAACTGCCAGTAGGATTTAAGCATTTCTTTTTGCATTAGATAGCCTGATTCTTGATGCGTATTTTATATTACCCTACGACCCATAGTAATCAAGCAATGTTAAGTAAAAACGAAGTAGCAGCAGCGAGGGCGAGTGATGGGATGCGACGAGGTGGGTCGGGGGTCGAACTGCCAAAAGCACGATAAATCCATTCTTAAAACATTAGAACAACATTAGAAAATGAAAATATTCATAACATGCTTAAAGTTTATTACTAAACAACTATCTTCCACGATCCAACAAGTAATCGGAACTCCATTTTATCATATAAAATGTAATTTTTGTTACCCAGAAATAATGACATCAATTCGAAGTATTACCAAAGAACACATTCAATTGCCTCATGATTTCAAAAGACGTCCACTGCTTGGCATAGTCCGATCCAAGATAATACCTTAACAGTGTCGCCACAGCGAATATTTCAATACCTACGGTATTAAAATAATACACTTTTTCTTAACTAAATCACGACAATTATGTGCAGAATTAGTATTTTTTATTATAAAATCTCTTGAATTTACGTGGCGTTTACTCCGCACGTTCCTCCTAGGCTCACATTTAGCCCATTGTGCCCGTACTTAGGCATTCACAGGCATGATAACCACCTTTTGTGAGCTCGTTATTACAAAGGACTTTAGTGTTTATCTCGGTTAACTTCGTTTGGTATTCCAACTGTTAGTGCTTGTACCTAGTTATAGTGCTACAATAGTTTTCGGGATGATCAATCTGCCTGCCTTTTCCCAACTTTGTAAGGGTTTGTAGCCAGTTTAACTGTATGCAGCTGAAGATACAGGAATTTACATAGAGTGACTGCCAATTTGACTTCCACAACCCAGTTACTACATACTAAATAATTACCGAGTTGTTAATTAAATGAGTAAGGTTGATATTCCCCAAGTCGTCGATCCACCTTGTGAGAAGCCTTCCAACACTCCATCTTCCGGTACGTGGTCTGGACACTCCAGAACCTTGATTTAAAGAACCACAGAACAGGTTGAAGTGGCCGTGCTTAGGGAAGGCCTATGTCCAGCAATGGATATTTTTTGGCTGAAATTGTGATGATGAGAGCAACGTTTGAACACATATGAATTTAAAACTATAAGTTTAAAATCCGTACTGTTTCTGCTATAATAGATTCCAGTCCATTACTTAATGAAGTTTAAACTTTGTTTGGTTTGATCGTGTGCAAATTTTATTCACTCGCTGAGTCAACGCTTCGACCACTAACCATTAATGTTTAACTCTTTCAGTCTTGGTGGTTAGTGACGTAACCACCTCTTTCCGAATTATTTAATTAAAATCTGTGTCATGTAGCAACAATTGCTAGAATCATCATAAAAGCTTGTCAAAATCAAATCAAATCAAAAGTCATTTATTCAAACTAGGCTGAGAGTCAGCACTTTTTGAACGTCAAAGTTACAAAAGACAGTCCCCCCAAAACGCCCGCCCTTCGACATTTCCTAGTGCTATAGCTGGGATGAAGAAGTGGCGGAACAAACTCCCCAGCAGCACAGCTGTCTGTTAAGTTAGAAGAACTTGATTCTATATAATATTGTGTAAGTAATTAATATTATAAAACAAAACATACATTATTCACCATATGTCAGCTAGCACAGGCCAATATACCACCAACAAAACATTAAAAACTAAACTCAAGCTGAAATAAATAATAAAACAAAATCGTAAACAGAACTTGAAACGTAAATATAGCCTCTTGGCATAAAGGGCGTGCCCGCTTACATATTCAACGATGCAAATTGATACATACAGCTAAGTTGAAGTTACTATAGTTAAACTAGGACCTCCGGACTAAAATAAAATAACAGTTAATACAAGTAACAATAACAAAAACCATGGTCAGCAAGACGACCAGTCACCACAAGCAGCACCCGTTCACGAGCATAACGCAATGGTCAGCCATTACCCCCCTTGCCATATTTGAGGGAAGGTGGTAACCCGACCCCCGACGCTACCGCAAACAGTGACATCTAAGGGAGCATGACGAACTTGCTGCCGGTTGATCAGACAAGAATATTATGAACAGCTGAAGAGGTCGCTGGCTAACTACATGTTGCAATACAACTCATTTAAAATCATTGTAATGAGTAGATTTTGTCCACAATAAATGAAATTAAAAGAAAATAATAATAAATTCAAAAAATAAGTTAAATTAAAAATAAAAAAAAACAATTATATGAACTACCCATATAAACTGTCGGTAGGAAAGCTAATTCTGGATTGAAAGAACATAAACATTGTCTTGAGTTAATCACAGTGACCTCACCAGCGAGCTCCCAGCCACCTTGAATCTTGTATGACAAGAAGCGACCAGTTGGTGGTTTATTGAATTCATGACAGTTTATTAGCGTTCAACTTAATATTGCGCTAACGAACTTTTATTCGCATGTTTGATAAAAGCAACTGTGAAACGGGTATGTAAGCTTTTTTCTTCAATGTTTTTTACTCAATGTGTTTTCATATATCTATATTATACGTGTGCACATAAAAGTACTGCTATTTTTGTGTTTCCAATGTGTATTCACATCGAAAATCTGGTGGTTAGTGGCAATAACCACCATGACTGTTGCGGGTTTCTGGTCATAATCTTCATGAAACTTATGCATGTAACTATTAATGTCTTTTCGTATTTTGTAACAGTATGTCGCGCCGGCTAACAGATAAAGAAATCACAGAATACTTGTTTAGATATTTCTTCAGCTAACGAGAGTATTTGTAACGACAAGGATGGCGAATATACAGAAGTTCAGCCAAATCCGCTAGTGTTAGTTGATTTGGTTGGAGAAATTTCAAGTAACCGATTATAAAAACTTTGATTCCGACGATGACCTCCGTTTGTTTAGCTTAGTCCGCCGGAAAAATGCTGAACATAGCAATAAAATATCTCCAGTACGTACCGTATGGCAATGCAAAACATGTAAAGTGCCCCCTTGCTTACGCAAAAGAAACACTTGTTTTCTGATTGTCATAAAAAGTAATTTTACATCATTTTGCCTGTGGAAAAGTTCATTGTAACATAAAATATTCATAAATATTGTTACGAGCTGGGGTTCGGGATAAATTAATTTAAACCAATTTACCAAAACACACAAACTGTTTAATTAAATAAACACAAATATCGCAACTACAAGAAACGTCACTTGGAATCACTTGTTTCGCTTCGCTACTGTATCACTCGAATCGTATTCGCTCGCTTCCGAAATCGAACTGTTTAATGCCACTATTCGACAATAGATGGCAGTAGCGTCTACGTACAATTTCGTGTAGTACTTGCTACTCAATAACAGATGGCGTTAGCGTGTCATTTCCAGTAGTTTCTAACACTGCCCCGTCCTTAGATGGAATTAGCGTGATGTTTCTAGACTTTTCGATTTACGTCACACTGCCCCTTTCTGAGATGGAGTTAGCGTGATGTTTCTAGACTTTACGATCTACGTAACACTGCCCCCTCCTTAGACATGCTCGTCCCGAGCATCATTATTCCCGTAGTATCGTGCCAATCGATCTACATGGACAATTTTAGGTGCAGTTCGCATACCCTTTTGTATTCGGTAAGTGACGTCGTTGATCTTGGTCACAATTCGGTACGGCCCGTCCCATTTTGCCTGCAGTTTAGGGGACTTTCCTTTGCTGCGCACTGGGTTATGCAACCACACTAGCGAACCTTCGTCGAAGCCAGTATTGTTCATCTTCCGATCATAACGAGTTTTCATCCTCTCGGACATCTGTTGGCCTGATTCTCTGACATGCTCATATACGTCATTCATCTTGTTGCGCAGATCATTTGCATAATCTGTTATACTCCGTGGTGAATCAGGGGGAATGCCGGTTATTAGATCAGCTGGTAACCTTAACTCCCTTCCAAAGTTCGCGAAGGCTGGCGTCACAGTTGTACTCTCGTGAACTGCACTTCGGTATGACAGAAGAAACGGTTGTATGTGCTTGTCCCAATCCTTTTGTCTGCTTGCTACAACTTTTGCCAGATATCTTTCCAACGTCTGATTAAATCTCTCCACCATTCCGTCAGATTGTGGGTGGTATGAAGTGGTTCTGGTTTTGTGAGTACCCATAACCCGACATGTTTCCTGAAACACTTGAGACTCGAAATTCCTTCCTTGATCGCTGTGGATTTCCAAGGGTACCCCAAACCGACAGAAGACTTCGTGGACTAATTTATCAGCGACTGTTGAAGCTTCTTGATTAGGGATGGCGAAGACTTCCGGCCACTTGGTGAAGTAATCCATAACAACCATGAAATATTTATTTCCACTTTCACTTTCAGGGAACGGCCCAGCGACATCTAGTGCTATCCGTTCCCAGGGGGCTCCCACGTTGTACACTTTCAATGCACCCCTGCTGCGTGTGTGTGGTCCTTTTACCGCTGCACAACTGGTACATCTGCGACACCAGTCCTCCACATCCTCTCGACAATGGATCCAGTAAAACCTTTCTCGGATCTTTAACAGAGTCCTTCTTACTCCCATATGACCTCCTGAAGAACCATTGTGGTAGAGCTGTAGAACTTCTGGTACCTTCGTTTTTGGGACTACCATTTGCAGGTGGCAGCTATTCCCTCGAGCATTTTCCCATTTTCGGCACAAGACACCATCCTGAATCACCAAGCTCTCCCATTGTGCCCAATAACTTTTGGTGGTGGTACTCATCGCTGCAATATCACACCATTTCGGTTTGGGAGCATTAGCTTTAATCCACTCGAGAATTGGCCGGATATCTGTGTCACTTTGCTGAGCATGCTGTAGGGTTTCCTTCCATTCGTCACTAAGGTCCATTCTTAGCATCCTGACAGGTACTGTTTCCTTAGCTTCTTGCCTGACACAATGCTTGCAGTCTTCAGGACAAGGTCTTCTTGATAAAGCGTCCGCGTTACCGTGACACTTCCCACTACGATGTTCAATTGTGAAGTCATACTCTTGTAGCAATTCAATCCATCTCGCCACTTGTCCTTCTGGATTCTTAAATTGCAACAACCACTTTAATGCAGCATGGTCAGTCCGCAGGTGGAATTTACGTCCAAGCAAGTATTTGCTGAAATGCTGCAATGTCTTTACGACGGCAAGAAGTTCGCGTCTCGTGACACAATAATTTCTTTCTGGCTTTGATAAAGATTTGCTGAAGTAAGCTATCACAACTTCATAATCTCCTTTCCGTTGAGATAACACACCGCCAACCCCAGTGTTACTTGCGTCCGTGTCGACTATAAATTCATTTTCTGTGTCAGGGTAGCCCAAAATTGGGGTATTACACAAACGTTCCTTTAAATCTCGAAATGCGATGTCACAGTTCTCATCCCAAAAGAACGGTCTCTTCTCCTCCGTAAGCTTGTGAAGAGGTTTGGCAATGTCAGCAAAATTCTTGACAAACCGTCGATAGTACGAGCACAAACCCAAAAATGCCCTGACCTGCGTCTTGTCTTTCGGGACTGGCCATTCCTTGACGGCGACGATTTTCTCAGGATCTGTTTGTACTCCTTCCTTCGAAACCACGTGCCCCAAAAAGCTTACTTGCTGTCTGAAGAATGAGCACTTCTTTGGACTTAGCTTGAGATTGGCTCCTCGGATTTTTGATAGAACACGTTCCAAATTCTGAAGGTGGTCTTCGAATGTGCGGCCCACGATGATGATGTCATCTAAATAGACAAGGCAGGCGTCTCCAATTAGTCCCATGAGAACTAGCTCCATTAGCCTTTCAAATGTTGCAGGAGCATTGCACAATCCGAATGGCATGACGTTAAACTGCCATAGTCCCTTTCCCGTAGAAAATGCAGTTTTCTCCTTGTCCTCAGGGTCTATTTCCACTTGCCAGTAGCCACTTTTTAGGTCTAACGTGGTAAACCACTTCATTCCTGACAGCGTGTCCAGCGTGTCGTCGATCCGGGGTAGTGGATAGCTGTCTTTCTTAGTAACGTCATTCAATCTACGATAGTCTACACAAAACCGCATGCTGCCATCTTTCTTTTTTACCAGGACCACAGGAGAACACCATGGACTAGACGAAGGCTCTATAACTCCATCCTTTACCATTCCTTTAATCATGGTATCTACCTCCTTTTCTCTTGCCACTGGTAGTCTTCTTGGTCGCTGTCGTATCGGTAACTCATTTCCGGTATTAATTCTGTGTTGAACCAATCCAGTCTTCCCTATGTCAGCATCATTTGTAGAGAATATGTCTGCATATTGAAGTAGCATCTTCCTAGCCTTCACTCTTTCTTCTTCTGATAGATCTTTACGACAGTCTTCCAAAAGATTTAACACGTTAAATCTTGCACTTTGGGCGTTATTTTGAGGAGGCCCATTTTGGCATTCACGCATCCAAGCTACTTCCTCACAGGAACCCATCAATGTACCCTTCTTGATTACTTGCTCCTTTTCACTTGGGTTCAGTATGCGTACGGCTGCAACGTCGATTGCCTTTACCAAGGTCCGCGCAATCTTCCATGGAAGGTTATCATCCAATCCTTCAATGAGAATACATCGGTTCTTCTGCCCAGAATTATGTGGGAGACTTACTGGAACTATTGTTTCCGATCGGGGAGGAAGAACAATCTTCTTCAAGCAGTACACTTTCCCTGATGGTGCACCTTCCATGAAGACTTCTTCTGATCCACATTTTAGGACTCCTTGATTAACGTCGATCTCGCAACAGTGCTGTCGCATGAAGTCCAAACCTAGGATGCAGTCATCTACTATGTCAGCCATGATGACCTTATGCCGGTAGATTGTGTTACCCAGTTTTAACTCCACCTCCTTCTCACCACGGACGGTTATGTGCTGACCCGTGGCTGTTACTAATTTTACGCCGTCATGCTTACCAAAGAAGTCCCCAAGAAAACGATTCGCTAGTTGGGAACTGACAACCGTGCGAGAAGCTCCAGTATCCAATGTCAGCTTACATGGTCTTCCGTTCACTTCACCTTTTATGACTAGGGTGTTCCCATCATGGGCTTGTGAGACCGAAATTCTTGGGGCTATTTTAACACCAGCCAGCACCCGCCCCGCAGTCCTGGCGTTGACTAGTTTTCCTGCTGCTGGGCAGTGACATCTGCCGCCCTTCTTTCCCGGGTCTGATCTTCGTTGGCAGTGCTACGCTTCGGACAACTTGAACGGAGGTGGCCCTTTTCCCCACAAGTGTAGCACCTAGGGCTGTTCCTCAGACGGTCACGAGCAGGTGAAGCCGCAACCTCCCTGATGCGATGGGCTCGATGATCATGCCTAACTGCCTCCACCTCCAACGCATGGGCCAAGGCGTCCTTGAGCGTCTCGTGGTGTCCAAGTCTTACAGCAGCCCTTACTTCCAGGTCCCGTATGCCATCTATGAAAGCTTGAGTCAGAGTCCCTGCGATGACTGCAGGCGCAGACTGGTACGCTTTTCGAACCAGCTTCTCGATTTCTAGGGCCCACTGCTGCAGGTTTTCACCACTGCGCTGCACACGATCCTTCAACTGCGCACGAAAAACGTGTTCCAGGTGCGCCTCACCGTATCTGGCTTCTAACGCCTCAACAAGCTGCTCATAGGTAACATTTTTGCCGAGAGCCTCTAACACGGTTAAGGCCTGGTCGCGAAGGGCC